>OW386285.2:96782378-97982378 GCA_936432065.2 Rutpela maculata | reverse complement strand
GTAATTTTAGTCATCTCCTGATGATGCCATTTTGATTGGTGAAACGTTTGCCAGTATATTAGGCAGTGCTTTTGTTTTCTGTTTTTCTTTCTGGGATTCTATGCCAGTATTTCACTGGAAAATAACCTCTACACCTGTGACTTTTACGTCAAACGAACAGTTAGAGGACATTTTTGACAAATGATATGAATAAGAATAAAAATATAAAAAAAATAATAATTATTATTCCGCTGAAGGTTTCGGAAACCGGAACTCTTTCGAAGCTTTATTACAAAATCTTTTATGTACTGTGTACATTGTGGACCATTAATAATAGGCTATAGTTCAAGGGTCGATTCTTTAGATCAAAATATGTGTATATAACCAAACATGCTTTAGTAAATTGTTGCTGAGGAAATAGATACAGGGCGTCAAAATTGTAATTTTTTTTCTTTTTTTTTTGCAATATCTCAACTACCTTTTGACCGATCTTCTCCCAATTTGGTAAGGAAACATTTTTTAAGCTAAGAAATACGCCTCATGAGCTATACCTGATGACGAATATTTTTTCTCTTTTTCTTTCACGAAACGTTGTGGCACTTTTCACTAGAAAATCTCATACAGGAGTCATTTCTACGTAAAAAAAAAGGTAGACTTGATAGAACTTGATAATTCCAACCGCTTTCGAGAAAACTGCAGCAAAGGTTTCAAAAATTCTTTGAAAACAACTCATTTATTGAAAAGTGTGCTTTGGTGACGTCTTAGTTCTGTCAAAATGTCAAACTAATGAAATTGTACGTAAATGACAGAACTAAGACGTCACCAAAGCACTCTTTTCAATAAA
This sequence comes from Rutpela maculata, assembly GCA_936432065.2. Classification (NCBI taxonomy): domain Eukaryota; kingdom Metazoa; phylum Arthropoda; class Insecta; order Coleoptera; family Cerambycidae; genus Rutpela; species Rutpela maculata. The sequence goes on along the minus strand of OW386285.2, from coordinate 97,981,555 downwards.
TACAATTTGTCTTTTTCAAATTGATTTTTTTGCATGCCGTTTTAATTCCCTCCTTTATAGTTTCTCTCCTTTTCAGTTGATTCGTCATAGTTATTTATGTACCAAGGATCGTAAGTAAGTAAGGATCGTTTTTTAGTCGAGAATACAGTTTGCAATCCGAGGCCCGTAGGGCCGAGGTTTGCAAGTATTCGAGACCAAAAAATCGCACAGTACGACCCGCGGTGCATATTATACTTTTCGTCATACCCATGAATCATTAAACTAGAAAAAAACTTGAGAAAACCTAGTGGAAAACTATAATTATTTGAGTAAGATTTCATATTTGCTAAGCAAATAGTAAAGGTAGCGATGCTTGAAATGTCCATGGCAACAGTCAATAAAATAAATTTAGGACGCGGCTTCTATTCAAATGACAACTACTGTCAAGATAAATTAAATCATATTATTAAAACATCTGAACGTTTTTGAAAATAATATCTGATATAGAAGATATAGCAAGTAAGGCTTGTCTGAATTTACTTCAAAAAAGTTGAAACATTTATTTAATACTTGTTATATAAAAGAGAAAATTTACCCAAATTTACTTTATTTCACTAGGGACGTTATGAAAAATAACGACCCGTTGCCAATGACAACAAATATTTGGTACATAAAGCGTCACTTACGATCGACAAAACTATGAAATTAGAGTATACTTTCTAGGGAGGTATGACGAAAAATATGTTGCTAGGTATTTTAATTTGTTCGTTATTCTCAGGGAGTAGTCGCCTATTTTGTATTCTTCTCCGCTGGTTTGACTCTATTTTGTTGATGGATCTCGCACCATTATTAGACTTTTCTTGAAGATCGTCGGCGTTTGGTAGTATGGTTGGGGTTCTCAGTGTTTCTGTGTCTTCGTTAAAATTTGTGTCACTTGGTGAATAGTCGAGGGGTATCCTTGTTTGACTCCTATGTTCTTTTGTTTCGTTTCCGTCATTTGTCCGAACTATTGTATGGCAGTGCTTTCGTGGAGGCAGGCCTTTATTATCTTATTTATCAAATAGTGCTCTACTCCCTTGATACATAGAGTGTTGACTATGGCCTCATGACTGATAGTATCAAATGCCTTCTGGATATCTATAGCGACCATGTGTAGTTTTGTCTATTCTCTCCATTTTTCTACCAGGATTCTTCTGGTGGTGTACATATGGTCGTTTGTTGATCTGCCTTTGAGGAATGCTGTGTGGTAGTCTGGTGGTCTTCCGATGTACTTCTCTAGTTCCTCGAACAAGAATTGTGCGTGGTAATTGTACCTTATTCCTATTATTCCTCTGTAATCATCTATACTCTGTGGCGAATTAATTTTGGGGAGGAATATTTGTATGGTTGTGTTCCATTCCGTAGGCAGAGGTGTGGTTTCTATCCATACTCTGGTGATAATTTCTAGCATTTTCTCCTGTAGCCTTTTCGGTCCGTAGTGTACTAAATCGTTATTTATTTTGTCTACTCCAAGTGCGGTATTTCTTCTAGCTCTGGTTGTTATTTCGAGTAGTTGGTCCTCTGATGATGTATTGGTTAAAAAACTTATGCTGCCGGCCATTCGACGGAACATGGCCGTGGCTGGAGTCGATTTTGTGAAAATAGCCTGAATATAACACAAACAAATCTTTCAAAAAAGAATGTGGCTGGCCCCCGTACTATTACATATAACAATCTTAAATTTGTTAAGTTCTTTTCAACATTGGTAACCACAGGTTGCACAAACAGCTACGGAAGAATTCGATATGCATTCAACAATATTATTACTTGATTCTTTAATGTTCCTTTTTTTTGCTATCCACCTCTTTTATTAAAATTTTTGCCGAGTTTTGTTTGCGAAGAACAAATTTAATTTACATTGAAGTGGTTTCTTCCGGATGTTCCCGTGGTTGTCGAATCTGACTTGACGTTTCGCTGATCATGCTGTTGGCTTCTTCAGGAGTCAGTCTTTAGAATCCTTCTGAAGAAACGAAAATTCAATTACACTGGGCAGTGATAAGAATAAAAAATAGACTATCCTATGAAACACCTTTTGTATGTTGACTGTTTTAGTCGCTTTCTGTGAAAGCAACATTCAGGGCCGGCCCCGTCCATATAGGCAAACAAGGCGACGGCCTAGGGCGCTCGAATTTGGGGGCGGCATGGCGAGGGTACGGGACAAGCGACAGCGACACGACCATGCGGGGCGGTCAGCTCGCGCGCTGTCTATTATGCTGTATTGCTGTATATTGTAGTGGCATAGCAATAGAATAGAATAGAAATATTTGTTCTCCATTTAAGATACAAATAACGTACATATGGCAAGTCAAAAATATAGCACACAAATAAATCACGTAACGTAAAAACATATATAAAATATACAATATGTCTCACTTTTCATGACTCCCATAACACAGTTCCATTATTAACAATGCGATTCTTTTAAAATTTGGGTGAAAGGTACTTACCCATCAGGAGATTATGTGACGGTAAAATATTTAAAAATCGACCAGTGGCGTTCGTCGTTATGAAGAAAAATATACCTAATTGTGCAAAAAAAGATATTAGGCATTTTTTTATTGAAAAATCAATGCAATATTTGATATTATTGAACAGCATGCGTTAAAGCCCCTATATCCCAAATTTAACAACATTTTGATTTATAGTTCTCGAATTACGCCCCCTTACAAGATGAGATACTGAATGATTAATAACTTGGAAACAAATTGTTTTTCGAAAATAGTCATTATTCATTTTCTATTTAAAATCACTGCTTCTATCACCTACTGCCATTGATACTTTCAAATTTCATAGACCAAGAATTTTTACTGGAAAATTACCATAAATTTTAAACCAAGCAGCAGTAAATTATTTGGGCATTGAGGATTGCCGACTTTGAAAGTATCAATGCCAATTTGTTGTGATTTTAATTAGAAAATGAAGAAAGACTTATTTTCGAAAAACAATTCGTTTCCAAGGTAAGTATTAATTATTTAATGTCTTAAAAATGTAATTCAAAAACCATAAAACAAAATGTCGCTAAACTTTGGATATAGGGATTCTAAAGTATGCTGATTAAAAATATTGTATCAGTTACTCATTAAAAAAATGCCTAATAGCTGAAACAATTGATTTAAAGGAAATTGTTTCCACATTTGCTAAAATCAAGGCAAGGAAAATGAAAATTATGTAATTGTAGACTTAATTAGTGCTCTATAGCATAATTTTCATTTTTCAGTCTATAATTACAGCAAAAGAAAGTGGAAACAATCTCCTTTAAGCAAATCTTTTATCTGTGCCTTTATTGAGTGAATCAATTATTTGATTAAAAATTGCATTATTGTTTTACATTGCTGTTTTATTTTGTTGCGATTTTTTTTGTTTAAAGGGGCGCCATTCAATTCGTTTGTCTAGGGCGCCGAGTTTGGTCAGGCCGGCCCTGGCAACATTTCAACATCTTGTTTAATTTTAGGTGCTAAGCAACCAAAATCATGTGTTTATAGAACAGCTTGTTACTCGGCTGTTAAACATAAACATAAACACACCACAAATAGAACACAACCCCGAAATTCAACGCCAAGGCTGCTCGGAACGGGGTTCCGTCAAAATTAAAGGTTCAATGAAAAACATCTCCTGTAAGTACGTTTTTGTAATATGCAGGAAATTTAATTTTTCTTAAATGAGATATTTTGAAGAAACTATTTTGGCTTCCATCTTGCCAATATATCGGCGCGGCAAAGCTATAAGGTTGTAACCTAATAGTCGGGGAGTCCGCCCTAGCTGTACGTGCACTCCCCGCCCCATCCTTGGGGACAATGTTTTTCATAAAGATTAAAGCTGAGGAACAATTTAAGACATGTCCTACAAAAAAAAAAATTGGCCGCACTTTCAAAACAGCGTCCGTTTAAAAAACAAAAAAATTGTAAATATGGTTTTTGTCATTTAACACAAAAACTAAAAAAGATGGAGAAAAACTTTCTGCACAAAAAACAAAGTGCATCTGTGTTAAATGACAAAAACCATATTGCCAATTTTTTTAGGACATGTCTTAAATTGTTCCTTAGGCTTTAATCTTTATGAAAAACATTGTCCCCATGGATCGGGGGGGGGGGGGGCACGGACTCACAGTATAAGGTTTTTTCTAGATACATCAAAATCTACAAAATTACCGAGCTTTAAAACTTCTGGACTGTTCCAAATCGAGAGACCGACTCCTTTCTTCAACTGGCTAACGGGTTATCAATAATATACGGCAACACTCTTTTACAACTAAGATTTTTCTATAAGAAACTAAGCACGACTTACTGACGTGAACTCATTGATTTCTTTTCAATGCTTTTGTCAAATCGAGTATGCATCACTAATGTGGAACCCTTGTTCTCGAGTTATGAATCATGAATCATCGCTTATAAATATGCCATTTCAAATTAACAATGCTCGTCCTCCGATCACTTTTATTAGCTAAATAATATCTTAGTGCATTGATTGTAACGGTATTTTATAATCGAAAACAAAACTGTACCAATGGGCATAGAATTTAGTTGTATAGAGACCTATATACGCCTACTTTTTAACCTCGTCCTACCTATACTTAGAAACGGTCGTTTAAATAAAAACTATTCAAAGCTTCATTGCGAGACAAACATAATTTGATACTTATTGTATATTGTATTACTCAATTTATTTCAAGTTGAATATGCATATGGTTTCAAATGGCGCCTATTATTTAAAATATCCAATGCCCGCCAAACAATGACAGTTACTTCCTTATTGGAACTAAAATTAGTAGAAAACAGGCACATCAGGCACAGTGTAACTAGGCGAAATTGGTAAAACAGTATTCAAGTGTAAAGTTACACGGGAAAAAAAAATTCATGAATCAGTAGTAATCTGTTGTTTCATACATACGCAAATTAATTAATTCTTCATATAAAACAAATACGTTTATGGTAAGAAATAAAAATCTTGTGGCAAATAGATTTATTTATTATAAACTTATTATACAGAGTGTTTCGTTAAGTGATGCCGACCCTGAACAGGGAGGTACAGGAGGTTATTTTGCATCTATATGACCAAACATACCTATGACTAATGCTAGTACGGTTCTTTTTATAATGCCGGTTTTTGTACTTTTTTAAAAATCTCCATTTTTCACTAATTTAGATTATTATTACGCACTAAATTTTATTTTTGATACTCTGAAATACATTTTTCCTTTATCCTAAATAAATTAACTTACAAAAGAAAAATAATTCAAAAACGTCTGTTGATTAGAAAAAATTAAATAATGCATATAGGCCGGGAGCCCATGTATAAAATGACTGACTATCCGGAGAACTTTGACAACATGTAAAATGAATTGTTTTACAACGTGATCTACCAAGAAATGCGGAAAATAAAATAGTGTGCTAGTCTTCAATGTGGGAAAGCCCCTGCAAAATTTTATAGGATTCTGAGGTAATTTAGTATATTAAATTATTAATCAATTTGCGAAGATACACTACTGATGTGTAAGTCCTGACCTAATTCTGAAGAGGTCGACGAACTTACTGGTGAAAGAACGTATTCGAGTTGTTTACATTTCCTTAATTGGCATAAAAAGTGAAGCCGGCCGGCGAGATCAAAAAAAGATGTCTACACACGATTCAGCGGCAGGTAGTCAACATTGTTGGTACGCTTTGAAGATAATTGGAATTCCAGCGGACCAATTCACTTCTACGAATGAGTTCAAAGCATGCCGACAAGGCTGGCTCCGTGCCGCTGGATCGTGTGCAGACCGCCAGAGAGCCGCGTTTTTTGCTTCCGGTCGAACAATAGTTACACGGCCGTGTCATTGACCGGTTTAACTAAATATCTCGTATATCTGCTTGTCATTTCAGCATGAGATCAATATCTTCGATTTATTTCGGTATTTTTGTAGTGTGATTTGATTAAAACCAAAAAGTCACTTTTATCTTATTATCCAGCTTTGCTGTCAGTAGTGTCAATCCCAAGTCTGATAAAGTGATATGGTTGTACCGCGTTACGTTAGATTAGTTGAAGTCATTGGCGGCGCATTCCTACAAAAAATAAGGTAATTTCTTTGGTCATTTTTACAAAATTTTTCACTTTTTTTACTCCTTTTTACTCCTACTGTTAAATTTTCCGCATGTCCTGGTAGATCACGTTGTATATAAGTTAGCAATGAATGGACCGTCAGCTGGTTGGGTGGCCGTGGGGCTGGCTGTCAAAGGGTTGAAAACACGTAAAAGAAATTGAGAAAAAAAAAATATCCTGCGAAAGCTAAAACTTATGTGTTATATAATAATGACAGTAGAATATAGTCAGCTGGAAGGGGGGCGGTGGATTTAGCGTTAGGTGATGATCAAACAGGTCCAAAAAAATTAAAATATTCGACGAACTTTAAAATTCAGGTATAAGATAATATTTATACTGATATTCACGAAAAACATAGTCAGCTGCAAGTATGTGGGTGGAAAAGTCGTCAGCTGGTACAGTAAAAGTGCTGAGTAGGGTGGGTCAAAAAAAATAAATATATTTTTTTCGGAACGCTTTAGAGCGGAAAAGTTGCCTATTGTAATAAAAAGAAAAACTGCATAAAGAAAATTAAAATCGGTTAACATCTTCCGTTCGCGCATCGTACTTAAAGTTTATGAAAAATTGCATAAATCACGATATTTCTGTAATTTTTTTCTGTTACTTAAAACTTTTAAAGTAAACACGCTTTAGTTTTTTATATTTGTTTTATGGTTTAAATAACCTAAATAAATTAAATTCTGATCAATAATCTAATTTTTTCCGTTCACGCAACGTCTCAGAAAAAACAGAAAACCAATTTTTCGCAATTTTCACTGTGCAACTTTTCGCTCATGTTGCTAGAACAAAACGACCCAGAACTCACCACGTGGAGGTGGTTGCACGTCGAGTTCCACCCACACTCTATCCAACCAACCATCCAATATTGATATTTACATTATATTTACAACTATTTACAAACATTTTCCATAGGAAACAAAGTAAGCCAAAGATATGTGTAGTCTGAGTAGGATTCTTTGGCTTACTGTGTTTTTTACTTTTTCTTTTTAATATCCACTACACATTTAAAGTCTGATTTTTTGGAGAAATGGGGCATAATAGACTTCAGTATTGCTCGAATATAGCCATCTCTAGCTTCATGTCCACATACTTTATTCGAAGTCTCTGTCACAAGTTTGATGCACCACAGCCTGGGTGTGACAAGGAAACTTTTGTATTTTTTGGATGGGCTTAGTGTCAGAATTGATGAGTGATTTAATATCATACTTAGGTCCCGCAGCATTGGGGGAGGGTACAACATACAAAAATTCCGATTAATAATTTCAGTGTAATCTGAAGCTTGAAAGTTTATATTCGGTGGTACGAAATGTCTAACAGTCTTCTTCTTTGGGACGGTTTGTCTTGCTTTCAAGAACCTTCTGTAACCAAGCTCCCGAATATGTTCTCTTTCATCGACAAGCATTGCCAACAGGACATTCTCTGGGTGCGCAAGGAACGCATTTTGTTCTATTACTGGATCGACAACTTTAAGTAATTCGTCGGATAAATACCGTGATGTTTTGATTGCTTGAAAGACATGTTTTGTCCGTCAGTAAAATATTTGCATATGCCTCCTGCATTTTAATGAGCTTCCTTTTCGCCACATTTTCCAACATATTGACGGTCAAACTGCAGGGCCTAAATTTTTTAGTAGGCCAATCGGGCAGCAGATCACTTACTGTGAAACCATCCCAGTGATCGATTATGAACCCATAGATTGGTCAATTCCTGATATAGACAGGATTTTATAGAGCAGAGACCAACAGTATTTGTTGGACATTTCAAATGCAATCACCTTGGGATATTGTCCAGTAGATTTGGCAAATTGGGACCCTGGTCCTTTGTCCCATTCGAGATGGCTAACTGCGGCCAACCGAGTCCTTAGGTTGTATATAGGTTCATCAGATCCATCCAGAACCTTAAAAGGAATAGTTGGCTTCATCTTAAAATCATACATGCCTGTGCGGTTCGCTATAAAAAAAAGAGGAAATATTTTACTGATGGACCAAAACATGTCTTTCAAGCAATCCAAACATCGCGGTATTTATCCGACGAATTTACTTAAAATTGTCGATCCAGTAATAGAACGAAATGCGTTTTAATAATGTAACCACACCTAACAATTGGATAGTTGGTTAGGTAGGGTGTGGGTGGAACTCGACGTGTAACCACCTCCAACATGGTGAGTTTTGGGTCGTTTTGTTCTAGCAACACGAGCAAAGAGTTACACAGTGAAAATTGCGAAAAACTAGTAAATTTCTGTTTTTTTTTTTAAGACGTTGCGCGAACGGAAAAAATTAGATTATTGATCAGAATTTAATATATTTAAGTTACTTAAACCATAAAACAAGCATCAAAAATTAAAGCATGTTTATTTTAAAAATTTTAACTAACAGAAAAAAATTACAAATTTTTGCAATTTTTCATAAACTTTAAGTACGATGCGCGAACAGAAGATGTTAACCGATTTTAATTTTTTTTAGGCCGTTTTTCTTTTTATTACAATAGGCAACTCTTTCGCTCTAAAGCGTTCCGAAAATTTTTTTTTTATTTTTTTCGACCCACCCTAGTGCTGAGTGTTGACTCGCCTGAGAGGCAGCGCGCACCACCTTTCTTACGTCAGCTGACGACTCTTCCACCCATATACTTGCTGCTGACTGTGTTTATTGTTAATCTTAGTAGGAACATTATCATATACCCGAATTTCAAAGTTCGCCATAAAGATTTAATTAGTAACATAACACAACTTAATGTTAGAAAGCGTGCGTGCGGCATTTAGATTTAGAATTTTTTTAGATGCGAGTGACAAAGAGGAAAATGATCTTTCACCCACTAAACATCAAGAGAGTGATGAGTCGGATGAAGATGAGAATGAAAAAGATCTGTTATCGGAAGCCGAATAAATTCATTTTTTTTTTTTTACTAAACTAAATAAATTTTCTGAGCAGATTATTCTGTATAATTTTGAAATGTATGAATGTATTAATATGTATTTTCATAAAATTATGTATATTAATAATAAATTTAATATTTAATCAAATTACAAAAAAAGAACTCGGGAATGCCGTACGCACGCTTTCCAACATTAAGTTATCAATATCGATATTACTATTACTATAACACTGACGATCTTGACAAACGCTTATAAAAAGGTATTTTACAAAACACTAAAATATACAATATAAACCTCTAGGTGAAACTTATAGTTAAGAGTATGATTTGCGGTAGGATACATAATATTTTCATTGATATATATGAAAAAGGTATATACGGGTGGGCGTGCACCTTTGACCAATGAAATATGCCCAAAGGCGGAGATAAACATATTGTGTAATATAAGACAAATAGTTCAAATATATTTCTGTCGTACAGAGTCGAATTCGCGTTGGGTGCACAAGAATTTTTATTTAAAGTAATTTGAGTAGGAAAACTGAATGCGGTTGTAGTGATTCCTTAGGCAGTGGTTTTTAATTAAAAGAAAAAACTATCTGTAGGTACATAATGTATATTTACAGTGTACAGGGTGTCCTAGTTAACGCGTTATGTCCGATTTTCTCGGTAGTTTTTGAGATAAGTATTTTTTTTCCGGGGAATCGATGCCGCTAAGAAACATAATTGAACATCAAAGAAGAATTGATCGTATTATTTATGTTCTTAATTGACTATTAAAGGAAAGTAAAAAAAGGCATGTAAATTTTAAATATCACTTCCGGTTTACATGGCAATGGCGTTCTTTTTCTTGAAAATAGAATATTAATTACTTCCACATCCAGTGGAAGTATAGTAACAAAAAAATTTTTGAAAATTTTTATTGTTCAGATAGGCTTAGACTGTCATGAAAGGTCGACATTTTAAGTTTCAGCGAAAAAAAATTTCTGTCTGTCTGTCGGTCTAACTTTTTTGTGCGCACGATTACTCTGGAACCGTTTAAGATATTGACTTGAAATTTGGTACACGTATGTACTTTAACGGGATCTGGAACTAGATTATATTTTCATCTTGTTCCGTCGAAGGGTTGGGGAGTAAATTGGGGTAAATTTGGGGTAAATAGGTAAATAAAGCAGGTAAGAGTTCATAAAATTGGTATTTACTATATACAAGAGAAGCTAAGGTCTCAAAAAAAATTTTGGCATTAGCCACCCCCATTACCACCCCCACCCCATTATTAAAGAGGATGGAAAACAAAATTTGATTTATTGTGTGTACAAGAATCAGAAACCTCAAAATATTTTTTTACCTTATCCACCCCCACTGCCACCCTCTATCACCACCCCCCACCCCACTACCGATGTGGGTTATCGTTTTATGGGTCTTTGAGGTAGACGAATTCAAATATTATATTACTAAACAATTATTTCCACATACAACATTTTTTCGTTGTAAGTGACTTGGATAGAAAATCTGGATGTGGAAGTAGTGATTCCTTGGGCAGCGGTTTTTTTTTATTGTTAAATTAGTGTACAATATCGATAATTCTATCATTTCCAATTGAAATTAAAATTTTGTGGACATGCCTATTGAAAGTCGCATTTCGGAGATATGAACTTTACTTTGCTTTTTTTTAAATTAACACTCCATATATGTACCATTTGAAACGCCATAAAAAAAGCTTTGTTTTTATAATATGGTACTTATCTTAAACAAATTTTGTCTAATTTACTATAAATTTACAATTTATCAAATTAGCCATGGAAAACAAAAGTATGTAAATTAAAATAAACAATATGTTAGTTCTATCTAATTTCACTTTATTTTAAATAAAATGGAGAATTTCAATAATTGATACAGTGTGTTTCACTTGAAATGGTAACACCCCAATAACTTTTTTATTTTTTTTCCGATTTGAATCACATTTTACTTACAAATTAGTATCTACTTATGACCAGAAAAATATTTGCCTCTTACGGTACCAAAGCCACCTGCGGTACCAAAATATGTGGAGAAAATCGGAAAATCATATTAGGTATTTTTTTGTCGGAAAATTTTGTTAATAAAACTTGTTCAGAATTATCCAAAATGGCCAAAATTTAATCAAAATTAAAAAATTAAAAACTTGAAATTTTAAAAATTTTGAAAATAATTATTTAAAAAAAAAACTGTAAATTGCTTTACAACTACCTGGCAGCTTGGGTTTAATTTCAAACAAAATTGTCATAGTACAGTTTTCTAAACGAAAAAACCCATTAAAATGATATTTTCGGACTTTGACATTATTTTAATAAAAATTTATATATTTTTTATTTTGATTAAATTTTGGACTTAAGGTTTCTGAACAATTCTGAACAAGTTTCATTGACAAAATTTTCCAATAAAAATATGCTTAATATGATTTTTTGATTTTATCCGCATATTTTGGTACCGCAGATGGCTTTGCATTTGTAGGAGGTGCATTTTTTTCTGGTCATAATTAGATCCTAATTTGTTCCATACTTAAGTAAAATTTGATTCAAATCAGAAAAAAAAATTAAAAAGTGAAACACACTGTATATTTTTCGGACTACCATGACTTAATGTAAGAAAACATAAAACTTAATATCTACTATAGTTTTTAAGAAAAATACTGTGTCATATATCATTGGAAAGATTTTTCTATGGCCTTTCAAATGGTGTAAAGATAATTTTAAAAAAACCAAGGTAAAGCTCATATCTCCGAAATTCGACTTGTTTGAATTGTTTTGCTGAAATGATGTTTGGAAAATACATGTGATATCCCATAACTTTTATTTTTGAACTTATTTACGTAACTCCCAAAATAAAGAAGTTAAATGAGGTTCTAACGTTTGCACAACCACCCTGTACTGTTAACTATAATAAGGAACTTTAGTCTAGTTAATATAAAAAACACGTTCTCAAATAAATTAAATATGTTCTGATAGAACATATTAATAATAATAATTTTTTGTTTTTGTCTTTGGTGTTTTTCAAAAAAATTGCCGCCCTTGAATTTTGCCGCTAGAGCCCCTATATGCCCCCCTCCCCCCTAAATACGCCACTGACTGCGCTCCGTCAGAAACCCTAAAATAACTATATGCATGTTTGGAGCATATTTAATGTCCGATATATCAAAAAATATTACAGCTAGATCTATCAATCCTTATATGTTTGAAATCAGGGATAAAGGATCTAAAAGAATAAGTAAAAATATACAGGGTTTTCATTTAAAAAGCAACCCTCATTGTTATATCACGTGACATATGCAAGCAATTGTTTTTTAATTGCATTTAAAAAAATATGCATACAACCCTACAACTCTTATACGAAACTTTTTTTTATCTCCAATAATAACATAAATAAAGGGGGGTCAAAATATAGTTATAATTCGTCCGCTGTCCTGGATTCCTAAATTTTTAAAAAAATTCGTAACCCGCATCCCCGAAAATCTCCAGATATCGATTTTCATTCGAATACGACCAGAGATAACGAAATTCATCCGCCATCTTGGATTCCTAAATTTTGACCAAAAATTCGTAACCCGCATCCCCGAAAACCCCCAGATATCGATTTTCAGTCGAATAGGACCATAGATGACGAAATTCGTCCACCATCTTGGATTCCCAAATTTTGACCAAAAATTCGTAACCCGCATCCCCGAAAACCCCCAGACATCGATTTTCAGCCAAATAGGATCATAGATGACGAAATTCGTCTACCATCTTGGATTCCCAAATTTTGACCAAAAATTCGTAACCCGCATCCCCGAAAACCCCCAGATATCGATTTTCAGTCGAATAGGACCATAGATGACGAAATTCGTCCACCATCTTGGATTCCCAAATTTTGACCAAAAATTCGTAACCCGCATCCCCGAAAACCCCCAGACATCGATTTTCAGCCAAATAGGATCATAGATGACGAAATTCGTCCACCATCTTGGATTCCTAAATTTTGATCAAAAATTCGTAACCCGCATCCCCGACAACCCCGAGGTATCGATTTTCAGTCGAATAGGACCATAGATGACGAAATTCGTCTGCCATCTTGGAGTCCTAAATTTTGATCAAAAATTCATAACCCGCATCCCCGAAAACTCCCAGACATCGATTTTCAGTCGAATAGGTCCATAGATGACGAAATTCGTCCGCCATCTTGGATTCCTAAATATCTTAGCAGTATGAGATTCCTCGGAAAACCTACGTCAGACTGGATTTTGAACCATAAACTTATCTCAGAAACTACCGAGAAAACCGAGCATAGCGCGTTGACTGGGACACCCTGTACATTTGGCTTGGTAATAATTTCGAATAAATTGATTTCTGACCTAACTAAAAATCGCATTCAAATTTTCATATTAAAATTTGTAGGAGTGTTTATACAAAACGGTCCTCTCTATTTGGCACCTTTTATTTATGTATTAACATTTTCAAGAATTTCATCTATTAAGTCATTCCAATAAGATAAAATAATTTATAAATAAATTTAAGATTACAATTACCAGAACTCCTAAATGCTTCCCTGGCAAGCATTCATTCGCGTCTGGTCTCCATGACAACAAGTTCCTCCCTAAAGTCTGAGAGCGTGTAAAGCTATGCGAATGCCGAGGCGAGTGCCATCTATTGACGGCAAAATTGGAAACTATTTATTGAATCTATGTTTGAAAATTAAGAGGTTATATTTTATCCACGTAATTAATTAAGGACTATCTAGGTCGTCACGATTTCGTTTTTTGTAAATTCCAATTTTTCGACGTCAATTTTTTCGTTGATCACGTGTTTTTGATTAAAACAAAAAATTAAAAACGTGACGAACTAGAATATATATTTTAATACATACGTACAAAATTTGAAGTTTCTATCTTCAAAAATAAGCCGAATAATTCGTTTCTTCATTTCACTGATCGCAGATTATACTCTTAAACTCTAGTTGAATCTGAACCTATAAAACCGGCCCTAATTAAATCTTTATGGCGAACTTTGAAATTCGGTTATGATAGTATGATAATATTCGTACCAAGATTAACGATAAACACAAGCATGTGAGTGGAAAAGTCGTCAGCTGAAGCAAGAAAGGTGGCGCGCTGCCTCGCAGGCGAGTAAACACGTTTACGAAAAACAAGTTTATGAAAAATTGCAAAAATCACGATATTTTTATAATTTTTTTCTGTTTACGCTTTAGTTTTTTATACTTGTTTTATGGATTAAATAACCTAAATTAATTAAATTCTGATCAATAATCTAATATTTTCCGTTCGCGCAACGTCTCAGAAAAAACAGAAATTTACCAATTTTTCACAATTTTCTTCGCTCATGTTGCTAGAACAAAACGACCCAGAACTCACCACGTGGAGGTCGTTGCACGTCGAGTTTCACCCACACTCTATCCAACCAACCATCCAATTGTTGGGTGTGGTATTTACAACTATTTACAAACATTTTCCATAGGAAACACAGTAAGCCAAAGATATGAGTAGTCTGAGTAGGATTCTTTGGCTTACTGTGTTTTTTACTTTTTCTTTTTTATATCTTCTACATATTTAAAGTCTGATTTTTTGAAGAAATGGGGCATAATAGACTTCAGTGTTGCTCGGATATAGCCATCTCTAGCTTCATGTCCACATACTTTATTCGAAGTTTCTGTCACAAGTTTGACGCACCACAGCCTAGGTGTGACAAGGAAACTTTTGTATTTCTTGGATGGGCTTAGTGTCAGAATTGATGAGTGATTTAATATCATACTTAGGTCCCGCAGCATTGAGGGAGGATACAATACACAAAAATTCCGATTAATAATTTCAGTGTAATCTGAAGCTTGAAAGTTTATATTCGGTGGTACGAAATGTCTAACAGTCTTCTTCTTTGGGACGGTTTGTCTTGCTTTCAAGATCCTTCTGTAACCAAGCTCCCGAATATGTTCTCTTTCATCGACAAGCATTGCCAACAGAACATTCTCTGGGTGCGCAAGGAACGCATCTTGTTCTATTACTGGATCGATAATTCGTCGGATAAATATCGTGATGTTTGGATTGCTTGAAAGACATGTCCGTCAGTAAAATATTTGCATATGCCTCCTGCATTTTAATGAGCTTCCCTTTCGCCACATTTTCCAACATATTGACAGTCAAACTGCAGGGCCTAAATTTTTTAGTAGGCCAATCGGGCAGCAGATCACTTACTGTGAAACAATCCCTGTGGTCGATTATGAACCCATAGATTGTTCAATTCCTGATATAGACAGGATTTTCTAGAGCAGAGACCAACAGTATTTGTTGGACATTTCAAATGCAATCACCTTGGGATATTGTCCAGAAGACTTGGCAAATCGGGACCCTGGTCCTTTGTCCCATTCGAGATGGCTAACTGCGGCCAACCGAGTCCTTAGGTTGTATATAAGTTCATCAGATCCATCCAGAAACTTAAAAGGAATAGTTGGCTTCATCTTAAAATCATACATGCCTGTGCGGTTTGCCATAAAAAAAAAGAGCAAATATTTTACTGACGGACCAAAACATGTCTTTCAAGCAATCCGGTATTTATCCGACGAATTACTTAAAGTTGTCGATCCAGTAATAGAACGAAATGCGTTCTTTGCTCACCCAGAGAATGTTCTGTTGGCAATGCTTGTCGGTGAAAGAGAACATATTCGGGAACTTGGTTACAGAAGGATCTTGGAAAATGTTTGTAAATAGTTGTAAATATAATGTAACCACACCTAACAATTGGATAGTTGGTTAGGTAGGGTGTGGGTGGAACTCGACATCCAACGTGGTGAGTTTTGGGTCGTTTTGTTCTAGCAACACGAGCAAAGAGTTGCACACTGAAAATTGCGAAAAACTGGTAAATTTCTGTTTTTTCTAAGACGTTGCGCGAACGGAAAAAATTAGATTATTGATCAGAATTTAATTTATTTAAGTTACTTAAACCATAAAACAAGCATAAAAAATTAAAGCATGTTTATGCTGAAAGAGAGATGAAAATATAATCTAGTTCTAGATCTCGTTAAAGTACATATGTGTACCAAATTTCAAGTCAATATCTCAAACGGTTCCAGAGTAAACGTGCGCACAAAAAAAGTTACAGACCGACAGACAGAAATTTTTTTTTCGCTCAAACTTGAAATCTCGACGTTTCATGACATTCTAAGCCTATTTGAACAATAAAAATTTTAAAAAAAATTTTTGTCGTTACTATACTTCCACTGGATGTGGAAGTAAAATTGCAAAAATTTGTAATTTTTTTTTCTGTTAGTTAAAATTTTTAAAATAAACATGCTTTAATTTTTTATGCTTGTTTTATGGTTTAAGTAACTTAAATAAATTAAATTCTGATCAATAATCTAATTTTTTCCGTTCGCGCAACGTCTTAGAAAAAACAGAAATTTACCAGTTTTTCGCAATTTTCAGTGTGCAACTCTTTGCTCGTGTTGCTAGAACAAAACGACCCAAAACTCACCACGTTGGATGTCGAGTTCCACCCATTATTAAAGGGGATGAAAAAAAAAATGTGATTTAGTGTGTGTACAAGAACCAGAAACCTCAAAATATTTTTTACTTTATCCTTTGTTTTTTATAAGCTTTGTGGTTTAACCTACTATCCGTGGTCCAGTCTATGTGTAAACTTAAGTCGCCCTGATGGACCACTGGGCGTGAAATGTGTCCCTTTTACTTCCTTCCCTTTCCCCCATCTGCGTAGCTGGCTGATGGAACACATCCAAGACCAAAAAAAAATCAAATTACAAAAAAAGAACTCGGGAATGCAGCACGCACGCTTTTCAACATTAAGTTATCAATATCGATATTACTATTACTATAACTCTGACGATTTTGACAAACGCTTATAAAACGGTATTTTACAAAACACTAAAATCTACAATATAAATCTCTAGGTGAAACTTATAGTTAAACTCTAGTTTAATCTGAACCTATAAAACCGGCCCTAATTAAATCTTTATGGCGAACTTTGAAATTCGGTTATGATAGTATGATAATATTCACACCAAGATTAATGATAAACACAAGCATGTGAGTGGAAAAGTCGTCAGCTGAAGCAAGAAAGGTGGTGCGCGCTGCCTCGTAGGCGAGTAAACACTCAGCACTTTTACTGTACCAGCTGATGACTTTTCCACCCACATATTTGCAGCTGACTATGTTTTTCGTGAATCTCAGTATAAATATTATACTCGAATTTTAAAGTTCGCCGAATAATTTTAATTTTTTTTGGACCTGTTTGATCGATCAGCTACGCTAAATCCACTGCCCCTCGTCCAGCTGACTATGTTCTACTTTCATTATATAACATAATCTTCCCCTCATACAAGTTTCAGCATTTCGTCGGATAATTTTTTTCCCAATTTTTTTTTTGTTTTCAACCCTTTGACAGCCACCTCCACCGCTACCCAACCAGCTGACGGTCCATTCATTGCTAACTTATATAAGAACAATTCATTTTACATGTTGTCAAAGTTCTCCGATAGTCAGACATATTATACACGGGCTTCCGGCCTATTATAGGAAAAACTTGTAATGGTAACTTAAGATTTCAAAGTCTTATACATTTTAAAAAAAAAGTCGTCAATGTTACAATTATTATGGAAACTCCTCTATTTTATCCTCTTTTATTAGTATTAGCATGCATATCATCAAGTTTTATCAGTTACTAAAAAAGATAAAAGAATATCAATCGGCAATAATTTTTCATTTAATCGAAAATTAAGTATGTGGGATTTTTCAACAAGAACAAAGGCCGTCTTCAAAAACTTTATTTAAAACGTTAAAAAACAGATTATTTTTTGTTCGAAATGAGATTCATTATTTCCTTCCTATTTCAACCATAGTTGTCCTTCTGTTATTTCTGTTCGTAATGGGGTCATTTAGTCAAATTTCATATTTCACTTTTTAGTTCGTTTATGCGAAAGAATCGTCGAATAATTATAACACTGAAAATTTGAGGTCGATGCGACAAGTAGTTTCAGAAATATACTGCTTTTAACATGAACCGATGCGCTCAAAGCGCTGACGTCATTCAATTCAAAGTCTGCCTTCAGGACCTTTAATTCGTTAATACGCCACATGTCCCCCTCCACAACGGTTCATGTCTCAGAGGCGTAAAGAAACATGGAGAAAACCAAAGTGTTAACAAGTCTGATATTGCGACATTTGCATTCAATGATTCAATGACTGTTGAATATAAACATTTAAATTAAAAATGGAATATTTCTGTTAATTCGGTCCACTCTGTAAATCTAGTTGTGGAACTCCATCATCAATTAAAATGCAAAAACCATCTAAACATATGGACTGTTGAATGTAAGCGTTTATATTAAAACTGAAATATTTCTCTTGTTTATTCTGTCCACGCTGTAATTCTAGTTGCGGAACTCCATCATCAACAAAAAAGCAAAAACCAACTTAACACAATAAAAACTGATTGCATCGCCCACATAAATCCTAAAAAGGAGAGCAGAAACGGATAACGAATTGCATAATCCTGCGATATTTCAGCGACAGCTCTGCAGGAGAGCGCTTGGCCAACGTTCGTTGGATGAAGTACGCCTAGTGGCGCCATCTATATACGACCATGGGTATATCTTGAGCCAGCCAAGCTGTACGGGTTATACAATGAACGACATGAATAATTTATTAGCGACGTTAATTATTTATGTAAGACAGGTCTGGTGCAATTAACGTTACATTTCACGTGTCTATAAAAAACACAGGTATCCTATTTAATTATTGTGAAGTTGCAGAATTTGTGCGTTGTGGTCAAATTCTTGTTAAAATCGGGCGATGAGACAAGTTTCACTACTACAACCAATCATAAGGAAATTTGTATTTAAAACTAATATACAGAGTGTTCGGAAATTCCTGTCGCTAACTTTAGGTGATGATAGTTTTCGCAAAAATATGAAGACAAAGGAGGAGGGGGCCTATAAGGCCGGTTTTTGGCCCTTTTTATTTTTGTTCAAAAAATTTCGAAAACATTTTTTTTATCATATAGATTCAATATCCCTCCCTCCCCCATGCATCCCCTTAAATTATTAAATAACCAGTTTATATTAGTACACATGGGTATGAGAGGAACTGGCATTTTATTAATAATGTAAATAAAACGTCCTTTTAAGACTTTTATATCTGGTAGCAGCAAGGTGAGGGTACTTGTCATCGGAGGTTGGGGGTGTTGGGGTATTGTATAGTAGTAGGGGGAGCTTATGGTGCAGTTTATTCAAAGGAAATATGATTTTCCAGTTCAAAAACATCTAAGCATAATTTAAACTGGTTCTATAATAATAATAATTTAATGGAGGGGTTGGGGGGAGTTCTGTTTGAGGTGGAATACATTAGATATTGAATATATATGATAAAAAAATATTTTTCGAAATTTTTTGACCAAAAATAAAAAGGGCCGAAAGCCGGCCTTAAAGGCCCTCCTCCTTTCAATATAATATGTTTCGAAATGCCTCCTAAGGGAGTTAAGGCCTATTGAACGTGAAGCTTAGAGTAGGTGTTATTTAATATTTTAGAAATTCTTTGTGCTACAACAACAAGAGTCTGTACCTTATTTAGTATCAACGAGGGCTATTATTTCATGGCATTGGCAAAAGGAAATTCGAAGGGCTTAGTTAGGGGGGCACTCCTTTAAAGTCCAAAATTGTTTTGTTTCTTTTTTTTTAATTTTTGCAATAGAATACGGTTCCCTGATCAAATTTACACAAAATAGTCCTGTTTATTAAACGCCGTAGGACTAACAGTTTTCTTTATATACAAAAACTGGTTTAAATTAGTTTTTATCGGATCATTTTGTGATCCGAGTTTTATTAAGTCTAATTTCTTCCATTTTTTGAGTTTCTTTGTACACTTGAACTGTTTCAATTGTCACATTATGACATTCGAGTTTAAATTAAAATTTCTGGCTGGTTTAGATCATTAATTGAAATCTTGCAACAACTGTTTCAAACCAGTTTTTGGTCAATGTCATGAAATAACAGCCCTTATTGATACTAAATAATGTGCGAATATCATTGTTGTAGTACAAAGGGTTTCTGAAATATTAAATGAAAACCTACTCTAGTGTCCCACCTTCAAAATTTGTAATATTTTTGCAAAAGCTATCACTACCTAAAGTTAACGACACGAATTGTCAGAAGTGTATTTATAATGGAGTCAATAGAGGCTGAAAGTATGCATTATTTCGGAATAATTACGGGAAGCTTCGATTTTCCTAAACCCTTTTGATATCACTTTTACATAGCTCAAAGTAAAAAGTTATAAACATATAACCGTGAGGAAATTGTTTATTAATTATTTAAACACTTTTTGTTTTTTTTTTTTAACAAAATTATTATAAGTATTAATATAAATTCCTCTCAGCGATGTGATATTTAGGGATGTTTAGAAGAAAATTAAATTCTTCTTGAACATCATAAAATGCCCAAAAATAGTCTAGATATTGAATACCTGTTTTGATAAAACCCGAAAGAAATATCTGCGACGGCACTGCCTCTATCAAAAAATGCTCATAATATGTAGTACACAATAGGCGGTTGCTAAAAGCGTTATGCTGTTGTTCTATTTTACAAGCTTTTATTTAACTTGCCCTGTTTATATGTTAGCATGTTTAGATCAAATCTTGCAAGTCAATTTTGAACTACTTAACGACGTCCAATTGCATACACGTGTAGGTCTGGTGACAATACGTTTTTTATTAGTTTTTTAAACTATAATTGGATCGGATAGTGTTTTCACCTCCGATTAAAGAACTTATATCTAGATACATAATGGCATTGATTTATTTGTCGCTGAGAGACTCACAATCTAAGGCACTTCTTCCCATAAGTTGCTGATTGGCCCATCGGCGTATTCGCGGCCGCTCGTGCACGATCGGCTTCAGTTCAATTATCATAATCACAGTTGACAGTTCGGCCATTAATGTCAATAAATGTTTTTCGTGTTCTCCGACCAAAAACTGGTGAAAAAGTAATTTTATTTTAAGTTGTGATTTGCTTAATACCTAAATAATATTCTCTATTCATATTTACACAGTTTAGTGACAATATATTTTGTGCAAATAAATAGTGTAGTGCTGTGCCGTTTGCAGAAGGCAGTTTAGAAAAGAAGAAAATCGATCGTTCCATAGTCGTAACATGATGAAGTTCAGTTTACAGTTATAAAGTAAATAGCAATTAAATTTTAATATCCTTTCAATACATATTTATCTTACTGTTTTATCTTACTGTAATATCGTATGCCTACATCACGTTATATAAAGAGCCGGTAATGCAGGAATTGCAATAATTCATTTTAATGAAAATATTTACCATTCTACACATTTTCTACACACACAACGCCACTGTTGCCTATGGGATGTGATGTTCATCTATCCATTTTAATGGACATATAATGTGACTATGTTAGGAGCAAACAAGGTATATAGTGAAAAGATAGCCTGTTATGAATCTAGATATAAGTTCTTTAATCGGAGGTTTTCACTCAGACGCTGCATTCTAAGAAATGGTGAAGGATCCAGTTACTTTTAAGTAAGGACGAAAATGAAAATTAATGAGTGGGGGAGGGAACATTTTTTGACCAGCGGGTGGGCGCAAGATGAGAACAACTTTAGGTATAAGTAGTTTTAATAAATTTTCCCTGACTTTTTTTATAAATTCGTAAATTTACTGACTTTTCCTGATTTCCCTGGCCAAAATCAAATTCCCTGATTTTTTCAGGTTTTCCCTGTTTTCCAGAAAGTATACACCCGAATTATTTTTTTCGTTTTAGTACACCTAAATAATAATAAAAGCTTGTTTATAAAAAGTTTCTTTTTTTAATATTTTATTTGCCTTGCACACATGGTAGCTCAGTTGGCTAAGGCGTATTGTGTGGCAAAGATGCTAGTAGCACTCAAGATTTGTACACTATAAGGTTGCCTTGCAACTCACGATCAAAAAATGTCACTTGCCAACGAGCAGCTCTCGCATAAAAGCTGAATATGAGGGAACCTTATATTCTACAAATCTTGAGTACCACTGTCTATCGTCTATTGGGTTTGAGCACCAGCCCCCACTTACAATATCGGTGGGTACGTATGTTTTTCCAAATATGTAACCTCCTTCCGAACAGCCTTGGCTTCGTATCTAGGGGTTGTCTACTATATGTGGTTTTTTTACTTAACTTCAGCCTATTTTCGAGACTAAGGCAAATCACCGACACCAGGAGACGAGTTACCCCCCAATTTGAACATTTTGCCGAACCCCTTCTCGCAAGAAGTGTTACTTGCTAACATTTAATGGACAATAGACCGGCTGCTTTAAGGCGGACCCACTCCAAACGGACACAGGAACAAAACACAAATTGTACTGATTAAAATAAAACACGAACTTTGTTTTTCAGTTTTTCGGTGTTCTCAAAGTTGGATGCGGAGAAAATGTGGCGAATTGAAAGAGACCGTGAAGAAGAAGATAACATACTCATTCTAGCAATGACCATTTTTTTCTGAAAAAGTTCACGAACTGTTCGCTGTGTGATTTGTTTGTTAAAAGTCCTTTGGTGTGGATCAGCCTTTACATCTCCTCCAACGGATGGTATTTCCACTACGTATGTAATACTCGCCTAATATCGCATAGCTTCTGCGCTTGAAGGTGAGTTGAGGTTGATGTAGTAAGTATAATTTACTTTCCATGTAAAATAATGTGTTTTAACGATTTATCGCTTCCGAATATGAATTTGTCTTCTTCAAATAGGCTTAGAATATCATGAAACGTCAAGATTTTAAATTTGAGTAAAACACAATTTCTGTCTGTCCCTGGGTCTGTCTGTAACTTTTGTTGTGCGCACGATTACTCTGGAACCGTTTATGATATTGATTTGAAATTTATATTATAATGATACTTGGAACCAGATTATATTTTGATCTTATTCCGTTGAATGGTTGGGGGGGTAAATGGGGTTAAACAGGTAAAGCAAGCAAGTGAGAGTCCATAAAATTGGAATTTAGTGTATGCACGATAAGCCAAGATCTCAAAATTTGTTTGAAATTAGCCACCCTCACTGTCACCCTCACCCAATAGAAAGTGAGACAAACATACCTTTTTTTATAAAATTTTATTTGTTTTTTTTTTATTTTTTATTTCCGCGTAATATGTATGATTAGTAAATGAGTTATTTACTATTGTTTGTTAATTATTCCTTATTTTTACTCCTGTCATTTGAGTGTTTTTTGTGTGTTGGTTATGTCTTGTGAAATTTTTCATAGGATAGGGTTTTATAATAATTTATATTATTTTAAATTTTATTTTGACGATAGATCCGTTTTTGTTTTATCATATTTTATTTACTTTGCTTCTGTGTGATTTGTTCATTATTTAGAACAATTTTTGACTTGTTCGTAAAAATGCAAAATACCCAACATGCGGTATGAACGGATTTTGAATCATTTTAGAAAACATCATCAATGAAGGAAGCATTTTGTCTAACAATGAATACCACTAAAACTAGTTTCGTGGATTAGTGGGGTCGGTTAGAGTTTTATTTCAAGATTACCGTTACTTAGCGGATAAAAGCACCAAATTTGGTATGAAGGTAGCTTAGAGTATACTAATAAATGTTAGCCTAGGAGCCCTCCGGAATTTCTAAAAATTTTCATGTACAGCACTAAAATTTAAAATATTAAAAAAATATATATCAACACATTTTTTTTTCTTTTCATTATAAATTTAGTACAAAGAGAAGGTAGACATTATGAATATCATTTTCTTCGTAGTTTAAAGATCTAATTAAATAACAGCTTGTCCCATAGGGGTTCCATTTAAAAAAAAATAGTTTTCATTGAAAAACCCATATCGTTGAACTTAATGAAGAATAAATCGTGTTTAATGTTAGTATCTGAAGATATGATATTTTAAAGGTGCTTACAGACCAATTTTTAACAATTTTGGTAAAATCGCGGCCTTCTATTATTAAAACTAAAAATTAAAAAATCTATTTTTTGAAAATCAAAATAATATTTGAGGGTCAGATCGTATGCATTTTAGCCAGCAAGATCCAAATATGCAAAAAAATACAGGTTGTCCCATTTAAAAATTTGGTTTTCGTGTCATTTACATCGATTAATAGTTAATAGGTTCTCATTTTATTTTAGTGTGCTAGCAGCGAAAACGGTGTGAACGTCTATTTCGTGATTAACTTCTATATTAGATGTACTGGGAACTTATTGGTAAAGAGCCAACCTTTCAATTATAATCAGTCCCAAAAGGGCCACGTTAATAGATTTTATTTTATTTTAGTTTAACATAAAAAATGCGCTAGCAGCGGAAACGCCGTCAACGACTATTTCGCGATTAACTTCCATGTTAGATGTACTAGGGACTTGATTTTTTTTTTAAATTAAAGCTAAAGAACCCACCCTCTGATTGAAAGTGGTCTGAAATGGGCCACGCTATTCAATTTTTGTTTATTAACAAATTACTTGAGAAATTACACTAGCAGCGAAAACGCTGTCGTCTGTTTCGCGGCTAACTTCTATGTTAGATGTACTAGGGACTTAATTTTTTTTAAATTAAAGCTAAAGAGCGATTAAAATCGGTCCGAAAAGGTTCAGGTTACTATTTCTTTTTAATACGAGTTTTACCTGAAAAATACGCGTTGGTCGTCAAAATTATTTTGAGAATTTGAGGCTAATAACTTTCTTATTAGCTCTTTAGTCATAATTTGTAGGTAAAAATGCTGATATTATCATCACCTACGATATATGTATTCAAAAATGCAATTAAAAAAAATGTTTTTTTCGCTGCCAGTTTCGCTGCTAAAGAACGGAAAATTATTAACAAAATATGCATGGAAACATGAAATACGAACGAATATGCTGCTTTGAAGCTTTTATGATCATTTCGACCCAAATCGGATCAGTAACAAAATTTCTGCTGCACTTTATAGCCAGCTCCGCAATTTCTGCGAGTTAGGCCCTTATTGCTCTGCAAAAACAGGGAAGTCGACGGTGCAGAGTAGAGGACTTTTTGGTAGTGTTATCCTAGACCTAAACTACAATCCTGAAAATTTTCAGTTTTACAATAATTAATTCCGGGTCAAAAACTAAAAATTCCTGGGCTACATGTGATAGTTTGTCGTATTTGTCGGTCATTTTGGATTTTAGTGCTGTACATGAAAAATTTTAGAAATTCCAGAGGGCTCCTAGGCTAATATTTATTGGTATACCCTAAGGTACCTTCATACCAAGTTTGGTGCTTTTATCCACCAGGTAACGGTAAGTTCAATAAGCCACCTCACAGATATACAAAATGTTTGTTTAATAAACACTAAACAAATTGGGGAAAGAATAAATTAATTGAGGTCCCCTACCTTCCTTCAAATAAATATATTGGAAAGATACCAAAATTAAAACTTACTTAAAATTAGTGTTTGTTAAAATAACACACATTTACGTATTTCTCCCAAGTGGGGTTTTCTACCGCATGCTTCCAAGAACGAAGGTAAAGGTAAGGCTATGAAATTGTTTCGGAAAAAGAAATATTTTAAATTATTTTATTCTTAGAAGGTGGAGGTCTATCTAAGGAAACCCCACGTTAAGAGAGTAATTTCAAGAATTTCGCCAAAAACCATAAAAAACAATATAGGTAAATTATATATTATTATTATCCATATTTTTTTTCTGCACTGAAGTGACAGAAAAATAAAAAGAGATGATTCATAAGCTGCTTCGTCTATATTAATCATAAAAATATCTAAATATTTGAAAATATTTTTAATGCAGAATATTTTGATTTATTTTTTACCATTAATTATTTTTATTTATTTGCTTTTATCATGATTAGAGAATATTATTTAGGTATTATGCAAATCACAACTTACACACTTTTTTATTTATTATGAAAATACCTACTTTCTGTATATTGTTGCCCTAATCTGGGCACGCTAATATACTAATTAGGTAAATACTTTAAAACACTCATTATTGAAGAACCAATCAAAACAACTACTCTTCTAGCTAATACTGTAATACTAATACTCTAGTGTGTAAGTTGTGGTTTGCATAATACCTAAATAATATTCTCTAATCATGATAAAAGCAAATAAATAAAAATAATTAATGGTAAAAAATAAATCAAGAATAGGCTTGTAAATAATGAATGAATGTTTCTATACTCTACTGATGAGAACTAACGAGTTCGAAAAAACTTGTACAACTTTTCTAGAGTTGAAATAGAATGTAAGGTTCAATAATTCTTGTGAATGACTGAATTTCAATAAATAATTTAAGTATCTTCAATATTTTTTTTTTGCCTTAAAATGCCAGGAATCCTATCATGTAATTCAATACTTCGTCAGTATTAGCTAGAAGAGTAGTTGTTTTGATTGGTTTTCCAATAATGAGTGTTTTAAAGTGTTTTCCTAAGTAGTATATTAGCGTGACCCGATTAAGGTACCAATATACAGAAAGCAAATAATTTCATATTAAATAAAAAAGGTGTGAATGCCTAAATGTAAATGAATGATTTAAGTATTTTCAATATATTTTTTCTTTAAAATGCTAAGAATCCTATCATGTAATTCAATACTTCGTCAGTATTAGCTAGAAGAGTAGTTGTTTTGATTGGTTCTTCAATAATGAGTGTTTTAAAGTATTTACCTAACTAGTATATTAGCGTGCCCAGATTAGGGCAACAATATACAGAAAGTAGGTATTTTCATAATAAATAAAAAAGTGTGTAAGTTGTGATTTGCATAATACCTAAATAATATTCTCTAATATTTTGATGTGTTATTCATTAGTTTTTAGTTTTTTGTTCCTATTACCTGTTTATTTATCTTTTAGACTTTGTAGATTACATATTCATTATGAAATTCAGTTAGTCCATCATGGCATAGGTATTACATCATCCATCATGAATATTTAAAGACGGAAATATTTAACAACTGAAAAACACTTAGCATTATTTTTACCTGCCTAAATTGATACTGAAAGACAAATGCTTTAGTTAATATTATATTCATTTATTTCTGCAGAAGGAAACAAACAGATGATTTTATAAAATAACCTATAAGAAATCGATATTTATGTCGAATATACCTCTTAAGCGCCCCCAAAGCACCAACATTGGTATGAAAAGAGAAGCGTGCCGGGCGTCCCTGAACGTCGACGACGTCGTTGAAGTGGGTCTAGTGCACTAGGTATCTGGAACGCGACGACCTTAAATGCGCAATCCATACCTTTTAAAGATTTCGGTCACAATTTCGTTTTTGGTACAATTGAAACCTTGAGTATTCTTGAATTAGTCACAGATG
Source organism: Rutpela maculata (assembly GCA_936432065.2). Lineage (NCBI taxonomy): Eukaryota > Metazoa > Arthropoda > Insecta > Coleoptera > Cerambycidae > Rutpela > Rutpela maculata. Next base: position 97,954,257 of record OW386285.2, on the reverse strand, counting down.
TCGAATTATAGGTCAATTATTGGGCGATACGCGTTTGGCTGCGAGAAAAGAGTGAAATTCGTGATTGATTGCGTTATTTTATTGCACTTTCTGTTATGTGTAATCTGGTGTTATTTCATAACGTGGAGAAATGTATTTCTTCACTTTCTTTTGGCAGTTTTTTATTTGTAGATATCATAGGAACGATTTATAAATAAATGAATTGAGAAGTAGGTGACCTATTTAATAAATAATATCTAAGACACTGGCGTACATATACAGGGTTGGGCAAAAGTATGGAATAATCGCAATAATTTTGCCCGTAGAAGTTTCCCGAAAAAATGCTTCAAGTGGTTTTTATTGTTGCGCACTCTTGGGTGCCCTCCAATTTATTTTCTTGCGTCAGCGGTTTTTGAGATATGACGTCATCGAATTTTTGTTTAAATGGCAACCTATATTTTTATCCCACTTTCTGGTGCAGTTTTTTAGTTTCTTCTCAGTCGTATAAAATTTTGTATAGGTTGCATAAGAATAATTTTGAGAAAAAATTAAAAATCATGTTATTTCTTTAATTTATAGCTCTGCGATAAAAAGATCTACCAGAATTAAATAAAGTTAAATTAATGTTCGAAATTAAGCGCACAATAAGTGAATTGAATAAAAAAAACTGTAATCAGGTGTATCACAAGTTTTTTCGGACAACCAATAATGCATAATTAAAACCTAATTTTTTAAAAAATTTAACACTATTGGTTCTGTTAAAAATGCTCCTAGAACTGGACGACCAAAATCGGCAACCAATGATGATAGCACGTTGAATATTCTGTTAAGGCTCGAAGAAAATCCACAAATATCGACCACGCAGCTAGCATTAAATGAAAATTTAAGTCGTCGCAGTGTATGTGGGATTTTGAAAAAAGAAAAATTATTTCCCTACACAGTCCATTTGGTGCAGAAGCTCTCTGAAGACGATCTTGGCAGAAGACTTGAGTTTTGCGAAGAAATGGCTCAAATTTGTAATCGTGATGATAAGTTTGCGCAAAATATTTGCTTTTCTGACGACGAAGCAACATTCTGTCTTAGCGGAACAGTTAATCGGCATAACTGTCGCTATTGGTCTAGGAAGAATCATCACTGGATTCAAGAAGCTCACACCCAGCATCCTCAAAAAAGAAATCTGTGGGCAGGAATTTTTAGGGGAAGCATTATTGGTCCTTTTTTTATCGACGGGACATTAAACGGTTTTAAGTATTTAGAGCTCCTGCGGAACGATGTTATTCCTGCTTTGAAAAACGGGGAAGAAGAAGTTTCAGAGAACGTTTGGTTTCAACAGGATGCCTCCGTAGTCCGAGAATATTTAAATGTTACCTTTCCTCACCGCTGGATTGGAAGAAGAGGTGCAAATGAATGGCCTGCGCGTTCCCCGGATCTATCTCCTCTAGATTTTTTCTCTGGGGGTACGTAAAAAATAAAGTTTATCAAAATAGACCCAATAATTTGGCAGATTTACGGCAAAGAATTCGTGATAAAATAATGCAAATACCCCAAAATGTCCTGGTAAATTCGATAAGAGGCTTTGTGGATAGGCTTGGTTATTGTCAATTAGTGAATGGGGAACACTTTGAACAGTTGCTGTAAGCGAAGCATTTTTCTTTTCCATTCATTCTCTCTTAAATAACTTTACTTTTCATCTCTTATTGTTACTTTTAGGCGGTAGTGGAAGAACAGTTTACTGGCTTCGACAGTAAACTGAACTACTCGCCTTTTATTTACCTCTAGTGTAAATGTAATAATTTATTTTTGTTAATTTTGTGAATCTGGGTAAATAATAAATGCTTTATTATTATTATTATTATTATTATTACTTGTTATAATTTTTAAAGTTTTGTTGCATTAATGAAATAAAATGATTTTTATTTTTTTTTCTCAAAATTTTTGTTATGCAACCTATACAAAATTTTATATGGCCGAGAAGAGAATAAAGAACTGCACAAAAATGTGGAGAAAAAAATATAGGTCGCCATTTAAAAAAAAAATTCGATGACGTCATATCTCAAAAACCGCCGACGCAAAAATAAATTACAGGGCACCCAAATATGTTTTGACTAGTTCTATTCATGGTTAAAATGATTTGCTTTTACTCAAAAGTGGAAGTATCAAACACCTAAGTCACAGCTATCACTAATTAATCAATGGCAACGCAAAAAAAAAATAAAATTTTTATTGTTCCAATAGGCATAGAATGTCATGAAACATCAAGATTTAAGGTTTGAGCAAAAAATAAATTTCTGTCTGTCATTCTACCGGTCTGGTTGTCTGTCTGTAGGTCGTAACTTTTTTTGTGCGCACGATTACTCTGGAACCGTATGTATTTTAACGAGATCCGGTATTCTAGAGATTCTAGAATCTAAAATTCTAGAATTCTGGAGATCTAGATTATATTTTGATCTTATTCCGTTGAAGAGTTGGGGGTAAATGGGGGGTAAATAGGTAAATTAAGCAAGTAAGAGTCCATAAAATTGGTATTTGGTATATATAGGAGAAGCTAAGGTCCCAAAAAAATTTTTGGCATTAACTACCCCCACCCCCTTTATTAAAGGGGGTAAAGAAAATAAAATTGTGATTTAGTGTGTATACAAGAACCAAAGGCCTCAATTTTTTTTACTTCATCCACCCCACAACCACCCCCGATGTAGCATATCGTTTTATGGATTTTGGGGTAGGTGATTTCAAATATTCCATTATTATTACAGTTCCATAAACAATTATTTCCACATACATAATTTTTTCGTTGAGAGAGACTTGGGTAGAAAATCTAGATGTGGAAGTAGTGATTCCTTGGGCAGCGACTTTTTCTTTTACTTCGAGTCGGAAGGAAAACTGAACGCCAGTATGACTGTTGTCTTTAATGTAGCAATAGTTGGTATAGATCTAAGAAAACTGTAATAGATTATGTACATGTTGTACACTATTCCTTAACAGATTGCGCTTTTATAGATGAATTTAAAATTTATATGCTGCAATGAACAGGTAGGTAATAAATGTTTTAGTAAATATGATTTTGAAAAAGATTGATCATTTGAAGAGGTACAGCGTAATCTAGCTAGAATTTAACAGACTAAAAAGGTATGAAACAAAAATATATAAAAGTCTTTAAAAAACATTGCATTAGGCATTAAAAAATAATATATTTTCACAATATTTTCAGACTTGTATGATTAAAAGTTATGATTTTTAGAATATATCTAATTTTATAAGTTTTTATTATAATATATAACAAACGAACTCGAACGAACGTTGAAATAAGGTTTCAGTGAAGAGAATTAGTAATTTCAATAATGTTGAAGTGAATATATAATAGAAATGGGTGCGACAGAACATAAAAATAATTAAAACTGCTCTTGCTAACCGTTCACTTTAATATTCGTTGGCAATAAGATAATTTCTGCACGATTATTCACCCACAATACTTTTATTTTGAATAACGAGTCAAAATATCCATCCATATTTCGATGTTGCCCATATACTACAGTAAGTGCTCAGTTTTTTATACAGAGTGAACTCCAACAAGGTGAATACGCTATATGAATCCTTTGAACTTACAATTTTCAAATTTTAAATTAGGAGCACGGTAGATTAAATATGTGGACAGTCAAAAAATAAAGTGCTACATTTCAAAACAAAGAGACAAATCAAAATCTAATATGTAGCGATAATTTACGCGAAAAAACTGAGAAAAAACTTTCACCGTTACCTGTAAAGGTCAGATTTCTGATAAGTTGGTTGCAAACTCCGGTGTGCTGCCGGGTTCAAATTTGGGACTCTCGTTGTTTCCGATATTTATCAACAACCCACCAGATAAACTGACCAATCTCAAATATTATCTTATATTGTTTGCGGATCATATGAAATTCCACACATTCGATGACTATCGAGCTCTACAAAAGTTCATCGACAGTGCCCATTAATAGAGACTTACAAATAACTTACATTTTAGTATAAATAAATGTATTTACAATACCGGTTATTACGTCAAAGTGGAAAACAAGTTGCGTTCAGCTATAAAATAAACGACGACTCTCTTAGTAAACTAGAAATGGTATTTGATCTTGGATACATTATGACCATAAGTTGGATTTTTAGGTATTAATTAAACAAACTTTTCTCCAAAACAGGTCGTTTTATCGGTACCAAACAAAAATACCTTTTTTAAAAAATCATTTAAGATATTTAAAAATGTCAGCTCAAATTCCAAAGATGCATCTATGTCAAAGATTAGAGGTAAAAAGCATTGGGGGTATTCCCCCCCTGACCTATACGAAAGGGGTGGTCATATTTCTCAATCACATATATTTACTTACTGTGTGTGTATATATACTGTCCAAACTTTATTATAATCGGCACAGTAATTATGTGTAAAAGATCTTTTTCACGATTTAATCTACGGAAAAAATTTAATGGTTAGCAGTCCCTGCAATTATTTCCCTAATCCTCAAATCTTTTAAAAGATCTTGTGTGTTATTTTGACTCAAAGTAGATCTGAAATACTGTCCATAACCCTGAAACATCCTGTATGTTTTCTAAATAATTTAGAGCAGATAATTAAATTAAAAACTATTTTTTTATTCAAATAAGTTAGAAAACCGCTGTCCAAGGAATCACTACTTCCACATCCAGATTCTCTATCCAAGTCACTCACAACGAAAAAACTTTGTATGTGAAAATAATTGTTTATGGAACTTTAATAATATAATATTTAAAATCCTCTGCCCCAAAAACCCATAAAACGATACCCCACATCGGTAGTGGGGTGGGGGTGGTGATATGGGGGTGGTAGTGGGGGGTGGATGAAGTAAAAAATATTTTGAGGTTTCTGGTTCCTGTACATAAACTAAATCACATTTTTTTTTCATCCCCTTTAATAAGGAGGTGGGGGTGGTAATGGGGGTGGCTAATGCCAAAATTTTTTTTGAAACCTTAGCTTCTCTTGTATATACTAAATACCAATTTCATGGACTCTTACGTGCTTGATTTACCCATTTACCCCAAATTTACCCCAATTTACCCTCCAACCCTTCGACGGAACAAGATGAAAATATAATCTAGTTTTAGATCTCGTTAAAGTACATATGTGTACCAAATTTCAAGTCAATATCTTAAACGGTTCCAGAGTAAACATGCGCACAAAAAAAAGTTACAGACAGACCGACAGACAGACAGAAAATTTTTTTCCGCTCAAACTTAAAATCTCGACGTTTCATGACATTTTAAGCCTATTTGAACAATAAAAATTTTTAAAAATTTTTTTGTCGTTACTATACTTCCACTGGACGTGGAAGTAAAATTGAACATGATACCGAAGGAAACACAGGCTATAAAAATGTCTAAAGAAAACTGGATATATTCCATACCTCGGATATTTGAGAATGATCGTAAAAATTGTGTCGAGCTATTGTTCTACGTGAAACGGCGCGTTTTACGCATTTTGCTTGAGAAAATATTGCGCGTGTAATTTATTTTTAAAAGCATCTCTCTCATAGTATGCGACATGTGTCTTCAGAAGTCATTCTAAGAATAAAATATCCTGATTTCAAAACAGCGAAAGTACACAATAAAAACTTTATTTTTCACAACTTTACTAAAACTGACCACATCCGCGTAGGGAATTCTGTTTTGTCAATAAATATATACAGCAAAAATTCCTTGAATTTTATAATAGTTTTAGGACTATAATAAAAGTTTTAATTAAATATCAGGTTTATATCTAGGTCAAGATTTAATCATAATTAAATAATAAAGATATATTATTATGAATACATTACTATTAAATGGTGACTATTTATTTTAAAACGTCAAAATTACTTTACCTGCAAACCACGCAATTTCAAATTATCATAAAAAGTACAGATGAAATCAGGCTTAAAATCATGATACTATCAATAAATCATATTATCATGACTTAAAATAAATAATAGAAGCGTTCTAATGAAAATGGTAATACCGAACACGGTTTTTGAAAAGATTACAGCCTTCTTCCTAACAAGTATTTCTGTCATGTTTAGGACTATTTGTCAAGAGAGATAAGATTATATCACTGGCTTAGGGTAAAAAAGAAACGTCGGGAAAATAATTATAAAAATATATGTTTGTAAGATCCGTTGCTGTATTTCATCATGATTTGGAGTATTTATGATTTTTTATTTGTGCCTTTGCCTCTAGAGCTCTTCTTCTGAGCCTTCTGTTTCCTCCGTTCGGACAGCGCGTATATACTTGCGATTTCTTTATGGGATTCCTTTTTTTCCCTTGCTGTTCGTTTAAAACTAACTGGGTCCTTTCCTAGTTGGGCCATAATCCATTCAGTTGTTATCAACGTGTAGGATGATCTACCTAGTTTTACTTTGTTGTTTCGGTATTAGCGCTTTCTTCAGTAGATATATTGGATCACCTTTTTAGACCATGTCTTCATTACTTCACTGTGTATGTTTCTATCAATTTAGTTACTGTTTTACTTCCTATTAAAGTTGGTATTATTATTTTTACGAGTCGTTGGACGATCACTTTAGATCTTCTCAAACTTCTTTTGGTTTTTTGTGGTGTACGGTGTACATATGTTTGTCCGTTGATCTATCTTGATGAATGTTGTCTGGTAGTCTGGTGATTTCCTAATGTGTTTCGCTAGTTGTTCAAGCAGGAATGGTATGTAGTATTTGTATCCTACGGTGTGCAAAGTGGTATTCTTCATCTTTATCTTTACAGTTGTGTTCACGACCGTCAAAGCGTGCTTAATTGCACGATGTTGCCAATTCTGCAGCAAATTGCACTGAAGTGCGAACATGTTTTTGGTGGTTTTATGCTATATTTTGTGAAAGTGAACAGAGCTGCTTAGTAGTTAATTACAATTGTAGTTAAACTACATTTTAACTACTAACTACGAGTACTTATAGGTAGTTGTGAATACATTGGTATTGTATTGAGTATTCACTACTCAAACTACTTTTTAAAAGCAGTTAAAACTGCTGGTGTAATTTTAACTACTAAAGTAGTTGCAAAACTACTGTTTGTGTGTTTTCATAGAATCTGTTTTTATATGTTTTTCTCATAAATGTGCTTAATAAATATCCAGCCCAGTTGCTCAGTGACAAAAACAGTTTCAGATATATCCCCAATAATAAACTTTAATAATATTAAATATTTATTAAAGAAATTAAAAAGGTTGCAAATGGCAACAATGTAAGTAAACTGTAGGGTAGGTTGTCGGGCATTACGTAGGTACCATAGGTACACTTTGCTTGCACACAGACGTAGAAAAGCATTTTGTGACTTTTTGTCGCATATTGGCACAATCATTTTACAAATTATATAAGTTAATTAGACTTTCCCGTTATGACACATGTGACAAAGAAAGGTTTCAGTGTCTTAAGTACACAGTTTAGTGACCTAATTTCTTTCATCATGAAAAAAATTTCATGCTGTGTAAATCTAAAGTGTACCTACAAAAGTAGTTGTAAATGTAATTGAAGATACGTAGTTAAACTACTCTTTCAAAATTAAAGTACTCGAGTACTTTTCAACTACAATGCAGTTTTAATAAGTGCTCTGTAGTTAGTAGTTAACTACTTTTTCAAAAGTAGTTTGGCAGCTCTGAAAGTGAATATATAATTCAATTGAACAAGGTTCTCTTTTGGATTTAATTCCCTGTGTAAATGAACCTTCAACAAGTCGCATAAATGATTTATGAGAAGGCGATCTTACTAATCCTGGTGAAGATTTTCTTTATAAATGTAGGGTACTTAATGAAATTTTTGGAAAACATAAATGGGAACACTGAAAATTTCACCTGATCTTTTTATTTATTTTATTTACTTATTTATTTATTTATTTACGGGAGAGCCCATTAAGTACACAAAAAATACATTATACAAAAGAAAGACACATAAATAGTAATACATTAAAAAAAAAGAACAGATTAAGTAGACACACATGACTAAAGTGTAAATTAAAATAAATAACAAACTGATTCGGGTAAAATAGAACAGTTATATACACAAAATATATAACTTAATTAATCATATCACAAATTGTTTTTTAATGTGTATAGTGAAACATTGAAAAAATCTAGAATGCAGTATTTGCATTTTTCATTATCCTGTCAATACCAAGGTTAGTGCCATATAGGGTTCGATGAGTTTGGATAAAAAACGTGTATGATTCTCTTAAATGTCTTTGTGGTACATGAAAATCTAATAGTGCCAGTAATTCAGGGCTGTCGACAATTCCATTGCATAGTTTAAATAAATGCCAAAATAATATCTGTATTGGTTCTTCGTTTTTGCAAAGTCTGAAGATTTAAATGAGTTAGAATTTCATTGTAAGAAATTTGATTGCTTGGAATATGGAGTTTGTATGCTATATAGTGCAGAAATCTATTTTGTACTCTTTATATGGAGACCATATAACTGAACTGAACTATTTTCAAGATGAGATCTAACTAAAGTGACATACAATGTTTTTATGGCAAAAATGTTACTGAATTCTCTTGAGTGTCTTTTAATAAATCCAAGAACTTTTAAAGCTTAATTACAGATTAATTCGATGTGATGGATAAAGGTCAATTTGGAGTCAAAATAAATTCCTAAATCACGTATTATATTAACATTTTCAACTGGAATATCGTTTATGAAATACACGTTTAATGATTGAGATAACCGTTTGCTAAACTGTATATATTTGCATTTTGATACATTAAGGATCATTTTTTTGTTGTTACACCAGTTATAAAATCTGTTGATGTCTTCTTGTAATTCTATATAGGAAATGGTATCAGTAATTTCTTTAAATATTTTCATATCATCGGCATACAATAATACTTGGCAGTAGAAAAAACATTCTAAAACATCATTTATAAAAAGATAAAACAGTAATGAGGCCAGATGTGCCCCCTGAGGAACACCTGATTTGACCTTAATTTCGTTCGAATAATAGTTGTTAATTTTTACGACTTGAACACGATCATTTAAATATGATTTTAGCCATTGAAAGAGCATACCATGAATATACTGAGATAATACATCGAGTAGGAGAACATGATCTACTTTGTCAAATGCCTTGAAGAAATCTGTGTAAATTGAATCCACACAGTTACCCTCTCCAAGGCACTAACAATGTAATTTTCATATATTAACAAATTGGAAGTAATAGATCGGCCTTGACAGAACCCATGTTGTTTAGAATTTATATGGTTTTTTAGTTTACATGTTAAATAATCGTTTACAAGAGACTAGAATATTTTAGGTATATGTGAAATTTTGGATATAGGTCTGTAATTAATCACCATTTCTTTGTCACCAGTTTTTTTATAGATAGGCACGATATATGATTTTTTCCAGATTGTTGGAAGCAACACTAACAAATTTGCTAATCATGTCGAATTCGAAAATTTCAAACATTTCTTTTTTTATGTAAAATGTATTTTAAAATTCGTCATCAATTAAACAAAAATATTACAGAGTAAAATTATTTTAATTATTTTTTTATTTAAAAATAATTTTTATTGGTCTATGAAGTTTATTTCGAGGAAAATATTCCGCTCTTTCACGTTTCTCTTACCAGACTCAGGGGCGGATTTAGCAATAGACATAGTGAGCCTAAGAAGACAACAGGAGATGGGGGCGGCAAAATTCAGGGGCAATATAAAAAAACTGTGACGAAATCATCTAAGGAAGCAAAAACCAAAGGACGTGAAAACAAAGATCAATACATTTCTGGTGATAATTGGACAATATGGCCATCCAGCTACAGAAGCAGTGAGATGCTTATAAGCAGTTTTATGACAAATTCGTCTTTTTAACAGATGCAACCAGTTCCAGAAGTTTTGATGGCAGTAAAAGGAGAAGTTGGTGGCATCTTACCCTGAATATATTGAAGCACAGAAGCAGATTTCATTCACTAATTAATCCATTTTCGTGAACATGATGAGGTAAATGAAAAAAAGGATCTCACAAAGCCCATAAAGTTGCTGGTAGCTTCGACAGGAAGACTTGCAGAGTGTTTATTCTAATGCTGACATTGCTCTCCACATGTGTGTATGTATATCAGCAACAAATTCGGAGAACGGAGTTTTTCATGACTGTGGAGAGTTGAAAATTTTTGTCGCTTTATAATGACCCAGCACAAACCAAATGATAAGGCATTGTCTTTTACAACGATTTCACTGACATATGAAGATGTCATAGATAACTGCGAATACGAAGACCAGAAGATTAACCGTCTTTTTATTTTAATTTTATCATTATTATATGAGAGTTAACTGTTTTTTTTAAATATTGAAGTTTATTAAGTTTATTCAAGTTTTGTTCCTGTAACCAGAATGCGTTATTTTTATTTTATTACATGAAATAACAGTTTTTTTTTCAACTTTTTAAAAGCTTTGTATAAGCATAAACAGTTTTATTGGTAGGTAGTATTGAGGCTCTTCAAAGGTGGCAAATTTAGCCATGCCTAGGGCGGCACAAAATCCAAATTCATGTCTGACCAGGCAAGAATGATATTACTGTACATTTATAATAATTTAAAGTTATTTAATAAAAAGCACATTAACGCATAATTGGACGCAAATTAATATAATTTCCTATCTAGAGCTTATATAGATGGGTTGTTCTTTCCATAACGTTAATTTATTTTGGTTACACGAATACAACCACTGAGGCACGAGCTGACGTCATGTACCGAACGGCTGCGAAACTGGTATTGCAAGTGAGCATATTTCTGTCTTAGTATCTTGAACACTATTTCAAGAAGAATATAATAAGTAAATGTAGAGACACGTATATAATTTTGATATAATTCATAATATTAATTCTAATTATCAATTAACAAGTATAAAAAATAAAAATATATAAATATAATTCTAATGATCAATTAATACTGTTCCAGTTAGAACCAGTTTAATACGCACTTACTATTATTCGAACACTGCATGGGATAATAACAATTTAAATAATAAGTTTTTTATTATAATCGATAATATAATTAAGTAGGTCTAGTGTAATGTGTTAGTGGGTCGCAATGACCCGTTTTCCAACTATTTTAAAATTTCCTTGACTCCACTTTGCTTACGTGTTTACATAAGTAGAGTATTTATAAAGTTCGCTATATTTTTACTCACATTCGTTCGTTTATTTTTATTTTAGCATACTAGAAAATTCATCGACATACTTATACAGAATAATAAATTAAACATCGCTCACATTAAAAGTTTGGAATCTATTTACGAATGTTTCATTCATATCTTAAAAATATTAGACATGTATATAGGTCATTTCATTCAGAAAATGAAGGACTGTTGACCCTTTAGAATTACAAATTCGTAGGCAAGTTCGTATTCACCTTATTCAATACATCTGAAATTTAACATATCTTATGTCTTGTTCCAAATATCAATAGCTCATTTTCGGAAGGCAAGTTGGAAAAATTTCAGGTGATCTTCGTTACAATCAATCTATTAATTTTAATTTGGACGGAGACCTTTTCGCCTCAAAAAGTTCTAACTGGGAACTTTTGTTGACAACTTTTTTTGATTTGACGAAATTAAAGCATGTTTTTCCATGTCATCGGATAGTAAAAGCACATTTTTGAATCGAGTTAAACATGCAATACGAATCATTTACAAGCTAGCTTATATAGACCATTGTTTTCGATTCAACAACAAGGTAGAGTGAACGTTTCTTTCAAGTCATGAAATAGCAAAAATGCATTTTGAAGCGAGTTTTTTCGATAACGGTTGGTTTTACGAGACATTTACAAGACACCTTTTCGCCCCAAAAAGTCCTAGCTAGGTTCTTTTGTTAACAACTTTTTTTGTTTTACCATGTCATCGGATAGTAAAAGCACATTTTTGAATCGAGTTAAACATGCAATACGAATCATTTACAAGCTTCTATAGACAATTGTTTTCGATTCAACAAGGTACAGTGAACGTTTACTTCAAATCATGAGATAGTAGAACCTCATTTTGAATCGAGTTTTCTCGATAACGGTTGGTTTTACGAGACATTTGCAAGAGACCTTTTCGCCTCAAAAAGTTCTAACTAGGAACTTTTGTTAACACTTTTTTTGATTCGACGAAGTTATAGCATGTTTTACCATGTCATCGGATAGTAAAAGCACATTTTTGAATCGAGTTAAACATGCAATACGAATCATTTACAAGCTTCTATAGACCATTATTTTCGATTCAACAAGGTAGAGTGAACGTTTACTTCAAGTCATGAAATAGCAAAAATGCATTTTGAAGCGAGTTTTTTCGATAACGGTTGGTTTTAAGAGATATTTGCAAGAAACCTTTTCGCCTCAAAAAGTTCTAGCTTAGACCTTTTGTTAACAACATTTTTTTGATTCGACGAAGTTAAAGCATGTTTTACCATGTCATCGGATAGTAAAAGCACATTTTTGAATCGAGTTAAACATGCAATACGATCATTTACAAGCTTCTATAGACAATTGTTTTCGATTCAACAAGGTAAAGTGAACGTTTACTTCAAATCATGAGATAGTAGAAACCCATTTTGAATCGAGTTTTCTCGGTAACGGTTGGTTTTACGAGACATTTGCAAGAAACCTTTTCGCCTCAAAAAGTCCTAGCTAGGATCTTTTGTTAACAACTTTTTTTGATTCGACGAAGTTAAAGCATGTTTTACCATGCCATCGGATAGTAAAAGCACATTTTTGAATCGAGTTAAACATACAATACGAATCATTTACAAGCTTCTATAGACAATTGTTTTCGATTCAACAAGGTAAAGTGAACGTTTACTTCAAATCATGAGATAGTAGAAACCCATTTTGAATCGAGTTTTCTCAATAACGGTTGGTTTTATGAGACATTTGCAAGAAACCTTTTCGCCTCAAAAAGTCCTAGCTAGGACCGTTTGTTAACAACTTTTTTTGATTCGACGAAGTTAAAGCATGTTTTACCATGTCATCGGATAGTAAAAGCACATTTTTGAATCGAGTTAAACATGCAATGCGAATCATTTACAAGCTTCTATAGACAATTGTTTTCGATTCAACAAGGTACAGTGAACGTTTACTTCAAATCATGAGATAGTAGAAACTCATTTTGAATCGAGTTTTCTCGATAACGGTTGGTATTACGAGACATTTTTGCAAGAGACCTTCTCGCCTCAAAAAGTCCTAGCTAGGACCGTTTGTTAACAACTTTTTTTGATTCGACGAAGTTAAAGCATGTTTTACCATGTCATCGGATAGTAAAAGCACATTTTTGAATCGAGTTAAACATGCAATACGAATCATTTACAAGTTTCTATAGACCATTGTTTTCGATTCAACAAGGTAGAGTGAACGTTTACTTCAAGTCATGAAATAGCAAAAATGCATTTTGAAGCGAGTTTTTTCGATAACGGTTGGTTCTACGAGATATTTGCAAGAAACCTTTTCGCCTTAAAAAGTTCTAACTAGGAACTTTTGTTAACAACTTTTTTTGATTCGACGAAGTTAAAGCATGTTTTACCATGTCATCGGATAATAAAAGCACATTTTGAATTGAGTTAAACATGCAATACGAATCATTTACAAGCTTCTCTAGACAATTGTCTTCGACTCAACAAGTAAACGTTTACTTCAAATCATGAGACAGTAGAAACTCATTTTGAATCGAGTTTTCTCGATAATGGTTGGCTTACGAAAAATTTTCAAGAGAGCATTTCGTCTCAGAAAGTCCTAACTAGGAGCTTTTGCGGTGGTTGCTTTAATAACAGTAGGTTTATGGTGTTGTAGTCAAAATGTTCGCATTGGTGTAATAGATAAAATGTTTACATTGGTGTAGTAGGTAACATTTTTGGCCCTTAGTCCAAAATCCAAATGCAACACAAAAAGAACGAACGAACGAAGTTGTTTCTGTTTGTAGCCAAGAACTTAACGACTTGAACGGTAAGTCAATAAAATAACTCTTAACTAAAATAGTTTCCCAAAATTAACAAAGAACAAAAGCAACTTGCAAATACAACGAACGGGTAGGCCGTGTGTGGACGTACTTAACCAAGTAAGGACATAAACTAAAATTTTGCTTGAGAATATCACAAGGGAGAGTATAGTTGTCTTTAGATCTACCAAGCACACAAAAAATGTCGGCATCTTTGATCTTTACGGCACCGCCAAAGACGCCGACATTTTATACCTATATGCACAAATGACGACGCGACGATATAAACCCTATCCAAATATTCCAGCAGTTCTTAAACAATATTTTTTCGAAGTTATCGAAATTTTTGTTTATTTTTTTTTCTCCAAAACTATGTATGGGCTTTAGACTCCATGTTATATAAGGTTTTTTTGTTTGTCTAGTCGTTCCCCACCTCCAGTTTTTTTAATGAAACTAATTGCACCCTGTATAATAGTATCCACTGAACAGATTGACTACGATCAAAAGTGTTACGATTCTCCGCAGCGAGGAGCTGCTGAGCAATATTCGCTCAGTGCCTATAGGCAGAACTAAGATTTCTAACTTAAGATTTGCAGATGATATCGCCTTAGTTGCAGCAACCTGTAGAACAGACTTCAGATAATAAGCTCTGATTATGGTCTACGCGTAAATTACACAAAAGTAAAATTATGATTGCAGACCCAGCAAATGATAACCACACAGCGGCAGGGCTCCCAGTGGCTATTGCCCCTCAAATTAAGGACTCAGGGATCTGGATGAAAAGGAAAAAACGACCAAATAGGGACCAAATAAGGACCCAAGATGTATAATTTGTATAATTTTCCATGTTTTATTTAAGAAAATGACATACATTAATGCTTTACGTAATAAACAAAAAATTAAGTCAGATTTGTCATTAACATAAAAGAAAATTTGCCTTACGTGTAATACGACTTTGACTAGTCTGTTGATTGGAAACGAAATATTTAAAAAAGTGTACATCAAACATTTATTGACATGTCTTGGACTTCTTGTTTATAAGCCCAGAAATCATTTCTGACTTTCTTTTTCCACTGACAACTACAGCTTGCCTAATTGCGTCCTCTTCTTATTGGCTTTTCTTTTAACTGATTCGGCTCCTTCAACCATAGCTTGAACCAGTGCTACCTCCTTGTACCTTCGATGTTGCCTTTTTCAAACACTCGGTAGCCTCCATAGTATGCCGTCTGCTGTCTGCTGTCTCCCTCTTCTTTTCTTAGCGCCTGCAATCTCACCTCACCTTCGGAAAGGAATTTTCTATCACTTTCCATTTTTTGTCATGCTATTTCCTCAGCTTGGTGCTTTTCCTTTTCCTCTTTTTTCTTGTGGGCATCATCTTCCTTCCTTTTTTTCTCGGCCTCTAAGTACATTCCATAAGAGCTGTAGGCGCCACAGGCCAAAGTCAAGAGATGTTATTGGAATAAGGGATGGCTTATTATCGAACAATTTAAGGCCCGATTTAACTGCATTTGCAGCATTCAGCATACACGCACCTAGTGATGCCCTTCCTTCCGTGAGCGTCTGCCCGGAGCTAAAGAACACACGTTCGACAAAGACGTTGCCATGAGAAAGACCCAGAGCAGCGATTACAATCTGGAGTAACCTAGGATGCTTTAAATTGTATGAAAGAGTTCTTCTTTTCCAAAACTGGGCCCAATACTCGTCAACTCTATCCTTCGTTGCAATATTAATTTGTCTGCATCCGCTAGGGTATCCAAGGGCACACTTATGGGAAGGGCTCGAGCGACATCATAGATGTATGTGGGTTTTGCTAGTGTGAGCGTGCGCGTTTTAAAATGCTTATTACGGTTTTTTAACAAACGATCCGTGTTCAAACGTAATTATTGATGAAATAGGGACTTTAAGAACCAAGTCCATAAAAAGGGACCTACTGGGAGCCCTGACCCAGCAGCGACATTAAGGTAGCTGACTGAGGCAGTAAACAAAATTGTATTCCTTGGAGCCATCTTGAACAATACCGCCGACTGGGAATATGAGTTTCGGAGAAGAATACAGATACCACGATAGATAACTTGCCAGTTGACCAAAGTTTAGCGTGACTAAAATGTCATGAAACGCACAAAGATCAGACTTACAAACGTCCTAGTTTTCTCAGTCTTTCTTTACGCCTCTGAGACATAGACCATTAGGGAAGCAGACAGACGGAGTATTGATATTTTCGAGATGCGGGTGCGGATTCTGGAGATGTTTATTATGAATCTCCTGGACAGCCCATCATACCAATACCTCAATTCTTCAAAACCGACTCTCCAGCTACGTATTCTTCCGAACCCTCTCATTTTTTTAACCGGAGAGAGAACAATATAGAACTGTTGATATTTCAGGGAAAACCAGATGACAAGAAGCGAAGAGGACACCCTATAAAACGATGTTCTATACAGCAAGCGGAGGCCAACTAGAATAGTTTTCATGAATTACAAAACGTCTGGAAAGGCGTTGTGAATAATAAGAAGAGTAAATTATATTACTTGGGAATTCAACTACAGAGTGTCCCAGAAGTATGGGCCAATTCTTTGGGAGCGGATAGTTTGGGTCAAAATAATACCAATACTTAAAAATTAATTATTTTCTATTTATTTGCTTTCATCATGATTAGAGAATATTATTTAGGTATTAAGCAAATCACAACTTACACACTTTTTTACTCATTATGAAATTACCTACTTTCTGTATATTGTTGACCTGATCTAGGCACGCTAATATATGACTGAATTTCAATAAATGATTTAAATATTTCCATTTTTTTTTTCCTTAAAATACTAGGAATCCTATCATGTAATTCAATACTTCGTCAGTACTAGCTAAAAGAGTAGTTGTTTTGATTGGTTCTCCAATGATGAGTGTTTTAAAGTGTTTTCCTAAGTGGCAATTAGCGTAACCAGATTAAGGTACCATTATACAGAAAGTAGATAATTTTTTTTAATGCCTTATGTATATTAACGTCCTCTGAATGACTGAATTTAAATAAATGATTAAAGTATATTTAATATATTTTTTTGCTTCAAAATGCTAAGAATCCTATCATGTAATTCAATACTTCGTCAGTATTAGCTAGAAGTGTAGTTGTTTTCATTGGTTCTCCAATAATGAGTGTTTTAAAGTATTTACCTAAATAGTATATTAGCATGCCCAGATTAGGGCAACAATATACAGAAAGTAGGTAATTTCATAATACATAAAAAAGTGTAAGTTGTGATTTGCTTAATACCTCAATAATATTCTCTAATACTAATACTACTGAGTACCTGTATTTTTTTTTTCTAGACCGGGGTGCTCTTCACCGGCTCTTTAAGATTAAATCTTGAAAGTTTCTTGCTGTAACTTCCAAACTACTGTATCGATTGTAATCAAATGTGGACAATATACACAGTAAGTATCTGTCACTGAGAAATATGGTGCCTTTCGTATTTTGTCTAGGAGGCCAGCCCAAGGAACAATTTAAAAGTCATTTGGACTTGAGGAGGTTTTAAGAAAGGTTTGTCAGAGTTAGGAAATAGTCATGTGCTTTATTGATGTTGTAGTTAAGGCCTTTTAGGCTTCAAGTATACTTGCTCTTAATAGTAAGTTTTAAAGCATTCTGTAAGACCTAATTATAAAGCTAATTTGCTTCTAGGATAATATGTATTTGTAATGGATTTATCATAACCTACATAAAACTCTCCATAAAGCTAATTAGTTTTATGGACGTCTTAAATTCCATTTAGATTTAAAGAGGCTTTAAATTATTCTTTATGGCTTTAACATATTTGCAATAAATGCATTTTAAATCCTTTTTAAAACTAGACATTTTCAATGCCTATTAGTACTTATTAAAGGCCAGACTTAAAACATCCTTGATAAATGTTGTGATGAAACCGTTATGAAGAAAAAAAGCCCTCGATAAATCTAAAAGGCAAATTTTAATTCCATAAAACACTTTCCAAAACCTCAATAAAACATTTATTATAAAAATAATAAACAATATGTCTGCCTGAAGTGTTGTTGATGCATGTGTGTGTGTGTGTGTGTTAATTAAAAGCATTTCACGACTTACTGATGTGTAATTAAGTCTTTTTTGGAAAGGTGGAAGAAAATAAAAAAGAGTGGCCATTTTAAAAGGATTTGTTAAAACACACACACATACAAATTATTTTGAGGTTAAGTTTTAAGTTTTTTGTATCAAATGTCAACGTCCCAAACGTTTTATTACAGCTTTTATCAAGTCCATGTGATTTTCGCCAAGTGCATTTGCATTTCTGTAAGGAAGGGATTATTTGTGATAGTATACAAAAAGACTAAAAGGGCTTCATTTAGAGTAAATGTTCTAGGTCAATACCATTATTAGAATATATATAGTTTAATGAGAGGACCAGTGTTGCCAGATCAAAATTTTAAAAGTTATTAGACGACGCTTTAAAAAGTTACTAAATCTTACTAAAATTTCACTAGATTTGAAATTAAAGCTCTCATCTTTAATTTTCAAAAGTTGCAGTGTCTCTAGGACACGTAATTTTCTTGAGCTCTCTGAGCACAGCATAGCTTTGAGCGTCCTCTATCTGATTATTTCGTTGCCAGACTTCGTACTCTGTATTGTATTAAATGGTTTGTAACTAGAAAGTACTGTTTGTCTACGAGACGCTAGAGGGCAACGAGCCCAGGCTATTCGATTGAAGCGATTCACGGTCAATAAACTATCGGTTACCTCAATTAGCAGCTTTTAGACGAGAGACGCGCGGAGCGGGGAATCGAATAAAAGATATTCTGTTAGGGTCTACAGCCTCCCAAGTAACAATTTCAATACCTTTTAGATTTATTGAGGTTTTATCAGAGTTTTAAAATTGATAAAACTCTTATAGAACCTCAATAAATCTAAAAGGCATTTAAATTGTTACTTGGGCTACGTCAGCTGTAGACACTACAGGCATCTTTGTCTGTGTCTTTTGCACGAAAATCAGATATGTCTGTCTCTTTCATTCGATTCCCCGCTCCGCGCGTCTCTCTCGTCTAAGAGTTGCTGATCCGAGGTAACCGTAGAGTTTACTAACCATGGTAGCGATTAACGTGAACAGTTTTGTATTAAATGGATCGCAACTCGAATTTAATGTTTGTCTACCTACCAGTAGAGGGCAGTAAATTGGATGATTCAAAAATTATTAAAAATGGGCATTTTCATAAAAGTTTTCACTAAATCACTAGATTTAAAAAAAATCACCAGATCTAGTGAAATTTCACTAGACCTGGCAACACTGGAGAGGACTGTGAAATGACAATTAGGTTTTTAGTTGGCCGGCCATGTTTTTCTTGTTATATAAAAATATTCAAGGTCAATCTCACAATTATAATTATCACTTTTTCGTTAGCAAATTAAGGTAGAATTCCAAGAAACGACTGAAAATTACCGTGGGAACCGAGAAGCAGCCCACTTTTTTAAATTTGCTGATTACGTGTGTCTATGCAAATTTTGTATGGATATTAAAATCATTATTATTTCTGAGGGGCTCTTGTTTTTTGGGCCTTTCTTATGTAGTTTTAACGATAAACTGCCGTTGGTTTTAATTTTTTTGTCATACCTGATGGCTTTTTATTACCTTTTAAATCGGCCTTACATTACATATTTTTTCGGAACTTAACAAATGAGAATTAAAATGTTAAAAATTAATAAATGAAACATTACCCAAAGGTTCAATGATATATTATTAAACATAAAGTTCACTCAAAATACTCCCAAATTAGGAAACAATTTAATTTTTCACAATAATTACAAATAATTTAAAAATGGAGTAAACGAGTTTTTAATTGACAACATTTTCGCAATATAGTACATTAATTATTTTAACTGGATAAGTAATGTAACCAGGCCCGGACTGGCTCCTTTGGAAGCCCTCGGCTAGAGACTGATGGGGGTCCGGACAATTTTTGAAAATAACATGCCTGAAAATCACATTTTCCGCTATTTTGGCACTTGGAAAGTATTTGAGTGGTTTACTGCTTATTACTTGAAAATGAGAGTGAGAAACATTTTTAGATTTAGACAACTCAACCTGTGCTAAACCCATCATCTAAATCCTAATGAAATACTTCAATAAAAAAATCTCTTATTTTCTTTCCTTTTTGTACCGCCACTTCGATACACACGTTTCATGCTGACACAACTGACTAGTGCACTAACAATAACATACAGTGACTGAGAGATGTAGTGGTAGGATGAAAACCGCCAAACTGTTTGAAACAACTGTTTTTTACTAAACAACGAACAAACTTTTTTTTGAACCGGCACAAACGCTTGAAACTGTTTGAAGGCTTCCTGTTCTCTAATCTCAACTGTTCTAAGGTCACAACAGAACTTGATATAAAAGAACAAATGTAAACTGGTAATGTTTTAACTGTTTTTAGTTTTTCTTCCCTTCTCGATCCGGACTCAACAACGCTATCGACTCTTTTCGTTCTTGAACGGAAACAACAGTTCACGATAAAGGGACTGGCAGCAGGCATGATTTCTCGAGGTGGGTCTGTTCGAAAATCTACTTGTTTTGACTAGTTCTATTCATGATTAAAAGGATTTGCTATTACTCAAAAGTGGAAGTATCAAACACCTGAGTCACTAAGCTATTCATAGTTTATGTAAAAAAGTAAATACAGAAAAAGTAAAACAGAAAAAAAAAACATAAAAACTTAGTTACCAATTGACTGTTTATTAGTGTTTATCTATTCCACATGTGCAACTTTTTATTCTAAAATGTACTATTTGACTTCATTAAGAACAACCCTGATGTAAAGGGTTGAAATTGACTATTTTTCTTATTAACTAACAGTCCGGCTAACTTTATTCACTTAAATATGGAAAAAAAGAAATTGTCAAATGATAAATAGTACACTAAATAACTATAAAATGAAAGGGGTAGTAAGGGGTGTAAAGTTGGCCAAAACTTCTTCCCTCGTGAATTTAGTGTTATTGGTCCCTAAAAAAGCCCCATACAAAATTTCAAAGCTTAAAACGAAGTACACTTAAGAATTTTTAAATTTAGCCGCACGCGCAAGTTTTTCAAGTGGTCTTGAAGTCTTCCACCTCAATTTCGTTTGTATGAGGGTCATAATAAAGTAAAAGAACTTAAAAGTAAGCATATATAAGAAGTATTTTTTTTGCTTTTAAAGTTTTGACAAAAAATTTTCATTTTTTTTTGTTCAAATGCGCCGTGACCAAAATCTCTTCCGCTTTGTCAGACGATAACTGATCACTTTTACTACAGATTATTCAAATGGAAGACATATATATATATATATATATATATATATATATATAACGCTAAAATTTTTTTTAAATATCTTGACTTCGTTCTTGGACGCGCCCTGCCCAAATTCAAAAATATTTTATATTTGGCGTCTTTGAGGTATGTACTCAGAAAGCGGAAGACATATAGCTTCTCATTGCGTTTCAGAACCCACGGCTCTCTAGCTATAAGCTAAAATCGCAATTTTTATGTCGTCATAACCTAAAGCTATCAATTTATATGCAACATTGCATGGAATAATTTTTTTCAAAATTTGATTCTTTCAATTCCAATGATTATTTTTTTGGATGCCACCCCCTCAAAAGAGGCGACACCGACACCCAAAAAAAAAAAAAAAATTAATTCATATGACAATATTTCTAAACAGCAATTTTTAACTTTATCTTAACTGAGTGTAATTTACTAATAAACCATCCGGGATAACGCCATATTATGATTTTAACAGTAGTTCCCAATATTATGAAATAAAGCAATATCTTTCAAGCAATTGCATTACATTACACACCTTTCGCTTTGAGACTTTTATGGTGCCCCCACTCCACCAAAATACCTGAGGTCTGCTACGAAACTCATCCACGCGCATGCGTTGTTCATCAAAATCATAATAAAATGCAGCGAAATTTTCTCACAATGCACCAAAATGCACGAAAATTCCTCACAATGCACCGCAATATATCGCAATCCCCCCCCCCTTGAAAAAATTAATATTATAAAATAGGAAGGAATTAATAGGATAAAAAAAAATAGTGAGGAAAATAACGCCGTATACTCCAAAGAGGAAACACGAAGCAGCTACGGACATGTGTTTCGGAATTCTTGTTCCTGATCAGCGTAGCGTAGCAACAAAAAGGATCTGGAAAGGACAGATAGGAACAATAATTGAAGGTTGAAAGCACAGTACACAGTACTTCCTTTTTGTTGCTACGCTACGCTGATGAGGAATAATAATTCCGAAACACGTGTCCGTAGCTGCTTCGTGTTTCCTCTTTGGGGTATAAGGCGGTATTTTCCTTACTATTAATATTATAGAAAGAGCAGGGCCGGATTATCCATTAGGCTAACTAGGTTGTAGCCTAAGGGCGCATATATTTTTTCCATCTTGCTATTTTCCCATCTTGCGCGCCCCCTCCTCGTCAAAAAATGTAATGTTTTTTCATTTTTCTCCCCTATGCTCATGAATGTTGAAACTTCATAGTAACCCTGCTTATAAATAAGAGGGCTCAAATATATCATTACCCTATGGGCGCGCCAATCCTTAATCCGGCCCTGAGACAGAGACATGCAAGAAAGCAACTCCAACAATTGCAAAAAGGTCTAGAATGACACTATCTCAAAGAAACGCAAGAATGTTTCACCATGTTCAAAGAAAATGGCTTAACATAACATCTTAAAAACACGATTGGTTCTGTGTCATTCGACTAATCTTTTTGAGCAAATCAAAATTAATAACAAACGGTCCTGAAAAATAAATGAAGATAAAGTCTGTGGCACTTGGTCCTGAAACATTTATTCCGAAATTCTAGTTTCCTCAAAATGCAAGACCTATTATAAATAAATTGAAATTATTTCACTACTTTTCATAATCACTGCTATTTTAATATCACCCTGTATGTGTATATTATTTGTTTTATAACATTAACATAAATAGTGTGAAAGGTTTTCATTTGCTTAATACTTAAATATTTTTATAACATTAACACGTTC
Organism: Rutpela maculata; assembly: GCA_936432065.2. Lineage (NCBI taxonomy): Eukaryota > Metazoa > Arthropoda > Insecta > Coleoptera > Cerambycidae > Rutpela > Rutpela maculata. The sequence goes on along the minus strand of OW386285.2, from coordinate 97,931,307 downwards.
AAAGTGCATCCGCATATAAATGCTATGTTGTGACATTCATGTTTTAATTCTTTTTTTGCATATATAATTAATAGCATAACTGTTAAATATGTATTATATTTTTATCTTTTCAGAGGGGTATTCGCTTGACCTCATTTCACCTACTTTTTTTTAATCTATTGGGCAATTCATATTTCGCAATAACTCCTAAAATTTGCAAAACTAGCGAAAACTAATGCACTGAAACAGGTTTTAGAATGCACACAGATCATTAAAAACGTGTTCGATATTGAAGTAAATTGAAAAAAACTCATTAATACTTTAAACAGTATTTCATGGCTTGTCGATGGTCGATTTTGAATTATTATTTTTTAAAAGCTGTGTCAATAAATAGAAGACGATTCACTTTGGATTTTCCAGTTACAAATATTATTTCAACGCTAGCAAAAACACCTTCGGAATACTTGGAATAGACTGAAATATCTAGTATAAAATGATCGAATTGTTCTCAATGGTGTCAGGCATCAGGAACCCGCTCCTCATCACATGAAGATCATTAATAACCTAATTTTCTTTTGTATACTATTGGATATTTTTAGACGTTCCCAAAAAAAACAATTGCCAAAATGACGGCTATATTTGATTTTTTTTTAACTAGCAAATTAACAAACAACCAGCAACAACCCATCTTTCTTGATTGTCATTTTTTAGTCGAATTTATTCTTGATTGGGATTATATATTTGTCGCCTTCGTGTGGCAAAATTTAAAAAATGGCACGGTCGACTGAAGACACGACTTTTAAATTGATTTTACTAACGTTTATCTGTGTGAACAGTACTGTCACTTGACTGACGGTACGAACATGTCGAAGATGCTACGCAGGATAGAAGTTCAGTGGTCCCAATTTGGGTTTTTTGGTTCAAAAATGGCTAGAGCGCAAATTTTGTCGGAAATGAAAGATTTTTTTTTAAATTAGAGCTTACCAAAAAATCCTCGCCTGAATTGGTCTTTAACTTAATATAATAAAAAAGGAATTTTTCTTTTCAAAATTCGGGCTCCGAAGATTTGTTGGAATTTCAGTAAGCTTTAATTAAAAAAAAATTGTTCATTTCCGACAAGATTTGCGCTCTCTGGCCATTTTAGGACCAAAAAACTCAATTTGGGACCACTATGGCGCAGTTTCAGTCGATGCATCGAAATCATCAATTTGTAAAACAGACCTGTACATTTAAATGTGACCGCACATACCGAGGATGCTAGCAGCAATTCACCCTGCTAGCATGGGGGTGATGGAAGGTGGATGGCAGTGGGGGTGGATGAAGTAAAAAAAAAATTAAGGCCTTTGGTTCTTGTACACATTAAATCACAATTTTATTTTTTTTTTGGTATGGTAATGGGGGTGGTTAATGCCAAAAAATTTTTTGAGACCTTAGCTTCTCTTATATATACTAAATACCAATTTTATCTCCTGCTTGATTTACCTATTTACCCCCAACCCTACAACGGAATAAGATCAAAATATAATCTAGTTCCAGATCTCGTTAAAATACATACGTGTACCAAATGTCAAGTCAATATTAAACGGTTCCAGAGTAATCATGCGCACAAAGAAAGTTACAGACCGATAGACAGAATTATTTTTTGCTCAAACTTAAAATGAATAATAAAAATTTTCAAAAATTTGTTTGCACAGAGTGGTCACCTAAAAAAAATTAAAATGTGACAGAGGACGACAATCTTTCGCATGCAGTTAATACAACTGTCAATTAACAAAAATATTAAAGAAAATATACAGGGTAGTCAATGGTCAACCTTAAAAAAAATATGTGACGGGGAACGATATTTTGCATGCAGTTAATGCAACTGTCAACGAAGAAAAATACGAAAAAATATACAGGATGCTCACCCTAAAAAATAATGAACGAATATGACGGGAAACGATTATATTTGGCATGTAGTTAACACAACTGTCAAGGAGAAAAATATGAAAAATATACAGGGTGGTCATCCTAAAAGAAATAATACGGATACCATTATTTCGCATGTAGTTAATACAACTATCAAAGATATAAAAAAATTATATAGGGTGGTCACTCTAAAAAATGAATGAAAAAATATGACGAATAATATTTCGCACGTAGTTAACACAACCGACAGAGAAGAAAAATGCGAAAAATATAGTGATCACTATGAAAGATATTTATGGTGGGTATAATATTTGGCCTGCAGTTGACATAATTACCGACAATGAAATTTGACACAGTTTTAGTAAAATGTATACAGAGTGGTCACTCTCAAAAATAACTAATTGAGAAACGGCAGAGGAAAATAATATTTGGAATGTTGTTGTCACTATTATTGCCAGGAAGAAAACTTGAAATTAACTCGGTATAGGCAGTCGGTCACGCCCGATCGCAACTACTACTCGTCATCAAATGCCTATTAATAAAATATATAAACAAATGATTGGAAATAACATTTCAGGATTTCTGTTCATTCATCTAGCTAACATTAACTTACTGTCAATATTTTGCACTTACAAGAAACATGACGGATGTACAGAATAGATAAACGGACATTTTGAAAGTTATTCTGAATTCGTTCCCTAACCCAATATAAATCTTTTTCCCTACGAGCGATTTACGGTTTTTGAAATATGCCTATCAAATGCAATATGCTCTTTGGCTTTATGAAATTGGCACACCATGGAAAGTGGTAATAAACTATAAACTAAGTTTATACAGTGGTTTTATTTTGTGTATTTTGTGTTTGTTTTTCTAAATTATAATTCCGAATCAACTCAAGTTTAAGCGACCGGCTCGTTTCCGTTCTAGGGAATTATTTTAGGCACGGGTTTCATTTGTCGTCTTTTCCTGTGGCAGCAACCTAAAAATTTTCCACTAATGCTTTAATATGCTATAATATTCCCCTTTGGTGGAAATTCACATCATTCCTACCATTTAAATTCGTCTCAAGCGAAAGAAGTCGCTATTAGCTTTTAATTGATTTGGCCCCGTCCCGTTCAGTTCTTCAAGTGCCACTGCGTTGTGCGTAGTGGATATCTGACTTCTGACTGGCTTCGGGCATGGCTGCCACAAAAACCAGGTCGCAATGTTTAATTTATAATAAAGTCTTTTTGAATTGGTTTTACAATATTTACTCCAAAATGTTATCATTATACTGTTCCATTTACCTTCGGTGAAGAGAGTAGATTCTCATACTCTGAGCAATAGCGAACTCTGCCTAAAGAAGTGAAAAAAAAAGGGTGAAAATTCTACATAAAGTGGTACTTATTAGCATAACACCCGTAATAATCAAATGCATTATTCTTAAAGTATGGTCATAATATTTTTTTAGGTAAATTATCAAGTGAAAATTTTCAGGTCAGAATTGCGGTCGTTGTTAAGTGAAAAATTCTACATTAAATTCTACACTAAAAATAGGGAGACCAGGTTACACGTGGAAAACAACAACCCAGAGGATCATGAACAAACTGTGAAAGGACCAAACATACTGGGAAAGAAAAGCGAGGGGAAAAATGAATTCCACAAAGAAATCGTAGCGATATATACTCTACCAGAACCAGAAACCGAGGAATCAGAAGACCTAGAAGAAGAAGAAGATTTATAGAAGCAGATATACAAAAAGAGCACCACAAACACTTAACATCATGACACAATGCGGCCACGCCTTTCACAAATACCTGTAGATATATACTCTACCAGAACCAGAAACGGAGGAATCAGAAGACTCAGAAAGAGAAGAAAATCTTTAGAAGCAGAAACACAAAAAGGAGGAGTATAAACATTAAAATATCACGAACACAATGCGGCAAAGCATTTCACAAACACCTACACTGGCCATCCCCCACTCCTGTACCATGCGTCATGTTGCTCTCGCTGCTGACAACAAGCATTACCCAAATCCAACCAGCATCTGAAACCGAGGAATCAGAAGACTCAGAAAAAGAAGACTCGAAGAAACAAAAACACAAAAAGAGGAGCATAAACACTCCATATCACGACACAACGCGTCAACATATTTCACAAGAAGACTCAGGAGAGGCAGAAGTCCAGAACCAAAAACACAAAAAAGGGAGCTTCAACGCTCCCTCACGACACAATGAGATAACGCATCTCACAAATACCTATACCTCCCATCCCACATTCCTTTACCATGCGGCATGTGGCTCTCGCTGCGGGCAACAAGCATGACCCTAATCCAACCCAGCCTGAACGTAGCAGGCCCAGCTGTATATCTGGGAGTGGTAGCAATGCCTACCGCACGCTGGTAAATCAATCAATCAATCAAAAAGTCTGAGTACACTACTGGACTAAAGACACCCTGAAATAGGCCTATACCAAAATTTAGTAAAAAATATTGATTAATGCTTAAAAAAATGGCTAAATGGAAAAATATCCCCACTTTTTTTCAAGGGTGGCGGTGAGTTCTTAAGAAAATGATTTCGTAAGTCGACAATTTCTTCTACATCCCTGAACCGATTCAAAAAAATTTTGATAGGCTTTTAGAGACAACATTATAGAATGCTACTAGGCTATTGAAGAGTCAAAAAAAATGTTTTCTTTCTTTAGTTTTCAATAGCCTAGTACCATTCCATAAAGTTGTCTCTAAAAGGCTATCAAAAAATTTTTACAATTGGTTCAGGGATGTAGGAGAAATTGTCGAATTATGTTCACGGCACCGCCCACCTTAAATATACTCAGAAATTAAAATCAGTATATTAGATGAAGTGATAACTTCCACATTAAGTATAGGTATAAGATTTTTTTAACTTCAACAAATATGTTAGTTTTATCGTGTTTCACGGTTGATTTGATTCATACATACATTACAGGCCTTGAAGTAAAATCTCGATGGTTCAATGATATTTACCTGAAACAAAAAGTTGCAATTAATGATTTTGAATTACAGAAGAGAAAAGCCATAATTTGTTTATGTAACACAAATTGCAAATAATTAATAAATCCAGAGAATTAAGTGGTAATAATAATTAATCAGTTCAATTAAATATAGCTAATCGATTAATACATCAACTTACGAAAAGTTATACATTTTCATAATTAAATGCGTATAATTCAGGCGATATTATCGAAAAAACACAGAAAGTGTCAAAGCGACCCGGCTTGGATCTTTCCTTTTAATAATTTCATTTAGGGGTCAGAAAAAACATAATATGAGAAATTTATAATCCCCTGAGGTAAGGTTCTACCTTTTATTTCCTAAATTAGGTATCAAAATGTGATTTTTGAGCAATAACTCCTTTTTTTGTCCATCCTACGCTCATATGGTAATATACAAAAATTAAGCTAAGTAAATGATCTACGCATGATACAAACTAACAAAATCTCCAACCAGAAGCGATTTAATATTGCAGAATTTGAAATAAGCTGGTGCTTAAGATGGGCGATGCGGTGTCGTGAACGTAATTTCTCCTACATCGCTGAACCGATAGAAAGAAAATTTTGGTAGGCTTTTAGAAACAACTTTATAGAATGGTACTAGGCTACTGAAAATTAAAGAAAGAACAATTTTTTTTTTACTTGTGCGAAAATCAAAAAAATTGTTGACTTTTCAATAGTCTAGTACCATTCTATAAAGTCAATTTTTTTTTAAATCGGTTCAAGGATGTAAGAGAAATTGTCGAATTACGAAATCATTTTCTGAAGCACGGCACTACCACCCTTAATATTTGACACTGACGCAAGTTTCAACATTAGACAATAAAATTTAAATTTGAAAACCAAATTGTTCACCGTGAGTGGATTGTGAAATAATTTTTGGCTATTAAGCTATTATTCTCTGAATCCCGACAACTGTCAAATGCAGCACAAATGCTCGAAGCACGCTTGCCACGTATGACGAAATAGAGTTTCATAAAGGAAGGGTATCGATAAGCTAAGAAAATTGACCCCAATATGACAAAAATTTAACTATATTTTTTTTATATTTCTCATTATTTTAGTAAAATACAGGACACTAACTTAACGCTACAATAAATTAAAAGTAAAAATGTCTACGTTTTCTTCACGAGAAAAATCGACAAACTGAAGTCGTTCCCATCACTTTCTTCATCTGGTTCAGTACGTCGTTTTTTAGATGTAATGCGACAGTAATTACAATGAACATCATTCGTTGCTAAACTTTTCTCCAAGGTCCTAGAAAGTTAATACTTCGCCTCTAGGGGGTTAACCCTGGGACCTCCAGAAGTGGTATTGCCAGATTGTGCCCAATTTCCCTGTCTGGGGAAAAAGTAGACTTGGCAACATCGCACTGGCACCCGTGGTCGATTGTAGATATGCAACAATACCATGTAAGGCGATAAGTATTAACTGTTACAACTAAGAGGCATGTGTAAATATTTTATTTTACCCAATTTTATTTTTTTCCATATTGTTCCACCACAGCAAAAAATCTGACAATTTAGTATGATAATCACGAAGTGTCAAGACATAATATATCATAGAATGGTGATTGTACCACAAAGGGTAGCCACCCTTTTGTCCTCTAAAAAAAATTTATATATTTTTTCCGATGGTTAAAATGGTCGTAAAATGACCTTATTTTTTGGAGTAAGTTATCTCCACGCAAGAGTTAAAGACATATTATTTTTTTTCCACCTACGAAGTGGTAGTAGAAGGTTAAAATTTTTACCATGTAATATACTCTATAAACTGCATCATCTGGAACAGGCCTGTAGCTAGAAAGTGCTTTCAGGGCGGGCAAACAATTTTTCAGGACGGCCCCGTAAAAAAAGTCCAAAAAATTTTTTGATGAGAGGGGGGGGGGAGAAATACAAAAAAACTTTTTAATCCGAAAAATTTAGACAATTTTTACCCAATCTCTTTCAAAATATTTAAAAGGCAGTTAAAATTGCCCCCATTACAATCACCGTAGAAAGCAATAAAAAAAATTGGCCAAAATTTGGGTAACTTCAACATGCTGGTAAATTTGTAAATGTGAATATTTTTATTCCTAACTTTTTCTACATTGAAGTACTACCTTGAACCACAGATATATACCAGATGCGGCACTGAGAGAGAGGGAAGTTCATTGTAAGACGAGGATTACCCTCATCCCAGTTAAAGGGCTCTTCGTGGAAATTCGTGGTCTCGACACGTCCCGATGTTTACATGTTTCGGAAAGGATACATGTTAAGATTGATATTTCGGTGCCATGAAGAGATGCATACAGTTAATGTATTATTACCCAATATAATTAAAATTATTGTAATTTGCAGCTTATTTAGAGAATGTTGCATCATATGTATATTTTAATAAGATTAAATTAAGACTTTTCAAAAGAGAAAATAGGCATACCTGGGCTAATCTCAGTTACGAGATTAACCGAGGCACGCCGAGGATAGTCAATCTTAACATAAACATGTTGACTATTTCAATATTATTTACTGAACTGTATTCTGATTGTGTTGTACGGTTATAGTGTTTATTTGTGTTTTGAGTGGAAAAAAAAATTAATTGTAATTATTTTTTGATTTACTATAAATGTATATAATTATTTTTTTTATTAAATAAAAATATTTACATAACCCATTGAATTTCTCAAATGTGTTGATATTTATATGTTTAGTACCACCTTTCTTATGAAATTAACAAATAACTGATGGAGTAACGGTACCTTCTTATATACTCATCTATTCCTCCTTTAAAATTGTTTAAAAGAAAATAAGGGTTTGTAAAAATTTTTTTTTTCAAAAACTATAATAGAAAGGTTTTTTTTGTTTTTTTTTTCTCACACTTTCAACATTTCTCGATGTTTAATGTATAAAAAAATCGATTTAAGCAATCATATTTCTCTCTTAAAGAAATTCTTTATTAACACACATATTTAGTAAGTTATAAATTGGCAACATCTCTTTTCTGAAATTGCCAGTATTACTGCACAGTCTGGCAACTTTGTGTGCATCCCAAGGTTATTGGTGGCATTTCTGATAGATCAAAGAAGTGACGCATCTGGTATATATCTGTGCTTGAACTAAAAGATAATGCATTTATAACTTATATTAAAGTCAGTTATTTTTTATGGGCCTGTGAATTGTTAGAGGCGCAAAAAATTAAGAGATAACTATATTATATTGTTATTTTTATATACTAATAAATGAAGACCTAAGTGGATAAAGGTGTTATGTCACACTTTTAAAGTTTTGAGTAAATTAAACAAAACGGTTTTGAGTTGGAACTTATTTATTTTGTCTTCGATTCAAATGAATAATACCTCATAAAATAGATAATTTTGGGTTATGTTCTTTTGTTTACACTAATATTAAAGAACAATATCTAGCTGTTATGAAACTAAATTTTTCTGTCCAAAACTGTGTACATCCACTAAAATTACTGGTTGTATGTATGACATGGCGCCTTTATAATTAAAAAGTTTCTATAAAATATTACAAATTTAGAATTCACCGTTTATTGGGTGTTAAATCTATAGCGGGGGTGTTCAAAAATTGCATAAAGCAATTTTTTTTAAAAATGCGACATAATACCTTTATGCACTTAGGTCTTCAAATATCAATAGCCATCAAAAATGGCAACACAAGAGAGTATTTTATATACCCTTTAAAACCCATTTTCAATTTTATTCCTAGCTTGTCTAGTTTTCGAGCAATTCAATTTTGTCTATAGGCCGCGCGCAAAAAATTTCAAATAAACGAAAATTCGCGCGCATTAAAAATACAAATTTTGGAATTTCTTTCAATATCGATTTTCTCGAAAACCATGGCATATACAACAAAATTACAATAGGACTTTTTTTCAGGAAATTAGTCAAGCTTTCTTTTTTATGATGAGCATTTTTTTTATATCTTCAACGGTAAACGAGTTATCAGTAAAATAAGGCTTTTTTCATCGAAGGTACAGGCAGTATGCCGTTTTTTAAAAATTGGCTGGCAGTGATCCCTCCACCCAGCATTGCTGATTAACCTGAGAGCTCTCTTTTGTAATTTAAAAATTTTTGTAGCATGGCTTGAGCCACCCCAGAGGAGTATTGCATAGGTAATGTGAGAGTGAAATAAGGAGAAATAGCAAGAAGTGTTGGAACACAGAACATTTTTTAGTCTGCGTAGTAAAAAAATTATACTGGATAATTTGCTTGAAAGTACCTCCACGTGTTTACACCAGCTTAGTTTGTTGTCCACAAAAACTCCAAGTATCTGTCACCGTTTACCAGTGCATTTCTAGTGGAAAATAAAAGTTTTTGAGTTTTGTCTTCATTTAGCATTAAATTGTTAGCAGAAAACCAAACCTTAGCTTGCTGAATAGACGCAGCGGAGGTGATGTTTACATTGTTAATGTCATAATCAAAATTTAGCATGGAAGTGTCATCGGCATAGGCAATGCATTTAACAGGAGACAAATCGTGAAAAAGATCATTTACATATAAGATAAAAAGTAGAGGCCCCAGTACAGAACCCTGGGGCACCCCGTATTTAACTGGCAGAAACTCCGAATTAACATTGTTAATAGAGACACATTGTTGTCTGTTGTTCAGATAAGACGAAAACAGATTCAAAGGTAAACCTCTAACACCGTAAAAACTCAATTTTTCCACAAGTATATCATGCGAGACGCAGTCGAAAGCCTTGGATAAGTCACATAAGCTGATAACTACATGCTTACCGCCTTCAAGGCCTTCCACAATGTCAGATACTATTTTAAAAACAGCATCGGTGGTAGAGCATTTGTTACGAAAGCCAAATTGGCAACAATTTAAAATATTATTAGTATCTAGATACTTGACTAACCTTCTTTTAAGAATAATTTCAATAATTTTACCAAATATGGGGATGATAGATATGGGACGATAGTTATCAATTACATTAATGTCTCCTTTCTTGAAGAGTGGTAAAACTTTAGCAACCTTAAGCACATCAGGGAAGTTACCTTCACTAAAACATTTATTAATAAGAAGTGTAAGCGGTTCTAAGATTATGTCAATGGTTTCTTTGATAATACGACTATTTATTCCATATATATCGGCACAATTGGAATTACTTAGACTATGAACCGCCTCTGAAACTTCATACATAGTAACTGGCTCAAGAAAGAAAGAAGAACTAAAGCTAGGTAAATTTTTTAAAAAATCTGTTGCCTGGACATTAGATGTGGGTATAACAAATTTCTTGGCCACAGTGGAGAAAAATGCATTAAATGAATCTAAAGGAATATCATGTTCAGGTGAAGTGGATTTAGGTTTATTTCTTTCAAAATTAATTAAATTCCAGCTATCACGTGCTATGTTATCAGAATTGCTGATAAAGGAATCATAAGCTACTTTTTTAGCTTCAACTATTTTTGATTTATAGTCTTTTTTCATAATGTTATAAAATGTGAAATCGTTAGTACAGTTGGCAATAGTTTTAACACAGGATAGAGTCTCCCTCATTTCTCTGAAAGAGTCGTCAAACCACCTAACCGGAGGAGAATTACTAATTTTACATTTTCTTAATGGAAAATGATCGTTAATATTTGATGAATAAGTTTTAATTAAAAACTCAGACAAAAAGTTTGCATTATAATTAAAGTTTTCAAATAAACGCCAGTCAATGTTTTTTAAGGATATTCTTAACTTATCGATGCCGTTGGCATTAATATTTCTTCTCCAAATATTTTTTGTAGGAAGTTTGAGGGATTTTTTAATGACAATAAATTGACCTAAGTGATCAGATAGGCAGGGGTCGATAACGCCAGTCTCGTAGCTACCATCTACCAAATTCGTAAGGACATTATCAATGCAAGTCTTTGTATGTGGGGTAATTCTGGTAAAATCGGAGATCGTGACTACAAGGCCAAAAGATGAAATTAGATTCACCAACTCTGATAGGGAGGGGGAGGTTCCCCTAAAATTAATGTTGAAATCACCGGTTAATATAATGTTACTAAACTTTGTTGAGCAGTGTATTAAGAGATTTTCTAATAGATTAAGAAAAACTTCAATGTCTCCATTGGGTGACCTATACACATTGATAAGTATACAATTTAAGCACGATATTTCAATAGCGCAGAATTCAGCATTAAATTGACTATTAAATTCGCTAGTTTGAAAAGGTTTATATTATTATTGGACTAAGAACAAAGTTCTAAATGGTACTTACAAAACTTATACTTATTTTCTAGTCAATAGAGATTCAAAAGTTGCAATTGGCTCATATAAAGATTTCTAATTTTTGATGAAAAATATCACAGTCACTAAAATAGTGATTATAAATTCTAACTAGACGGTCAATAAAAGCACTAAAACCGTAATTTGTATGGTGAAATCTTTCAAAAAATGTATGTTGACTACGTATGAATCTAGAATTCTAGAACTAACGTGAAATTCTACTAATGAAAGGCGTTCTGATCTGAGCAATTAATATCATTACTTGTATCATTATGTAGTAATTTGTACAAGAAAACAACTGCAGCTATGCTTCCACGGGTCTCCAAACTCTGCAAACCAACTAATTGCAACTTAACAGAGTGAGACACATTTTCGTGAGGAAAATTTAATTTCCCCAGAAAGAAGGTTAAAAATTTAGATTGAACTTTCTCGATTTTGTTTATTTGATAGTTATAAGCCGGTGACCAAATAATACTACAGCATTCTAGTAAGCTGCGAACAAGATTATTGTATAGTGCTTTTAAGTCCATTACCTTGTTTATGTACCTACGAATAAATCATAACATTCTAAAACTTTTAACAATATTGTTTGTGTTCATTAAAGGTTAAATTAATATCGAATGTAACACACAAATCACAAATGGTTGAGACAAATTCTAAAGTAATAATATTAATAGCATAATTAAAAATACTAGGATTTCGATTTCTGTAAAAGCGCATAGTTTTACATTTTCCAATATTTAATTTCAGATAATTGTCTTTACAAAAACTAGCAAAGTTATTTAGATCTATCTGTATGTTTAAACCGTCTTCATAAGTTTGTATTACAGTATAAAACTTGAGATCATCAGCGTAAAGTAGAAATATACAAAATTTAGAGTTTCGTACAACATTGTTCATAAATAATATAGAATGGGTCCGATATGCGATCCTTGGAGAACACCAGAACTGACCATAACTTTGCGAGACACTTTATTCCCAATTTTAACACACTGACTTCTGTTATTTAGATAAGATTTGATCCTTTTTAAATAAGCATCTCTGATACCCATAATTCCAATTTTTTGATAAGCAGAGAATGACAGACACTATCGAAAGATACTAAGATATTCAGGCCTATGATGGAACGTTTACGTTAGTCATAACACCTATGTTACGGTCATCTGTCTCTCTCACTCTCATATATTTTTTGGTCAGCGCTCAACATAACAGTGTATGTTAAATAACGTATACGTTCCATCATAGGCCTGATTATTACTTTAGAATCTGTCTCAACCACTACCGATAGATCGGCGTATATTACCTCGAATTATAAACCTTCTTCAATGTTGTTCTTCGACGATGTACGTTTTGAAAACATTAAAAAGTTCATCGGGAAATAGTGCTTCAAACAATTTAGGTATACTAGACAAACAAGAGATACCTTTATAATTTGAGACAATCAGGCCTATGATGGAACGTTTACGTTATTTAAGATACACTATTATGTTGAGCGCTGACCAAAAAATATATGAGAGTGAGAGAGACAGATGACCGTGTTATGACTAACGTAGACGTTCCATCATAGGGCTGATTGGTTCGGTCTCCTGTTTTGAAAATTGGGAAAAGTGTGGAGATTTTTCACTTGTCGGGGAAATTGTATTACTCTTCTAACAGTGGCGTAGGGGTGGAGGGGGCAGTCGATTACAGGGCCGGTATAAAAAAGTTGCAAACAAAAAATATAATATACATTTTTATCTACAGCAGTGGCGCTATATAATTGAGGAGGGTGCCAGCTACGCCACTGTCTTCTAATGATAATGTTAACTTTTCACAAACGAAAAATACACTCTTTCCACATCCGTTTTGCTAATTAAAATACCATCATCTGCAGAAAATTGGCGAAATACGTTAACCTAATATAGAGGCTTTTTATAACGTGGAATGGAACAAGCTGTGGGCCATACTACTGGGGACGGGATCACACAGACATTTGATCTACATTCTTCGTTGATCACTTATACACAGAACTCTGCTGTGGTAAATAAAAACAATACCAGTGACAAATGTAAAGTTGATGAAGGAATCGGAAAAGGCTGTATTCCGTTTTCCTCTTTGACATCTATAGTGAACGTGAGCACGATATGATATGTACTGAGAATTGGCAGAGTGGTGTATGGAACTAAAATTCCTAATTACCTCCACATCCAGTGGAAGTATAGTAACGACAAAAAAATTTTTGAAAATTTTTATTGTTCAAATAGGCTTAGAATGTCATGAAACGTCTAAATTTTAAATTTGAGCGAAAAAAAAATTTCTGTCTGTCGGTATATCTGTCTAACTTTTTTTGTGCGCACGTTTACTCTGGAACCGTTTAAGATATTGACTTGAAATTTGGTACACATATGTACTTTAACTTTTTTTTTTCATCTTATTCCGTCGAAGAGTTGGGGGGTAAAATGGGGTAAATGGGGGGGTAAATAGGTAAATCAAGCAGGTAAGTGTCCATAAAATTGGTATTTAGTGTATACAAGAGAAGCTAAGGTTTCAAAAAATTTGGCATTAGCCACCCCCATTACCACCCCTACTCATTATTAAAGGAGATGAAAAAAAATTGTGATTTAGTGTGTGTACAAGAATCAAAAGCCTCAAAATATTGTTTTACTTCATCCACCCCCACTACAACCCCTCTACCGTGTGGGATATCGTTTTATGGGTTTTTTGGGTGGACGATTTCAAATATCATATTATTAAAGTTCTATAAACAATTATTTCCACATACAAAATTTTTTCGTTATGAGAGACTTGTATATAAAATCTGGATGTGGAAGTGGTGATTTCTTGGGCAGCGATTTTTTAAATTTGCAAATGATACCACATTAATCATTGAATATTATCTGTTTAGTGGGACCGCTTAAATGTAATGTTTAATTATTTTTGGTACCTACAATCTCTAGATAAACTATCTTATTTAGATTAATTATTATGTGGTACCGATCTATAAATAGTTGGGTTCGAGTTTGTTAATTAACTGTTCTCTTGTGTTTTCCGACACTAGACATGATGTAATCTGCACGCATGAAAACCTTACCTTCATATACGTAGTTTGTTAAATCATTTACCTATAACAGAAACAACAGAGGTCTCAAAATACTACCTTGAGGAATGTCAAGATCCACATCAAATTGGTCAGAAAATGAGTTTCCAATTTTTACTTCCACATCCAGTGGAAGTATAGTAATGACAAAAAAATTTTTAAAAAATTTTATTGTTCAAATAGGCTTAGAATATCATGAAACGTCGAGATTTTAAGTTTGAGCGAAAAAAATTTCTGTCTGTCGATCTGTCTGTCGGTCTGTCTGTAACTTTTTTTGTGCGCACGTTTACTCTGGAACCGTTTGAGATATTGACTTGAAATTTGGTACACATATGTACTTTAACGAGATCTAGACCTAGATTATATTTTTATCTTGTTCCGTCGAAGGGTTGGGGTAAATTTGGGGTAAATAGGTAAATTAAGTAGGTAAGAGTTCATAAAATTGGTATTTAGTATATACAAGGGAAGCTATGGTCTCAAAAAAATTTTTGGCATTAGCCACCCCCATTATCACCCCCTACCCCATTATTAAAGGGGATGAAAAAAAAATTGTGATTTAGTGTGTCTACAAGAACCAGAAAAATTAAAGTATTTTTTACTTACTTTAAAATTAAAGTATTTTTTACTTCATCACTACCACCCCCACCCCACTACCGATGTGGGGTATCGTTTTATCGGTTTTTGGGGTAGAATTTCAAATACTATATTATTAAAATTCCATAAACAATTATTCCTACATACAAAATTTTTTCGTTGTGAGTGACTTGGATAGAAAATCTGGATGTGGAAGTAGTGATTCCTTGGGCAGCGGTTTTATTACAGCTGTCGATGCGTTGTAAGATATAATCCATTCTCTTTCGTTCCCTCTTATTCCCATATTATCTAGTTTTTGTACTAAATGCTGAAATTAAGGTGTCAAAAGCTCGTGATAAGTCGAAAAAGGTACCAGCAAACACGTTAAGGGAATGATGAGTATGAGCAGTGGCGTCCTGGCTAGGTCCGCTGGTCCACAAACGCGGACTGGGCCCTTTAGCCCCCCCCCATCCGATTAATAAAATATGGCAATGAATAATCGAAAAATTTGTAATTTGTTTCTTATTTATTTTTCCAACATCGTCTATAATTTGTCGCTATCTTCTACAGAATAAGAAACTTACTTTTGCGTTTTTGCCAGGCAACAACGCTGTTGCGCGCTGTCTGTGCTATAACGGCGATATTGTGTTACAGTGGAAGTGAAGTGGGGGTGGATAAATCATCTATTCATCTGGATTGATTAACCTAATGTTTATATTATTATACTCTTCGCAAAAACGAAGAGTATAGTGCTTATGATCGGCACATTTCTCTCGTAGAGAAAAAAGTTGTGTTAGTGAACGAATTCTGAACAACTTTTAAAATGAATTTTAAAATTCTCCTCACTGCAAAGAAAAAAATGGGGCCCCCCCTAAGCCTAAATTGCGGACCCAATTAAAATCTGCCAGGGCGCCAGGTTGTAAACAAGATAGTATATCTTGGAGTTCTTGTTGATAATGCCGGTAATTCTATATATGAGATTTGACAGAAACAAAATTTTACGTAATAGGAAAATCACGAAACCCAAACCGGGCTTGCTAACGTCCTCGTTTTCTTCATATAAACACGCCACATATAGTAGACAACCCCCAGATCTAAAGCCAAGGCTGTCCGAAAGGACGCAGACATACTTCCATACCCACCGGGGCCGGGGCTCGAACCCTCAACGCGATAGACAGTCGGTCAGCATATTCGTCACTCAATACAACAACAAAACGAATTTATTTGGTATTCAACGATACAAGAATGCGCCTCGCTGGATCCCAGCCCGACAATCACGACGTGCAGCGTCGTGGTAAATGTGGGGCTGGGCGGGATGGGTCAGGTTCAGCTTAACGGTAATTAAATTGTTGCTAGAAATTCCTGTCTGCCGCAGGCAAATTTAAGAACTAATTAAAAATTAAAAACGTGCCCACATAGGCCTAGAACTAATTAAAATACACTATAAATAACTAAAAACTCACTAGGCAAACGCACTTTTGGAAAATTTTGATTGTTGATACGGGAAAACAGAGTTAAACGAAAAAACCCGTTAGAACAAATGACGACCTCGTGGTCTGACCGCCGTCGAGGAAGGTAGAGTAGGTTAAAAGTTATATGATTTAAAAAGTTTAGATTTATTGGATGTTATCGGCCTAGAAGGGATTTGGAAAGACAAAAAGAGGACAAAAAGAACAAAAAGGATAAAGGAACAAAATTGTACAAACATAGAAAAGAGGGGAAAGGGGTTAAAGATATAAAGTTGGTGAAAGATAAAGGGTAGGGTAGAGATAGGTTATGGTAGAGGGAAGGTGTGGCTAGGGAGGTTGCCGGAGATAGGCAACGCCTGGTATGGTAGGGTGTGTCTTATATCGAAAAGTATTGCGTCATGCTGTCTGATTCGGGTAATGTTGCGGGTTAACGGACTACCGTCCAGTTTGAACTGATAGAATTTTTGCGATGTTTCTTGGACGTAGTCCGCTAGTGGGGTTATGTCGTGGCAACGTGCATAGAGATCTCTGAGGGAGGTGTACCTACCAGAGTCTGAAATGAGGCGCATAAATTTGTGTTCTAAAACAACAACTTTTTATTACTCCTATTAAGTCCGGTACCTCGTGCCAGGAGCGGATACAGACTCCTGGACGTGGAATAGACCTTGCGTATCGTTTCATTAACGTGTGTATTAAACGTCAGTCTTTTGTCTAGGTTCACCCCGAAATACTTCACACACCGCTTAGTTGGAATTTCTCTACCCCCGATCGAAATTGGCGTTAGAATCCGGTTTTCTGTGAAGCGGCGCGTGAAGAGAATCGACTCTGACTTCTCGGCGTTGATCCGAATCTTCCACTTGTCGTAATACGCCGTGGCACGGGCCATGTGTGCTTTCAGCAGCACGCCACTCAATATGCCTTAACCGATTGAGCTACCACGCCGATTTCTTCGTCTCGGAGACGTGAATGTGGAGACGTTTGTTATGAATTACGTCGCATCAACAACCGGATTTTTCAAGAAACTCCCCTCAAACGACTCTTCAGTACTGTATTTTATAATTTTTTGACCACATTAACCGCAGAGGGGACAGTAGAGAAAAATTCATGCTTTAGCGAATATCAGAAGGTAAGAAGCGATGAAGGTGCCATTCCAAACGTCGGGCTGATGTTATCAAGGAGGTGATGGAAAAGAGTTTTGTTGAGGCCGTACGTTTAATAGGCAACCGCGCCATATGGTGTGGTGTTGTTAGCCGTGCCATACAACAAACGGAAGCACAGGTCATAATAGGTCTGCCAGACGTTGTGAATAAGAAGTGAGCAGAGAAAATAAGTTTTATAATATTTTTAAGCAAAATACAGAAATACTTCATAAAAATTTGCATCTAAAAATTCCTTCTTAAACTGATATAGTATCTACTTCTTATCAAAATTTATTCCTTAGATGCTATCAGTTATACTTATTCACGACACGGTGTAGAAATGGGATTGGCCAATATTATGGGAAAAAGCGTTAAATAAATAGAAATTCTTGTTCCAAAAATAAAAGTTATAAATAATTATTAATGTATTACATAAGGAGCGGCGTACAGGTTTCCATAATTCGATATCGAGTGCGAATCATCTGGCTTAAACAAGTTATAAAAGTAGGGCATGGCGTCAAACAAGTCATTATTAATAAAATCGAGAGTAAATCGTGCGGTTTACCTGATTTGGAACGACTCCATTTACCCCTTCTTTAGCTAGCCTACTAACCCAGTGACCCTGACCACTTTTGCTTTCGATGGTCTGGCCTGGCATTATGCTATCTCGACTATGGACTTTAACGCACACCGAAATGAGTTTATGAAAAAAAAACATGCAAGCGAAATTATAATTAGGTATTACCGTTTCAACGAAAGTTACGTGACATATCTCAATTCGCTTATGTCAGAGATAATCAGACGAGGGCTGTTATTGAAAATAAAATGTAGTTCGACATCTGTCACGTTATATTCCATGTGCTGAAGAAAACAGAAACAATAATTTTCCAAAACACAATACATTTTTTACGACAATATAACTTCATTATTAAGTTTTGATAAGCCAACACGATTGCATATTTTCCACTTTCTTAAAGACAAGAGACACATATAGGTATGTTTGGCTGTACAAAATTTGGTGCAAAAATATTAGCCGTGTGGAGTATATGTCTAGGAGAATAACCACCCAATCTATGCTATTCTTACTATATTTATAGCATAGATGAACATGATGTGGTCTATATACTAAATAAATTTTGAAAGCAAATGGAAATTACAGATAAAATACAGTATATCCGATAGGTGGATGAACCTCGAGATGAACATAACAGATATATTGAGGAGGGATAAGAAAAGAGAGTGAATAGGTACCATTATCTAGATATGACCATAATCCATAACAAACAATGGAAAAGATAAGAAAGAAACATTACATTCAAATCTGTTAAATAAAAATGTCACAAAGCCACAAAAGGAAATATCTATCGTGGGACAGTTGTATAGGTCGGGGGTTAGGATGTCCTAGATATTATTATCAATTAAAATAAGCAAACTAGAGGAGATCTGATTTAAGGAATAACATTATACAGTAACATGTTAAGAAAAAGTGGCAAGTGGGTGTTTAAATGAATAATCACAATCCATGCTATATTTGCTATACTATTTGCCAATGACCATAGAGCTATATCACATATCTAACAGTTATAGCAAAGGCTGAACATCACATGGCTTATATACTAATGGAGGAAATAGTGACTATAGAAAAACTAAGAGGCGATTATCACACAGAAGATCACCTTTTGTGCCAGATACTTTCTGTCATATAATGTTTCTTTTGAAAACAAGAGTCACATAGTCACATAAAAAGGTTAATCGACAGTTTTAATGTGATAAGACTGTTCAGATCTGTTTGTAATTTGATGCATCTTCAGTAGTGATTATTTTAGAAAACAATTTAAGATCATCGGCGAATAAGAGGAAACTACAATTAGTAAAACACCCATGGATGCCATTGACGAATACATTAAAGAGCAAGGATCCCAAATGAGAGCCTTGTGGTACACCTGACGTTACTTGAATTTCTTTTGATCTGAAACTGTTAACTCGAACATTCTGTGTCCGATCAAATAAATAGCTTTCAACCAATTTCAAGAGAGCCATTTATTCCCACCAAATTCAACTTGTCCAACAAATACTGATGGTTGACTCTATCGAAGGCGTTTGCGAAGTGTGTATAGATAGTATGAAATTGAATTTCATTCTCCAGAGCAAGCGACAGGAAGTCAGTGTAAATGAATCTTCCCGAGCGAAAGTCAAATTTATTGTCAGTGATGGTGTTATCAATTTTTGGTGTCAAAAAAATCAGTAACAAGGCTTTCACATAGTTTATGAATGGCACTCGAAATGTAGATGGGTCTGTAATTAGTCACGGTTCCTTTATCTCCGGATATATGAATAAGTGTAATAAATCTGACTTTCTAGAGTTGTGGAAATTCACCAGTTTCAAGTGTTAAGTTACACAATATGATAAATAAAAGTCTAGGATAAGATAAAAGTACAATACTTAATGGTGATGATTATTGGTATGCTGTCAGGTTCAGGACCTTTATTGATTTCCAAGTTACACAATTTCTGGAAAATATCAGATACATTAATAAAGCAATTTAAAATGTTTAGGGTCGAGAGTGGAGATGTAAGAGTCTAATTCGATTCTGTATTATAAACAGAGGAGAGAAGTATTTACTTCAACAAGTCCAGAATTACTTTTTTAAGTTATTATAAGATAGCTCAGAATACTAGTTTTACGTCGTGAATTAAAAAAAAAAAACCTTCACATTACTACGTATTGAAAATTCAGTTAAGCGAACATACTCATTATCACAATTTACAGTCAATCTTTTACAAATTGATATCAGATTTGCAAAAACACTTGCTGCCTTCAAGCGACTGAGTTATGCGCGTTTTTCTTAGCTAACATGTGGCTTTTAAGCTCAGTGCTATAATACCAACGAGGAATTTTGAGGAAATTTTGAAGAGATTCTCTTAAGCGGAACAAATACAGATTCGGTAAATGTCTCCGATTAAAGAACTTATATCTAGATACATAACAGGCTATCTTTTCACTATATACCTTGTTTGCTCCTAACATAGTCACATTATATGTCCATTAAAATGGATAGATGAACATCACATCCCATAGGCAACAGTGGCGTTGTGTGTGTAGAAAATGTGTAGAATGGTAAATATTTTCATTAAAATGAATTATTGCAATTCCTGCATTACCGGCTCTTTATATAACGTGATGTAGGCATACGATATTACAGTAAGATAAAACAGTAAGATAAATATGTATTGAAAGGATATTAAAATTTAATTGCTATTTATTTTATAACTGTAAACTGAACTTCATCATGTTACGACTATGGAACGATCGATTTTCTTCTTTTCTAAACTGCTTTCTGCAAACGGCATAGAACTTCACTATTTATTTGCACAAAATATATTGTCACCAAACTGTGTAAATATGAATAGAGAATATTATTTAGGTATTAAGCAAATCACAAGTTAAAATAAAATTACCTTTTCTCCAGTTTTTGGTCGGAGAACACGAAAAACATTTATTGACATTAATGGCCGAACTGTCAACTGAGATTATGATAATCGAACTGAAGCCGATCGTGCACGAGCGGCCGCGAATACGCCGATGGGCCAATCAGCAACTTATGGGAAGAAGTGCCTTAGATTGTGAGTCTTTCAGCGACAAATAAATCAATGCCATTATGTATCTAGATATAAGTTCTTTAATCGGAGGTAAATGTCGTTTTATATATGGGCCCTGAGACAAACGAGCGCAAGAAAGAAAACAGAGAAATTAGGAAAAGAAAGACGGATATATTCCCAATACAACGCAAAGGTGGTTAGACGCGATAGGTACTGATGCCCTACGTTGACACACGACAAGGTGATAAAAATAAGATTTCACGAAGTGTGGAACGTGCTGGGAGCAGAAGGTATGCTTTTAGAGGGCAGAATATTTACTAGTGAAATATTTTGTCGAACTCCTCTATACATTTCCTTAAATATATAAGGAATAAAAACCAAACTGCAACCAACAGCTATTCCCCGGACTAATGCCCCGCCGAGCGCTGAATTACGTATTACAAGCCTGGCCGCGTTAGTGTAATAACTATGTATTGCTACAAAACGCTGAAGTTTCGATTTTAATAGACACCAGCCGAAAGACTTATTCCTACTTAAAGGAGCTCTCGTGCCAGCCATCTCATACCACTTGCAGACTGCAGTTTCGAGCTATTGGCTCTCGTCAGTGCAAGGTAGGTCTGAGACGACTGGAACGAGGCATTTGTTCACTCTTGGTACATGACGAGATTTATAAAACCACGACATGCAACAGAAATGTCAGGCTCCATCTAGCAGCTGATGTCCATTACAATCGAAACAGCAGTAGCCCTGACATGGGCATAGTTAGAAGGTATGCTTTTAGAGGGCAGATTATTTACTAGTGAAATATTTTGTCGAACTCCTCTATACATTTCCTTAAATATATAAGGAATAAAAACCAAACTGCAACCAACAGCTATTCCCCGGACTAATGCCCCGCCGAGCGCTGAATTACGTATTACAAGCCTGGCCGCGTTAGTGCAATAACTATGTATTGCTACAAAACGCTGAAGTTTCGATTTTAATAGACCTACCTTGCACTGACGAGAGCCAATAGCTCGAAACTGCAGTCTGCAAGTGGTATGAGATGGCTGGCACGAGAGCTCCTTTAAGTAGGAATAAGTCTTTCGGCTGGTGGGAATAGCTGTTGGTTGCAGTTTGGTTTTTATTCCTTATGTATTTAAGGAAATGTATAGAGGAGTTCGACAAAATATTTCAGTAGTAAATATTCTGCACTCTAAAAGCATACCTTCTAACTATGCCCATGTCAGGGCTACTGCTGTTTCGATTGTAATGGACATCAGCCGCTAGATGGAGCCTGACATTTTTGTTGCATGTCGTGGTTTTATAAATCTCGTCATGTACCAAGAGTGAACAAATGCCTCGTTCCAGTCGTCTCAGACCTACCTTGCACTGACGAGAGCCAATAGCTCGAAACTGCAGTCTGCAAGTGGTATGAGATGGCTGGCACGAGAGCTCCTTTAAGTAGGAATAAGTCTTTCGGCTGGCGTCTATTAAAATCGAAACTTTAGCGTTTTGTAGCAATACATAGTTATTGCACTAACGCGGCCAGGCTTATAATCCGTAATTCAGCGCTCGGCGGGGCATTAGTCCGGGGAATAGCTGTTGGTTGCAGTTTGGTTTTTATTCCTTATATATTTAAGGAAATGTATAGAGAAGTTCGACAAAATATTTCACTAGTAAAAAAAAAAGTGCTGGGAGCAGTACATAACGTTTTTTCCCCCTAATTTCTCTGTTTTCTTTCTTACTCTTCTTTATTACAGGATACATAAAACTACATTTGCGAATCTGTATATTAATTATATATAAATGCTGTATACATTATTTCATAAAATATATTAACTAGTTCATTATGATACAACCGCTGAGCGTACTTCTGTATGTCATTCATTTACCATGGATATTGTTGGTAATTGTCCAGTGATCAAAAAAAAAATGGGTGATGGTCTGTGCGAGTGGCCATTTTGGAGAATCGACGCCATCTTTGATGCCTATTTAAAATACACTGCACAGGCATGTGAGGTCATTTTACATGTTTTTCAGGGTGCTGAACCCTTCCCGATAGTATAAATACTGAAAAGTGGTTACTAATCAATATTTAGTAAGACAGATATAAATCGACATCTTTTACTTAAACAGATTTACATTGTTTTATAAAACACGAAATAATATAAAATGAATAAGTCAATATCACTAGTTTAAGTATATGACATGACTAATATATAACAAAAAAACTTACTTACTTACTCCTTATATCTATAATTAAAAACAGCATATTAGAAAACTTATTACGACAATCAATAATGGCTACTCTTCTGCAATGACATTAAATGCAACAGAATATTCCATTTGAAAAACATAAATATGAATCTCTTGCACACTTTAGATATGAGCAACTAGGCACAAGTTCGTTGCTGGGAGGAAACAGTGAAGTTGTACGTGAGGGCTGTAGACAATCACCTACATCTTCATAACCAAACTGTAGAATCAAGTTGCGTGATGTCATCATTTAAACATGTTATATATAAATGTGTGTTGTAGTAGGCCCTCAAAATGTGTGATCTAATTGATGCACTGGTTGATGGAATGTCTTCTATGGAATTGTTTTTCCCATGTGTGTAAATAAACATTCGTAATTCGTCAATTTTTTTACAGGCTGATCTCTTTTTCAAAACTTGCACGAGATATTTTTCTGCCAATTGTATCGACTGTTCCATTATTTCACTCGCAGGAATTTCGAAGTTTGTGAGAAATGCTTCGGGTGTACTTGCAATTCCAGCATGTTTTGTACCTATTTTGATAGTGCAGTCTGACCCAGTTAGGAAGTGTAAAGCAGGAAGTACATGGCATATTGCAGCTTTTATATGAACGGGAACTTGGCGCGTCGTAGCTCCAACACCTAGACGAATCCACAATTCCTTCAATCCAACATTCCTGAAGGTAGTCCAATGATATAACTGTCTGTATCATTCGATAATGCCATCACTCTCTGATACCCCTCTGTTTGTTGCATGTTTAATATGAGGCATAATAACGAAGATCTGCCTTCTCTAACACGGCAAATTGTAGTTCTTCGTGGAATTGTATTAAATTGGCTTGCTGTATGGACATGCATGTGGTTGGGTTAGGAAACGATGTTGCACTACAGAAGACCTGTATATTTGGCCATATATTGCTGCATTTTTCTAGTAAATATGATTTAAAATAGTCTTGAAATTTGACTTTGTTGGAACCAGAAGACCAAACTTTATCTTTTTATACAGAAATAGGTGTTGTATTTTTAATGGAGTGGAGGTTGATTAATCCACATTCCTGTTTGTGAAAATTTGTCATCATAAGTTTCATTAAGTTTTGCACTAATTTCAGTTAATGTAAAACCAATTCCACATTTCAACTGTGGAGTGATCTCATTTATAACAAGCGCAATTGCTTCTTCTTTAGATAACTTTGTTGCTTCTCCGTCACTAGATGCTGACAACTTTTTCATTTGACTTTCATAGTGATTAAAATGTGTACGTATACAAGCGGGGTGATAGAAAAGGTCCTTCGCCAGAACATTCTTATAATCACTAAGGTCAGCAATGCGAGTGAACACATCATCTTTGAAGAAGCGCGGTTTCGCAAATCTTGTACTTACTATAATCTCCTTGATGTTTATTGCTTCCGCATATAACACAGTTTATTTGTCTCACATCGGGATTATATATTGGTGCAGGAACTGGATTTATTGATGAACGAGTTTGTCTTCGCTTGTTACTGCGATATTATGGTTCTTGATGAATAAGTTTTCAACGCTTAGCGATTATCCTCTCTAGCTTGTAAGTGTAGTTTTTATAGCACGCATTAGTTACATGATAATTAAAGGTGCTACCTCGCCCCATATGCGTGAGTCTGTTGAAAGTTTCATCTTGACGAATATCGCCAGCCTCCCAGACTCGTTTTCGACCATTTTCCGTTGATACTGGCTCAATTTCAACAAATTTTTGACATATTTCAGAATGAACTGAAATGTTTCTTTTTATTAACAATATACCTTCTGACTCCATATTGTAACCACTCGTCTTTAACCACTCTTGACTTCAATAGGTGTTATGAAAATAGACATGAAAATATCGAAACACAAAATTAATCAATGCAAGCAGAAATGATTTCCATATCCACTAATAATTATTTAACATATATACGACATATGACAATTTTTGTTAAAATGTTTTTTAATGTCTTCAACGTGTTCAGTACTCTCAAAAACATGTAAAATGACACCTCACATGTTTATGCAGTGCATTTTCAATAAGCATCAAAGATGGCGTCGACTCTCCAAAATGGCCACTCGCACAGACCATCACCTAATTTTTTTTCAATCAGTATACGATTACCAACCATACCCAAATGGGTGAATCTCTGGTAAATGGATGACATACAGAAGCGTTGTCGGCAAATGGACTATTAAAGGCTTTATTACAAAATAACTTGTCCCAGGAAAACTGACTTAAATAATCATTAATTGCATTGAAATCAGCTGATTTAAAGGCACCATAAAAACTATCGGCGAGGGTAGCATTCTCATTAGAATTGGTCAGGTGCTTGAGAGCAAAGCATAATGGAGGATGATAAACATCCGGGGGTATTACAAGCCGGATTCAAGAGTACGCAAAAATTCCACTTAGTAAACATTTCTGTTGATGAGAAGAAAATAATGTATACAACGTGATTTACCATGATATGCCGAAAATAAAATGGTGTACTAGTCTTCAATGTGGGAAAGCCCCTGCAAAATTTTGCCCCGAGGTAATTTATTATATTAAAAGAAATTAGAAGATACACTACTGTTATTGACAAGGTCAGTAATAGGGCGACGAACTTACTTGTGAAAGAACATATTGGAGATGTTTACATTTCCTTAAATGGCATAAAAAGTGAAGCCGGTGGGTGCGGTCAAAGTGCAGCGTTTTTTGCTTTCGGTCAACAATCAGGACACCGGCATGTTATTGATGGGTTTAAGTAAATATCTCTTATATCTACTTGTTGCAGAGTTCACTAGCATGGGGCCAATGTCTTTTCGACTTATTTCGATTTATTTCGCCATTTTTGTAGTGTAATATGATTAAAACCAAAAAGTTACTTCTACCCTCTCCAGTTTTGCTGTCAATAGTGCCAATCCCAAGTCTGATAAAGTTAAAGTCATCGGCGGCGCAATTCTACAAAAAAATAAGGTAATTTTTTGGTTATTTTTTTAAATTCCTTTCGGTGGGGACAACCTATTGATACATTTTCCGCATGTCATGGTAGATCTCTCTGTATATTATACTTTTTAAGAAGTACGCCAAAAGTGGACGCACAATTTAAAAGTACGCCAAAATTTCACTTGGGCAACGATCATGTCCAAAAGGCGTAAAATTCGAAAGTGCGGCGAATTTTATCTTCAAAAATATTTTTTAATTTTTATCGCTTCACGAAACAGAGTGAAATTGGTGACATAGTTATGGTGGATATAGTTCACAAGAATGACTAAAAATTTAGGCAAAGCGACGTATCTACTGAAAGATGAGAACCGAAAAATGCGGCAAAGGCGCGTAGTGTCTGAAAACGACAGAAATTAGAAAAAATTATGGTCGGTTTCTCGAATAAAACAAATTTGGATTCATCCGGCGACTCGTCAGTTGGATGAGTGCGTTGGAGAATCGACAGAAAGCTGTGGTAGGAAAACTAAATGCAGGTCATTCCAAATGACAAAATTATAGAGAAAACCGCCTTGTGCATAAACGGGGTCAAAGGGTTACTTTCATAAAGGTCACTCGAAAGCGAGGTCATGTCACATACTCTATCTTGAACCTATATAGGGCCAGTACATCGCCGTAAAGGAGGCAGTAAAACAAAATAAACTAATATATAGTTGAACTGCGTTCTTGTGAATGATATAATCACTAAAAGGAACCTTAAAGCTAACCATTAGTGTCCCAAATTTGTTTAAGTAAAATATTTTTATATTATTTTCAGTCCCAAAACCAAAGTGTCTTCATAAACTTCTGAGGAAGTTGGGTGAATCTTTTTACCTAATCGATTGCTATTGCACGCTCTCTATTATAACGTCCTCTATAAGAGGCATTCGACCTTGCTCCCTTGGGGAGGGCTGTTGCATTTTACCGATTGAATGATTAAGTCTTTTCCCTCGAGGGCGTTCGTGTGTTAGGTCGGAGTTGAATATCGGGCGTCTCCTGACCCCGCAAGTTTGTAATTCAATACACCGATCGGATCGCGAAAACTCGAGAAGATTTTCTATAGAAGTAATTATCTAAGCACAAGATCCTCTACAGTATTAGAAATATAAGCTAGAGTATCACCAGATAAGTCAAATTGAGAGAGAAGGCAGTTAGTAATCTACGGTAAGTACCTTTCTCGTCTATCAACATATAGAACTCAACTGTGAGTGGAAACAACTACACACCGATCAAGGGGAAACGCGACTGGCGCCCATAATAAATAAATTAGTGTCGCGTCCATCAGACGTTGTATGTTAGGTTCTTCCACAACAACACCTATATTGAACAAACAGAACTGTTTTTTGACATACTATTTGCCCTAAAGAGTTAATTACATCTTTCTGAAATACCCTGTATATTCATTAAATTGTTTACATTGATTTTAAGCTATAGTATTTTCTGCTTTAACAAGATCCACGATCCTCAAGATACATTTTATAAATGCTTAGGCGTAGGTAGTAATGTCACACGTATTTAACAATTACGTAAACTTTTTATTATACTGTTAAATAAACCAGATAAAACCTAACCCACCAACTAAACCTACTCGATTTTGTCTATATGCAAGAATTGACCGCAATCTAAATTGATAATCATATTAATCTTAACGTTCTCAACAAAATTCGAGTTGGCGTTACTGTTAAGTATGGTGCGATGTTGTTTACCAGTACTGTTTGATTTTTATAGTAAATAGGTCAACTGTCTGATAATATTGAAGTATATTTACACGCCGTTGGCGGCAGGACGACCTTGGCATCATTGTAACTCAACTTAAGTCGGATTCACTCTCGTTGACACACTAACCCACTGACAGTGACATACTCAAACTGCAGCACTCTCACTTTTTACTTTACACTCACTGCTAAGGCAAACTCAGACATGAATATGATGAATAAAAAAATATGGATCAGCATAAGGTTTACCTTATTTTGAGTTATTCTCAAAAAGAATAACAATGAAACAGTGTTTGTTGTTTAACGTTGGCTTTAGGATTAGGAGATTCAGGAACAATAAGAAAACGTAGGAGTATAGTTGACTAAAGATCAAAGACGCCGACATTTTTTGAGTGCTTAGTAGCTCTGAAGACTAACCTACCTATTACACAAACAACAAAATATGTTATA
The DNA here is from genome assembly GCA_936432065.2 of Rutpela maculata. NCBI lineage: Eukaryota > Metazoa > Arthropoda > Insecta > Coleoptera > Cerambycidae > Rutpela > Rutpela maculata. The sequence goes on along the minus strand of OW386285.2, from coordinate 97,902,968 downwards.
TCCTAACTGTTATAACATAATAATACCACAAATGGTTATTAAATAGTTAATAACTTGGGTGCGCCAGTACAAATATTATAGTGATGGCGCGGAGCGTATTAAACAGATCAGATATCAAAATTTACTTCATAAACTAACAAACAATGTTTGAAAATGTTTTTTACTACCTTCCAGATTACGTCTATGTCCGTCTCTACCTGAAATATTATTGTGAACAATCTCTATTTTTAAAAAAAATGATGTTTTGCGATTCCAACTATTAAGGATAGCCTTTTGTAGTCAGAGGGAAACATGCGTTTATTTTCGGTTTATTATTTAAAAAATCATAAATGGTATAATCTTTGAAAGTTTCAGGTACTTCCCATTGCTCTAAGGAATACAACCATATGCAGTTTTTATCATAAATTTTGTATATAGGTAAATGCCATGCTTTAATAATGAAATTAGGAGCCATTTTCATTGACAAACTGCAATATTCAAGAACAGAAATTTACAATAAAAAATATATTATATACTAAAATATAATATACTTATAATATATACACTTAAAACTCTCCGCACTTGTAACTTTTATATTTTTGAGGCTATGACCATGTTGGGCACATCAAATTGTAGAAATTTTTAAATTTTTAAAGCCTTTAAACATGCATACATGCATATATGCATTTAAAAAAAATTTTTTGAAAAAATTGTTAAGGAAACTTAATTTCTTTGAATATTTTTTTACCTCTCCCTGTACATGAACTGTGTTAATGTTTTCTTATAATTGGCTTCAATTTATGTTATTAAAATAAAAAAATAAAAATTTTGCAATGTCCTATTTAGTACATTTTAATATAAGTTTGTTTTTAAAATATTTATTGTTTGTGATATGTCTTTTACAAATAAAGGATAAAATTATTAATTACATTCTTTTCGAAGTTATTTAAAAAAAAATCAGTTTGGAAACGGAAAGAGTGTTTTTAATTTCTTTCTCTAAAACCAAAAAGAATTTCGAATATGACGTAATAACGTAAATTGAAGCTAATTGAAACCTTTATAAGAAAACATTAACGTAGTTCATGTACAGGATGAGGTAAAAAAATATTGAAGGAAATTAAGTTTTCTTTCTTAACAATTTAAAAAAAACAAAATCTTAAATCACTCTGTACACAAGTTTAAATGCCTTAAAAATATCTACAATTTGATGTTGCCCAACATGGTTGTCGCTTAAAGTAGCTGGCTATGCCAGTTACTGGCCCACTCGTACGGTCAGTAACTCGCCCGTTCTGTTTTCATAAGATCAGACAGACACAACAGAGTGACCAGGTATCTCCACTGGGTCATATGCAGCATTTCGATATACCAGTGCCCGAAAAATATTATGAATATACACCTGAGAAAGTTGTCAATGCCAACGACGTCACAATTATGTGGGACCTGCCAATTATAACCGACAGAGAAATTTGCGCAAATCGATCAGACATCGTGGTACATAATAAAAAGGAGAGATCCTGTTTGCTGATCGATGTCCATCCAAAATGAGTGATGCTCAAGGAAGCAGAGAAGTTGAGCAAATACAAAACCTCCAAATGCATAGAAGTTAGTAGAATGTGGAATGCAAAGATCACAGTCGTGCCAGTAATTGTAGGAGTCCTTGGAACTGTCAAGAAGGGCTATGACCGGAGTCTATAACAACTGCCTGGTCAACCGAGCGCCCAAGAAGTATAGAAAATCGCACTATTGGGAACCGCGCAGGTTTTAAGAAAAGTTTTGGACTAGGAGTCTCTGTGATCCCTTGTTGGGATCTGGACTCTGGATTGTTGGAGCAGACATCAACGTCACCTAAAGGGCCTACAAATCTGGAATGGGCTCCAACAGAGCCGATCTTAAACGTGCGCGAGGCGTTCGGTGAGTAGTTTCCAGCTCCAACTGAGAATGTGCTGCTATTAAGTCTGTCTTAGTGACTTAAATAGTTATAATTCATTTTTATTATTTTTTTAAATCTAATTTATCTAACTTGATATAAAATAACTACCAAGTAATGTACACATACTCATAATCAAACATTTACACATCCACCATTAAATTACCTACAAATAGAAACATTGACGTATATTTCTCTCGTTTTAAATTTAAAAGATGCACAGCTCAATTTTTTATATTTATTACTGATATTATATTCTTTTTACTGAAATATATGAAAAAGACCTTTGAAATATTGCAGTCGTATGTTCAAAGATTTTCCAAATCTTATATTAATTTCACGTAAATTGGTTCTACTTTGTAGTTTTGCTCTTAAGTACTTCTTTATACAGGGTGCATCACGGTTAGTGGTTCATTAGACGTTTTAGAAAAAAATACAAATAATTTGAAGCTAAAAATGTAGGGAGAGGGGTTTTCACGGATGCTCTATTATTTAATGAAAATAACGTCACTTATGTGATACTTCGATTTTAATGAAATCTGATGCGAAAACCAACTCATAGTTGGAAATTAATCACATTCGCTATGGTAAATTCCTATAACCAATTTTTCTCTTATGTTTATGAGAGATGGGGCTTATGTGGGCCCAAGCTACAAATGCCCCAAAATTTATAGGGAGTCCGGAAAATGAGATCCAACTTCGACCTCCATTAAATTGCTTATTTCAAATGGAACATACCATATTTTATAAGCCTATTCACTTCCCTCTTTTATTACCTTTCAACCTACATATTGTACATGTATGGTTATTGGGTTATTTAGGAAAATGGTTAAATGGTTAAATTAACATCAATATTGACAATAGTGTGCCATGAGAACACAGTAATTTACAACAATTTTGTAAATCACAGCAGATTCATTAAAGTTGCTTAAAGTTCGTCAGGGATAGAGTCCAATAAATAAGCCGGAAAATATGGAAAAGTGGTGGAACAGCACCGATTTGAGAAATTCCTTTTTTCATGTGTTCCCTAGACCCCCAGGAACATTCATCAGCATTGACCCCTGCATTACCTCCGAAAATAAGAAAGGTAGAGTTTGAACCCCCCCAAGAAGTAGCTGTCATAAAAAAAATTATAAAATTGATATTTCGCCTCGGAAATGGGCTCCAGGAGGTTTCTTGGGTCGCTGATTACGAATCCGAGGTCCAAATCGAGTAATTCCATATTCCAGTATGGAATTCGTACAATTTTTTGATGAAAATTCCACTTTTTCGGGCGGAATTTAAATATGAATATTGTGCTGCGGAAGTGTGCTCCATGGGTTTTTTGGGTCGCTGATCATGATTTTGAGGTCCAAATTCAAGAATTCCATATACTGTACTGGAATTTGAGCCATTTTTCGTGTCAAATTTCACTTTGAAGAAAAAAATTATGTATGAATATTACGAGTATTTCAAATTAATATACATGGTAATTTTATAAACACTGCAGGAATGCATGCAAATTTTTTCTTCTTTCAACTGAGGTAAGTGATTAAAAGATAACAATTTTTATAAAAATATAGCTTTTATTGTGTTAGTACAAAAGGTGGTATTCTATGTGATAAAATAGTTATTAACTTACCATTATTTTACTTCCACATCCAGTGGAAGTATAGTAACGACAAAAACAAATTTATTGTTCAGATAGGCTTAGGATGTCATGAAACGTCGAGATTTTAACTTTGAGCGAAAAAAATTTTCTGTCTGTCGGTCTGTTGTCTGCTGTCTTTTGTGCCCACGTTTACTCTGGAACCGTTTGAGATATTGACTTGAAATTTGATACACATATGTACTTTAACGATATCTAGAACTAGATTATATTTTAATCTTGTTCCGTCGAAGGGTTGGGGAGTAAACTGGGGTAAATTTGGGGTAAATAGGTAAATCAAGCAGGTAAGAGTCCATAAAATTGGTATTTAGTATATACAAGAGAAGCTAAGGTCTCAAAAAAAATTTTGGCATCAGCCACCCCCATTAGCACCTCCACCCCATTATTAAAGGGGATGAAAAAAAAATTGTGATCTAGTGTGTGTACAAGAACCAGAAACCTCAAAATATTTTTTTACTTCGTCCACCCCCACTACCACCCCCCTGTCACCACCGTCAGCTCACTACTGATGTGGAGTATCGTTTTATAGGTTTTTGGGGTAGAGGATTTCAAATATTATATTATTAAAGTTCCATAAACAATTATTTCCACATACAAAATTTTTTCGTTGTGAGTGACTTGGATAAAAAATCTGGATGTGGAAGTAGTGATTCCTTGGGCAGCGGTTTTTTTATATAATTTACACCATTTATATTAATCATAATCTGAATCATATTCGAGAACTTTCATCTTCCTGTTCATCCGATATTTCAGCCGGACAAATCGATTCATTTTCGTGGAAAAACGTTAATATTTAAATTTTTTCTGAAAAAATGGAATTTTCCATGGCGCGTATTCCAGTCTGGAATATGGAATTCTTAAATTTGGACCTCAAAATCATGATCAGCGACCAAGGAAACCTCCTAGAGCACATTTTCGTGAAAAAACGTTAATATTCAATTTTTTTTTGAAATAATGGAATTTTCCATGGCACGTATTCCAGTCTGGAATATGGAATTGCTCAATTTGGAGCTCGGAATCGTGATCAGCGACCCAAAAAAACCCCTAGAGCACACTTCCGCAGCACAATATTCATATTTAAATTTCCGGTGGAATTTTCATTAAAAAAAATAGCACGAATTCCATACTGGAATATGGAATTCCTCGATTTGAACCTCGGATTCGTGATCAGCGGCCCAAAAACTCCTAGAGCCCATTTCCGAGGCGAAATATTAATTTTGTATTTTTTTTTATGACAGCTACTTTTTGGGGCACTTCAACCCTCCCCCCCCCTAACTTTCTCATTTTCGGAGGTAATGCAGGGGTCAATGCTGATGAATGTTCCTGGGGGTCTAGGCAACACGTGAAAAAATGAATTTTTCAAATCGGTGCCACCACTTTCCACATTTTACACTTTTTTAGGCTAATTTACTGGATTAATGGTGAAAAGTTCGATTGTGTTTTGTATTCTCTCTCTCTCTCTCTCTCTGTGGAAAAAAAAATTAAATGTACAGAAAATACCTGTATAATATTAAAATCATTTCCTACCGGGAGAAAATGATCCCATAAACTCCACTCAGAAGGTAGTGATCCAAAACCGTTTTATTTTTATCGCCGTTCTCAAAATTTTTGTTGCATTGTTTTCGTTGAAGATATTAAAATTTATACAAATTTCACACTGAAATTTTTCTCTTTAGTTGGTTTTGGATCACTACCTTCTGAGTCGAGGTTATGGAAACATCTCTCCTTTCAGTATTTGATAATACATGTATCTTCTGCAGGGCTGGCTCCAAGTATTTTGCCGACCCGGGCACAGTTTCATTTTGCCACCCCTCGGTCAGGCGGGGTAAAAATGAGACAAAATAACATCTTTCAATTTTTAGGTTGCTTAGAATCGAGTCATATTTAATGAAAGATTGGTATCATATGTAAAAATGACAGGAAAAACTATATTTCTGTGCATTTTTTTTACTAAAACATACCGTTAGTTGATAAACAAAAATAAACAGTGTCTCATTTTTACCCTCCAAGTGGGGTAAAAAAAAACAGTGGAGGGAAAATTAAAGACAAGTCATTTATTCCCAAGACAGTTTTTTCTTTTATATGTAATTTATTCAGATTTTTTTACTAAACAAGAAGGGGCTTGCAGAAGGGCTAGCTCTCCTAAATAAGGAAGCTGAAATGTGCCTGGTTCAGTCTGCCCATTTGGTCTCTTTAGTCTCTTTTTTACTCCGTTAAAATCAAATTTTTGATGATTTAAAACTAGCAGATTAATAAACTTGATCACAAAATGTGAAGTATGACACTACTAGTTGACGTCTGCCATATACGGACAATGCAAATAGAGAAACCATAAAATCCCCAAAAAGGTACTAAGGTGCGTTCAAAAATTTTTAAAAGTGAATTAAAAAGTTTACTGAATAATATTTTTTCCCGCATTAACAGTAAGCATAGGACCTGATTGGATAACATAAAACAGTTCTGAATGAACGAAACAAACTTGAATAAAAAAATTAAGTTTAATTTATTTCAATCTGGGTTGGATATTACCTTGTCTTATTTACCCCGCTATCTGTCTGTCTCAATTTACCCCGTCTGAACCTATCTTTTTAGTCGGTTATTTTTTATAACATTTTAAGAGTCACCTACTTAATATTCTTGATGGTTTGTTTTTTTAGTTATAAGGTTTACAGCAATTTTTGGATTTTCGGCAATATGATTACCAGGGATCGAGGATATATATCACTTGATATATATCATGATATATATCATGATATTTATGGAAAATATCACACCATAAATATCACCATAAATATCATGATCGCAAATATAAAAATAAAACGCCTACGCCTATGGTGCGCGATTAAACACCTACGCCATTGGTGAAAAATATATATGTATATTTTTTAAATTAGTTTCATTCTAATACTTATAGGTACTTCTTTATTGTCCTTATAATACTAATATTGAACATCTATGAGAGCAATTTTGTTATGTTTTTTAAGCCAAATTCTTTTCAGCTGCTTAGCTTTACAGTTGGACGGGGCAAGATCGTCATTTTAATTTTGATGTAACAAAACTCATGATTCTCTTCCCACTTGTACGAACCCATGATACCCAAATGCAGCTGGGAGGATAGAGGAGGTACCCGGGTAAAGTGATATATCATTGGGCCGTGAGAAGAACTTTTGGGAGGGTGCCTTGGGCACCCGAGGCAGCTGAACAGAATTTGACTTTGTTTTAAATTGTTAGAATTTATGTTTTGTTTGTTACATTTTCAGAGTCAAGACATAATAAGCTTGAAAGACATTGAATAAAAACGATTTAAAATATGATATGCACTCTTTTGAATTCAATCGTGGTTTTATTTGCATGAATAAGTTACATGAATTAAAAAAATAAAAATAAATATCATAAATATCAAAAAGTGATATATATCACGTTTTTTGTGATATATATCAGTTTGTCTGATATTTATATAAATATCATGATATTTTCGATCCCTGATGAGGTAAAATAAAATAATTGAAAAAATGAACCGTATTGAAACTTAAAAAAATACCACACCACAGAAATTAGACAAGAAATAAAATCACATATAAGAAACAGAATTTATGTATGTAACCTATTTTATATACAAAAAAAACTAACAATAACAAATTATTTATATAAAGTTAACATCACTATTACTATATTAGTGAAACGATTGTTTCCTAGCTTTTTTATATTTTTTGGTAACTGTGAATTTGAAGAATTTGCCGCCCCTAGAATTTTCTTATTTACTGATTGATTTTCTTGAAACAATATGGTTCTTCCTCTAGTTAACACTAACTTACTTTCCAAATTTCAATACAATCGGACTTTTCTTTCTTAAGTTATCGTACTTATAGGCCGGGAGCCCGCGTATAAAATAACTGACTATCCGGCGAACTTTGACAATATGAAAAATGGATTGTTCTTATATAAGTTAGCAATGAATGGACCGTCAGCTGGTTGGGTAGCGGTGGGGGTGGCTGTCAAAGGGTTGAAAACACGTAAAAAAAATTGAAAAAAAAAACTATCCGGCGAATGCTAAAACTTATAAGAGGGGAAGATTATGTTATATAATGACAGTAGAACATAGTCAGCTGGACGGGGGGTGGTGGATTCACCGTCAGCTGATCGATCAAACAGGTCCAAAAACATGAAAAATTTAAATTATTCGGCGAACTTTAAAATTTGGATATAAGATAATATTTACACTGAGATTCACGGAAAACATAGTCAGCTGCAAGTATGTGGGTGGAAAAGTCGTCAGCTGGTACAGAACAGTGCTGAGTGTTGATCACCTGCGAGGCTACGCGCATCACTTTTCTTGCATCAGCTGACGACTTTTCCACCCACATACTTGCAGCTGACTGTGTTTATCGTTAATCTTAGTATGAATATTATCATATACCCGAATTTCAAAGTTCGCCATAAAGATTTAATTAGTAATATCGATATTGATAACTCAATGTTAGAAAACGTGCCTGCAGCATTCCCGAGTTTCTTCTTTTAATTTGATTAAATATTCAATTTATTATTAATATACATTATTTTATGAGAATACAAATTAATACATTCATGCATTTCAAAATTATACAGGATGATCTGCTCAGAAAATTTATTAAGTTTAGTGGAAATAAAAATAAATTTATTCGGCTTCCTATAACAGATCTTCCTCATTCTCATTTTCATCCAACTCATCACTCTCTTGATGCTCAATGGGTGAAAGATCATTTTTCTCTTTGTCACTCGCATCTAAAAAAAATAATTATTTATAGAAAATTGATTAAGATTATAATAGGATAAAAAGTGAAAAATACAAATGATATAATACCTTCAGTATTTTCGGCATCTCGGATAATCATTTCCACTTATGGAGGTAATTGATCTCCATCAAACCACTTGCAAGTTAAATTTGTTTTCCTCAAGCTATCACCCATAACCAAGGGATCTAATGTAGATGGCACTTGTTTGTGTGCGTTGTTCCAAATCGTATACACTATACATACATACACAATTCTTAAAACGTGCTGTACAAGTTCCGATTTCGACGGAGGCGAGAGAGATGCATCAATATTTTTGTCTGGTAACCGAAATTCGTTATCATTTGCGCTAAATTTATACACCTTAGTGAAGGTACGAGCATCATTGATGATTTTTATAGCTTTAAACCCATACATCGTGCAAACAAACTTCTCTATTATGTTAACGACATTATTTAGGTTCTTCTTATTCAAACTTTTAAATGCATCAATAACTTGTTTTAGAAGCTCTAATCAAGTTTCTTTCAATGTATTGGGCAAGTGATGAAATTGCTCCGTACATGAAAAATGTATATAATGATGTGAAAATTTGGATGAAAATGGAAATAAAGAAACGTAGGAAATAAAGAACGATTTTTATATCTAAACGATTTGTATTCAGCACTTGGTGACGACTTGTGTAACGCATTGCCCGCTTTCCATGGTTTCGCGAGATTATAATCCCGTATTTTTCAAGAAAAGAAAAAGAAGCCTTTTACTATATTAAGAAAAGATCAAGAGTTTATTGAAGCATTTAAAAGTTTGAATAATTTACCAGAGGAGAACCTAAATAATGTCGTTAATATAATAGAGAAGTTTGTTTGCACGATGTATGGGTTTAAAGCTATAAAAAACGTCAATGTTGCTCGTGTAGCTACCTTCACTAAGGTGTATAAATTTAGCGAAAATGATAACGAATTTCGGTTTCCACACAAAAATTTTGATGCATCTCTCTCGCCTCCGTCGAAATCGGAACTTGTACAGCACGTTTTACGAACTGTGTATGTATGTATACTGTATACGATTTGGAACAACGCACACAAACAAGTGCCATCTACATTAGATCCCTTGGTTATGGGTGACAGCTTGAGGAAAACAAATTTAACTTGCAAGTGGTTTGATGGAGATCAATTACCTCCATAAGTGGAAATGATTATCCGAGATGCCGAAAATACTGAAGGTATTATATCATTTGTGCTTTTCACTTTTCATCCTATTATAATCTTAATCAATTTTTTATAAATAATAATTTTTTTTAGATGCGAGTGACAAAAAGAAAAATGATCTTTCACCCACTGAGCATCAAGAGAGTGATGAGTTGGATGAAAATGAGAATGAGGAAGATCTGTTATCGGAAGCCGAATAAATTAATTTTTATTTCCACTAAACTTAATAAATTTTCTGAGCAAATCATCCTGTATAATTTTGAAATGTACGAATGTATTAATACTGTATTCTCATAAAATAATGTATATTAATAATAAATTGAATATTTAATCAAATTAAAAGAAGAAACTCGGGAATGCTGCACGCACGTTTTCTAACATTAAGTTATCAATATCGATATTACTTATTAAATCTTTATGGCGAACTTTGAAATTCGGGTATATGATAATATTCATACTAAGATTAACGATAAACACAGTCAGCTGCAAGTATGTGGGTGGAAAAGTCGTCAGCTGATGGAAGAAAGGTGATGCGCGTTGCCTCGCAGGTGATCAACACTCAGCACTGTTCTGTACGAGCTGACGACTTTTCCACCCACATACTTGCAGCTGACTATGTTTTTCGTGAATCTCAGTGTAAATATTATCTTATACCCAAATTTTAAAGTTCGCCGAATAATTTAAATTTTTCATGTTTTTGGACCTGTTTGATCGATCAGCTGACGGTAAATCCACCGCCCCCCGTCCAGCTGACTATGTTCTACTTTCATTATATAACATAATCTTCCCTCATATAAGTTTCAGCGTTCGCCGGATAGTTTTTTCCAAATTTTTTTTTACGTGTTTTCAACCCTTTGACAGCCACCCCCACCGCTACCCAACCAGCTGACGGTCCATTAATTGCTAACTTATATAAGAACAATCCATTTTTCATATTTTCAAAGTTCGCCGGATAGTCAGTCATTTTATACACGGGCTCCCGGCCTATTACAAGAAATGTGACATTTTGAAAGTTGTTCAGAATTCGTTCACTAATAAAATGATATGAAATTTTTTTCTCTACGAGCGATATTTATTTATATAATAGAATATATAATAGAAACTTTTTAGCAAAAAGCTCGATTTATTTTTAGGGATGGTAAAAAGTTTTTACCATCCCTGACGAACTTTGAGCCACTTTAATGAATCTACTGCGATTCTTTTACAAAACTATTTTAAATTACTGTATTCTCATGGCACATTATTGTCGATATTGATGTTAATTTAACTATATTTATAAAAAACTTTAAATAACCCAATAACCATATATTTTAGCTATAGGGAATGTACGAAAGGTAATACAAGAAGGAAGCGAATAGGTTTATAAAATATAGTATGTTCCATTTGGAATAGGCGATTTAATGGAGGTCGAAGTTGGACTTCATTTTCCGGACACCCCGTATATTTTGGGGCATTTGTAGCTTGAGCCCATATAAGCTCCATCTCTCATAGATATAAGGGGGAAAATTGGTTATCGGAATTTACCACAGCGAATGTTATTAATTTCCATCTATGGGTTGGCTTTCGCATCAGATTTCATTAAAATCGAAACATCTCAAAAATTATTGGTTTTTGAGATAGAGAATGATATTGACACTTACCTTAATAAATATAATTCGAATCCGGCATAAAAAATAGGGCATGCCATTTAAAATAAGGAAGTTGATGTCAACTGCCGGTATAACAGGAAGTGTCACATACGTGACGTTATTTTCATTAAATAGAAAACCTCTTTCCCTAAATTTTCAGCTTCAAATTATTTTTAGATCTTCTAAAACGTCTAATAATCGTGATACACCCTGTATAATGTGTACTTCAAGTTCCAGCAAATAAAAATCCCCTATCAAGACACTTTCTTTATTTCGATTTTTATTTTTATTTTTACTCCACTATAATAAAGGAGCTCTTGAAGGTTTATAAAAAAGATTTTTCAAATCAGCCCAGACGACATAGAACATTTTATAGTGAAACCCACTGATTAATTTTTTTTTTAATGAGTTCATGAAAGTGTATAGAATAATATCCTGAAAAGTTTACATTCCGCTCGGATGCAGAACATAAAAAAAAAATTTTTAACCATTTTTTTTTAAATTTTTAAATTAAGTCAAGGTAGGAAAAAATAAAAAATACAGGTAGATAGACCACGTGTTTCTGAACAAAAAATTTTCTAATAAAATTTATCGCTAAAGCCACGGTATTCTTGGAAAAAAATAGTGAAGTAACTTTGTCACTCTGCGCGGCCAGCGCACGATTAAATGCATACTATGGAACCTCTAAGAATTCTTAGCTGTTCTATCGAGTAAAATAAAGCTTTTTTTCTCTTTCTGATCACACGTTTTAAACATTTTTCTTAGTGAATAGGAGGATAAATAGTGAGTATGGAGGGAAAATATATAATTATCAACGCATACACAGACACTACACAGCCGCTGAATCGCTCGCATGAATTTTTACATGCCTTTACTGTATTGTATTTATTACAGGTACATCTATCCACATTTCAGCTATATCCAATGGATTCTTTAAACATTTCTTAATGTATTGGAAAAGTTCCAGAATTTATATTCAAAACAATCAAAGATATTTTCATAGTTATAAGGATAAGATCGTGAAAGTCGCAATTTCTTATCATGATCTGATTGATCATATTTTCGAAAAAATGCATACAAGTAAACGATTTTATGTTTGAACATTCGAAAAATATACATTTTTTCCGAAATAGTGATATTTTATTTTTTCCAATAGGTCAATTTCTCGACAAGTTACAGCCTCCAATATATATATTTATCAAAAAAAAATCATCAAGAAAGGAAATTAAAATGATTTGATATGTACTTTTTTTTTAATCCTCGTTACTACAATGTAATAAACCATAATAATCATGAAGTGTACATACTTTTGAACAGTTCACAATGAAGAAAAAAATTTTTTGAAGGGCTTTTATTTTTTTCTATACTGTTTGTAGCGACGATTGAGTTCGGGCGTGATAATATATATATATATATATATATATATATATATATATATATATATATATATATATATATATATATATATATATATATATATATATATATATATATATATATATATATATATATATATATATATATATATATATATATATATATATATATATATATATATATATATATATATATATATATATATATATATATATATATATATATATATATATATATATATATATATATATATATATATATATATATATATATATATATATATATATATATATATATATATTTCCCATCCATCCTTTGCTTGTATTGTTTAAAACAAAAAAGCATCAGAAAGCTATAATTTCCATCTTTTAAATGAACCAACATTCATATAGATTGACTGATTTAATGACATATAATTCAGTGCGTCGGTGTCACAGTCATGCGTATTCAAGTGCGTGCACCCATGGATCTCGCTCAGAGTTACAACGTTACACTTGACTATTTTTTTCCGAGAAAACCGTGGCTTTAACGATAAATTTTGTTAAGACATTTTTTGTTCATAAATACGTGATCTATCCATATGTATTTTTTATCTTTTTCTAACTTGATTTAATTTAAAAATTTTGAAAAAAATGGATGAAAAAAATTTTTTTTCAATTTTTTTTTATGTTCTGCATCCGAGCGAAATGTACAATTTTCAGGATATTATTCTACATACTTTCACGAACTCATTAAAAAAAAGTTTACACAGTTTGCAAAATTTTGTGGGTAAATACTTTCATCGACTGGGCTAAATCCTTAAAAAAGAAATAACGCCGACAAAATAAACAACTGTAACAAATAATTAAGTTGTAATTGCATTGACCTTTTTGAACTTTTGCAGTAGGTATGTAATATTTACTTTACAATTATAACGCATGAATTTTTGTGAAATAAACACCACACCAAGTTGGAGCAGAAAAAATTTCGCAACTACACAATGAAACATTATGAAAAAATTAACACTTATCTGCAAATTTGCAAAATACAATAAAACAAGAATTAAAAAATAATATTTGACCAATACAAGTATTTTTATTTTTCAGAAGAATGTTCTTAAAAATCAAAACCATTCATGGCTACATGGCAACAATAAAAATTGCCATGATCAACAGTCACTCACTATATTGCTGTTGAAAAACCTTATCCCAACTGTACTTTTGGTATTAGTAACTTTTTATACAGGGTACTGAGTACAATTTACAGTTTACACAGCTTGATGCTGTGGAATATATTGTATAAAATGCGCCCAGTCACTTTATAAAAAAAAATTCAACCTAAGATTTTCCAGCGGGATTCTCTTTATTTTAGCGTCACAAATAATTTCTCAAAAGTCCATAAAGCTAACTGGACGGCTACAAAAGTTACAGAAGGTCAAAGTTCACGAAAATCAGTTTTTCTCAAATATCTCGTAAATTATCGGTTTTACGTTAATTTTGACTATTATAAAATTTGTTCGTGAGATAAATCTGCATAAAAAAGTTTCTATGTAAAATTTACGTAGAACCAATAGTAAAAAATCCACTGATGTTTTTCGAAGAGAACACGCAAATAGCTTCTAATCAAGAACAATTCTTGTCCAATAAATTGAATAAAAATAGATTTATTTCTTTACTAATGACCAAATTAGAAATGTTTAAAATTAATAGCATACAGGTTTCGGATGATGCTGATGTCTATATCTATTTTCTTTCGGAAAAGGAAACGTCCAATTGAAGATCTACAATCCCTGGGCAATCCAGAAGTATGCAGATTGTAGAGAACATATTCTATTTTTACATGCCGTTAGTGGTTGCGATACCACTAGTGCTTTATTTCGAAAAGGAAAAATAAATGCATTTAAAATATTACAAAAAAGACCAGATTTACAGGAAGCATTGGCGGCATTCAAAATAGAAAACTGTTAGAAAAATTTGCTAATAAATAGTGGCACACTATTTTAGCTATGCACGGAGCTACAAAAAAGAGACTTCAATTGATAATTACAGATATTTTAGTTTTGCAGCACAGCAGCTGCTACTCAATAACATCTATTCAGGGTATATTACCCGGTGCAAACTTGACTGGGAAATGATTTAGACCCTCAGTAGTAGGGTCGGACTTTAAACAATAATTTATTAGAGCCAACAACTACTCTGATTCCTACTGCTCCAGATGAACTTCTCAATTCAATTTTCTGCAGTTGCACAAAAAGTTGTGGCATCAATTGTGGATGCAGAAAAATAGGATTGCCATGGTCCGTAGTGTGTGGCTCTTGCCGGGGCCAGTCGTGTCTCAATACAATGGCCGAGGATACAATCGTTGAATTTGAGTTCAACAATGATGAAGCCGACCTCATTTCGTTATTTTCCTCTATGATGATTGTTGATGAAGATGAAAATATTGAAGAAGTGGAAATAGAAGAGATAGACGGAAGAAGTCAGAAGAATAGTGAATAGAAGAGTAAAGAATAAGAAGTCAGCAAAGACGAACATTAATCAACAAAATTATAATGTAACTAGGCTTACAGGGGACATCATGTAAAAAAAACCTATATCTCAAAAACTGTTGGCTCTACGTACATTTTATAGAACCTATTTTATGCAGATTTATCTCACAAACAAATTTTATAACAGCCAAAATTAACGTATAACCGATAATTTAGGAGATATTTGAAAAAAAAAAGATTTTAGTGACCTTTGACCTTCTGCAACTTTTGTAGCCGTCCACTTGGCTTTATGGACTTTTGAGAAATTATTTCTAACGCCAAAATAAAGAGAATCCCGTTGGAAAATCTTAGGTTGGATTTTATTTAGAGGTTCATGTATAAAGCGACTGGGCCGATTGCGAATAAAATGAATAATTATAGTTTATTAGATAAAACCTATATTTTTTTCCCTAACCTTGTAACGATGGAAGTAAATAATGTTCAGTTTTTGAAAAATATATAAGTATCTGAAATTGATTTATATGCATTCCTGTTTTTTTGATTTTTTAGAAGAAAATTCGAGATCTCCTTTCTTACATTTTCACACAGCTGTTTTGTTAATTTTTCTATTGAGTAATTCACGTATTGTTTTAAAGTCATGATTTTATATTTTGTTCATTATAAGCATAGCAAATTTAATTTTTGTTAAGCAGTTTTAACTTTTAGTTTACCATAATTTATATAAACATTACAATGAAAATGTAATTGAAACATAAACCCAAGTTATATGTTTGTATTGTATACTTTGTTGTGCTAAGTTTTCTGTAAGGATGTTTTTGCTCTGTTTGATTTTTTGAATATTTATTTTATTATCATTATAAGAAATATTAAAAAAAAAATTGCCTTCAAAGAAGTACGAAATTGTTTGTTCATTTCTCGCCTATATATAATATATAATAGTATATTATATTACTTCGTATATATGGGAAACAAAATTAATAAAACCGTAGAATAAATTGAACAACAATGTAAAGCAGTAGACTGGAGTGTATTCGTATACTGAACTCATTCGGCAAATTTGGGACTAAAAAAGTAAATTATGTATATTACTCCTGTAAATAATTCATACATAAAAATTAAAATAATAAAAGTTCCAGTAAACTCAATAAAAACGCAATTTAAAACGACTGACCCATTTCAATTAATTTGATATTTAAGCAGACATAGGAAATTTCGTAATAACCTAATTTCGTTTAATTGTTCGTTGCACTACAGTTTGTTACGGTTAATTTGTATTAACATAAATTTTCATCAAAAGTATAAATAGGACCACTTTTAAAAACGTCAAAAGTTTCATAGTAGTAAGAGAAAACAAAAATGAAATTGCATTTAAATATATTTTTTAAGCGTTTGCAATTACATATGATTATAGAATGATATTTACAGATGATACCACCTTAATAGGAGCAAACAAGGATGAGCTCATACACTTGTACAAATCGGCATCACCTTAAACTCACCGTCTCTTTCTAACATCTGCCACTACAAATAAAAATAATGTTAGGAAAGGAGCATCTCAAAAGGTGGTTAATTTAAGCAAGAAAACAAAATTATGATTGTAGATCGAACAAATGATAACCTCCCAGGATTAAGCTTTCTTATTCCCTGCGTACATTTTCCACGGTACTCCAGACGGAGATCTTTGCTATTTTAGTCTGTGCACAGGAGAATATCCGCTGGAAACATTCTAACAAACGCATATACATATATATGTAGCGATAGTGTCAAGCGGTCCTCAAGGCCTTTGCATCAGTTAGGACCAAGTCAATACTGATTCAAAACTGCAAACAGACTCTCTGTGAACTTGGCTCATCCAATTGGGTCAAACTCTCTGGGTGGACACAGTAACATTGAGGGTAACGAGTTAGCAGATGCTCTGGCCAGAGGGGCTCTCACACGGTCCTTACTGGGTTCGGAGCCAGCTCTCGTTTATCCCAGATCAAATGCAAAGAAGGCAATAGAGAACTGAACTTGTTTCCACTTCTTTGACTAATGGGCCACCCATCCAGGACTTCGGTAAGAAAATCTCTTATCTCAGGGCCGTTGCCTGCGACTAAGCAGGAAACATGTCAGAATCTCAGTAGGTCTTTGATTGGACACGGCTCTTTCAGAAAACGTCTCCACATCATGGGGGTGGTTGATAGTGTAGAAGAATCTTACACACAGCGTCTGATGGACTCGACACCAATTTATTTATTAAAGGCACCAGTCATGTTCTCCCTTGATTGTGTGTGGCTACTTCCACCCCCAGTACAGTTCTATATATTTAAGAGACGTTTGATAGACGAGAAAGGTCAAAGCTGTATTTACCGTAGATTGCTAACACTATATTGGATCTTGTGCTTAGAGATCTTTTAATCACTTTTACAGAAAATTCTTCTCGAGCTTTCGCGATCAGATCGGTGTATCGAATGCGGAATATCGGACACCCGATATTCAATTCTGACCTCACACAAAAGCCCTAGAGGGAAAAGACTTAAAGTTAATCATTCAATCAGTAAAATGAAATAATACCATTTATTGATTATATTCAAAGAATATAATTATGTTTAGGCAATAGCCTGCCTAAGAAAATATATTTTAATAAATCGCCTCCCCAAGCAGGGCAAGGACGAGAGAGGACGTTTATGTCGGAACTATCAGACTAGGTAAAAAGATTCACACAACTTCCTCAGAAGTTTACGAAGGCACTTTGGTTTTGGGATTCACTGAACATAATATAAATATATTTTTAGACACTAGTGGTTAGCTTTAAGGTTCCTTTTAGTGATTATATCATTCGCAAGAACGGAGTTCAACTATATATGAGTTTATTTTGCTTTCTTGCCTCCTTTACGGCCCTATAGGTTCAAGATAGAGTATGTGATATGACTTCGCTTTCGAGTGACCTTTATGAAAATGACCTTTCTGTCTTACTTATGCACAAGGCGGCTTTCTCTATAATCTTGCCATCTTTAAAGACCTGCATTTTGTTTTACTACCACAGATTTCTGCCAATTCTCTAACGGACTCGTCCAACTGACAAGTCGTTAGATGAATCCAAATTTGTATTATTCGAGAGATCGGCCTTTGGCGTACTTTTGAAAAAGTATAATATATTTTTTTCTTGATCAAAAATATACTTTTATTTTTAGGATACTTTTACGGCCTGGACATAAATATATTTATAAGTGAAAATTCAGTGCTTCTTTGAATGTTCATCTATTTGTGACTTACGTCTCCACGATGTATGAGCCCTTTTGTGTCAGTCTTCAACGCTGATGCCTTAAATATGGTTAGTTATGCTATAAACTGTCTTTTAATACATCTTTCCTAAGTCGAAGTTTTTATTTATTCTTCGACTTAGATCGATTCTGGGAGGTTCTATAACTCCGACTGCAGGTTTTGCCGAGATGAGGAATTCACATCTACATCCTAACTTTCTGCCCTAGTCTTTTCAACTTTAAGCATAAACACTTCGGCATTGGTTTGCCGGTGCTGGAGGAAATAAGGGATGCCCCCATAGGAAGGATTTTGGCCTTTAGATTAGAATCCCAAATGAGTGCGGCGACCTTTCGTCGCTCTGCTAAAAGAAGAAGAAGAAGATGTAGTTCTTGTGGACAATACCGGCAACTGCGAATTTGAGATTTGACGAAGATACAGATGGAAAGATACCAGTTGAACAAAATTTGAAGTAACAGAAATATCATACTTTCTACATGTTTCTTTACGTCTCTGGGACTTACACGTTAGGGAGGCAGACAAATGATATATTGATGTTTTCGAGATGTGAGTCTGGAGACGTTTGCTATGAATTCCCTAGACAACCCATCACACTAATAGCTCGATTCTTCAAGAAATACGTCGCCAACTGCGGATTTTCAGCATTGTATTCTCTCTAGTCCTCTTATTTTTGGTCACATCAACCGAAGAGAGAACAATATAGAATGGTTGCTAGTTCAGACGACAAAAGAATGCAAAATTCAATCTGAACACCCACACATTCCATAAAAAGTAAAATAGAAATAACTTGTACTTCAGCGTTGGAATAATTTAATATTTCTGAATCTGAATCACCTAACACTCAACATACCTACAACACATAAAGAACATTAACATTTATTTTAATGAATGAACTTGATGTGAAAGGATGCATGGCAAGCTTGGCAAAGGATAACTTGCTTACCCATTTACTTCTAGAATATATTACAAAATATTCAAGCAAATTATACTAATGAGTAATGATTCTCTACTGGTAAACAAATTGACGAACTTCAAGGTAATTAAGTGATATTTACATATTTTCTATCAATGTGTAAATTTATGTTGAAAATTTAAAAGAAATATGTAACATGAAGTTAATTAAATCAGCCCTACAAATTTTATTTTGCTGGGACACGTTTTGGGTCATTTATAAATACATGTGATTTTATTTTTAGGTGGGAAATTGGCTTTATTTTAATTTTAATACTAACAACACCTTATGCAGGGTGTAATTAGTTTCATGTCATTAAAAAAACTGGTAATGGGGACCGACTAGACAAACAAAAAACCTATATGACTTTTTCCTCTAGGGACACTTTGAAAAAAACTGACCTAGGTCAAAAATTTGAATTTTAAGGTAGGAGACATTTGAGAACCACTCCTTTTCTGGGTCAATGGACATATAGTTTCGAATCATGGAAGTTTTTTACTTACTTTTAAAAAGTCATAAAAAAAGTGTAATGATTACCTACTGTGTCCTCGCCGCCACGCGGTCTCAAACAAAGAACCGCGGCACTTTGATGGGACCGCATTAGCGTTTTATGGTCAAAGGCGCCTACATACGCAAGGATAATAAATCCTACCCCAACATTCCAGCAATTTTGAAACAATATTACTAAAAATTTTCGAAATTTTTGTTTATTTTTTTTTTCTCCAAAACCATGGGCTTTAGACTTTAGACCCCATGTTATATAAGGTTTTTTTTTATCTAGTCGTTCCCCACCACCAGTTTTTTATGACATGAAACTAGTATATTACCGATAATAATATGGTAAATAATTAGGCTGGGTGTACATGGGCACTATGTTAACGTTATGTTATGTTAATACATACGAAGGTTGCGGAATCGTTCATGCAGCCTGATTCAGTATGGGAGATGCCCAAGTGATGACAGTTGTTTGATCTACTAAACAGATCGTGTGTATTCACTGTTGTCTACAAATGTAACTCAAAATGAGCGTTAAAAGTTTAAGATTCTCGATGTATGTGGCTTATAAAACGAGCGTATACAGTTGCTAATGCGCGTTAAATTTGCAGCTAGGCGCTTGTGTGTACGTCACCATTGAATACTATGTAATTCAACAACTATTAGAAGTAAAAAGAAGTGTTGTTGTTGTCAATGCGGTGCGGTGTTCCCTACTCAGCTTATCGATTAAAAAGGATAGAATAGAATAGAATTATTACTTTCAGTACTGAAATTGGCATTCACACGGGGAATTTAAAAAAATCTATAACATATTGCAATATACTAACAGCTCTCAGGCGATTAGAATGCTGTAAGGTGACATTCATAATGCAGATAACAAAACCAAAATTATGTGGAATATAATAAAAACAATACAAGGAACAAATTTAGTTTCTCAAGATTTTCGTTTTGTAAAAGATGGCAACGAAACACCTACAGAAGATGTAGCTGACAATTGCTTGCTATTTTCGAGCCCACTGTAAATGCTTTACATAATTTTGACTATACTTAGAAAACAACGAGCCTAACTCTCCGAAATCAATTTATCTATCTTCAGTTTCAACTAAGGATGTTGAACTCCTTATAGATAAATTAAAGTCTTCAAACCACTAGGGTCATGATAATATTTCTAATAATTTGGTTTAAAAAATGCGAATATGCGATAAGCGGTCCATTATGTTATATAGTAAACCTTTCTATAGAGCAGGGATTCCCAACAACCTCATCGGTCGCTATACTGACCTTAAAAGCTTAAATTCTTCTTAAAATGAAGATTATGTAGAATCTACCACTGCAAGTTAAGTAAAACACAAACCAATTGAATATCTCAGTGACATTTCGCGGACCCCTAGGGGTCCGCGGACCACCTGTTGGGAATCCCTGCTATAGAGAAAAGTATAATTCCCAGTAAATTTAAAAGAGCCATAGTCTCTCCATTATACAAGAAGGGAGATCCAAATGACTAAAATAATTATAGAGCCATTAGTCTACTATGTAGTTTCTCTAAAATTGTAGAACTTCATCTCAAGGAGCAATTATCAGATTTTTTACATCAGAATATGTTATTGTCTTCTGTTTAACATGGTTTCACTACAAACAAAAGCACGGAGTCTGCGTTGTGTGATTTTCATCACAAAATCATTAAAGCTTTAGACCACAAGAAATCAGTTGTGGGTCTTTTCATAAAGGCCATGGCAGGTTAAGATAAGTGTCCGTGCCTTTGTAACCTTCTTGCGTGTGGTTTCTTCCAGTGATGTATCTTTGCGTACGATATTACCACAAAAAGTTTTGACCTCAAAAACTTAATAATATCTGGGAAATTTTTTTTTTTCGAAAATCCAAAAAAAATTTTTTTTTCTTAATCAAGTGAACCAATTTGTTTGTATTTCACATATATTGTAAATATACTCAAGACAATTTATTACTGATATTTTCATGAAATCTTTTCATGAAGAAAACAAAAATTGAAGCTTTTGAATTTTTCAAAAAATTTATATACTTACTTAGCCGTTAGCGACCACCTCTATTTTTTTTACTAATTATACACCATACAATAAGCTATAACATATATTTTTTACAAAACTCTATCGAAGGGGTAACGTAGACAATTTGGCAAATATAATGTTACATGCTGTCACCCTCCCTTCGTAAACACCCTGTATCGTGGGTTCGGAAATTATGACACCAGGGTAACACTAAACAATGATGTATTTACGTACGCACTAATTACAACCAATAAAGAAAAAGAGTATAAATTGGTTAGAAATTCGATATATTGATAAATATATAAATGAACGACAACTGCTTGGATTACACGTATTGAATATCTTTTGGAGCAGCCTACGTATTTTTCTGAAATAACGAGATGTATTTTTCACAATACATATATTTTCTACAAAGCTCCATCGAAACGGTAATACATAAAAAAATTATGTGTTCAATAATAAGGAACATAATAAAAAAACATGGTATGCTTATGATATATGATAATATTAGTTGTCTTCATCACTGTCCTCATTTATTGTATCACTGATATCTTCTGCGAACAGTTTTATTGATGGTTTAGGAATATCGTCGAGAAACCTTGCATATGATAAATTTATGTTTAAGTTAAAAAAAAAATTAGTTTTCTGTTACTTAGAGATGGATTTATCATATGCAAGGTCGACGATATTCCGAAATCATCAATAAAACTGTGCGATTTATAAAGCTTGAAATGTGTACTTTAAGATGCTTCAAGGGGATTTACATTAAAAATTAAATTAAACCCCCTTCGAAAATAAAAAAAAAATTCCTCTAATATTCGTGAAATTATGGGTAAAATAAACGTAAATAACTTTTACAAAAAATTTAATTTAGCCTACCTATGCAGCATACGTTTAAAGTAGGACCTCAAAATAAGTAAATCTGATGATGAAAAAATGTTGGAATATAAACCTATACTTTTCACGAAATATTGAAAAAATCATGTTTTTTTCGGTAAATCGACTCAATGTTGATTGTTTCTACAATTTTAATCCTGTTTAAAATATCGAAAACATATTAAAAATAATCCCGTGGTACAGTTCCACTAGTCAAATTATAATGCTATAATAGAAAGAGATTGTAAGTAAAACAACATCTTCGCGGCAAGCAGTACGCATCACCTGCCCCGCACGCTGCGCTGTGTGTGTGTCCGCAGAGCATTGTAAAAGTAGTTTGGGCACTTTTTCACAGATCATCTTGGAATGCTATATACAATATCACGTTTTCTCAGCTTCTTTTAAAGTTTTTATGTGAATATTTAAATTTTGTTTTTAATTCAATAGTGTTTTGAATTATTTCATTGCTTGATGGAAGTCGGCCATATTGTATCAGCCATTTTGAACTACTTTTTTTGACATCATGATCTGTTTCAGCGACCTCGAAAACCCCCTTATATGAATTAAATTGCTTTAAAATTTTTCAACTTATAATAATTTTGTTGAAAAAAGTTTCTTTTTGTTTAAATAATTAATAAACAATTTCCTCACGATTATATGTTTATAATTTTTTATTTTAAGCTATGTAAAAATAACATCAAAAGGTTTTAGGAAAATCGAAGCTTCCCGTAATTATTCCGAAATAATGCATATTTTCAGCATCTATTGACTCCACTAATCAATTTGTGTGCAGGTGTATCAAAAATTATCGGCAAAACACGACAGACCCCAATGGAACACAAACTGGCCCGATTTGCCCCAATCGGTTTATTATTTTCACTAAAAGTATATCAGGATTTCGTCCTTGGTAACAGTGTCAACTATGTGAAAAATATTATTGTCCCCCATCATTCATTTAATTAGCCCACCTTGCATATTATTTTTCATTAAAAGCATTATTACTTACAGGTTCACACAGAGGAGTGGAAGTATATTATAACGAGATCTGGAACTAAATTAATTTTGATCGTAAAGCAAGCAAGAAAGAATCCATAAAATTGAGATGTACTGTATGTATAGTTGAAGCAATCGCATTTGTGAGCGGCGTTAAGAGGCAAGGGGTGCAGAATGCAGAGCCGGATTTAACTATATTGTTCGCTCATTTACTTTTTATAATATTACACTTACAATATCCCCCCAAGCACTGCTATGAATTGTTAACAAAACTTATAGTCGGGGAGCCCTCCCTAGCTGTACGTGCACCCTTCCACCGATCCTTGGGGACAATGTTTTTCATAAAGATTAAAGCCTAAGCCTAATTAAACACATGTCCCCAAAAAAAACTGGCTGTACTTTCAAAATGGCGGCTATATGTTATAAAAAACTGTTGCCAATGTTGTTTTTGTCATTTAACACAAAAACTAAAAAAGATGGACAAAAACTTTTTCCACAAAAAGTAACATGCATAAAATTTTCTATACAATATTTTGATACGAGTTACCATTTTCCAGATAAATGAGTCCAAAATTAAGAAAACATGGAAATTCATACATCGGTAAATCACTTAGAGGAAATAACTTGTGACAATTATTATAATATATTATAATTTGCGGAAAACGGCAACAATGATATCCGGAAAATGGTAACTCCTATCCAAATATTGTATAGGAACAAAATTGTAGGAAATTTTATACACTTTGTTGTTTTGTGCAGAAAGTTTTTCTCCATCTTTTTTAGGTTTCGTGTTAAATGACAAAAACAATATTTGCAATTTTTTTTTAAACGGACGCCATTTTGAAAGTAGAGCCAGTTTTTTGGGGGGGCATGTCTTAAATTGTTCCTTAAGCTTTAATCTTTATGAAAAACATTGTCCCCAAGGATCTGGAGCGAACACTTAGGGTGGGCTCCCGTAGTATTACGTTTTATATTGAATTTTATATTCTATTTTAAGAGCTGAATCATTTATCTGGAAAATAGTAACTCCTATCCAAATATTGTATAGGAACAAAATTGTAGGAAATTTTATGCACTTTGTTTTTTGTGCAGAAAGTTTTTCTCCATCTTTTTTAGTTTTTGTGTTAAATGACAAAAACAATATAACGGACGCCATTCTGAAAGTGCAACCAATTTTTTTTTTTTTGGGGACATGTCCAAAATTGTTTCTTAGGCTTTAATCTTTATGAAAAACAAGGATCGGAGGGGGGGGGGGGGGGGTGCACGGGCACTTAGGGCGGGCTCCCATACATTACCAAATAAAGAAATATAAAGTAATTATAGAATTATATCTTCAGCCCGTCAGTATAAGCTCGACTCCGCTGTCTCTAATTGCGGTCCTGGGTTAAACAACATACTCATAAGTTTACGTCCACAGGCCACGTCAGATAGTCGACATCGAATGGCCGATATCTTCTCTTTCACCTAACGTAAAAGTGGAGTAAAAACGGGTGCCGCCTATTTCATTCCTCTCGCCCCTCACAACGGCTGACTATTAAGGTTACTTCAGCTATACGAGCCAAGGTCTCAGTTTTTTTGGCATCAGCCACCCCCCACCACATTAAGGAGGTTAAAAAAGTAAAATTGTGATTTAGTGTGTGTGCAAGAACAAACCTCTCAAAATTTATTTTAGCATCAGCCTCCCCCTCTATCACCCCCACTACCGTGTGGCATATCGTTATGTGAGAGGGTAGTCGATCAAATATTATATTACTATTAAAGTTCTATGAACAATTCTTTCCGCATAATGGAGTGCAAATATAGTATGAAATTTGTTTTAGTTGTAAAAGACTTGGATAAGAAATCTGGATGTGGAAGTAGTGATTCCTTATGCAGCAGTTTTTTTAGGATGTCCATCCTGCTATCCTTGTGATGATACATTTGCCAATTTCAATTATTGTAGCTCTTGATTCAGAGTCAAAAAAAGAGACCAATCCTTGCATTGCAAAATTATATATTTCTTTCAAAAGTAAAAAATGCACTACAGTGAAATGAATCATTCATTATGTTGCAATTAGTTCCAGATCAAATCATATATTTACTGGATTATTGTTATGAAGAAAGGTATTCCCACTTATTTTTTGTGTTTCTACAGATTTAATTTGTCGTTGATACTGAATAACACTACCATATTCAATTAAATTAATTAAAAATTGAGATCTACATTTGTTATATTAATTAAAATACTTACGTTTACATATGACAGTACATTACCCATAATTTAATAATAATTATATAATAATAAAGAAGACCTTAAATAATACCCTTGAGTTATTATTTTCTTTAGAATAAATTACTACATTAAAATAATAAAATTTCCATGCGTACAATAAAACGACTTATAAATAAATAAGTTTATTGTAAAGTATCTGAGTGGCCTTTACTGCACCTAAACATATTTTTTTATCCTTGACACGCTTGTCATCTGGTATAAAGTAGTACCATTGCCAGTAGGTCAGTGTGCCAATATAATAACACATAATCAGTGATTTAAAGTCTTTTTAAATTAACATATATGTACATGGTGTTATAGTTAAAACATAAGCAATATGCCCTGCTGACATCACCTTTCATGCCACGCAGTTGCAAAATTTCGGCAGCAGCGCTAAACCACATTGACATTGCTCTCAGCTAGTGTAATGCTGAGAAGGGTGGTGGTGAGGTACTGATCGTCACTTGAGTACTTATGGTACAAGGACCCGATGTATATCTATTTATTTATTTATCGCAATAAAATTCCCAGCGGGCATGCACCCAATTACAGGATAAGTATCCTAGTGCAGTATAACATTTCCATAAGACTCTAATAAAAATAACTTTGCAGAGTGAGGTAGAAATATGCATATATTTTCGGTTTATTTCAAATATTTAAAAAACTATAAATGGTATAATTTTTAAAATAGTTTCAGGCAGTTCCCATTATTCTAAGGAATACAGTTTATATCGTAAATTTTTGATACACTAATATTCTATGCTTTAATAATGATATAAGAAACTAGATTCATTGACAGATCACAATATTCAAGTATAACAGAAATTTATAATAAAAAATATATATATAGATGTATTAGTTAGAACAATAGCAAGTGCCTAAAACAGTTTTAAACATTATACTATGTTTGGTTTTTTAAATATTTATAATAAACCGATAATAAACGCATATTTCCCTCCTACTCTTAGCCTTGAATAAATATGTGGCATGAAAAAAAAAATGAAAAAAATACAAATAACAGGGTTATGTCTGCCGTACACGTACCAGAGCTGGGTCGAATCCTCTGAAAATGGATTCGAATCACGGATCCGAATCATCAAAAATGATTCGAATCACGAATACCATTTCAATTCAATTCAATTCAAAAAGGTTTTATTATAATTAATAATACAAAAGTGCGCCAGAGTGAAGTCCCAATTCAGAGCCGACTACACCACCACGGCGCCCAACGTCGTGGTAGATGGGTGGTCGGTTGAATACCAAGTTCGGATCCTTTTGGTATAAAAAAATGATTCGAGTCGCATGATCCGAATCCTTTTTTTCGGATCACGGATCCGAATCCTCAAGTTTAACTTCAAAATTATTGTTACAGTTCCAGAATCGATTTTGAGTCGAATCGGATCATAAGTGACAAAACTCGGTCGCCATCTTGGCGCCGTAATTTTGATGTCTGAATTTTGATAAAAAATTTGTAATCCGCGTCTGGACTTTTAATTTTTGTCTAAAAATTCGTAATTCGCGGTCCTGAAAACCCGCAAATGTCGATTCTAAGTCGAATCGAATCAGACACGGCAACATCGTTCGCTATTTTAGAGTGCCATCTTGAATTTTTGTGATATAAAAATGTTAAAGTGCATTATCATGGGAACCATGTACGCATGCCAAAGTTCAAGTTCATCGGATATGTGTAAGTGGGTGAAAACTGAAAGTCGAGTACTAGAATCATTTTACTAATTTACTAATTTCGTTTACATCCAGAATATCATATCTCCTTTTTAAAAACAATGACAGTAGAACTAGATTTTATCTAATTCGGTAACTTATAGAACTGATCAAAAGAATTTAAAAACCAAAGAATTTCATGCAAGCTTGTTGAGAGGGAGAGGTGTGGGGGTGATTTTCACCTGATCCGGGCTCGTTCTGAGGGGGCCCGGGCATGTTTGGGGGGTGGTCCGGTTTTAAAATGTTGAAAATTATTTGTATTAAACTTTTTTATAGGCGTATTTTATCCCCCCCGCTCATCAATTTTCAAAGAAAAAAATTCCACCGGGCTCGTATTTTCTCTCCACGACCCTGATTTCATGTTACTTTTATAATTATTTCTAGCAATGTACATGTTACTAATTAATAATCACACTTATCGTGATATTTTTCACTGTTAATTTATAAACAACAAATACACATACACACTATGACCTAAGACAGTCAATAATGCACACGTAGGGTATCGCGTCGGCCGGTTGTGGTAAGGCAAACAAAAACAAATGTCTTATTCTATATGCATGTCAACATGTGACAACAGTCAAAATCTTAACTCCTAAGGATAGAATTTTGCAAAGTGAGAGGAAAATATGCGTTTATTTTCCGTTCATTATAAATATTTAAAAAATCATAAATGGTATAATTTTTAAAATAGTTTCAGATACTTCCCATTGCTCTAAGGAATACAACCTTATACAGTTTTTATTATAAATTTTGTATATTGTTATTATTAAAATTCTCTATTATTATTTTTGTTAGTATCGCTGTTTTATCATTATCGTTCTATTGTTTGTTTCTATTATTACTAGTATATTTTAAGTAATTAAGCACTAGATATATATGTTAGTTTGTAAGTGCATATACAGGTGAGTAATCACCCAGGTGCAATTATAAAACCAACTGCAATGCTTTAGATTGTAAGTTTGTATATTGCCCTATGGCAACATAATTTCAAATTTTAAATTGAAGACCTAAGTGGATAAAGATGTTATGTCGCATTTTAAAAAAAAATTACTTTATGCAATTCTTGAACACCCTCGATATAGATTTAACACCCAATAAACAGTAAATTCTAAATTTGTAATATTTTATAGAATCTTTTTAATTATAAAGGCGCCATGTCATACATACAACCAGTAATTTTAGTGGATGTACACAGTTTTGGACAGAAAAATCTAGTTTCATAACAGCTTGATATTTTTCTTTAATATTAGTGTAAACAAAAGAACATAACCCAAAATTATCTATTTTATGAGGTATTATTCATTTGAATCGAAGACAAAATAAATAAGTTCCAACTCAAAACTTACTTAATTTACTCAAAACTTTAAAAGTGTGACATAACACCTTTATCCACTTAAGTCTTCAATTGCTATATTAACAAATTTATTAATAAATTTATTCTTATTCTTAGTTAAATGCCTAATAATGAAATTAGGAACTGTTTTCATTGACAAAATATGATATTCAAGTCCAACAGAAAGGGTATATAGGCGAGTCTGCCTGGGGTAAAAAAGAGGTGATTTTACAAATTTTGTATACCATTTGAGTTAGCAACGAATTCTTATAGGAAAAACTCCGCTGAACAAGATTTTCTTATGAAAAATCTTCCTAAACCGCGAGCTTCATGGTCAAATACTTGTTTAAACAATTTTTTTTTTCGTTTTTATTTAATAAAATGAAAACGGTTTGCCGGATCCGAAAAAATCTCGATTCAATCGAAAGATATTTTCAATACGCGTCGTTTGGCGCCAGCTCATTTTGTGAACCGGTTCATTTGTTATTGCCAAAATAAATTTCTTAATTAACAAATTGATTACTCCGAAACTAATGAGGTCAGGATATTGTTTTTTTCAAAAAACATGCCTTTTATACCAGAATATACCAATTTTTTTTGGCCCGATATCTTCAATACTTTTTGATTGTTTAAACAATTGGCATAATTTGTTAATAAGCAAATAACTTTTTTTTCGAAAGTTTGATCGACTTCAAACCAACTTTAAATGATAAATATTGATGTCGGGCATAATCCCCATAGAAGTCTGCACGAATGCAACTTTTTGCTTTTGTTTTTTAAAGTTTATATTAATTTTGCAAATTAACAAATGGAATATCTCGGCTCTGGGTAAGCGTATCAAAATGGGGTTTTGTGCATATGAAAGTGCTTGGAAAAAGGAACATTTTGAGAGAAGAAAGAACTTGATCGGATAACCGGAACCGGAAATATAAGTGATATTGCGTTAGAGGCGCTAATTTGTTTATTAACAACTTTTTTAACACGAGGTTTGGTGCAAATGAAAGCTAACAAGTTTTTCCATCAACCACAAAAAGTTCTACAAATAATATTCAAGAAGAGTTATACGCGTTTTTGACCCTTAAAAAAATCTCTTCCGCAACGTGAAAATAGTAAGATTTGACACGCAATGGGGTGGCGGGTTCGATTCTCGGTGTGGGCAAATTTTTTTTTTTTTCGTCAAATTTGCTTTTTTTTTTCATGTAACCAAGTATTTTTTATGATAATAAATCTTTTTACTTTCTGAGAAATTTTTAAAAACGTCGTAAATAATTTTTTTTTGCAATTTTCATTAAATAAATGGCTATCTTGCAACAAACATATGATAGTTCTTGTTCAACGAGAGTTTCTCGGTAGTTTTTGTTTTTTTTTTACTACTTTTTGTGAAAGAGAAGGCTTGTTTTACTTTATTTGAGGGGGGTGCTGTCGAAAAAAGACCAAAAATAAAAAGGCAACAAATTTTTTTTTTCACTTTTTTCTTATAATGAAAAAAGTTCACGTCTCATGAAGAAACACACACTTTGTTATTTGTAAATGAGAAATAATCAAAAGATTTAACAATTTTAATGGATGAACACGTGGAAAAAAACACTGTATCTCAAAATACACGTCTGCACGTAGCAAGAAAATCCACGGAAAGAACGAACAGCTGCACGCATCGTGGTCAAGGACCACCGTGTTGTAAAAAACCGGTCCCCCACTCACAAAAGGGCCCATCCCCTTCCACCGTTCCATGATTTCGACTATAAGCAATGTAGAACATACAAAGCAGGTGCACAGCATCAGCTCGAGAGTTACGGACACAGCATAGAAAGAGAGACAGCAGGGAAACTTGAATGGCGGGAACGGTTTGCGCAGATCGTCGCGCACGAACCATTTCGGCCTAAAACCTTGAAAAACAGTGCGGGCGACGTAGGTACAATTTGGGTACAATTAATTTAGTTCATAGACGTACATAGTGCAGTGTGTTATTTATTGTTTAACCTTTTTCTATTATTTTCAAGTATGGGCTCTGTTTGTGCTGCAAAATATTGCCAGACCAAACGTTATTTGTGCAAAAAGTTATTTTTTAGGCCTCAAATTTTAATTATTGTTATTTTATGTTAAACTAATAAAGAAATACCAGCATAGAAACACGCCAAACACAGCGTATGCAATGACAATATTGGAGATGCAAGTAAACGAAAATATACATATGGAGAAGAAAATATAAATGCTCTGAACATATTATGATTTAAAAAACAACTAAAAATCAGTACATAAAGCGGATGGCTCAAGATTTCTACAAAAATATTCAACTCAACTCTGGCAGCCCTTCATTTTTAAACTCGGTATGCGGGTAATCGAAAATATACACACGGAGAAGAAATTCGAAAAGATTTGAATATACCGTGCGTGTAATTTCCCATTAGGCATGTACATTCACGTAGCGCGAGAAATATGACAACACCGGCAACCGTAAATTCGTCCATCGGTGGAGCATTCCAGCTCTGTTATTTCATTTCAGCCAGCTGGCACACGCGATGTTGCAATTGTACTCCCCATGCCTAACCCGCGACTACACACACGGTATTATGATTAAAAAGCAACTAAGAAGTGTATACATAAAACCGATGACTCAAGATACCCACAATAATATTCAATTTCAATAATATTCAACTACATTAGCGGTTGCGTTACGATTTCATTATCTGCTACTGCTGTTTTCTGAATAACAGTTTAACAGCAGTCAGCAAGAATATTTTTACTACGCCGTGTTTCTTATCTGTTATTTTCTATTCTCCAGTCGAGAGAATGGTCATTTCGTGAGAAAGGAAAGAGAAAGAAATAGGAAATATAATGAAATAAAAAGAGAAAAAATACCCCGATTCACTTCTCCTAAGCTGGAGAATAGAACCCCTGGGGTAAGTACCTCAACTTAAAACTTTAATTCTTAAAATAGTTGACTCCTGACTTCCCCTCCACCGCGCATCAAATTTGAGATAAGGAAAATTTTTTTTTCGGATTTCTCCCTCTCTGCTCTTCAATTTCGAGATCTGGGGAAAATATATTTTTTTTAACGAACCGCCACTAATACTAATTAATGTAATAATTACATTGTTCAACAACTACTCGTAGGTACTTCTCAGGTGACACTGGTGACAGTTTAATTAAATTAAATAAGTTCTTCTTAATAATTATAAATAAATAAAAATGCTAGTAACTCGAAGCGAGAACCTGAAAGATTTTCATATATTTTAAATAAGGCAAGAAATTCAATTTCACATAATAAAGACTTCATTCACCACCATAAATACTGCTTTTAGCATCCGAAATAGCGGTCGCCAAGCTAGCTCAGTTGGTTGAAGCGTCAGTACTGTAATCGGACAGCAGATACATGCCTGGTTCAAACCCTACGGACCGCAATTGGTAAAGGTAAGTAAAAATGAATTTAATAACTTAATAAACATTATAATTTGCAGGCAACCCTTGTGAGAAAAAGTTGGAGTGATGGTAAACAATATTAGATATGTTAATGTAAATAAAATTACGGATGGCTAACAAACAAATTCATTAGGACAAAACTTATTTATGCATTAATTATTTTATTTTTATCAAGTAGATTCCTAACTAGTATGTAGTTTTATATGTTCTTATTACTAAAAACCTGTGGGGGGATTACCAAATATAACCTGAAAAAGACGTCATTCGTCTGAGACATTAGGAAGTCATTTTCACGTTTCATTTACGTCATCTAACTCGTAATTTCTCGTCACTCGTGACCATTTTTTCACGTCATTTTCACGTGCCTTTGCTACCTGGGTATAGTATAATTATCATCACTAAACTCAAGTAACTAAGGCCCTTCTGTTATAAAAAAAAAACCTAAATGAAGCTATGAAGAAACTATTGTTCTATTTTTTTGAGCTATTTTTATTTGAAAATACTGAAAAAAAAATTATATCAATGTATTTAAAAGAAAATTCTGTTTCATATGCTTTTACTTCCTATTTTTACAAGTTGAAAACAAAATACATATATATCTCTTTTAGCTATCTAAAATTATTGTTTATTTAAAGAAATCAATAGAGTTGTCTGTTACTTTGTGATATTCCATTATAACGAACACAAACTTTTCTTGTTAAAGGTCACAATATTTTTTCAGTTTATGACTACAGTTTCGTAGTTTCTAGTCTTCATTTTCAAGCAACACATACTGTGCAAGAAATATATTGTTTAATTTAAATCGGCGAATACGGTCCTGTCGGAAACATTTAAATTCTTTGGAATAACTCTGACTTTTAAGCCGAAATGGCGACTTCAAGGTGAAAGATTTTAGTCACGCCAACACAAAGGAGTTGACGAGAGTTTCTTTGCTGTCTCTCTATCTATGCTGTGTTACGGATTCAATGAAGTTCTCAAGAATAAATAATTATTTATTGCGTTTTTTAGAATTTAAAAAATATTTTATTACAGGAAATATTTTATTGCACGAAAAAAAAGCAAATTTGACGATACCACACCGAGGATCGAACCCGCCACCCATTTCACGTTGCGGGAGAGATTTTTTTGAGGGTCAAAAACGCGTATAACTCTTCAGGGATTGAATATTTTTTGTAGAACTTTTTATGGTTGATGGAAAAATTTGTTAACTTTCATTTGTACCTAACCTCGTATCAAAAAAGTTGTTAATAAACAAGTTAGAGCCTCTAACGCAATGTCACTTATATTTCCGGTTCCGGTTATCCGATCAAGTTCTTTCTGGTCTCAAAATTTTCCTTTTTCCAAACACGTTCATATGCACAAAACCTCATTTCGATAAGCTTACCCAGAGCCGAGATATTCCATTTGTTAATTTGCAAAATTAATTTAAACTTTAAATAAACAAAAGCAAAAAGTTGCATTCGTGCAGACTTCTATGGGTGTTATGCCCGACATCAATATTTATCGTTTAAAGTTGGTTTGAAGTCAATCAAACTTTCGAAAAAAAAGTTATTTGCTAATTAACAAATTATGCCAATTGTTTAAACGATCAAAAAGTATTGAAGATATCGGGCCAAAAAAATATGGTATATTCTTTGGTATAAAAAGCATGTTTTTTGAAAAAAACAATATCCTGACCTCATTAGTTTCGGAGTAATCAATTTGTTAATTAAGAAATTTATTTTGGCTATAACAAATGAACGGGTTGACAAAATTAGTTGTGCCTGGTGCCAAACGAGACATATTGAAAATCAAGATCTTTTCGGATCCGTCAAATCGTTTTCATTTTATTAAATAAAAACGAAAAAAAATTTGTTTAAACAATTATTTGACCATGAAGCTCTTGGTTTAGGAAAATTTTTCATAAGAAAATCTTGTACAGCGGAATTTTTCCTATCAGAATCCGTAGCTAACTCAAATGGTATAGAAAATTTTTGGGAAAAATCCCAGGCAGACTCGTCTAATAGCAGAATAAGCATGGTAAAATGGCACCAGAAGCGTTTGGGCCTAATTCGGTGTCAGTAGACCGACAATAGGAAAAGAAATGTTTTCCTCGAGTTTTAGCCCCCCGTCACCACGGGTAACCCCTGTACCCTAATAAACATGACATTTCGTTTTCATTTGTTATCTCTGCAAGTTGAGCGTTAATTATTATAAAACAAATAGACGATGTACATGTAATTTAAATGCATCTTAGGAAAAAAATCAGCTGATTTTGCTGCCTCCTTCGAATAAAAAAAATATTTAAAAATTAGAATATTTATTTTTTCATGAAAATAATGATTCGCATATACAAAACTTTTACCAAAAATACACTGTTATGAGTAGTTTATTGTAGGTTTTTTTCAAATTTTTTGAAGCGGTGCGCCATAATTAAAAAAAATAAAAACTGTTACGACGCATTGTTTAATGGTGCTTATCCATTGAAACTTGTCCGGCGGACCAGACTAGTGTATCCGTATGTATTTGGACCCGCTGACACCGATTCCGAAGTCAGAATTGTCAGATTGGCTCGTTTTTTACACCCCCCAAAAAAATGGTCTGTCCGGCGGACCAGACCAGTATATTCTTATGTATTTGGACCTGCTGAAACCGAATCCGAAGTCAAAATTGTCCGATTGGCTGTTTTTCACCCCCAACTCCAAGAGACACCCCCAAAACAAAAACAAAGTGGTCTGTCCGGCGAACTATGTATAAGGATACTAGTGCAACCTTATGTACTTTGACCTGCTGAATCCGGATTCAAATTGACAGATTGGCTCGTTTTTAACCCCCAACCCCGAAAAACACACCCCCAAATCATTTTCTTTTTATTTCCCCCCCTCCACTCATCAATTATAAGCGCAGGGGCCCGTAGTGAGGGTCCGCCAGAGATTTTGACAAAAAATTTTTTCCGCTCATCAATTATTAGGCGCAGGGGCCCGCCAGTGAATTTGGTACAGGGCCTGCTTAAATCTATCAATTTATAAGAAAAGTTTCATAGTACCTTTTCTTCTTAAAATTTAATTCTCTCTCAGCTCGTTTTTTTTTTTTTTTAGGTGCCACCCCCTGAAAAGGGGGCATTCACCCCCCTATAAATTAGCAAGCCCTCGCATAATACAGAAACTTCTTTTCTTTCTAGTAAGCTGCTAAAAATGAACGAGATCTAATTCATATTATTCTGAAGTTAAAATCTCGGTTAAATATTGCTATAAAATTAGATTTAAAGACATCAAATTGAAAATAATTTTGTCAGAAACAATTTTTTTTGTAAATGCCATATTTCCCGAGAAAATAGGGAAAAATCGATTTTTTAATTAAAAATACCCCTATTCACCCCCTATAGGTTCCCGCGGATCCGTAAAACTCCTAAACTTTTTTGTTTCGTGAACTTTGGCCTATTTTGAACCTATAACCAAAGTTTAAGGTCTGCACAAATTTTTTTCGAGTTACACTAATGTTTTCCTGTACAAGTAAGAGTGTCGAGACTATATAGGAACTATACATATTTTACTTCCACGTCCAGTGGAAGTATAGTAACGACAAAAAAATTTTTAAAAATTTTTATTGTCCAAACAGGCTTAAAATGTCATGAAACGTCGAAATTTTAAGTTTGAGCGAAAACAAAATTTCTGTCTGTCTGTCGGTCTGTCTGTCTGTAACTTTTTTTTGTGCGCACGTTTACTCTGGAACCGTTTAAGATATTGACTTGAAATTTGGTACACATATGTACTTTAACGAGATCTAGAACTAGATTATATTTTCATCTTGTTCCGTCGAAGGGTTGGGGGGGGTAAATTGGGGTAAATTTGGGGTAAATGGGTAAATCAAGCAGGTAAGAGTCCATGAAATTGGTATTTAGTATATATAAGAGAAGCTAAGGTCTCAAAAAAATTTTTGGCATTAGCCACCCCCATTACCACCCCCACCTCCTTATTAAAGGGGATGAAAAAAAATTGTGATTTAGTGTATGTACAGGAACCAGAAACCTCAAAATATTTTTTTTACTTCATCCACCCCCCATTACCACCCCCCCATCACCACCCCCACCCCACTACCGATGTGGGGTATCGTTTTATGGGTTTTTTGGGTAGAGGATTGCAAATATTATATTATTAAAGTTCCATAAACAATTATTTTCACATACAAAGTTTTTTCGTTGTGAGTGACTTGGATAGAGAATCTGGATGTGGAAGTAGTGATTCTTTGGGCAGCGGTTTTTTACCTCTAGGTACTATCCTATCTGTCAAAGTCGGTAATCGAACCGATACAATCACTACTTACGTTTTGTCACACAACGCTCTCCCTCGATTTGTATTTAATTAAATATAATTGGCAAAAACTAATTATTTATTAAGTACATTGTGTAATTAAAATAGAACAGTAATAGATAAGGAAATTGTTAAAAATAAAACAAATAAATAAATAAGGAGGCATTTAAATAAAGCACAGATAACATTTTATTACAATCGTATCATATCTGTGGCATTATCGTAATTGCGAAATAATGAAAATAAAAGTGATGCCAATGTCACTGGGTAAGTGGGTCAGTAGGTTATTCGTAGCTTTAAATAATAATTTCAATCTCGTTCTGACTGACCACATTTTGCCGATTTAATATTGTTATCATCTGTGGCTACCCATAATAATTTTTTGTTATGCAATTTTTCCAATTATTTAAATTTTGCAAAAATGTGTCAAGGCCATCGCGCAAACTGAAAAATAATACAGTGACAACAGTGATTGATTCGTTTGAAGAGGAAAATCCATTGTTTTGATTTATTTGGTTTTTATCTGAATATAATAGAGTTAGTTATCTTAATTATTCGTTAATGAAATATAACGAATGTGGGTCAAACAACAATTCAATCATTTTTGTTACAATTTTATCTGCTTTTTATCATTTAAACGATCATTTTAGAGTAATATAAGCATTTACAAATATTTACATTTATCGATTAAAAAAAATTAGCTAATATAGATTACTTTCTCATAGTTGATGATAATATGAAATGATTATATTACCTATTAACAGAAATACTCGTTCTTCACATCTCGCGCGGATATAACTTTAAAGTAATGCCTATGATTGTGCAAATTCTGGTCGAGTGGTGGAATAGTATGGCTAAACTTTGCCAGGATGTTATTCTCAATAAGATATTAAAAAATATATATATATATCCTGACGAATAAAAACTTGCAACCAATCCTTCAGTGCCAGTGTTACATCATTCATCTTCCGTCCTCAGAATGGGAGATTGAAAATATCTATTTTTCACGTCCGGGGGAAAATATACCAGTTACTTCCTGTTACTTTAATATGTAACAGGATCATATATCAACCTTCTAGCTCCGTTCTTGGAGTTTGAAGCAGTTGAAAAAAATGGTGCGAATTTGTTTGCGCAAAACTTCTTTTCTTCATACAGAGATAAACACCAATAGTGTTCGCTTTTACCTGGAAAATTTTCAAACTATGTTCTTCTTGCAATTAAAATCAGTGTTAGGGCAATGTTAACCTTCTTCTTCTTCTAGCGGGGCACAGATGCTAGAATCCTTCCCGCGGGGACATTCCTTATTTCCCCCAGTACAGGAAAACCACTACCGAAGTGTTTAAGTCTCAAGGTCATAAGAAAAAGGCAGGAGTTTAGGATGTGGATGGAAATTCCCTCCACTTCCTTACAGCACCTGAAGTTGGGATTGTCAACCTAAAATGTGCAGCCTTTTCCTCACGATTCTGATGTGCTTCCTGCTTAAGCGCAGGATTTGCTCTGCTCCCTTCGGTAAGAGTCCTGAAATAAGGCTTGCTGAATTCCTGGGTGGGAGGTCCAGAAATCAACACGCTGCGAACGAGTTCAGTTCTAAATTATTTTCTTGGCATTTGATAAAGGGTAATCGAGAGTCGGTTCCTAAACATGTCTGGGTGATTCTCATTTTCTCGGTCTACAATCAATAATTTTCGTTGTAATTTAAATTTAAACCGCAATCAGAGCTTATTGTTTGAAGCCTATCCAGCATGTTTATGAGCTCATTCTCGCCTGTTGCCTCTAAGGTTGGTACTTGCAAATTTCAAGTTCGAAAGCTTAGTTGGAGAGGATTGGTGACGCCTTTGCCAGCTTTACATTTGTCGGAGTTAGTATTTTCTTTCACCAAAGAAGAGTTTTCTTTATACAGTCGACGTATAATAAAAACCAGGTCTCTAGTTGTTTCCATCTTCAATCGTCCCATTCTACATTGTCAAAAATCTTATATTTGGATCTTTGTTTACATATATATTCCTTGATGAATTAGTTTTGGAAGGCTGGATCATCAGGTGTTTTTGGATTTCTTTTCTACTCGTTTTCAGCTTAAGCGAGAAAGTGCAAGTGAGAACCTGATGATCGGAATTATAGTCAGCGCCAAGTGAAGTTTTACGGAGCTTCTTTATTGATGATCTCTCCTGCCTCCCATTTCATTTAGTTCTTCGATACTAAATT
Source organism: Rutpela maculata (assembly GCA_936432065.2). Lineage (NCBI taxonomy): Eukaryota > Metazoa > Arthropoda > Insecta > Coleoptera > Cerambycidae > Rutpela > Rutpela maculata. Next base: position 97,864,147 of record OW386285.2, on the reverse strand, counting down.
TACCAACAACAGTTTTCAAGTGATAATCTTTCAGTGTGGTTTTGGCGTTTAAATCACCCATAACAACGATAATATTCCTGTTTGGAAAAGTGTGCTTTCTAGATCTTCGTAGAACCCTTCCAACGCCTCAGCATTGTTTACAGAAGGATTGGAAGTAACGTTATTATCCAAATTAGCGAATGTTAATTTTGAAGTAACTGAAAAGAATCGAAATATGGGCCAAGCGATGATTTATGAAATATCTGATATGTATTCTTATCATATAATCAGTGACATAATAAACAATAAAAATATTAGACAGATTATTATTAATGATCCAAATTTATTGTTATACCTAGTAAAATTAGGCCATCCTGAAAAGTTACAAATAAAATAATGGTTAGAGATTGGGTTAATGAATTTTTCTACGACTATTGGAAAATTCATTTATTATAGACACATTTTTGAACATGTAATAGGTCTCATTACTAACGGCCGCGGGTCATAAATTATTACTCAATAGGCTGGGACCGATCACAAGAGTTCATATTCATTATTCAACAGCCTTGAACCAATCACAAGAGATCATATTCATTATTCAACAGTTTTCGTATTCACTGTGTTTGAGAATGTAGTCCAGCAGCTACGAAGCTGCAATAGTAAATAGAAAATTATAGTGATATTACAATAATACGTCGCATATAGGAAAATAAAAATTGACCTATAACTAGACGCCCGCGCCCCGAAGAATTTTTTGTCAATTTCTGGTGCGAAGTCCATAGTTTTGCAAGTAGTAACTGCTAAATTCAATCATATATTCGTTTATGAGACATACAATATACTACATTGGGAAGGATTCAATGCTTTCAAGGATAAGAATAAAAACAAGCTTTGTATCTAAACTGAAAACTATACTAATGGAACGTTGTGAATCTTTTTGTGCCAAGTCGAATGCTACTATTACTCTCCATTGCATGGTGGTTGAGATAAATATCTTCTGAAGGAGACGTTTGCCCTTGCCATGTTTGGTAGGCAGATTCTTACCAATTAATTAGACAGGCTCTATATCAACATTTTTTCTGTACACTTTCAATTTTCACAACAATGGTATTATTTGAACTTTTACATTTTCTTGATTGAATGATTAACTTTAAGTTTAGTTTTTGTGTGTTAGATCGACAACTGAATGTAAAAAAATCCTGATAATGTCCTCAAATCTGTTATCTGACATCGATCATATCAGAAACCGGAGAGAGAAATTTTATAAAAGTAATTAGGAAATTAAAAAGTGATTAGAGATAAAACAAGTGCATCGTAAGAAGGTGGATACCTTGGAGACCGCAATAAGCAATCAACGGTAGGTATGAACTTATACCTTTTTCGTCTATTATAGGACCTCGATCCTAGGTCGTCTCTTAGAGTTAACAAAAGCCACTGAGAGTACAAATTCATCCATCCTACGTTGAAGGAGGGGCGCGACTGGCGCCTTAATGAATAAATATTTTCACGTCCTTTAGAGGAGCGGCGTGCGGCGGGGAGTTCTTCTACATTATCAACAATCGAAATATGTTAATGTGAACGTCAATTTCAAGTTTATGAATTTTTTTCTAAGGCTATGTTGATAAAATATGAAAATTTGCGTGGGTAAATATAGCAAGGGGGAAACCTTTTTATCTTTCGAAATAGTTACCAAGAAACCACTTTTTTATTTTTTCTTCTACGAAGAAAGGCGCCCTTTCGGATGAACGATACGGAAAACGGTGTAAAGTTAATCTCTTTCCCTTCGTCTATTATCAGAATAGAGTGCCACTGGAATTCATTATTATCAGCCTTGCACAGGCCCACAGAAAAGAAAAGTTGTCTGCGTCGGGGTATTGACCATACCTAATTTTGTGCCGCTGAACACGAATCTGACCTTAGTTTTTCCCCTATACGTCAGGTTTTTGTTTAAGCAAAAAAGTTTAATATTTATATATTTATTTGCTGTTAAAAGAAAAAACTGACGTGCTGGGGAAAAACTAAGATCAGATTCGTGTTCAGCGCCTCAAAATACAAGGGATAGGGTGGTCAGTACCTCCGCGCAGATGACTTTTTTTGTGTGGGATTGTGCCACACTGAGTGTGGCACAGTGGCAACGAAAAAAAGTGGTCTGCGCGGGGGTACTGACCACACCACCTATCACTTGTATTTTGAGCCGCTGAATACGAATCTGACCTTAGTTTTTCCCCAACACGTCAGATTTTTTTTAACAGCAAAAAAGTATGTTGAATCGTAATATTTATATATTTATTTGCTGTTAAAAAAAAAACCTGACGTGCTGGGGAAAAACTAAGGTCAGATTCGTGTTCAGCGGCTCAAAATACAAGGGATAGGTATGGTCAATACCCCGGCGGAGGCAACTTTTTTTTTGTGGGCCTGTGTTGTCATAAGCAATTATTTAACAAAACTCACTTTAGTCAATCCGTAAAACTAGTTTTTCCGTGAATAGCTTTCAAGCAATTGATTTATTATGATCATAAAACTAACATAAATCATATATAAAGCCTACTGTTGTTGCATATTATTATTAATAATTACACAGGCACACACACACACACACACACACACAAAAATTCCAAAAGTGAAAGACACTTATCCTTATGTTTTTTGAGCCGCTGATTCCAAATATCACATCAAAAATATATCTTTCACTGCTCATTTTTTTGCAAATTCACATTTCATCCCTAAATTCGGGGTTAAATGGCTATTAAATCTAATAGAACCACACGCGTTGAAATGAGACTTCTGAATCGTTCAAAATGGCTCTAGTCTCATACTTCCAACGTTGTATCGTACCACGGAAATTATGGTGGTGTACTTCCCCCCCCCCCCCAAAAAAAAAAACTACTACTACCCCTTCTGATTTTTCCTTGACAGATCGGGGTTATTACAGGGAGCATTGATAAGTCGAGTATCTTTTTGTTGGAATATCGTATTCAACAATAATTATTTAAGTTTAAAAACAGTCTTCATGCGGTGCCTAAATATAAATTAAACTATTAGGTCAGCAGTTATGAGTTCGGGGAACTCAATATCGAATGTTTAACGGACGAAATATTGTCGTTGAAATAAAAAATAAGTTTTTAGTTAGTCTGAAAGATTATACATTAGAATACATATCTTAATTTCTTGGTTTGTAATTTGGTTGTTATACGTAATATAAATAAACTCACATTGTACTCAAATTGTGCCTTTTTATTATTATCTCCCAGGTGTTTCGAACAGGTTATGGGTCCCAGTAGCGTCGCGTTAGCCCACCTGTAAGGGAGACTAAATAAAAGGTACATCGCGAGTGGTATTTATTGTTGTATGGACAACCGGAAAAATGGGGGAAAGTGCGAAATATAACGTCGAAAAGTTAAACGGACTATCAATCGTGGAACTATTTGGTGAAAATGTTATTAATAAATGCTGATTTATGGGACATAGTTTCGACTGAATTACCAACGGAGGCGGAACGAAACGACACCTGGCAGAAGAAAAATGACAAGGCCTTATCAACTATAGCCTTACTTGTCGACGTTAGTCAGCTAGTGCATATCAGAAATAAGAAATACGCGCATGATGCGTGGGAAGCACTAAAGGAGTATCATCAAAAATCGAGTTTATCTAGCATGGTTTTTCTGTTGAAGCAAATTTGTAGGCTGTCGCTAGAGGAGAATGGTGATATGGAAGCACACATAAGTTCATTCCTGGAATTATTGAATAAACTGGCCGCCTTAGGGGGAGAAATTAAGGACAGGTTCGCAGCAGGCATTTTGCTGGGAAGTCTTCCAGACTCATACAGTTTTTTAATCACAGCGCTGGAAAGCAAATCATCGAATGAATTCACGCTTGAATTCGTAAAAAGTAAATTAATCGATGAATACAGGAGACGTCAAGGAGCACTGAAAAGTCAAGACGAGTCAGCCATGAAATCAGTATATAACAAAAAGGTTCAAAATAATCAAACTGCAAGTTCAGATGTAAAACAGAAGCAGTGTTATTTTTGCAACAAGAAAGGCCATTTTAGACGGGACTGTTTCAAGTATAAAACGTTTAAAAAGGAAAAGGCAAATAAAGTTACTGAAAGTAATACTGGTACCAGTGACGACGCGTGTTTTATGGTAAAAAGTCCAAATGACGTAAACAGGGATTCTGCTTCGTGGTATGTGGATTCAGGAGCTTCGAGCCACATGGTAAATTACAAAGAATTTTATACCCAATTTGACGATAGCAGAAAAGGCGTTGTGAGGTTAGCGGAGAAAGGGCAACACTCCAAGGTTCAGGGTATAGGAACAGGATTCATCAAGTGCGCGAATAGTGCGGGAGTGAATGAGCTAAAAATCGATGACGTGTTATACGTGCCGGACTTAGATTCAAATTTACTTTCTGTGAAAAAGCTAACGAGTGCGGGATATAACGTGCAGTTTGACAACAATAACTGTAAAATTGTTTCGCGCGGAAAAGTGATAGCGAGTGCGAGGCCGGCGCCCGACTTGTACAAACTGTTGACTGTGGAGCAGGCACTAAGCATTGTGAATGAACACTCCAGCGACTGTCAGCATACGTGGCATCGGCGTTTTGGGCACAGGGACATAGAAGCAGTCAAGCGCTTGATGGAAAGAAAAATGGCAACTGGAATTAATATTAAGGATTGTAGGATTAGGGAAACTTGCACCTGCTGTGTAAAAGGTAAAATTATTCGTAAGAGTTTCCCGAAATTTTCTCAAAGCAACACATTAAATATACTTGACTTAATACATACAGATGTTTGCGGTCCCATGAAGACTGTTACTCCAGGGGGTAAACGGTACATTCTTACTTTAATAGATGATTTCTCAAGGTATACAACTGTGTATTTATTGAAACATAAAAATGAAACTGAAACATATATTAAAGAGTTTATCGAGTTAATGAGTAATCAGTCAGGCAGGGTACCAAAGGTTACTAGGTCAGATAGGGGTGGCGAGTACGTAAACAATGCTTTAAGGGAATATTTAAGCGGTAAGGGCATAAAAATACAGTACACGGCGGGGTACTCTCCAGAGCAAAACGGCGTTGCAGAGAGAAAGAACAGGTCGCTAGTCGAAATGGCTAGATGTATGTTAATCAATACGGATTTACCAAAGAAATTTTGGGGGGGAAGCAATTGTTACAGCCAATTATCTGCAAAATCGACTACCTACTCAGTCAAAACAGAAAACACCATTTGAGTTGTGGCATAAAGTCAAACCTGACGTGTCGAATTTGCAAGTATTTGGGTCTAAAGTGTATAGTCATATTCCAAAGGAACACATTAAAAATAAATTTGATAAAAAGGCGGAATCATTAGTAGTCGTGGGGTATTCTGATGAATCTAAAGCATATAGATTGTTAGATATAGATACAGAGCGTATAAAAATTAGCCGTAGTGTGGTATTTCCTGAAAGAAATATTCGTGTTAAAGAAAAGAAGATAAAAGGCGAAGAAGCGACTATTCAGTTTAAAAAGGAGCAAGAAAAAATAGAGTCAAACGACGCAGAGAGAAGTGAGGCCGCAGATTTCGAAAATATCGAAGAAATAGAAGAAGCTACGGAGGAATTTAATGTATATGAAAGTTCAGGTACAGAACAATCTTGTGGCAGCGATCACAGCTATCAACCGAGTGAAGAAGAGTTTTACATAGAGCACGAAGGTGATCGTAGATCAAATAGAATAAATAAAGGAGTCCCACCTGAACGTTACACAGCGAAGTTAGCTGAACTCCGGGAAATAGAACCTAAAACATTTAAAGAAGCTCTTGCTAGAAATGATAGTGAAAAATGGAGGAAAGCTATGGAAGAAGAAATCAAATCTTTGAAGAATAGTGAAATGTATCAACAATTGATTGGTGGTTTATTATATATTGTAGTGAACACGAGACCAGATATATCAGCTAGTGTAACCATATTAAGTCAACACAATAAAAATCCGAGAGAAGTGGATTGGAATGAAGCAAAAAGGGTACTGAGATATTTGAAGAAAACAAAATACAAAATATTAATATTAGGAGAACACAGTACAGATAGTGTATTATATGGGTTTGCAGACGCCGATTGGGCGGAAAATAAAGAAGATAGAAAGTCAAATAGCGGATACATATTTATGTTTCGGGGTGCACCTATTAATTGGGGATGCAGAAAGCAGACTTGTGTGTCATTATCGTCGACCGAAGCTGAGTACATAGCACTGGCAGAAGGATGCCAAGAGGCAATCTGGTTAAAGCAGGCGATAAAGGAGTTTGAGGATTTAGAACCGAAGGTAATTATGTACGAAGATAATCAAAGCTGTCTAAAGCAGCTAGCAAATCATAAATTTAGCAATAGAACGAAACATATTGATACAAAGTACCATTTTGTGAAGGAGTTGTATGAAAAACAGGCTATTGCATTCGAGTATTGTCCGACTGAAAACATGATAGCTGACATGTTAACTAAACCGCTAAATAAAATAAAGCTAGAATATTTAAGTACCAAAGGTGGTCTGGTTGACTGATTGAAAAAAATTATAGTTGCGAGGGGGTGTTGGAATATCGTATTCAACAATAATTATTTAAGTTTAAAAACAGTCTTCATGCGGTCCCTAAATATAAATTAAACTATTAGGTCAGCAGTTATGAGTTCGGGGAACTCAATATCGAATGTTTAACGGACGAAATATTGTCGTTGAAATAAAAAATAAGTTTTTAGTTAGTCTGAAAGATTATACGTTAGAATACACATCTTAATTTCTTGGTTTGTAATTTGGTTGTTATACGTGATATAAATAAACTCACATTGTACTCAAATTGTGCCTTTTTATTATTATCTCCCAGGTGTTTCGAACACTTTTGACCAGGAGACACCAAAACAACCCCCAGGGGGTTGCAACTACCCCCTCCGTGAATGACAAAACATTCGGAAAATACTGCGGAAGGGCTGAAGAACGGTTTCCTCCCCGATATCGAGGCGAAGAACACAATGGTTGCAATATTACCTGGTCAAAAGATGTTCGATTTATCAAAATTCCCTGTAATAACCCCGATCTTTCAAGCCCCCACAAGCGTAATAAGGGGTAGTTTTTTTTCATTTGGAGGTAGTTCCAGAAGAGCGGTGGAAAGTATTGCAATTATCGTGTTACTCGCCCTTGAAAACAGGATACCGTTCTTCAGCCTTTTCGGAGTATTTTCAGAATGTTTTGTCATTCAGGGAGGGGGTGGTTTCAATCTGCGGGAGTTGTTTTGGTGTCTCCTGATCAGAAGATACTCGCTTTATCAATATTCCCTGTAATAACCCCGATCTGTCAAGCCCTCACAAGTTATTATAGAAAAATCAGAACAAGGGGTGTAGTTTTTTTGGGGGGGAAAGTACGCCATCATCATTTCCGTGGTACGATAGAACGTTGAGTTTGTGACTAGAGCCATTTTAAACGATTCAGAAGTTTCATATCAACGTGTGTCGTTCTATTAGATTTAATAGCCATTTAACCCCGAATTTAGGGATGAAATGTCAATTTGCGAAAAATTGAGCAATGAAACATATATTTTTGACGTAATATTTGGAATCAGCAGCTCAAAAAACTTCCACCTTTGGTAAATATTTTTTTTTTGTGTGTTATTAATAATAATTATTAGGTACAAACAATTTAATTCTTTAACAAAAATTTGTTTTTTTTTTATAAGTTTTTATAATTTTCAAATAGAAAATAGAAAAGTAAATGAATCATTCTTATATGCATTCACTTTTTTGTTTTATTTTGGCTAATTAACGCATTAAAATTCAATTTTGTGGAAATCAAGGACACTATCTATCGAGTAAAGCAACTTGCGGGATGTGTACTTTTCGTCTTACCAACAAACGTTATCCGTTCTTAGAAAATCTAAATTACTAAGACTGTATTCATTGTCAATTTACAGAGTTCGTGTCATATTACCACTCGCAAGGTGTACAAGAAAAATAAACTAAACATCAATGAATTATGCTTAGCACCACTTAATATCGAATTTACCTTTGATAACTGAAATATTTTTCATTTGAAACATAAACAGTTCGAATTATTACAATCTGTAAACCACGTAAAAAATAAAAATGTTATTTTATTAGTTTATAGGCGGCCTTGGTAGCCCGCTAATTGATTTTACGAGTTGCCAAAACTTATTATTTATCATTCACTACCATGGATAAATATATTAATTCAAGGCCGTATAAATTTTCGGTACTAAAATAAAAAATAAATAGATACAGTATACAGTCGATTACATTCCATTATCTGTCGAGTTATTACAGAGTTATGTTTAAAATTCGCGGATCTCTCGAGACGACCAAGGTAAAACATGGCACGTGACCACGTTACCCTGGCCTAGTTTCTATTTAAAAAATACCAGGTGCAAATAGATTCAGTGATCGCTTATTTTGTTTATTAATTACGCTGCCGTGGTAAAACATTAATTACCAAATGTGTGAATTTAATTAGTGTTTTATTTAATGTTTATATCAAGCGAGAATTAATTAACGCTCAAAGTAGGGATAATTTAGCCCGGATAACCTTAAGGACACCGTACAAAGTAAAAAAATTAAATAATAATAATTAAATAAAAAATTGTTCTAAAAGTGTTTACTTTATAATATTAAATCGAACATTAAACCCGAAAATAAAAAACTATCCGTGACTCACTGACCAGTGGAGTTTTTAAAATTAGTGGATAATTTGTTGTTAAGATTAAAATTAAAAGCCAAATACCTACTATGATTGTTCTTTATAAATCCATCAAATTCCAAAAAAAATTCAATTATAGGAACAGAAAAGAATATAGAGAACTTGTTTGCTATACTAATACTATGCAATGATAAAGAAACAGTTGATTAAAAGAAAAAATTAAGATGTACTTCGAAAATTATTCATGGATAAGGTTTGTTTGTATACTAGATTCGAAAATATTGTAGATATTAAGAAAATAAAAAAATTAGCTAGTGTTCTACAAAATGTAAAAGATTTTCGTTTGTATTGTATAGAAAATAATATTATTTTTGGAATCAATGATAAGCAAAAATATATAATTCTTCAAAAATAAATCGAAAGTAAACTTATTATTGATTTAGTATACAGTATGTCCCTGTATTGAGTTTACAAGAGGGAAAAATGTTTTATTTTTATTTCACAAAAAAATTACAAAGGAATAAAAATTTTGGTTGACTTAAGACGCACAAATCTGTAATTAAAACTTCAATACTAATACAGAGCGTTCTTAAAATCGGAAAATAGAGCAAACATTTTTTTAGTTTTTAATTTTCCAAAAAAATGCTAAAGGAATAATTTTTTTTGTTTGATTTAAAACGGATAAATCTTCGATAATAATACAGTGAGTTCTTAAAATCAATTTTTTTATTTCATTATTTTTCTCGCAATGGGGTATTTTCCATTTTTTTTAAATTCAGTTTTGGTGATTTACTGGGTGACACAGGAGATATGTAATACCCCGTAGCATGTTTATTTAAAAAGATATTATTTTGAAATTTGGTAGACTTATGTAACGCGCCATTGTCTTTTTTTTTTGGTACAAAAAAGAAATTTTTTCCACTTCCGGTTTCACCGGAAGTGACATCTTCGTTATTTTAAATGGCACCCTATATATATTTTTTTCCTATTTGATTCTACTTAAATTTCTCTTTTCAACTATGTATACCAAGATGACATTAGCTTTTAAAATGGCTGCTGAAAACCATTTTATTGCAAGTCAAGTTGGCTATGGAATGAAATGTGGCGGTAATTAATGCTTAATGTGCTGCGATATCAAAAGAACCCTGGTACACAATTTTGTGTTTCATATTTGTTTTGTTCTAATCAGTAGCCGAAGAGACTTTGTAGAATTTTTATATTAAATAAAAATCTCTAGACTAAATTCCCGAAATCATAAAAACTAAGATAGAAACACTAATTTTAAATTTGACCCATTTGTAAAATATTTATTCATCTTTCACTTTTACCTAATACTATTCATTGTTATGTCTGATTTTGCTTGCTTTTAAATAAAATTGTTTTCGAAGAATCTCAAAATGCTGGCCATTATTTTCCCTGCAGCGTCGAATTCTTGTAACCAATACCTCTAAGCATATTTTCTAACTGCAATTCGGTAAACTAATTTATTGCTAACCTAACTCTCATTTTTAAGTCTTCCCTATTTTGCAGTGGAGTTTTATAAACCATTTCCTTGAGATGGCCCCATATGAATAAATCAAGTGGCATAAAATCCGGACACCTCGGGGGCCATCTAATTGGTAAAAGTGAAATATGAATAAATATTTTACAAATGGATAAAATTTAAAATTAGTGTTTCTATCTTAGTTTTTGTGATTTCGTGGATTTAGTCTAGAGATTTTTCTTTAATATAAAAATTGTACAAAGTCTCTTCGGCTACTGATTAGAACAAAACAAATATGAAACACAAAATTGTGTACCACGGTTCTTTTGATATTGCAGCACACTAAGCTTTAATTACCGCTACATTTCATACCATAGCCAACCTGACTGAATGCAATAAAATGGTTTTAGTAGCCATTTTAAAAATGAATGCCACCTTGCTAAACATAGTTGAAAAGAGGAATTTAAGGAGAACCAGATAAGAAAAAAATATATACAGGGTGCCATTTAAAATAACATAGTAGATGTCACTTCCGGTGAAACCGGAAAAAATTTCTTGTGTGTACTAAAAAAAGGAAAATCACACATTATATAGGTCTGCCAAATTTCAAAATAATATATTTTTAAATAAACATGCTACGGGGTGTTACATATCTCCTGTGTCACCCGGTATATGAAGTAAAGTTATTATTTTAACAATTACTGCATAATCAATTTAAACCAAAACAATAATTTCTTAAATAAAAATAAGAAATAGAAGAATAGAAGAATACGCCCGTCTAGACACAGATTTCAAATGATTTTATTTGGCGGAAAATAATTTAACCAATCATAGACAGCTTTCGCTTAGACTGTAACTAACTTATATGAATGCCAAATTGTATATTTACTTTACATTATTTTAACTATGACACTTTTATTTTTCTTAATATCTTGAATATTTATAAATATTTTACACATGTATTTAGAAGGAATTAAAAGGTATTTATATTTGTTATTATGTAGAAGTTATCTTAAAAATGTAAACAAAACTTACGGCGAGGATTAAGGTGTCTACACACGATCCAGCGGCAGGGAACCAGCCTTTGAACTCATTTGTAAAAGTGAACTGGTCCGCTGGAATTCCAATTATCTTCAAAGCGTACCGAAAATTTCGGGTCCGTGCCGCTGGATCGTGTGTAGACGCCTTTATGTGGCAACATTTCTTGCGTGCCGCCAGCTGATACTTACAAGTGAAAGAGATATACTAGTTAAGGGGTCTACACACGATCCAGCGGCAGGGAGCCAGCCTTGTCGGCATGCTTTGAACTCATTCGTAAAAGTGAACTGGACCGCTGGAATTCCAATTATCTTCAAAGCGTACCGACAATGTTGGCTCCCTGCCGCTGGCCTTTAGATTTATTTGTTGTTTGCCACCAAGTTCTTCGAATATCAATTTTTTCGGAACAGGTACAAATTTTTTTTCCGAAGCACTTATATTTGTGTTTCCACAACTTTTATAAAATACCTTTTAAATGACATTATCTACTATTTGTAAATTACAGCAAATACCTCGATGAAAGAAACTGAAATGCTTCAAATAAACACGACGGCGACGTTAGAACGCATCTGTCATTTGACTAGCCGTTGACATTGTTGTCATGTTTTGCTAAATATGTTTTTAAAAATCTAACCGGCATTAAAAATTATTTAAAATATTTAATAATTCACGCCTATTATTTTTTACATAAGAAAATTAAATTTCGTGGATAAATATATTAAAATTTATTTAATAAATAAGCTTTATACTCCTGTTTTCTTCAATTATCTTTGCTAGAACTAGAGAAGGAATTTCAACTTGGCATCACCACACTGTTTTGTATAAAACCATTCTATCATTGAGTTAGAAGGACGGGAGAAGCAGCCACGTGATCAAAAACGGCATCACTTAGCCGCCATGTTACTACTTTTCAGTCAAATAGTGACAGTTTGTTTTCCGTGTGATATATTGTGATTTTTATTGATAGTTTTTTAAATTTTGGACAATAAACATTAAAAGGACTATGGTGTCATGTGCCAAAAGAAGTTGCTCTTCTAGAGATGGTGTTGACAAGAAAAAATTAACGGGAATAACATTCCATAGGCAGTGTAAACAACAAACAGAGCCGCATTAGAAAAAAACAGCTAATTAAATATAATAAAATTTTATTTAGAGTTCAATAAATATATATTAATTTGTTTATTTTGTGTTTTATTTGAATATGTTTGTTCTAATTCTTTTTGCTAAAAATCTTGCATTTATTGAATTCAACATTTTTTTGCGTTATTCAGATAGGCCGTCTCGTCGGGGTACAAAGTTATTATAATTTTAAATAGTCCGGGTATGGCAAAACCACCATCTTGTTCCATCGTTTAGCCACGCCTACCGGTGCCGTTTCTGTATAGGAAATTTGTACAGCATGGCATCTCCTTATATTCTAATTCAATGCATTCTATCAACAAATACAAACAGTCCAGCTACGTCATCGGCCAAAGTACCTACGTCACCAATTTAAAACACCTGTTGCTCCATTAATTTTAACTTCTGTTTTCTCAAAAAATTGATAATTATTTTCGCGAAAATCTGTATTGGAAAGCTTGTTTATACATATTCTATGATATCATTCAATAAAAAAAAAATAGGAAAATACCCCATTAGAGCAATTTTATAAACTTTTACTGTAGTTACATTTGGCTTGAAAATGTCAAATAATAATTTAAGTGTTTTTCTGAAAAAAAAAAAATGTTTCAACAAAAAATACATTTAATACAATGTTGTGTACGGAGGATAAAAGTTACCGCTACATAAAATAATTTAACGAAAAGTTTCCTGTCATTAATTTTTCCCCTAATGGTACTGGAAAGATGCTCAAAACGAAGATAGTACATAATGAAATTATTGCTTCTTTGTTAGTTGGATTTAGTAGAACATAATCCAAAACTTTCCTTGAGGAGGCGGTTCGCTTCAGATAGGTATCAGGAAATATCACATTCAAAGTATTTTGAAAGAACATAAGCATACCTATGAGCCCATTTTATATCATACCTTGGAGCTAGGAGAGTAAACGTACGTCTCGTTTTGTGTTTATGGATGGGTAATGAAATAAGAAACAGAAATTTTCACCTGTTTTCCGATGAAGCAACCTTTTCTAACAAAAAGACGGTTTCATCGCAACATATTCCATATATGAGCAATACTAATTCTCATTATAGAATTTCGAATTATCGACAATATTTTGTTAAAGTAAACGTGTGATGTGTTGTTACTTATCATGGAATAATAGGTCCATATTTTGAGTGAGAGCTATCTGTTGACTGTTGTGGAGTGTCAGTATATGTCTACATAAAAATTATAAAATGCAACCGTGTCTTGTTATAAAATTTATTAATTATGCAAGTACAGAGTTACCTGTTTGAACATTGAAATTACAGTAAGAAAAATTAAATGAAATACAGGTACTATCTACCGAAATGTGAACAGATAGTAGCCACAATACGAGTAGCTGCTCAAAAAAAACGTCCATCACCTTCAATGTAAGAATTACACCGTTGTAAAGTAGCTTTCTTTTAAAAAATTGCTGGTCACGCAGAAAATATCATTTATGTATTTTTAATAATACAATCATCATCAACGGTCATCAAAATAGCAGAAAATCAAAATTAAAAAAAGTTACATTTCAATTTATTTACCTTCTTACTCTCTTTAAGCACGCCCATGATGATGATTACAATGCGACTACATCATATGATGACTCACATATACCCAATTACCAAATTTTATTGTATTATGATAAAGCATTCCGGAGATAATAAACATAACGTGAATTTTAGGGAGTCACAAGGAGGTGATTTTGGAATATGTTGTCATATATCTTGCGTAAAAATATTGTCCGTTTGTAACATCGAGTCACTGACACCCTATATACATATAGTATTAGAAGTCAAAGGAACCAGGAAAGTAATTCAATAATAGTTCTTTTATCAGAAAGGTACAAAGGTTTTTAGGGCAATTCCCTGGCACCTACGCCAAAATTTTGAAATTCTTTCTACGGTGTTTTTATTAAAACGAAAAATCTTATTACTAAGTTCCAAATATTCTAAAACATCAGAACGTATCACAACCTAAAAAAATACATTAAAAGTAATCATAAATTCTAAATTTTAACTTTCCCGCTCGTAAATTGTTTGAGCTGTAACTAGACGTAGGATCGAGTTGGGCATATGAAAGCTTTTGATCAGAAAGTCAAAAGCCACTACATATTGAAAATTTAGCAAATTTAACCGAAATTCAATTTCCAGAAGAAAACAGCGAAGTGGTTTACAAAAGTAACTTTTCATAAAACCAAAATCGGAAAGTGCAAACAGCGGAAACCTGAGATTTCCAAGAAAAAAGAAACAATCATGAGACCTGCAGGGGGCTGGAACTTTCGGCGTGAATCTCCTTCTGAAGCAGTCTCCACAAACACCAAAACACTTGAATACTACCCGACGCGCGTGCTAACCATGTTGACACCACATCTGCAGATGATTAAAACTACTGTGTTTTGGTGTTTGTGAGACAGCATTTAGAGAGGCTTCCCGGACAACAAACATAGGTTCCAACGATCCAACTTGCTGAAGCCAACCTTGATGGTGCTTTGAAGATTGCTGGAATTCCGCTTTTCCTGCCTAGCTGACGATAAAAATTTACTGAATTGAAAATTACAAACGTAACTGACACGGCCTCCTCTTTTGCTCATAAAATACAGAATCCGGAAACAAAAATTTTAAATATTTTTCCATTATAAGCCTTACGTAAAACCATATATTCAGGGTTGGAAAAAAATCGTGATTTAAAAAGAATCGTGATGTAAAAAAATCAATTCCTGATTTTTTATTTTTTTTTATTTTTTTCCGGTTTTACTCTAATTTTTTGAAAACAAATACGATTTTTCTAAACACTATATTTTGTATTTGCAAGAAATGTATCAAATAGTAGTTTACTACCACTCATCACAAAACTTCAAGCAAAAATGGACCTCTTGTAGCAGTTATGTTTTCAGAAGAGGTAATACGCAATGGCAATGTTAGTGCCTTACAATGACGAGTTTCACAAAAAAACATCCCTGATATTTAGAAACTTCTTCCTATACTGAAACAATTTTTGTGCGCTGTCTCTTCATCAGCTTCGGTGGAAAGATATTTTCTACAGTTGGGCTCGTTCACTCCAATTTACGAAATAAATTAGGAGTGGAGAAAGAAGGACAATTAATGTTCCTATACAAATTTTATAATGGAAATCAATGTTAATTGTTTTAGAAACTACCAGTTTTGTACCAAAATATTTCTTATTTATCAAGAAATGGTTGATTTATATTTTGTAATAAATAGTATTTTTATTTTTAAAATTTTCTTTTGATTTAAATCATCGATTAAAATTAAAAAAAAAACACACTTGATTAAAATCATGGATTTAAATGAAACGATTTAAATCGGGCGAACCCTGCATATATTATTATGCAAAAGAAAAATGAGAAACGGATGCATTTTGAGGCCTTCGTCCCTTCAAAAAAAAACGAACATATGACGAAACATAACTGAAATTGTGTATTATGTCCTCATACTCACAAGAATTGCATATTCATGGTGAATAAGGTCGAATTTTAAAGTACTTGGAAATTGTAAGAAATTAATTATGTGAAACTTATTTACAAATACGTTTACAAAATTCATTCAATTTTATAATGATTATAAGTGTTAATACTTATTAATATTATAATAATGCCAAATTTCCATTTCTCAGCGTCAAAGTTCCTTGAATTAAGAATTACCTGTATTCCAAATAAAATATAAATATAATAGTTTATACACTTTATTCACACATATCCGGCTTTTTTTCCAAGAACTGTGGAATGTTATGATCCCTATCCCCAACAAATATATTCATTAATTCCTCGGTTTGTTTTCATTCCTTTGGTTAAACAGTAAATATGCATGTTATAATTAGCAACTTTTATTGCTCTAAAATATATATATATATATATATATATATATATATATATATATATATATATATATATATATATATATATATATATATATATATAACTCACTTCATGTTGTTTTATTCAATAAATATTATGTGTATAACAACTCATTTGTCAAATTATTATTATTATACTGTTCGCAAATACGGAAACAAAGAGTACATTGCATTTGATCGGCACATTTCTAAAACCGTAAATGGTGGTCGTAGAGAAGAATTATATCATTGTAATAGTAAACGAATTCTGAACAATTTTCAAAATGTCCGTCCGTCCGTCCGTGCATGTTACTTGCAAGCACGAAATTTTGACAGTAAGTTAATGTTACAAAAGAATGAATAAAAATCCTGTAAAATGGTATTCCCTATAATTTATTTACATATTTTACTAATAGACATTTCATAATATAATATACAATCGTTGATATCATTTTCAGGTAGACAAATTATATTAAAGTTTACGGTAATGTAGTTAATGAATAGTCATGGTGTAAATGGTTGCGCTTTTAACTTGAAATACAACGGTCGCAAGTTCAAAACACAAAGAAGATGTAGTTACTTTTTTACGTAAATACATACATACCGACTGACGCATGACGAAGACATATATATTGATATACTATTGGGGCTTTGGCGAGGGTTTTTAAAAATGTTATTACAATGACTGTTCTAATCTGAGTAATATTCAGCTTAGTCACGCAAACAATATTTATGATATCCATTACTGACTGACTTAAAAGAGTGACCAAAAAAAACCCCCTATTTTTCGCCCCTTTTGGGATCCTCATGAATTTAATTTAAAAGTAGTCTAAATGATAGTTTATGGTGATACTTTAAAGTAGGCGAAATTTCAAGTTCAGCATAGTTTTTGTTTAGGAGATATGACGAGTTAAAGAAGCAAATTCTCATACTTAAATATACTTGCTATTAAGATTGGCTTCAGAAATTAATTTATTTGTGAATTCAAAAAAAGGAAAAAAGGCTGAAAAAAGATAAAAATTAAAAAAAATTGAAAAAAAACAAGAAAAAACCAAAAAAACAAGAAAAAACCAAAAAAACAAACCTCTTCCTGGATTAGTATCGTGACTCCGATTAAAGAACTTATATCTTGATACATAATGGCTACCTTTTCTTCATATACCTTATTTGCTCCTAACACAATCACATTATATGTCCATTAAAATGGATAGATGAACATCACTTCCCATAGGCAACAGAGGCGGGTATGTGTAGAAGGGAAAATGTACAATATTGTACCTATTTTATGTGATATATTGGTTAACCTCTAGGAATATTACCGCAGATTTAAAAAATATAATAGGTAAAGATGTTTTATTCAGGGGAAATATGTATTGAAAGGATATTATTTATAATATTACTATTAAAACTGTAAACTGAACCTCATCATGTTACGACTATGACCTACTTATGAAACGATCGATTTCTGCAAATGGCACAGCACTGTTGCATGTTGCACTAAATTGTCACTAAACTGTGTAAATATGAATAGAGAATATTATTTAGGTATTAGCAAACCACAACTTAAAATAAAATGACGTTTTCACCACTTTTTAATCGGAGAACACGAAAAACATTTATTGGCATTAATAGCGGAACTGTCAAACTGAGATTATGATAATCGAACTGAAGCCGATCGTGTACGAGCGGCCGCGAATACGCCGATGGACGAATCAGCAACTTATGGGAAGAAGTGCCTTAGATTGGGAGTCTTTCGGGATCATAAAATTGATGCCATTATGTATCTAGATTAAGTTCTTTAATCGGAGTATCGTGACGTGGTGAAGAGGTTTACATATTATTGAAATACATTTCAGTAAACTAATCTTTCTTAGAAATATACATTTACTTTTTAATTCAAAGGCCGTTGGATACAAGGTTTGGAGTATCTATCGAGATTTGCTAAGTCTCCAGTATAAAAATATCGATTAATCGAATATTATCAGCAAAAATCCTGATTTTTTCCTGTAAAATCGGCTATACCTCACTTGAACAACGTTTTTGATAAAATACAATGATAGATTCGAAAAGAACGGAAGATTTTACATAGAAACTGATACACTTGAGAATCTTGAACATAATGAACCAGATTGCCAAGTATCTTGCCGTGAACAGGTCAACTAACAGGTTCGACTCGTCATATCTCCAAAACAAAAACTATGCTCAACTTGAAATTTTGCCTACTTTAAAGTATCATCATAAGCTATCATTTAGACCATTTTTGAATCGAATTCATGAGGACCCCAAAAGGGGCGAAATTTTGGGTCACTCTTTGGCATTTCTTCACATTTTGCAGGAATCTGCGTTAATGGGTGCCATCTTTGTAGTTGTTACTAATAAGAATTTCTTACTTACATATGATAAGATTTGCACACAGCTTCTGTTTCCCAACTAGCACACGCAATTCTACTTCGCACTTATAGTAGTTGTAAAGGAGTTCTTAAAACAAAATTAACGACAACTACTCTAAAAAAAAATTCTTACAATGCTTATGTGTGCTAGTTGTGGTGTTTAATCGAGATCAATTGATCTCCACCACCAATTTACAATTGTAAATGGCGAGCCATCAAATTCTCGAAACTACCAAACATAATCTACGACAGTTGTCATGACAACCCTATAAACTTTTATGATTGCCTTTGTAATCATATCACTACTGGAAATTTTCCAGAGCTTATGTCCAGATTTTACGCATGCCGACGCCAACTATAAGTACCTATTTCAGGATAAATGACTGTTGTAATTGTAAATAAATAATTTTGCTGTTTGACTTGATTATTCTACAGAAGTAAATGTGACTATTTGTCCTTCCAATGGATGTTTTCCATTATTTTACGATGTGGCGATTGCTCCAACGAATATTTAATTTGCACAAATGAATATGACAATTGTTTTCTCTCTTCTGTTTTCTTCAATATTTCACATTTTCAAGAATAAGTGAGATTAATTGAAAATATAATTATTTAGATAAAATAAATTAAATACAAATAAAATTTGTAATCTCAGTAAAATCATTACCAAGTAAAGATCAATAAAAGAGTACCAAAGTAAGAAATAATTATTAAGTGTGTTTTTTAAAATTAATGAAAACAAAATTAAATCAGTTAGTAAACAGAAACAAGTAGGTAAGATCAAACTGTATAAAAGAATTTGTTCAATAAAATTACTATCACAACATTTGGGTTCTACTTTAAAAAATTAGACGATTACGTGTAAAGTACCAACTTTGTATGTTTTTGTGCCTCAATCAAAAGAGAGAGATGTTACATTATTTTCTGTGAACACGTTCATAATCTTACTACAATGTAACAAATTATAGTCATTTTACTATAAAACGGCTTACGTGCGACTATTTAGAGAGGAGGAAAACAGATCCAACTATCTGCAACTCTAAAAACCGCTTTACACCATTAATAACATAAATTACACCTACAAGTATTTCTCCATGTAATTCTACATTCAATTACCATTGTGAAGTTGCGTAACTATTTGTTTTATGGGAATAGTTCAGTTTGTGAAATTTGGTAGTGGCGAAGATTTTTATGGTGAATAAAATGACCACACTGCAAATGATTTTGATTAGTAGGCATCTTGAAAAGATGGCGTCCAAACGTAGTTTTTTGATATTATCTTGATAACCGACATACAAAGCCTTGTGTTTGAAAAATTAACAAGGACAAAATTTTCTACAAAATGTTCATCACAGTATTTCTTCTAACATTAACTGTTTTCAATGTAACTTGAAAGTAATTGCTACTACTTGACGATAGTGACGGGAACTGCAAATATGTAACTTCAAAGTTATATTTATAACAAAGCATCGACTGGGACTGTAGCGTCACTTTGAAGTTGTAACTACCACGAATTCCCTGTTCAAAGTTTCCGCTGACACTTCATAGTTACATTTTTCCCGACGTTGATTCTGAACGTCTTGGCCTGCTGCTCGCCGAACGTCCGACGTCTAAACTGAACGCGCCCCTAATTTTAACTTCGGTCTAGTGTCTAACTGATTTCACGTTTACAGATCTATCACCTGTTGCATGCTGTGTTTTGATTTGTTGTATGTACAATTTTTTTTTATAAAATCTAGAAAAAAGTAGGGTTAGTAAACATACACATTTCTCATCTGTGTTCAACTAGATGTTGAAATTCATTTCATGGTGAATTTAAAAGTGACAGGCCTTTGTAGTAACTGTACACAATGAAATGCAGTTCTGCCGATGGCAGTAACGTCATTAACACTAATAAATATTACTTACAAGCGGTAACTATAAAAGCTACCTGAAAGTGTAACTTTGAAGTTATATTTCAGTGACATGCGTTTGTCGCTGTTACCATCGTTTGCCAATTTCAAGTTTTAGAAGCTCGAAGGTGGTTCTACTGGTAACTACGACGTCCCCATGTACTGAAAGAGCTACGTAGAAGACACATAACTCAAAAGTAGAGACTGCAGATTTGTCAAATGAAGTTATTTATACATCAGTCATAAATTTAGTGGTAGTTTCGTAATGGTTATTCACTTGAGGTTCCCATCTCAGTAACTGCCACTTTGAAGCTAGTTGGGTATTTAATAAAAAAACCAATTATTAAAAAAATATTTAACACGTAATCTGGAAAAGTAAAAGAATACTTGATAATTACGATGGATGGATATTAATAAAACTTATTCCACTTCGTCTAATCTTCAACATATATGATTGACACCCGCTGGCAATTCCATTAAACGCTGACCCAGTGACCCGAATAAGAAAATGAGAATTCCCGAGGGAACCGGAAACGCAAGATGAATTTGATCGATTCAATTATTTCTGTACGAATAGAACATTTTTGAGTGGGTTGTATTTCAGCTCAGTTCCGAGGTAAAGTTCCAGTATAAAAGAGAAACGAATAAACGTTGCACTCGGGCATTGTCGACTGCAAACACATTTGACGTGGCCCCAGTTTAGGGTTGTAGTAGTTTTTGACATTTCGGTTAGGACAAATTTTGTTGAATCTATATGACGCAATAATTGTGATTTTTAAATTTGTATAAAAGTTTTTATATTAGCTTTGAATTTCCACTACGGAATTGGAAAGTGTAATAAATTAATGATTTCTACAATGGTCTGTTAGTACAGTCAATCTGTCACTTGACTCATGAATAATTCCTACAAGTAATTTACTGGTAATTCACAAAAATATAGTTGCCTTTATGTTGTTGCCGTTTCGATATTATTAATCCCCATTATTAAATTTGTATAATCAATAAAATGGATTTACAGTAGTGTTGTTTATTTATAAGAATGAATTATATGCAAAATTTTTCGAGTTTTCGCTGATCCGTCAACACAATTTTCTCTATTGCTAATACTTTAAGATTTACACTCGCACAAAAACGTGAAAACAAAAATTATTTCTGTCCTCATTGGCCCTACGCAGTGAGTTCAATATTGTAGATTATTATTAAACCGCTGCCTAAGGAATCACTAGTTCCACATCCAGATTTTCTATCCATGTCTCTCACAATGAAAAAAAAATCACAAAACAAATGTTTTAAGAATTTTATGAATATTAGCGTGGCGGCTTAGCCCGCAAGACCAAGTGAATGTTGCATTATAAACATTACATGTAAACATGTTTACCCTTTGACAGTATGGCATCAAATATTAATAAGTAGTAGGTTATTCCTATTTATCCATATTTTAATCTTGTTCCATCTTGTCATCACCTGTCCCACTTTATCCCACCTTCCCCTAATTACCCTTAATTACCTACAATCACCAACTAATTACCTTGAATTGTCCTTAATTATCCTCCAATTTCCCTTACCTGCTAATTACCCCCCCCCACTAATTACCCATCAATTTCCCTTAATTACGTCCCCCCCCCCATAATTACCTGCTAATTACACTTTAGCATGTTTAGAGCGCAATGGAACCAGCTGTAAAAATACTGCCCACCTTGAAGAATGTGACGTCAAAGGTGATGCCATTGAGGAGTCAGATTAAAAATGTTTTTTAATTAGTTTACTTAGTTGTATTAACTTGATTTGTTTATAACAATTTGTATTTTTAATAAAATTTTACATATTACCATTGTGACCATCTTTGATCCACCATTTTTTTAAATAAAATAAATAAATCATATTCAGCGACCTCAAAAACGTAAATATATAGATTTTCGTGAATTTATTCGTAACATTAGAAGAAGAATTATTAATTTTTCAGTATTTAACCAATATTTTCGTTTTTCCTAAGTCTTGACCTCATAATCATATTCAGTGACCTCAAAAACATAAGTATATGGATTTTCGTGGTTTTATTCGTAAAATTAGAAGAGTTAATAATTTTTCAGCATTTAAGGGTGGTTTCCATCCTTAAAAATAAAAGCAGGTAATGCAACAATATAGATTTTGAAGTACGTATTTTATAAAGTATATTGCAAAAAAATTAAATAAACTCCTTCAATCGTTTTCGGGCCGGGAGTTTTATCATTTTTACTGCTTCGCTTACTGTACTATATCTACAAAACAATATACAGAAATTAAAAAAAAAACTAGTTGCACCCTTATTTTGAAGATGGCGGCCGAAACTCAATTGTACACTCACAACTAACCCCCGACGAAAATAAAAAACAAATCGCTACCTACCCAAAATGCACGGTCCCATGCAAACTGACTGTAGTAATGTTTTCTTTTAAGTTTTCTGAGTTCATAGAGTAGTGGAGTAAATGCGTGACCGAAATAATCAGCAAGTCGCTCCCAGGCGCCACGAAAATGATAATTATAGCCAGCCTTTATTAAGAAACTTGTTTTGTACATGGGGGCACATAAACTGAAATTGACAAAATGTAATAGATAATTACTATTTGGCACAAAAATAAAAAAGTTAGTGCAATATACTTCTTCAACTTATTAATTTTTATCAAATAGGACGGATCATCCTTTTAATTACTGCAATTTGCTTATTTGTTACATACATTTTAACAAATCCATTTAAAAGAAATAGACGTAAGAAACAGTATTATTTCAGAAAAAGAGACAATAATTACAAACTTGGTAATATTGCCAGGTGAATCTCAATTTGAAAAAAGTAAAGTAAAAGTTAAATTATTAATATATACCAGGTGTAGGGTTCACCTGCAAATTGTAAGAAATATTTGAAAATAGAGCAAATATCAATTAGCATGCATCTGCCACAAGACCCACAATTCTGACTCAAACGGCGAAATAATGTAAAATAAAAAATCGAATCATATGGAAGTGTTTAATTGTTGTCTTTAATAGATATTTAAATTGACGATTTGCACGAAAGAAAGTTTCGTAAAAAGTGTTTAGATTGGTATCACTGTAATTCACTGCACATGTTGACCAACTCGTCTAATTTACAAACTTTGCAACAATTAAATACCTATAATATAATAATCATAACATCGTTTTCATTATCTTTAATGTTAAACCTGCTTCCATTGAATATAAATAGTCTTTATTAGGTTGTTTCGTAGTCTACAATATTTAAAAAATGTAGAATTATGCAATTTGTCAAACACTGTTTCCAACTCTCAGTTTATTGGAATAGTTGGCAGCAGTGATTGACAAATTGCATAATTCGACATTTTTTAAATATTGTAGACTACGAAACAACCTAATAAAGATGATTTATATTCAATGGAAGTAGGTTTAACATTAAAGATAATGAAGACAATGTTATGATTATTATATTATAGGTATTTAATTGTTGCAAAGTTTGGAAATTAGACGAGTTGGTCAACATGTGCAGTGAATTACAGTGATACCAATTTAGACACTTTTTACCAAACTTTCTTTCGTGCAAATCGTCAATTGAAATATAAAGATATAGTACGTCGGATGGCTTGCTCTATCGTTCACTAACCCAATACCGAGGTATAACCAAATAAAACCTATTTCATTTTATTCAGCAGGTTTTTTACATAGGAAATCACTTTTGACGACACTCTCCATTGGTCGAGACTGAAGTTACAAGAAAAAAACAAAAAAAAATGAAAATAACAAAATTCAAATTCAACCACGAATAACTTTCAAACGAAAAAAGATAAAATTATATATTTTTTTTAGTTTTATAGTACAAACGATTCTCTTTAATTTGATGTATAATTTATTACAAAAATAATAACTTTAACGTTAAAAAATTGACGTTGATGATGGTACACAAATTGTCAATTTTTTTTAAAGGTCTAACTCATTGTAACTCGCTTATGTATTGAGCTATTCGAATGTTTTATTCATCAAAAATTGCCAAATTTTATAGACTTCATTTTGTCTCAATTATGCTGGGTCTAGCTCTGTAAATAAAAGCGGTACAGCCTTTTAAACACAACGAAGCGCGCTACGGCGACGGAGTCGCGAGGCTTCCCCACTTGTTCCCGGTACATCCCGCGTTCACCATAAATCGCGCAAGGCTACAATCAGCGGCCGTAACAAAAGCTTTAGAATTATCTTCCTTTATTGTAAGATGATAAAATTAACAAATCAAATTGAATAATATGATATTAGTTGTAATAATCTGCTATATATGGTGTCGTACTACGCGGGTGGTGCATTAATAAAGTGAAAGTAATAGGTAGGTATCAGACAGATATAACTGATTTTCAGATATATCATTGTAAAAACCGCTGCCCAAGGAATCATTACTTCCATATCCGGATTTTCTATCCAAGTCACACAACGAAAAAATTTTGTATCTGGAAATAATTGTTTATGGAACTTTAATAATATAATATTTGAAATCCTCTACCCCAAAAACCCACAAAACGATATTCCACATCGGTAGTGGGGTGGGGGTGGTGACACAGGTGGGAGTGGGGGGTGGATAAAGTAAAAAAATATTTTGAGGTTTCTAGTTCTTGTACACACACTAAATCACATTTGTTTTCATCCCCTTTAATAATGGGGTGGGGGTGGTAATGGGGGTGGCTAATGCCAAAATTTTTTTTGTGACCTTAGCTTCTTTTGTCTATACTAAATATCAATTTTATGAACTCTTATCTGCTTGATTTACCTATTTACTCCAAATTTACCCAAATTTACCCCCCAACCCTTCGACGGAACAAGATGAAAATATAATCTAGTTCTAGATCTTGTTAAAGTACATATGTGTACCAAATTTCAAGTCAATATCTCAAACGGTTCCAGAGTAAACGTGCGCACAAAAAAAGTTACAGACCGACAGACAGACAGAAATTTTTTTTCGCTCAAACTTGAAATCTCGACGTTTCATGACATTCTAAGCCTATTTGAACAATAAAAATTTTTAAGAATTTTTTTGTCGTTACTATACTTCCACTGAATGTGGAAGTAAAATCATGCCAGCTAGTAAAGTTTTTACTTTGCTTCGTATATTTTAATATTTTCCATAAAATGTCAGAGGTAACCACATAATCAAAACAATTATTTGCCATGCTTTCACTAACTCGTAGAGGCTCTGAACGATTAGTTGGATTTTTGTACATAACTATATTTTTGTTTTCATGTAAACTGGAAGGGTTAAAATCGGTTAAAATTGGATAGACGATCTAAATATGCTTGTGTAAATAGGCTGTTCTTTTTTTAAATAATACTATTCCTAGTGGAATTTTTACCATCTAGCCTGTCTTCGTTTTGATCAAAATTATCGCTGCGATAAATGTAATTGTTTTCTTCCGAACATACTGGAGGAACTCCAGGTGGTATAAAAATGTCGTCCCCAGTTTTTACTAATACGTGACTAGCTAAAGACGTTAAAAATGTACGTATTTCATCGTAGGAATAACCATAGCCAAAAGAATAAAGCATATTGTAACGTGCTTACACCCTTTTTGTAAACACCCTGTATCGTGGGTTCGGAAATTATAACAACAGGGTAACATTAAACACTAATTTATTAACTACTAATTACAACCAATAATTTACTTGACTAATAATACACTGTGTACTACAATTCAGTTATTCAGTCACTTTATCACTGTGTTTACTCTCTGACCATTTCAACTGACAATTAGTACTGCACTAACCGAACTACTGAATTCTGTGCCTACTTTTCAGTGCAACCAACATAACCTTAAATCTTAAGGGGTTGCAACATATTACAATATCATTAAGTTCTTTTTCTTCTGACGGCACGAAACACATGTAGTGATATGCAAAGGATTAAAAAAATGGCCTAAGCTGATTGTTTTTTTTCCATAAGTATTAATATAAATTCCATTACTATAGAAATAACGTTTAAATCAAATTTGTCTGTCCTGACATATTTAGTATCCACGACATAAATGTTTATAACAAATCTGAAACTTCTTGTTTACATTTATGTTAATTCAGATTAGTAGTCGTGTTTTTTTTATAGTTTTAAAACATCCAGCTATAGCTTCTGTTAAGATACCGGCAGCTTTATCAGGAATTGTCAATTCATTCTCATGAACCAAGTTTTCTTCGCCTGATTCACTTGTGACTGACAACAAAAATCCTTTTAGCTTTATTATCACTTGAATGAACTGTTGTATTTTCTTTGTGTTCACAAAACACTTTGTTTGCTTAAATGCTTTTCTAATCTCTTTCTTATATTTCCACTGCTATAATAATCTAATTTTTCTTCCTTCATTTCTTCAAATATATCATTAAGGCGTGTTTTTAGAAATATTAGAGTTAAGAATTCTTTTTTGCAAAACAGCAAGATAAACCTCCTTAAATAAAATATTTAACGCTACTTTAAATTCATTTTTTTCTTTCAGTTGTTTAGTTTGTACACATTTAATTTTTTTTGCTAATATATTTTGCATAATAAATTTTATGATAATTTCCATTAGCCCAAATAAATCTGAATAAATGTGTAACCTGCCTTGTATTTCTGTATCACAATGCAACACTGCAGCTTTAATATATATTTTTTTCTAGTTTCCGCACCCGTTCCTGTACAAACTGGTACTTAAAGATGTTCTTAATTTATTCTTAATTTTTCTGGATTTTCCACAAATCAGACAATGCCATTTTATTTTAAACTGATTTTTTATAACTACATGAAGGCTCACTTGCATTTTTTTATCGCGTTACTAATATCAGAGACAATACGTATTATCTTTGCTAATGTTATTTATTACAAAAAGATGTCGGACAAGAATAATGAAATCGGTATCGAAGGGTGTGCAAATAAGTGCCACCACTTTGTTTTATAAAAATTTTAATGAAATTGCATATTTTCTTTCATTTGCACAATTAATAATAGACCTGATGCCAGTAATAGTTGGTTTTTTACCATTAGATTTTCACTGCTTTCAGCAGTTTCGTAAAACAAACATGTAGTTTTTCTCCATTGATAAAAATGAATCTACAATATACATAAACTGTAATACCCTACATGTAAGTAAAATAGTATATACTTATTAATATTTATCCAGACAATAATGAGGCCAGCAGCCGATACGTTTCTTGATGGGCCGAGAAAGTAGCGGGGGCGGGAAAGGAAGCCTCGCGTCTTCGTCGCCGTACTGTGCTTCGTTGTGTTTCAAGGGCTGTAGCGCTTTTAGTTAAAAAATTAGATCCAGCATTAATCGAGACAAAATGAAGCCTATTAAATTTGTCAGTTTTTGGTGAAAGAAAAAATTGAATACCTCGTTATATAAGCGAGTTATGGCGAGTTAAGAATTAGAAAAATGTTGCTGATTTGTGTATCTTTTTGAATTTTGCTAGTTTTTTTATGTTAATTTTTTAATTATTGCAATAAATTATACTTCAAATTAAAAAGCAATGTTTATTTGTCAAAACCAAAAAAAAATTGTATTTTTATCTGTTTTAGTTCTAAAGTTATATTTGATTAAATCTTAAATTTCTAAATTTCTTTTTTTTTTAGTTTTTTTCTTATATCTTCGGTCTCGACCAATGGAGTGTCATCAATTTTGATTTCCTATGTAAAATAACTTGCTTTAATAAGTAGTGAAGGTCCCATCTGGTTATACTTCAGTATTGGGTAGGTCAAGAAAGAGAAGGCTTTTCGCGCTCTGCCCGACGGGCTAATAACTCACTAAGTTTGTTAACAGGAAATTGTATTTATTACTTGAAACGTAGAACGAAACTTTTTTTTCATCTTTTGGAGATTACACAGGCACACAAAAAATAAAATGGGTCATGTACTTTTTTACCGACTATCAGATGTATTTTGGGGCGCTCAAAACGAAACCGAGGTCAGAATTGTCAAAGGTCGTTAATATTTTTATGTAAGCTCAAGAAACAGCTTAGAACAAGCCTGAAACCGGGTGAAAAGTAAATTGAAAGATTAAACGAGTTGACCCATGTTTCTACCGGGTGTAAACGAATAGTGGGCCACCCCTGTAACTTCCTTGAAATTTGGGATGAAATTTTGTATGGTGAAATTAGGTAAGATTTCCAACTTTTTGAGACCCATCCGCCATATCTATCACTTCCGGTTTCACCGGAAATGGCCCAATAGTCTTTTCTAAATGGACCCCCTGTATGTTTTTACATTTTTGAAATAAAGATGACATTTTGGATATATTTATACTATTTTGAACAATTTATACAGTGTTGCACGAAAAATAATTCGAATATTAGTTGTCAGTCTAGATGGCTGTGAATATGTTAAAATTATTTTTGTTCCAATGTAATTCATATAAAAAATACGAAAACGTCAATATGTCCAATAATACATCATACAGGGTGCTGTAAATTTATTAAAATCACATTTTTCAAAATGACTATTTTTTTTTTAACATTATGATATGGGCCACCCGGATATTCAGAAAGCTCTATTTAGTAGGGGTTAAAAAGGTACCAAAGGTCCCGCAATGTGTAATGTTACCGGCAGGAATGACAGTTTTTCTTAAGAAATTTATGATTATATAAATCATAAATTTCAATTAAATTTTGATCAACCCTGTATATTTGTGTTAATATTTTATGATATGCAACAAGAATGAGCCAGAGGCCCATTCTGCCTCCTGCGGAGGGTGGCGTTCTTAGAATTATTCTATTTATTTTATAAATTTTAGAATGAATATGAATTTCCTCCGATGTTTTTTAATAAAATTTTCAGTAATAAATTCCGAGTTAGCAGAACTCGCATGATGTAGTTTTTAAATATTATACAGCGTGATCTACCAAGAAATGCGGAAAATAAAATGGTGTACTAGTCTTCAATGTGGGAAAGCCCCTGCAAAATTTTAGAGTGATCCGAGGTAATTTAGTATATTAAATTATTAGTAAATTTGCGAAGATACACTACTGATGTTGAGTAAGTCCTGACCTACTTCTGAATAGGTCGACGAACTTACTTGTGAAAGAACGTATTCGAGTTGTTTACATTTCCTTAATTGGCATAAAAAGTGAAGCCGGCCGGAGAGATCAAAAAAGAGGTCTACACAAGATCCAACGGCAGGGAGCCAACATTGTCGGTACGCTTTGAAGATAATTGGAATTCCAGGGGACCAGTTCACTTTTACGAATTAGTTCAAAGCATGCCGACAAGGCTGGCTCCCTGCCGCTGCATCGTGTGTAGACCCCTCGAGATCCGCGTTTTTTGTTTACGGTCGAACAATAGGGACACCGCCGCGCCGTGTCATTGGCCGGTTTAACTAAATATCTCGTATATCTGCTTGTGGTTGCAGCATGGGGTCAATGTCTTCGATTTATTTCGCTATTATTGTAGTGTGATTTGATTAAAACCAAAAAGTCACTTCTATCTTATTATCCAGCTTTGCTGTCAGTAGTGTCAATTCCAAGTCTGATAAAGTGATATGGTTGTACCGCGTTATGTTAAATTAGTTAAAGTCATTGGCGGCGCATTTCTACAAAAAAATAAGGTCATTTTTTTGGTCATTTTTTTATTTTTCATTTTTTTAACTCCTTTCGGTGGGGACAACCTACTGTTAAATTTTCCGCATGTCATGGTAGATCACGTTGTATGGACATGGACTCTTCATTACTTACTTTTTATATCTTAGTAAGAAAAGTCCTTTCACCAGTATGTTTTTTGTTTATTAGCCATTATCATCGCAGAAATGCAAAAACAAAAAAGGTAATCAAAGTAGGTCCTTGCTGTGAACGTAATATCCTTAATAAACAATTGCTATGGTCATGTGTCAATTTTCTAAATTATTCGTATTTTAAGTGTTTAGCGTCTAAAGTGATTTTGATAATTTTGAGTGTTTAGCATCCAAAGTGATTTTGAAAAAGGAATTTCGTTACAGTCAAAGTGAGAAAGTCGACATGCTTTTAATACATATATGGGGAATATAAGAAAAATTCTGTTCAAGCCGCGGCGTTATACGCGAGGCGTTATCCATATGGGAATCATCCTAACCGTCGCCAGTTTGCAAAGGAGGAACAGAAACTGCGAAGAGTACCTAACAATGATGATGAGAGATTCATTATAAATCAAAATTCTGAAATAGAAGTATTAGCTCATGTAGAGGTACATCCTACATCATCCACAAGGGAAATAGCCCATCACGCTGCAATTAGCCATCAATCAGTATGGAAAATTTAAAAAAAGCATAAGTATAAAATTTAAAATACCAATTACATCAACACCTCATGAAGATAACGGTGCTAGAAGAATGATTTTTTGCAATTGGGTTCTGGAAAAGTATGGGCAAGAAAAACAAAAACATATTGTTCTCAGACGAATCTCGTTTCACAAATAACGGGATGTTCAAGAGAAATAATTGTCGATATTGGGCCACAGAAAATCAACATTTAGTTAGAGAGGGAAATTTTCAGGAGCGTTTTGGTTTTAATGTCTGGGCGCGGATAAAGAATTATAGGACCTATTATTTTTGACGGCCCATTTACCGGAGAAAGGTATTTGGAGTTTCTTCAAAACGAAATTGAAGATGGTATAGATAATTTGCCTTTAGCTCAACAGGGGCAACTATACTTTCAGCAGGATGGAGCGCCTCCCCATAACTCCAGAAATGTTGCTGCTTATCTTAATAATAGATTCGAGGAGCAATGGATTGGGACAAACGGTCCTGTTAGATGGCCCGCGAGATCTCCGGATCTAACTTGTATAGATTTCTTTTTGTGGGCTCATTTAAAAAATATTGTGTAGTCGACAGCTGTGTATACGAGAGTGGATTTAGAAAATCGCGTGAGGATGGCATTTGACAACATATCTCCTGTACAGTTGCAAAATGTTCACAATTTTATTAAAAGAATTCGGAAGTGCAGAGATCAAAATGGAGGTCATATTGAACAATGTTAAATTAGAGATTGGAATAAACAATTTGTTAACCTACTGTAGTACTGTATTTATTTTTAGGGTTATTTGCGGTGAAACCGGAAGTGACAAATATGTATGTCAGATAGGTCTCCGCAGGAGACAGAATGGGCCTCTGGCGCATTCTTGTTGCATATCATAAAATATTAACACAAATATACAGGGTTGATCAAAATTTAATTAAAGTTAGATATATAAATCATAAATTTCTTAAGAAAAATTGTCATCCCTGTCGGTAACGATTACACATTACGGAACTTTTGTTACCGTTTAACACCTACTAAATAGAGCTTTCTGAATATCCAGATGGTCCATTTAAAAAAAATGAGTCATTTTGAAAAATGTGATTTTAATGAGTTTACAGCACCCTGTATGATGTATTATTGGACATATTGACGTTTTCGTATTTTTTATATGAATTACATTGGAACAAAAATAATTTTAACATATTCGCAGCTATCTAGATTGACAACTAAAATTCGAAATATTTATCGTGCAACACTGTATAAATTGTTCAAAATAGTATAAATGTATCCAAAATGTGATCTTTATTTCTAAAATGTAAAAACATACAGGGTGGTCCATTTAGAAAAGACTATTGGGGCCATTTCCGGTGAAATCGGAAATGATAAATATGGCGGATAGGTCTAAAAAACAGTTGAAAGCTTAATTAATAACCTATTATTCTACCTATTAGCATTGTCACAGTATTTGAGATATTTAACTCTCACTCTCAATAATTATTATGTTATGAACACTTGGATGCCAAATATAAACTTAAATATCTCCGAAATTATTAATCCTACATCAATAAACAAAAAATATTATTATTCCCCAGTTTTGTACTTTATGTAATTGGTCTGCAACTTGTTTCGATAAAGTAATACTTTTCGAGATACCTGACGAAAGCCGTTTGGAAATACCCTTTTTTAAGCTAAAATCGCAATTTTGAAATCATTATGACTTAAAAACTATCAATTTATGTGAAAAATTGCATAGAACCTTTTCTTCTTAAAATTTGATTCTATTTCATTTCCAATAAATATATATATTTTTTAAGTACCACCCCCTGAGAGGGGGTGGCATCCACCCCCTATAAATTAGCAAGCCCCCGCACAATATAGAAACTTTTCTGTGAAGTATTTACTATCATACTGCCAAAAATGAACGAAATCCGTTCAATATGACATTATTCCGAAGTTAAAACCTCTAGTTACTGTACTATATATTTTGTTAAGGAAAACGTAACGGGATTACTCTTAAAAAGACACGCGGACACACATTCGATCTTTCCCGACGTTATCATCTGCAGGAGCTAAGGTTTTTCTAAAACACCGATATTTAAATTAAATAGAGTAACTGTATTTTACTCTTCGCCGATTTATTGAACTTTTTATATAATTGTTGAACATTGTATAGGATATTCTTCGCATTTTTTAAAACATTGTTAGTTTTAAAACAAGTAAATCTTAAATTATAATATACAATAATTTGTCTTGTCTAGGCACAATCAAACATCCACGACGCTAGGTGCCGTGGCAGTTGAGAGGCTCGACGGGACAAAATCTAGTCAGACTTGTAAAAGATCAATTAAATTATGCCATCTCCATCTCGCAGAACACGTGACCACTTGACCATCAGTATACAGGGTGGTTTACCACGACATGCGAAAAATAAAATGGTGTACTAATCTTCTATGTGGGAAAGTCCCTGTAAAATTTTAGAGTGATCCTAGGTAATTTAGTAATTTTTGTTGCATTAAAACTTGCAAAGATACATTACTGTTACTTGTCTGTGGATAGTGATAGGACAGGGAACTTAGTTGGGAAAGAATAAGAAAGAACAACTTCGCCATTTTAATGACTGCCGTTTTAAACATTTTAATAATAAAAAAGCCGTGTGTTAGCAAACATAAAACCGCTGCTTAAGAAATCACTACTTCCATACCCAGATTGATTATCCAAGTCCGTCACAATGAAAAAAATGTTGATACTGAACTTGCACTCGAGTATGTGGAAATAAGTGGTCATAGAATTTAATAATATAATATTCGAAATCGTCTACCCCAAAAACCCATAAAACGATATATCACATCGGTAGTGAAAATGGGGGTGGTATTGGGGGTAGCTGATGCCAAAAACATTTTCGAGGTGTTTGGTACACACATTAAATCACAATTTTATTTTTTTATCCCCTTTAATAATAGAGTGGGGGTGGTAATGGAGGTGAGAGTAGGATGGAGGTGAGAGTGGGGTGGTTGATGCCAAAAAATGGCTTCTCGTACATAGACTAAATCCTAATTTTATGGACTCTTACTTGCTTGTTTTACCTATTTACCCCCAAACCCGTCAACGAAATCAGACCAAAATACAGTGTCCGCCAAAAAGTCTGCATCATGTAGGAAACTCTGTTGTTATTGACTTTCTGAAAATTTTTTTTTTTTGATAAAAATTAGTGCATGTTCTTAAACGAAAAAGGAGCTACACAAATGTGTGTTAGTACTGGTCGGAAAATTAATTTTTTTGAAATTGTCTCAAGAGTAAACTACCTTTATTTTTGAAGATATCGAAAAATGTTATTTAAAGAAGTTGCTTATAATGCGAAGTAATATCCAGATATCAAATTTGGTTATTCTATTTTAAAAATAAAAATTATCCACTTTTTTGCGCATAATTCCTGAACTATATTTTTAAATATTTTTCTGTTATTAATAATTATCTCTATTTAATAGTTTCAGCCTAAGTAATGGATTAAAATCCACTTTGAAGAACTTTTAGCAGTACTTTTTGACCAAATAAATATTTTGGGAAAAAATGCTAAATTTCTTGGTGCATAGTTGTTCTTTTTTTCCAGTGTTAACTTTTTTTGAAATGTTTTAATACAAATCACTTAAAAAAAAGTTTCATTTAGCGATCTGTATTAAGAAATTTTGATAGAAAAAAATCGTTCAACTATGCACCAAAAAATTCAACACTTCCTAAAATATTTATTTGGCCAAAAAAATACTGCTAAAAGTTCCTCAAAATGGATTTTATCCATTACTTAGGCTGAAACTATTAACTAGAGAGAACTATTAATAACAGAAAAATATTTAAAAATACAGTTTATTATTACAGAGTAGCAAAATGCAAAATAGTGAAAAATTTTTATTTTTAAAATAGAACAACTAAATTTGATATCTGGATATTACCTCGCATTATAAACAACTTCTTTAAATAGCATTTTTCGATATCTTCAAAAATAATATAATAATACTCTAATACCTAAGCGCCAGGACCAACACACATTTGTGCAGCTCCTTTTTCGTTTGAGAACATGCACTAACTTCTATCAAAAATAAAAAAAAATCATATAATCGATAACAACAGAGTTTCCCATATATAAATAAATAAATAAAATAAATATGGTGCAGACTTTCCGGTGGACACTGTATAATTCAGTTCCCTGACATTCATGACATTCTAAGCCTATATGAAGAAAAACAAATTTATACTCCCACTCAACTACGTGGATGTGGAAATAGGAAGTAAAAGTATTTACTTAGTACATAAAAATTTTCATAAAAAATATCTACAATGATCTGAAAATTACTGTTAGCGAAAATTGTACATATTAAAATTCATAGCATATTAAAGCAAAATAATAAATAAGATCATCAGTATATTTCTTGTGATTTCAATCTCGGTTCACAGAAATTGTTCAGAACGAGTTATTAAACAGGATAGTTCTAAAACCTGCTGATCAATGATATGCTCCCCTTTGTTTTATTGTTCTTAGGCATTTGTGATCACATTGATTCTCACGCGGCCGTTATCCATGGCGCCACCGAGGTGCGCGGAGGATTTTTCGTATGTAATATCACTAGTGCTTAAAATTTTATCGAAAATTTTTTCGAAAGCGTTGTTGCCTGGTAATATAAAGAGTGCAAATTGGCAGTTTATTATCTGATTAAATCCCGACCGCTTTAGCGGGAGGGATTTAATCTTTGATAATAAACTGCCAATTTGCACGAGTTATATTAACTAGGGGCAACTTAGCTTGAGAAAAAATTTTTAGATAAAATTTAAAGCACGAGTGGTATTTGAGGAGAATATTTCACGAATAAATAATTCATTAAGTACATCTTCAATATCATGTTTTCTCATTAACTGCCTTCAGACGTTTTCTTGTCACTTTTTGGAGTTTACTGACCTTCATTTTCAATTTCATCATTCATTTGATATACAGAAATATTTCCAAACCGACTCATATTGTCAAAATAACAAATCTGAAACAAACGCAGTAGAAACAACGGAGATTCGCTATATTTTAAAATAATCTAGTGATGTTTCCATGGCAACTAGTAAATAAAACGAGTTGAAACCTTAAATATTATAATATATAGACTGGCTTAACACCTTTCAGGCGTTTCTGATAATTAACAATTTCTCCCGTACGTCGTATTTTGAAAGTCGTGATCACATCACGTTTTAAATTCACTGATATAAGAAAATCACAATAACGATTTACGTTGTGATTGAAAAATCACGATATCGCCCATCATTATATTTAATCCTTACTTTTAACTTACGAAGTTTATGAATTATGTTGACGTTTGCTTTGTTAAGCAAAGAGAATTTTAAATACAACAAACATAGACTTAGGACTTGTTTTTAAGTCTATGACAACAAATTATAATGTTTGATGCGCAGCTTTGATTCAACGAGTTACTTTTTGGTAGATTACCATATGTAAGTACTATACATTTTTAGTTTGTTCCAGAGCGAATGTGTACTTGACATTTAAATGATTTGCTTACCTTTGTAACTACGTTATTGAGCTATTGAACGCTGTGCTTGCCTTGTTCCTGTATTATGAGCTATATTAAGTACAATCTTTGTATGTAATTGTTATCTGATTGAAAAGTAGTAAAACTGAAATAGTTACAGATAGGCAAAATTTACAGCCTATATATTTCAGACAAGATTCGCTTTGGAATTGACGTGTATTTTTGTTTGCTACTACATAATACAATCAAAGATTAGAGAATTAACACCATATTACAATTTACAAGGTACGTTAACAATTAGTAATAAGCTAGAGAAGATATTTATAGATAAAACTTAAAAGCTCGAGTTGCCCTATTTGCCAAAAACATTTCACGACAAAAACGTCAAAAAATTTTCGCATATTTGCCGCTGCAGCGACCAAAAAAATTAGAGCGATAAATTTTGCATGTTGGTCCTGTCAAAAGCCGATCTAGCTTGAATTACCACTAATAATGACGTTTGATTGGTGCAATGTTGTGAAAAAACGGGCTCTCATTGGCTATAGCATTAATGAGTGAAATAATCACTATAATTTATTAATATACCTAAACGGTAATTTAATAAATAACAGAAAAATCATCAAATTATACCTAATAAGTACTATTCTCGAACGTACCACTGTGCTGTGGTCGAATTCTATTAGTCCAGTAGATTTTCTACAAATATATCGTTTAAAGCAAAAAGTTTAAAAAAGCTGATTTTTTCACACATTAATTTCGTCGTCTAAACAAAAGTTCCAAAAGTCCGGTGGTGATCTGTTGTACATTTTTTACGTTTCCTTTAATTTTACGAATATGAACATTATTATAGATCGAGCAAGATTAGAATATTATCTACAAATTATAAGTAAAAAAAACTTTCTAAAAACACTTTTATTATCATTTATGTGTACTAAAACAAAAAAATATAAAATTAATTGTCTTAAAAGCTTGACGCGCGCTAGAAGTTTATACCTGCAGATGCATTAATTTTGTTTGACAGAGTTTGTAAGGACCTAAGTATTTTTTTAATTCACGCGACAACCTTTTAAGACAATTAATTTTATTTTTTTCGTTTTAGTACATCTAAATAAAAATAAAACCTTGTTTTTAAAAACTATTTTTACATATAATTTTATTTTTAAATTTTTAGTTACCTACGTCTTAATTATTAGTTTTATATTCATTGCGTCGCTCTTACTTAAGAGTACCGAATCCTCTGCCATCCTCTGCCACTTCTTATAATGCAACGTCAGAGTGAATTCACTATCCGATCAAATTATAGTTTAAAAAACTAAAAAACACACTTATTGTACTGTCATCAGAACTACATGTGTATGTAAAATACTTAGCTTTAAAATGCTAGGAATCCTATCATGTAATTCAGTACTTCGTCAGTATTAGCTAGTTTTGATTAGTTCTCCAATAACGAGTGTTTTAAAGTATTTGCCTAACCAGTATATTAGCGTGCCCAGATTAGGACAACAATATACAGAAAGTAGCATTTCATAATAAATAAAAAAGTGTGCAATACCTAAGGTTTCATGGGATATTAATGCAATCAATCATGATTGTTTATTCAGTGGAGACAATAGAGACAATCTGTCAAAATTATGAATATTCAAAGTATAATCAGATGTGTTATCAAGACTTGATATTTATTCTTCTTCCACTTTTCTTTCTCCTCTTTCTTCATGTATTTCTTATTCTCTTTCGCCCTTTCTTTTACATTTTCTTCTTCCCCTTCTCTTATATTTTTCTCTATTTCATTATGAGCATTTAAACAAGATTACCCGTGACAAATGCCGCAAATAGAAGGGCAATCAGGTCCCAACTTTCGGCAGTCACACAATTGTCCACAACCTTTTGCATAATTGCAAAGAATCATAATTAAAAGACAGTCCGGAGCAGGAGGTGCTGAATTTTTTTGTGGCTCCAAAGAATTGTTTCTTAATACCCATCCTCAATCTTGGAGTTTTGCCCAACCACTTTTGCACCTGATAATATACTCGGAAACAATCCTTTTCAGCTAAATAACGATAGATAATCAAGGAATTTTCCTTTATTGGAGCACCACACATGGCATGAAAAAAATCGCATTCTATTAGAAGAAATTGATTCTCGAGAAGTATCACTTCCGATTGAAAACTTGAATTGCATCTTTCAAATTCGGTCGTTTGTCTAATAATTTCAGAGCTGCTGTTTGTATCACAGCTGGAGAATGCATGTAGAATATGATATGATTCTTGCTTGCCTGTATGTTTATTAAAACTTCGAGAGAAAAAATGTTTTGCTCCATTGTTCCTTTGCTTGGCATTAAAAAAATATGTTTATTCATCAACAGACGTTCGAGCTGTTAAGATTATACCAAAAGATCTATATTTTCTCCAACAATGATAGTGGTTGGTATTTCTACGAGAATGTTTGAGTGTGACTTCAGCATTATTTTCAGGCTGCTCAACACGATACTTTTTGGCTTTGAAATTCTCTGATTGAAATCATACTGCTTTTGTTAGTGATGTAAGACAATATTTTTTTAGTTCATGGTTATATTTATCATCATGTTAAATAGAACATCAGCCGATGTCAATTTCTAGGACCGACGTGATTGTTCCATTGTTTTAACGTTGTTGCTGCTGTTATCAAAAACTATCTAACCGCGTTTGGATCAAAATAATATGTTTCACAAATAGAATCAAAAGTGTCATTTTGATGCCACAGAGCACGCAACAGAAATCCTCCGTCTATAACATAAATCACATTTGGGGAACGCAGCTGCTTATCTCTATTCGGGGTGACTTATACGAATAATTTTTTAAAACATGCTCACCTAAATTTATATTCACGTTGTTTATAACGACAAAATTAAAGTGTGAAAAAAAAATGCAGCTTTCTTTAATATTTTTCGTTAACGGACACTAAGCACTGGACTATATACAAATAAGAAGTTTCTAAATTTTACTTAGTTATTTTGATTTCCAACCCTAAAAAACACTCAAATTCATAAGTAGTACTTTTTTTAAAAGTCAAAAGCTTATTTTGCACAAGTTTCAGAATTTTGGAAAATCATTGCTTATCTGGAGTTTCAGATGGTTCCCTTTTAGGGAACGGAAATAAACATAAACACCACCCCGTTAAAATATAGCTATATCTAATTTTATATTTTGTGTTACAATATTTAGTCCTGCATGGTCTACCCTAAATTGTAAAGAGTGTACTCCATGTCCTGTAAATTACAGCTGCTTGCAGTTAATGTCTTTTGAACAATAACGTCTTGAAATATTGATGCAGATTAAAAACTACTGGTATTTTATATTGCAAAGACTGATTAATTCATAAAATCATTTATTGGTGAACTGGAACGGAGAGAAACGATAAAGGAGAGAATCAAAACGGCATACAGTCACAAGGGCAATCATACCGTTCACTGAGATCTGGGACCTTACCAAATGTATGTATGTACATAGTCGTCAAACGGCCACGATGACATATGAAGTCAACAAAAGCTAACAGAAGAAGTTTTTGAGAAGAACAAAAAGGGACATCGTCCAACTACTCGCAAAAACAACAAGACAAAAACAGCGACAAAAACATCAACACTATTAGGAGGAAAGACAATTGTAAAAAGGATAGAAAAAGGGAGACCACCTACAGCGGAGAACAACAACTGAGAGGATCAGGATCAAAAAATGAACACCACAAAGAAATCGCAACGATATATCGCCACAATGGGAAACCGAGGAATCAGAAGACTCAGAAAAAGAAAATTCGAAGAAGCAGAAACACAAAAAGAGGAGCATAAACACTCCATGTTACGACACAACACGGCAACATATTTCACAAGAAGTCAGAAGAGGCAGAAGTCCAGAAACACAAAAAAGGGAGCTTAAACGCTCCCTTCACGACACAATGCGGTAACACACCTCACAAATACCTACACCTCCCATCCCACGTTCCTTTACCATGCGTCATGTGGCTCTCGCTGCTGGTAACAAGCATGACCTTAATCCAACCTGGCGCGGACGTAGCAGGCCCAGCTGTATAACTAATCAATTAACAATTGCAAAATGTAACTACATGGACGCTCATGGCAAATAAAAACTTGGGAGTGAGAAAGGGGAGGTTTATTTATATTTTCACCCTTCGAGTGTATACTAACACACAAATTGGAAATTCCGTGAATTTTCTAGGTTTTCCAAGACATTTCAATCAAAATTGCAGAAAATTTCTCTCTTGTTTGTCAGAGAATAAATATTATTAATAGAAACATTTTATGAAGACAATATATAATTTAAAAAACAATAAATTCTTTACCGGCTTATGTAAGAAATTCAATTTCTCAAGTAAAAAAATCTTTTAAAAAGTACTTTATTAAAAAATAAACAACTAAAAAACAAACTCACTTGTGGTAACTTAAAACTCAAGTAGGTTACTATTTGTTATGAAGAAAATAATACGAGCAACCTTTTCAATAAATAATAACAGCTAGTTTACGCAATTTCAAACTAAGTTTACATGATGGCTCGAATGGGAACCAAGAGAGAAGTAGGATTACACACTTACACAGTGGCTTTCAAATAAAAATTTTTGATACAAGTAATTTCAATTAATTTTACCTGATATTTTTTTATATATTTATTTATCCCCGAACTTTTCCCTGATTCCAAAATTATAATATAATTCCCTGATTTTTTCAGATTTTTCCCTCTTTTCCAGAAAGTATACACCCTGCACCCCCCCTAAAAGCCATCATATTTCTTCAAAGGAATTTATTCACTATTTTTCCGTCGATCGGTAGGTCGGATTCTATATGGATCTGACGTTATAAAATTTCAATAGTCTATCTATTTATTTCGACTTCCATCCCCTGAAACTGCTCTATTTCATCAGAGATTTTGTTCACTAATTTCTCGTTGATTTGATAGTCGAATTCTAATATAAATTCAAAATTTCAGAATTTTACTTGGTTATTTAATTTCCACCCTCTAAAACCCACCCCAATTTATCAATGGGATTTTTTAAAATCATCTTTTCTATAATCATACGCTTATTCTGGATAAGTTTCATAGGTTTCCGAATTTTGTCCAAATACTGTTAATCTGGACCCATCTGGACCCACTCTGCGTACCCAGATGAACAACAAATTGGTACCAATTTCGCACACTTAAAAAAAAATGTTTAAATAATTTCAAGATCATTAAATAGCTTACGTCTCCAAACAATCTTTTTTTATTACATTATTTCTGATATAAAACCAGACCATGCACAAATAACCCGGAAAATGATGAGGAATTGCGTGTGTGAGGGTCAGGTCGCCGTTGACGTCACGACCAACAATCGGGTTAGTAGGTCAATTATACCCTCTCAGAATCGACCTGCCCGGGCCACATAATAATTTAGATCCACCCCAGAAGTGCTCTTTCAGCGGACACTCACGAATTATCTGAAACACACTCCCTTTCGTTAAAGGCCATCTTACACGCAATAGAATCAGGCATAGACGTATCCTGTCTATCTGCCACGCAGTGTAACATCTCATAATTGATAATTAAACCGATTTTGAATAGAATAAACGACCATAAAATGTTTATGGAGCGTGTATAAATTCCTAACAACAATCTTCTTTGTAAAAACGAAATAAGTCAAAATCGTTTTACAATCATTGATCTTAGAGTATAATATCACGGATCATGTCCCTATATTTACTTAATATTTATGCAGAAAACAAAGTGAAACAAAAAAGTTATACGAATGTAAATTAAACGAAAAAAAAAAAATATATATATATATATTGGAGAAAGATTCAAGGAGTTCAGTATGTACCGTTTACGGTAACTCAGAATTAGCATGCAGCTTTTATCTATTAAAAAAAGCGCTAAAAAATTGATCAGTCAAAGAAATAACTATTGTATGTACATACATACAGGAAGTTGAAGGCATCGATAACAATAGGTATTATGGAATCTATAAATACGAGAAGTAAACTTATAGTACAGTCAATCTGTCATTTGACCCGTGAATAATTCCTAAAAGGATTTTTTTGTTTGTAAAATGTAACTTTAATAATATAATATTTGAAATCGTCTACCCCAAAAGCCCAAACGGCCAAAACGATATCTCACATCTGTAGTGGTGGTGGGGGTAGTAGTGGTGGATGAAGTAACAAAATATTTTGAGGCCCTTGGTTCTTGTACATACACTAAATCACATTTTTTTTGTGATGGGGGTGAGGGTAGTAATGGGGGTGGCTAATGCCAAAAATTTTTTTGAAACGTTAGCTTCTCTTGTATATACTAAATACTAATTTTATGGACTCTTACCAGCTTGATTTACCTATTTACCCCCATTCACTCCAATCCTTCAACGGAATAAGATGAAAATATAGTTCCAGATCTCGTTAAAATACATACGTGTACCAAATTTCAAGTTAATATCTTAAAAGAGTTCCAGAGTAATCGTGCGCACAAAAAAGTTACAGACAGACCGACAGACCAATTTTTTTTTTGTTCAAACTTAAAATCTCAACGTTTCATGACATTTTAAGCCCATTTGAACATTAAAAATTAAACAAATTTTGTCGTTACTATACTTCCTCTGGATGTGGATGTAATTAAACAACATAATAAAAATTCCAAAGTAATATACTGCATTAATAATGTCTGTAATATAAATCTTTCGAGAATCATATTTCAATGCATTAGACATAATATAAAATAAATATTAGTAAAATGCAGAAACAAAAAAAATATACATTATAGAGATAACATTTCGCAAGATTTCTATTTAGGTTCAAGCGACAAAGATTAAGAAAATATATTTTTTTAAATTAAATGATTAATAACTTTCTTATTTACGGATCGATTTTCTTCAAAAACAATAGGGTTCTGCCTCTAGCTAACACTTAACTTACATTCCAAATTTCAATACAATCGGACTTTTCTTTCTTAAGTTATCGTGCTTACAAGAAACGTGACGGACGGACAGACAGAGCGATATTTCCGGATTTAGAAATATGCAGATCAAATGCAATATACTCTTCGTTTTTGCGAAGAGTATAATAACAGAAATATGCATACATATAGTCAACGAATGCTCCGAAATGAGGAAAACATTCTCAGACGCTTTTTATGTGCTTCAAGTGTACTTAACGACACAAGTATTGCTCAATTACAGTTTAAGGATTACAAATATAGAGTTTAATTTGTACAGAAAGCAATTTAAAAAGCGTGGCGTGTTGGCGTGTCGTAAAATATGGCGATATTTACGATGGAAAGCGTCGACGGTGTAATTAATATTTTTCGGAACACCCGGGTCGCGGAATAACGTTTGAACACCCATGTTGTCCGAAAAATGATATAACACAACGTGCCGAAATGCAATAAGGGAGCTTAAGTTGAAACATTTAATATATTTCTTCGAATCATAAAATGTTTTTTGTCTCAAATTATTTTAAAACGGCAAGAACGACTGACTGATGATTTAATTTTACAAATAACACGGCTACACAAAAAAAAATTGTAGGCACTACACTACAAGATAACCTCAAAATATAGCTATAAATGACTAAAAACAAACACTATTGCGTATTTCAAAGTGTCTTTAAAAAAAAAAATCAAAGGAAAATATTTGATGTTTTTTTATCAAATGAATTCACATTGGACTACAGAATTGATTATGTATATTTTAACTCATATATAACCCCAAAAAAATGCTCGATATCGATAGAATCGCTCCATTCTTCGCTATAATACCCAAGATTTTTCGGAAAGTAATATACATGTGAATTTAAAAAATTCAACCTTGAATTCATTAGACAGTCCAACTCTGCATAATTTTCAACCATTTCCGCTACTATTTCTTTGTCATTTTTCACTTTTATTATTTCTTAGAAAATTCTTCACTACATTTTTGAAACTGATCCAGGCAGCTTTTTCAATCTTATCCATTTCCATTTCTAAACATTTTCTGATCTTTATGCAAAGCCTTGACGTAAATACTTTACAAGGCCCAAATTTATATGAAAGGTGGAAGAAGGTCTTTTGAAGGATCGACCAAAAGCTTGTTTAATCCTTCAAAAGTTCTTCTTTCACCTCTTCATACCGTGCGTGTAATTTCCCATTAGGCATGTACATTCACGTAGCGCGAGAAATATGACAACACCGTCAGCCGTAAATTCGTCCATCGGTGGGGCATTCCAGCTCTGTTAATTCATTTCAGCCAGCTGGCACACGCGATGTTGTAATTCTACTCCCCATGCCTAGCCCGCGACTACACACACGGTATAAAGTTGGGCCTTGTAAAGCAATACGTTAAAGCTTTGAATAAAGCTGGTAATTGCTTCAAGCATATTC
This sequence comes from Rutpela maculata, assembly GCA_936432065.2. Lineage (NCBI taxonomy): Eukaryota > Metazoa > Arthropoda > Insecta > Coleoptera > Cerambycidae > Rutpela > Rutpela maculata. Next base: position 97,819,594 of record OW386285.2, on the reverse strand, counting down.
AACAAATGTTTCCAAACATTTCAGATGCGAAATTGAAGGAAGGACTTTTTAATAGTCCAGAAATCAGAAAGATGTTAATAGACGAAATTTTTGCCACAAAAATGAACAAAACTGAAAAACACGCAGCTTTTTTCAGTTTCAAAAATAGGGAGAAGTAGTGGAGAATTTTCTAGGAAATAATAAGAGTCCAAATCATAAAAAAAATAGTAGCGGAAATGATAAAAAATTTGGAACAGTTGGGCTGCCTAATGAATTTAAAGCTGCATTTCTTAGATTCACATGTAGACTACTTTCCAGAGAATCTTGGGGATTATAGCGAAGAACGGGAGAACGATTCCATCAGGATATCAAGGAAATAGCGAGTCGATATCAAGGAAGGTGGGCTATAAATATGATGGCTGATTTCTGCTGGGAGTTGAAAAGGGAACTACCTTTAAGAGAAGTAAAACGCCAAAGGCTGCCTCTCCGCAGATCTTTTGAATGTAAAATACAGCGATACCATAAAGAGAAAGAGTACAGATTTCCCTCTATAGCAAAATTTCCTGTTAGTATGTGTTTTACTACGATAGTCCGCTAACCCGCAACATTACCCGAATCAGACAGCATAATGCCATACTTTTCGACCTTATCATACCAGGCGTTGCCTATTTTCCGGCAACTCCCCTAGCCATACTTCCCTCTACGATAACCTATTTCTACCCCACTCTTTATTCTTCCTCAACTTCACATCTTTCAATCTCCCCCTTTTATATTAGTACATTTTTGTGTTATCCTCTTTGTTCTTTTGTCCATTTTTGTTTTTCCAAATCCCCTCTAGGCCAATAACATCTCGTAAATTCAAACTTTTTAAACCACATCATTTAACAACCCATCTTCCTCGACGGCGGCCAAACCACGAAGTCATCATTTGCTCGAACGGATTTTTTCGTTTAGTTCTGCTTTTTCATATCAGCAATCAAAATTTCATAGTGCGTTTGCCAACGAGTGTAGTTTTAGTGTGTTATCTTTTAATTAGTTTTAGGCTCGTGTGAGCATATTTTAATCTTAATTCAGTTTTTAAATCCACCTACGGCGGATAGGAGCTCTGGCTAATAAACTATTGCCGCCAAGCCAAACCGTCCAACCACACGCCCACCGCGACACTACACGTTGTGGTTATCTGGTTGGCTTCGGGAAGGGTTTCGGCTAGGCACATCAGTTGTACAAAAACGTTAAATAAACCCTAGTAGCACAACATATTGGGTGGATATAGGTACAATATGATACCTATATTGCATACTGGGCCAATATATGTCAGATTTAGCCAATATTGTACCAATATGCTTATCCGCTGCATTTTCAATATATTAATCCAATATATATATCCAATATTTTACAAACATTGGCAAACCAGATTCAAATTAACAATATTTAACCAACATTGGCGCAATATGTAGAAACTAATATTGATTTCCAAATATTGGGTAAATATGCTTTATTATTTTTGTCTACTTATTTATTGACAAATTAGCATTGATATAATGAGTTTTCAACCTTAATATATGTATGTGCTGTAATGTTGCTATGACTTCTCGGTTTAGAGGCAAGCAAACTTGACTCTCGCCCCGGATTCAATTCCAGGTCATGGCACTGGGAGTTTTTCTGAAGCAGAAATTAATCTCAGAATACTCGGATATTGGATGTGGATCCCTTGCCTCCAAATGTGCAGCTCTTTTCACACAAGGCTCTTCCGGAGCCTTCAGGGATAAAGGGAGTCGTGGTATGTTATTATTTATAAATACCTCCTCAAACGTTTTTAATCAACTGATTGCTCAAGGTTAAGTAGCCTGTATAACTAATACACAAAATGCTGTTAGTCTTGTTAGTTTCTATAAAAACAATTAATGCATATATTAATACATGATCTACATTTTTAATTTTAAATTTACCGCCAATAGTAAATTCATAAACAGTGACACATTCGACTTTTGGCCATGTTGCCGTATGCCGGCCAGTTGTTGGTGCTTCACAAATTCGACAATTTTCTTAATGTGTGCAGCTTGTGACAACTACAATAATTTAATAGGTAAGTGTGCATGCTCCCATTCCAATAATAATTAATAGTAAACATAGTTTAGTTTTTAGTAATTTTCTACATTCCTGCCTTCCTTGGCGTATTTGTCTCCTTTCTGCCATGTTTAATGTAGAATGTGGCACAGTGGGTTTATAATATCCAGAATACTTTTGCAGTCATGCCTATTTAGGCACTACAATATTTACAGCTAATTACCTTTACCTTATATTCGTCTAAATACCTATATGCGTAATTATTTTATAAATACAAATTATATATTGGGCCAATATTTTCCCAAGGTTAGCAAATCAGATTCAATATTAACATTATTTAACCTATATTGGCGTAATATATAGAAACTAATATTAAACACTAAAGCAGTATGATATTTAGTAAGTTTTAAATATTTCAGCATTTTTTCTCAAAAATATCAACGGTCCTGGATGCGGCGATGTAAACATCATCAAACGTGAGAATCAAAAAATCAACTCACAACATATTTAAAAACATGACTTTTACCACAGGCGAAGAACTAATGAGTGTAAATCAGCAATTAACAAAAAGTAGGAAAAACACGAAAAAAATGGTAAGGGGACTTATTATTATATACATGTTATTAAAATGCAGGGAACATTCTAGATTTAAATTCTATATTTGAGGGGAGAGGGCAGCCACACAAAAGCTATGAATGCCCAACTAATGAAAAAAGAAGTACCTAGCTATATTCTTTTCACGAGAAGTATACAAAAGAAGAAATCAGTGTGAAAGCCAAATTTTTTGACGTAGTGTCTAGCTAGTACAAGATTAAACTAGTGGGTTTGCTACAGTCAACTGATTTTCACTGTTATAGAGGTAGTTCATAGCCGATTCAAAGAAATCACAGATATCCAAATAAAACGAGCAATATTAGCATACTTAGCTGGATCATCAGATAAAGATGGGGAAGTAAGAGTCGCAAATCCACATGAAATCGTGCCCCCCCCACAAAAAAAGAAATAGAAGAACGAGAATAAAATAATAATTACGCTTTTCTTTTATTGATTTTGTTTAATTTTCGAAGAAACTGATTTTAATTTTATTTCTAAGTTTTATATTTTATGTAATTCTCATAATTAAATTTTTATTTGTTTGCGTTTTTGTTCATCTTCATATAAATATTCTTTTTAAAATTTTCAGATTCTGATTACGACATCCTTTCCAATTCCAACTGATTCAGGCTCCTCTGTGTTACACGATGTGTCCGAATTTCTGACGGGAACTCATGCAGTAGGAATTCCCATGTCAGAAATTCAGACATATTGTGTAGCTATATGGCGCCTATGTTGGTATCCAATATAGCACCTATATGTTAGTATCCAATATAGCACCTATATTTTAGTATCCAATATGACACCTATATTGGTATCTAATATGAAACCAATGTTGGTATCCTATATGATGCCAAGATTGGTATCCAATATGACGTCAATCTTGGTATCTAATATTACGCCAATATTTTATTGCAATATTGGGCCTTTATTGTCAAAATCTGTCGCTCAGTATATTGGCTCAATATGTTGCTGCCTATATTGGCCCAATCAAGTTGTGTTACAGGGGAAATCTTTTTGAATTGAATTGAATTGATACCATAAAAAGAAAGAGTAAAGATTTTTCTCTGCTCGAAGAACTCATCGCGAGTACAGGAAATTTTTCGGAGTGGTCAAATTAAAAAAAGTTTTTTAGAATTTTAGTAGTTTATCATAGAATTGATACCTACCATGGAGAATCTGCGATTGAATGGAAATTAGATCTCTCAATATGCATGAAAATTATTCTGATTTGTTTGTTTCGCAAATCCTGGATTCGGTATATAAAAATTTCATTTTTTAAGGCATTTCGAGCGTTTCTGAGAAATACATTTCGGCCATGCATTGAAAGGCACTTTCTCAACAAATAAAATACAAAACTGTTTTGATTACCTGGCTTCGCAAATTTAGGGTACGGTATATGAAGATTTGCACATTCTATAAAAGATATGCTATATAATATATGATACATAATATGCTCTCAGTAAATTTTTTGTAGAGAATTTAATTCTTTACAACTTTGCTTCTACATTTTTTTTCATATCTCTTACCACTTTGGCAGCGTTCTCTTTTGAATGTGTATATTGTAAAAAATGCAACATATTTATGTTTTTATGATTTTAAGTCGGCCATTTTGAATCCATCATTTTCAATTTTGCAATTATAATGTCAACATCGTAATCACTGGTGTCGAAAACCCCTGTATGAATTTTTTCGTAATTTTATCATTTAAATTATTTAAGTTATATCAGTTGTAAAATATTTTTTGATAAAATATTGATTTTTTAAATTTTTTTCCAAAAAAAATTATTTGCACACTATTTTAATGGGTAAACTTTTAAACTGGTCATTTTTAGACTACGCTGCAAAAGGTTTCATTCAAATCCCTTATAGTAGAGTAAAATCTGGAAGTAAAGTCGCTTAGTTTTCGAGAAAAAAAAAACCGGCGTAGAACCAAACCAGACTTAGTGGGATTCTTTAGTAAGATAATCGTGTACACGAAATCGTTTTTTACGACATTTTTCGGTGGTCGAGAACTTTTTTATTTCGGAAAAACTCAAAAAAATAGATTTTTAATGAAATATGTTTTTTAACGTCTCCACCGCTATATCTCTGAAAACATTTGTGCTATCAAGCTATTTTTTTTTTAGATTAAAGTAGACACAATAGCGCTTCGAACAACGTCCCACGTGAACCCGATTTATTTTTTTTTAAGTTGGTAAAATAATAGGAAACTCAAACTTGTTATTTTCAGTAGAGTAATTTTAGGCAATCGAGAAAAAAGTTTATTTATGAAAATTTGTATATACATGCTGAGTACAAATTGAAGCCAATAGTTGAAAAAAGTTTTTAGGATAAAAATTTTTCATGTCCCGTTCATAGTATTGAGTCAGCGATTTTTTTTAACGGACCAAAGTCATATTCTTGCGCGCTCGGCTGTAGCAAGCCTGCCGACTGCAACGATCTGACGATCCCGGTCGGGGTGTATGTATATAGTAGTTTAACTTATATCAATAGGTACAAAACCAGTAGTGATCAAAAGCATCTAGGGGATCAATATTATTGTTCAATATTTCATATATTGTACAGTAGTATTGATCATATGTTGTTAATATTAAGAAATTGTATAATACATATTAAATAGTCTCCTTTTAATAATAAAAAGAGAGGTGGTAGTAGTACAGTACCTAGAGGTAAAAACCGCTGCCCAAGGAATCACTACTTCCACATCCAGATTTTTTATCTAAGTCACTCGCAACGAAAAAATTTTGTATATGGAAATAATTGTTTATGGAACTTTAATAATATAATATTTGAAATCCTCTACCCCAAAAACCCACAAAACGATACCCCACATCGGTAGCGGGGTGGGGGTGGTGATAGGGGGTGGTAGTGGGGGTGGATGAAGTAAAAAACATTTTGAGGTTTCTGGTTCTTGTACACACCCTAAATCACAAAATCACAATTTTTTTTCATCCCCTTTAATAATGGGGTGGGGGTGGTAATAGGGGTGGCTAATGCCAAATTTTTTTTGGGACCTCAGCTTCTTTTGTATATACTAAATACCAATTTTATGGACTTTTACCTGCTTGATTTACCTATTTTCCCCAAATTTACCCCAATTTACCCCCCAACCCTTCGACGGAACAAGATGAAAATATAATCTAGTTCTAGATCTCGTTAAAGTACATATGTGTACCAAATTTCAAGTCAATATCTCAAACGGTTCCAGAGTAAACGTGCGCACAAAAAAAGTTACAGACAGACCGACAGACATTTTTTTTTCGCTCAAACTTAAAATCTCGACGTTTCGTGACATTCTAAGCCTATTTGAACAATAAAAATTTTTAAAAATTTTTTTGTCGTTACTATACTTCCACTGGACGTGGAAGTAAAAATATGCAATACTTCGAAGTAATGTCATATTGAACGGATTTCGTTCATTTTTGGCAGTATAATAGTAAATGTTTCACAGAAAAGTTTCTATATTGAGCGGGGGCTTGTTAATTTATTTATATTTTTTAAGTGCCACCCCCTTTGAGGGGGTGGCACTATATATGAAATATATGAAGTACAATAATATTTTAAGAAGAAAAGGTTCTATGCAATTTTTCACATAAATTAATAGTTTTTAAGTTATAACGACTTCAAAATTGCGATTTTAGCTTAAAAAAAGGTATTTCTAAACGGCTTTCGTCAAGTATCTCAAAAAGTATTACTTTCTCGAAAAAATGTTATAGACCAATTACAGAAAGTACAAACTGGGAATTAATTATATTTTTAGTTTATTGATGTAGGATTAATAATTTCGTAAGATAACTATTTAGAGTGAGAGTTAAATATCTCAGAAACTGTGACACCTACGCCAAGGATACTAATAGATACAATAATAGGTTATTAATTAAGCTCTTAGCTATTTTTTTATTTGTTTATGTAGCATAAAAAACAAAGAAGTTATGACCGAAGCAATGTCCGTCTACACATTATTTTAATAACAACGTCGCCATTATGTTACTGTAATTAGCCAGTAATTAAAAAAAAAATTAATTTCAAACACGGTTTCTCATTAATATACAGCATGACGTAGATGCTCAAATTTTTTGGTTCGTATACAGCACTTGCTTTAGAAAAAATACGGTTTAAACTATAAAGATATTTTCGATAAAACGTTTTTTTTTTCCTATTCCAAATATCTCAATAAATATTAGTTTTGTTCAAAAATGTGTAGAGACCAAAAATAAGCTCATAAACTAATAATGAATTTCGCTTGTTTATTTATTTACATAGATTTAATAGTTTCGGAAATATGAGTTTACAAATGGCATCCGAATGTTCATAAGACGAAAAATGTAGTTTAAATGTTAAATATCTCAGAAATTGTGACGCATGCTAAGAAAGGGAATTAAAGCCAATTAATTGCGCTTTCAAATTATTTTTTACTCGTTTTGTTACTATAATTAGCCAATAATTTAAAAAAATTATCTCAAATACAGTTTTTCGTTAAAATGTAGCATTACCTAAATGCTCAAATTCTTTTTTGCTCATTTAAAGCACTTGTTTTAGAAAAAAATGCATTTTAAACTTTAAAGGTAATTTCGAAACCCTTGGATACCAAATATAAACTTAAATATCTCCGAAATTATTAATTCTACATCAATAAACAAAAAATATAATTAATTCCCAGTTTGAAGGGTGCTTTCTGTAATTGGTCTATAACATTTTTTCGATAAAGTAATACTTTTCGAGATACTTGACGAAAGCCGTTTGAAAATACCTTTTTTTAAAAGCTTTTATTTTAAGCTAAAATCGCAATTTTGAAGTCGTTATAACTTAAAAACTATCAATTTATGTGAAAAATTGCATGGAACCTTTTCTTCTTAAAATTTGATTCTATTTCAGCTCCAATAAATATATATATTTTTTAAGTGCCACTCCTCGAGAGGGGGTGGCACATTTTTACTTCCACGTCCAGTGGAAGTATAGTAACGACAAAAAAATTTTTAAAAATTTTTATTGTTCAAATAGACTTAAAATGTCATGAAACGTCGAGATTTTAAGTTTGAGCGAAAAAAAAATTTCTGTCTGTCTGTCGGTCTGTCTGTCTGTAACTTTTTTTTGTGCGCACGTTTACTCTGGAACCGTTTAAGATATTGACTTGAAATTTGGTACACATATGTACTTTAACGAGATCTAGAACTAGATTATATTTTCATCTTGTTCCGTCGAAGGGTTGGGGGGTAAATTGGGGTAAATTTGGGGTAAATGGGTAAATCAAGCAAGTAAGAGTCCATGAAATTGGTATTTAGTATATACAATAGAAGCTAAGGTCTCAAAAAAAATTTTGGCATTAGCCACCCCCACCTCCTTATTAAAGGGGATGAAAAAAAATTGTGATTTAGTGAATGTACAGGAACCGGAAACCTCAAAATATTTTTTTACTTCATCCACCCCCCCACTACCACCCCCCTATCACCACTCCCACCCCACTACCGATGTGGGGTATCGTTTTATGGGTTTTTGGGGTAGAGGATTTCAGATATTATATTATTAAAGTTCCATAAACAATTATTTTCACATACAAAGTTTTTTCGTTGTGAGTGACTTGGATAGAGAATCTGGATGTGGAAGTAGTGATTCCTTGGGCAGCGGTTTTATGAATGATATCTAATTTTTTAGATGACAGTAAGCAACTCCACCCCAACCTAGAATGCCATATATTAATCCAGATTCAACTAACGCTACATGCGAGGTGTATAAATTGCGTCCCAATGTCGAGCTTAGCGCTGATAAAAAAAAATCGCTGTTGCCAAACGGTACACTTTAGGAAAAAACATATTGTTTCAAAAACTTTTGTGATTATTAGGCTTTATTTTCTTCGCTGCATGTATGCAAATATTTTCAAAAATAAAAAAGTTTATCGATTGGTGAAGATTTCAATACACAAAATATGTATTTTTAGTTTATTTGATTTTTAGAGAAATGAAAGTGCGAATTGTGCCCAAACCGTTTATATTGGTAAAAGCGCTACAGTGTGTGCTTTAATTTGACACAAAACAAATTTCGGTACCTTTAATAGTTTTAAAGATATGGCGGTGGAAACAAAAAAAAACAATTTTCTTTAAAAATACATTTTTTTCACTTTTTATTGATTTAAAAAGTTCGAGACCACAAAAAAATGTCGTAAAATATGATTTCATATGCCCGGTGACATACTCAAAGGAACCTAATATGTTTGACCTGGTTCTACGCCAAAAAAAAAAAACGACACGATAGACTTACGAAATCGCTGCTCTATTAAGTTCAAAGTATTTTCGTAATAACGCACTTTTTTCATCTAAATGGACTGGACTATATTATTAAAATACAGGAAACATTCTACATTTAAATTCTATATTTGTGTGGAGAGGACAGTTACACAAAAACTATGAATGCTCAACAAATGAAAAAGGAAGTACCCTAGCTATGTTTTATTTAGGAGAAACAAACAATGAAGAAATCAGTTAGAGAGCTCAATTTTTTTGACGTAGTGCCCATTACGTAAAAAATTAAACTACTCAACTGATTTTCACTGAAGAGGGTATTTCATAGCCAATTCAACAAAATCACAGATGTGCAAATAAAATGAGCAATATCAGCATACTTAGCTGGATCAGCAGATGAAGATGGGGAAGTAAATCCTGCAACCCACACGAAATCGCGGTCCCTCAAGAAACGAAACAGATGAACGGGGGGATACGATAATAATTAGTTTAATTTTGATTGATTTTGTTAAGTTTCAGAAATTAATTCTATTTGTATTTCTAAGTTTTTCTTTATATTTTAGGTAATTATCATAATTAAATTTGTATTTGTTTGCCTTTTTGTTCAATTTCATATAAATATTATTTTTAGATATTGATTCCGACATCCATCCCAATTGATGTAGGCACCTCTGTTCATACTACTACATGGATTTCCATCTTACAAATTTAGAACATTGTGTAATAATATGGCGCCTATGTTGGCACTTAATATTTCTTCAATGTTGGTATTCAATATTAGCCCGTCGGGCAGAGCGCGAAAAGCCTTCTCTTTCTTGACCTACCCAATACTGAAGTATAACCAGATGGGACCTTCACTACTTATTAAAGCATGTTATTTTACATAGGAAATCAAAATTGACGACACTCTCCATTGGTCGAGACCGAAGATATAAGAAGAAAACTAAAAAAAAAGAAATTTAGAAATTTAATATTTAATCAAATATAACTTTAGAACTAAAACAGATAAAAATGAAATTTTTGTCTGGTTTTGACAAGTAAACATTGGTGTTTAATTTGAAGTATAATTTATTGCAATAATTAAAAAATTAACATAAAAAAACTGGCAAAATTCAAAAGGATACACAAATCAGCAACATTTTTCAAATTCTTAACTCGCCATAACTCGCTTATATAACGAGCTATTCAATTTTTTCTTTCACCAAAAACTGACAAATTTTATAGGCTTCATTTGTCTCGATTCATGCCAGATCTAATTTTTTAACTAAAAGCGCTACAGCCCTTGAAACACAACGAAGCACACTACGACGACGAAGACACGAGGCTTCCTCTCTCGCCCCTGCTTCGCTCTCGGCCCATCAAGAAACGTATCGGCTGCTGGCCTCATTATTGTCTGGATAAGTATTAATATAACTATATATTATTTTATTTACATTTATAGTCCAGTCAATGAAAGAGTTGTAGAGAACATTTTAGAGGGGAGAATTTTTCTCTTCAGGGATGTGTTGGGGGTAGTCAGGAGGTAAACATACTAAAAGTCCCCGCCCCTAGCCCCGCCGCTTCAGGGGGAGAGAGGGGTTGGAAAGGTTCCCTTTTTCGATTCTTCGCTTATAACTCGAAAAGGATGTATCGTACGAAAAAAGGTAATCTATGCAAAATTAAACATAATTAAATTTTCCACAAGAATGTTTATATTCATTTTCTTCCTATATGTTATAGTTTACGAGATACTCGCCAGCGAAAATCGATGATAAATAAAAAAAAATCAATGATGTACCTTGAATATTTCTATCAAAGCGGTTCACCGTGGTCTGCTAATAAATCATAGTCATAAAACAATGTTTATTTTACAACACTCGACGTATTTACTAACGTAATATTTTGTCGAAATCTATACATTTCCTTAAATATACAGTGTGTCTCACTTAAAACAAAGATACCCTTATAACTTTTTCATTTTGTTTCCGATTTGAATCAAATTTTACTCAAGTATAGAACAAATTAGGATCTACTTATGACCAGAAAATCATTCACCTGCCATAAAGACAAAGCCACTTGCGAGTCTAAAATATGATGAAAAAAATAAAACATTTTGAATGTTAGAAATTCTAAAAAATGCATCCGGTCGGCGCCACAAACGTACATACACCAAAATTTTGCACTCTTCGGTACTGATTTCATTATTCTTGTCGGACATCTTTTTGTAATAAGAATGATATTAGTAGAGACAAGACATATTGCCTCTGATATTAGTAAAGTGATTAAAAGTGTAAGTGAGCCTTCATGTGGTTATAATGAAGATAAAAATCAGATTAAAATAATATAGCATTGTCTGATCTGTGGAAAATCCAAAAAAAATAAGAATAAATTAAAAACATTTTTAAGAAGCAATTTGTACAGGAACGGGTGCGGAAACTAGAAAAAAAAAATTAAAGCTGCAGTGACGCATTGTGATATAGAAATAAAAGGCAGGTTTTACTTTTATTCAGATTTATTTGGGGATGACGGAAATTATCATAAAATTTGTTATGCAAAATATATTAGCAAAAAAAAATTAAATGTGTACAAACTAAACCACTGAAAGAAAAAATGAATTTAAGGTAGCGTTAAACATTTTATTTAGGGAGGTTGAACTTGCTGTTTTGCAAAAAAGAATCCTTAACTTTAACATTTCTAAAAACACTCCTTAATGATATATTTGAAGAAATCACGGAAGAAGAATTAGATTATTATAGCAGCGGAAATATAAGAAAGAGACTAGAAAGCATTTAAACAAACAAAGTGTTTTGGGAACACAAAGGAAATACAACAGTTCATTCAAGTGATAATAAAGCTAAAAAGACTAAAGAATTTTTGTTGTCAGACACAAGTGCTGCCAGTATCTTAAATGAAGCTATAGGTGGGCATTTTAAAACTGTAAAAAACACGACTACTATTCAGAATAATCATCAATGTAAACAAGAAGCTTCAGATTTGTTATAAACATTTATGTCGTGGATACTAAATATGTCGGCACAGACAAATTTGATTTAAACGTTATTTCTATAGTAATGCAATTTATATTAATAATTATGAAAAAAAAAAACAACCAGCATAGACCACTTTTTTAATCCTTTACATATAATTACATGTGTATCGTGCCGTCAGAAGAAAAAAACTTATTGATATGCTTTATTCTTTTGGCTATGGTTATTCCTACGATGAAATACGGATATTTAACATCTTTAGCTAGTCACGTATTAGTAAAAACTACGACATTTTCATTCCACCTGGAGTTCCTCCAGTAAGTTCTGAAGAAAACAATTACATTCATCGACATATTATTCAATTTGATTTATTAATTTTATCATCTTACAATAAAGGAAAGATTATTGTAAAGCTTTTGTTACGGCCGCTGATTATAGCCTTGCGCGGTTTATGGCGAACGCGGGATGTACCGGGAACGAGAGAGGAAGCCTTGCGACTCCGTCGCCGAAGTGCGCTTCGTTGTGTTTAAAAGGCTGTACCTCTTTTATTTACAGAGCTGGACCCAGCATTAATTGAGACAAAATGAAGTCTATGAAATTTGGCAGTTTTTGGTGAAGAAAACATTCGAATAGCTCAATACATAAGCGAGTTACAACGAGTTAGAACTTTTAAAAAAATTGACAATTTGTGTAACATCTAAATTAACGTAAATTTTCTAGTGTTAAAGTTATTATTTTTGTAATAAATTATACATCAAATTAAAGAGAATCGTTTATACTATAAAACTAAAAAAATATATAATTCTATCTTTTTTCGTTTGAAAGTTATTCGTGGTTGAATTTGAATTTTATTATTTTCATTTTTTTTTTTCTTGTAACTTCGATCTCGACCAATTGAGAGTGTCGTCAAAAGTGATTTCCTATGTAAAAAAACCTGCTGAATAAAATGAAATAGGTTTTATTTGGTTATACCTCGGTATTGGGTTAGTAAACGCTAGAGCCTGCCATCCGACGTACTATATGGTATCAGTCTTGATGTCTAATATTATGCCAATATTTGATTGCAATATTGGGCGTTCATTGTCAAAATCTGTCGTTCAGTATATTGGCCCAGTATGTCGGCAGTAGGTGCGGTGCCAACTATACTACAGGGGAAGGTACTTCATTCATCCTAATTTTAAATATAAAAAGACAAAAAAATTGTCAACAACCCTGCTTATTTCTTAACCTTTATATGGAATGTATGAAGTTTTACTAATAGCTTAAATATTAATAACAATAGAAAGGTTGCTTAAGTTTTCATTTCAGATTTCTTCATTGTCCCTGATATTTCACATTTTCTTGTGATTTTGTTTATTCCTCGAACTTCAATTTAGAGATTAGATTATTATTACCAGTTATTTAAGTTTATTTTATTCTGAAAATATTAGTAACTTGTGTATCAATGATAAACTACATAGTAGGAGAGCTGGCAAACATTATGGTGAACGATAAGATTCAAAACTTTCACTGATGGCAGTCCATTCTTTGGTCTTTGGGTATGTCAAAACCGATCGTCTGCCGTTCCAAAGTGGCAGCATTAACTTGGGTGGGGTGTATTCAAAAAGGGGTGATTTAGGTTTTAGTGAACCATATTGTTCAAGAAAATTTTTTGCAGGGGTGACTAATATAGTTAGTCTAGACGGCATTTCTACACAGGCAGACGATTTTTCTGGTAGCATTATCATAGCAGACGCAACTCAAAATGGCAAAAAATCACATTTCGGTGAACTATATTGTTCAAAAATAATTTTCGCGTCCTTCGATTTGTCTACTTATGGTTTAATAAATAACGAATCGGCAGACGACAAAATCGGTAGCATCGCCCTAGCAGACGCTGTCAAAGTGACAGATCCGGTTTTGATGAACGACATTTATCAAGAAAAATTGTGTAAGGAATGATAAATACAACAACTCAAGATTACATTCTCGCCCAGGCAGTCAATTTTTTTCGTAGCTATGTGTATGGCAGACGCTTGTCAAAGTGGCAAAAATCACGTTTCTGTGAAATATAGTGGTCAAAAATAATTTTTGCGTCCTTCGATTCGTCTATCTATGGTACAATAAATAACGAATCAGCAGACGAAAAAATCGGTAGCATTTTCCTAGCAGACGCTGTCAAAGTGAAAAATTTTATTTTTTTTTTTCTATATAAATAGGTTTAGAATGTTGCGACGAAATTTTAAGTTTGAATAACAAAAATCTGCCTGTAGGTCGGTTATCTATTATAAAGTCATACAAGTTGTCCGCCAGAATTTTGATACTTCAAACTATCAGGATGGAAATATATTTAATATCTCGAAGGGTCCATCGATTTTGGGAAACTTTAAAGATGTATTCCCCTCGGATCCCACAATTAGTTTCTATGGTAGAGGAGCAAAAGCATATTCCATGCAATCTGTAGGTAGCGAGTTAAAAAAAGACCATCTTTTTGTTACTTTTCAAATAATATTTATTTGTTTATTGCGATATTACCATATTGTGATACTACCTTGTAGGGATATAGGCATTTCATGTTTTTGTTAAGGATGTTGATTTTTTTTTAAATGAATATTTAAGTTATAAGTTGCTTGTGATATCGTATTTAATCTTCCTTTTGGTAATATAAGTTACTGTTATCAATAAGTCGTTTGTATGTTCCTTACGGCATAGCCATATAGATTGATATTCTTATGGCTATACATATTATTTGTTACTTTTAGATTATTATGTTCTGAAAATAATGTATTCTAGGCTTTTTGTTATGTTATTTTTTATTTGTATAGAAGTAATAAATCTGTTGTTTAAAGTCAGATTTTTATTTTATTCGCACAGGAAATATAACGAACGAACTGTCACCGATTTTTTGTGTGCAGAAAAATTCTTTGTTTGAAAACTGCTGTCTACGGAATCACTATTTCCACATACCATCAAAGAGGGTAATTTGATGATGGGACGAAAGTAACGGGGTGGCCGTGGCGGTGGTCGATGGCAAAATGTTTTGATAGTTTTGCTTCTCGTATACACACTTGATCACAATTTTATTTCTTTAGCCCATTTAATATGGGGTGGGGGTAGCGGCAGTGGCTGATGTCAAAAAAAAAAATTGAGACCTTTGGTTCATTTAAATAGTAGGGTGGGGATGGCTGATGCCAACAAATTTTTTAAGACCTTGGTTTCTCGTACATACACTAAATCCCAATTTTATTAATTCTTACTTGTTTGCTTTGCCTATTTAACCCTATTTGCCCCCAACCCTTCGACAATATAATCTAGTTCCAGTTCTCGTTACAGTACATAGATACACCATAAATCAATATCTTAAACAGTTCCAGAGTAATTGTGCGCACAAAAAAGATTACAGACAGACCTACAAACAGATTTTTGTTGTTCAAACTTAAAATTTCGTCGCAACATTCCAAACTTATTTATATAAGAAAAAAAATTAAAATTTTTCACTTTGACAGCGTCTGCTAGGAAAATGCTACCGATTTTTTCCTCTGCCGATTCGTTATTTATTGTACCAAAGATAGACGAATCGAAAGACGCAAAAATTATTTTTGATCACTACAGTTCACCGAAAAGTGATTTTTGCTACTTTGACAGGCGTCTGCCATACACATAGCTACGAAAAAAATCGTCTGCCCGGACGAGAATGTAATTTTGACTTGTTGTATTTATCATTCCTTTCATAATTTTGCTTGATAAATGTCGTTCATTAAAACCGGATCTGTCACTTTGACAGCGTCTGCTAGGGCGATGCTACCGATTTTTTCGTCTGCCGATTCGTTATTTATTAAACCATAAGTAGACAAATATAAGGACGCGAAAATTATTTTTGAACAATATAGTTCACCGAAATGTGATTTTTTGCCATTTTGAGTTGCGTCTGCTATGATAATGCTACCAGAAAAATCGTCTGCCTAGATAGAAATGCCGTCTAGACTAACTATATTAATCACCCCTGCAAAAATTTTTCTTGAACAATATGGTTCACTAGAACCTAAAATCACCCCTTTTTGAATACACCCCTCAAGTTAATGCTGTCACTTTGAAACGGCAGACGATCGGTTTTGACATACCCAAAGACCAAAGAATGGACTGCCATCAGTGAAAATTTTGAATCTTATCGTTCACCATAATGTTTGCCAGCTCTCCTACTAACAGTATCAGTCTATTTAATAGAATGCGACACTAAACTTTAATACAGTATTTGTGATTTCTAATTAAAATTAAAGCTAAATTCTAACCAGAGAAGTAAATAACGATTAATTATATATTACACTCGATGAGCATTACGTAAATTTCAAACATTCCCAATGGTCAAGCTTCTAAGAAACGCACTGAAATATGTAGATAAAAAGATCTATTAGATATTCATTTAAATATGAACCATTTTTGTTTTTTGTGGTGTGTAGTTCATTAACCAAAATGGCTTTGTGGTTTGCTCTTAATTGTAGACATTATATCTATAAATATCAAAATAAATTACTTTGACAAAAAAGTAAATTAAACTTTAAGGTGAAATACTTTTTCCTTTACAGAATTCTACATAAACATTAGTAGGTTTTTTTACACGTAGGATCTTGGGATGTTAAAATTAAATAAGGTTTTCTTATAATCCACTGTAATAATAACATTTAGTTTGTTTATTATTATTATATAAGAACTTATAAGATATAACGATGCTTGTGGTTTTCTGTTATGAACGCTTGACTGACAGTTCGTCAATCTACAAACCACTTCAATCAGTCAAAAGTATGGAAACAAGCAATTTTCGCCGTTGTTGTAGATTTTTGCTTTGTTCTATTTTGGGTGTCAATGCGTTTGTTGTCTACAGACAATTTGGTGATATTAAGAATTTTGTGTAAATCTCTAATATAAAATCCCTAACGTGTGGTTTTGTCTGTTAGCAATTCCCGATCACTTAGAAACCTAAAATTCACTACAGACATTCATTGGCACCTAAGGTTGATGAAAAAAATATCAAATCCAGAAAATTCAATACGGCAGATCCAAGGATCCTTAAGGAAAAGCCTCTTATTTTTTGACCCCCTTCCAGAAGAGATGGAAACTTGAATATTTTTTTAGAGGAGTCCAAATCAGAATTCGAAAATTATTAAAAGAATACATGAGGACTGAACCAGAAAAATGGATCGTTGGGCAAACATTTTTCATCGGCGTATCCTATGGTTTTTATTAGCTTAATAGTTTCCGTAATGTAAAAATTAATTTTTAAAATCAAACCCGGAGACAATCAAGACTACCAAGAGAAAAATTCCTCGAAATTTGATATAAAACTCGATAGAGGCGTCTGGAATGCGACACTGAGGTTGCTTCTTCCAAAATTGATCAAATATCTTCATCACCTATTAATGAACTTGACTGGACAAACATTCTTTAGAAACGGCTTTGATTGATTGATTTGATTTACGCAGGCATTGCAGCCACTTCCGGGAAACATACCGCCGCGCAGTGCATCTTTATTGAAAAAAATCGGTAACCTAGCCAATTTTCGATAAAAACTTACGAAACTTGGTTGAATTAAGTATTTGAATATGCTGCTTCAAAATTTGGGTAAGAAGAAGCAAAAAAAGATGAAAAATTCAATTAAATAACCCAGCCACAAAAAAAGTCATAATCCTGGAACTTGACCCGAGTATGTCTCGACGCTGAATTCGAATTCGACCTCAGAAAAGCCCAGACACCCTCAACATTTTGAGCTGGAGCGAAAAAACCCTTAGAATAGGGTAAAATCGCTCCTCATATATGAAGTACAATCCTAGGGATTTTGAGGTTGCTGATTTCAAATTTCAACATGCCAAAAGCCAAAAATTGATTCTTGGGGTGAAAGGGGGTGTAAAAATGAAAATTTGACAAAATGCGTGATTTACATTCTAAAAGTTTATTCCTGGGGATTTTTGAGGTTGCTGATTTTAAATTTCAACATGTCAAAAGCTCAAAATTGATTCTTAGGGTGAAAATCGATTTAAAAAGGGGTTGAAAGGGGTGTAAAAATAAAAATTTGACAAAATACATAATTTTCATTCTAATCTTATATTTCTAGGGATTTTTGAGGTTGATGACTTCAAATTTCAATATGCCATAAGCCAAATATTTATTCTTGGGGTGAAAATCGAGTAAAATGAATGGGGTGAAAAATGAAAATCTGACAAAATACGTAATTTTCATTCCAAAAGTATATTTCTAGGGGTTTTTGAGGTTGCTGATTTCATATTTCACTAGAATTTCCTAGAATTTACTCTTACGTTGAAAATAGAGTAAATTAGTGGTTGAAATGTGTAGAAATAAAACGTTGAAAAAATACGTAATTTATGTTCTGAAATTATATTTTTAGAGGTTTTGAACTTGTTGAGTTCAAGGTCAAATCCGATCTCAGAAAAGCCCATGTGCCCTCAATATTTTGAGCCTTTAGCGAATAAACAATCCTAAAATAGAGTAAATCATCCCTGAATTTGTGGTAACAATAAATACATGCAAAAAGTAATTAACAAGCACAAAAGTATTGTATTCAAATATAGATTTTTGGTATATAGCAAAGGATTTTCCACTCTGGTTAAGCAACCCCCAAAATGGCCAAAAGAAGGAAACCACCCTAAAACAAGGCAAAACTAACACACATTTCAGGATCTATAAATTGAATGGTAAAAAATATCAAAACAAGGGAGAGGGTTATGTTTTATATTTAGCAGTCATCTCCCTAAATAATGACGGAACAACTACTCTTAGATTAGGCTAAAATATACCCCTGTTCTTGCAAAGAATATACGCCATCATACCATCATTGTAGAGTATATAAATGCTAAAAAATGACATAAAAAATGAAGATTTGAAAGTTTGGAATTATGCAGGACTAGAGTGACTTAAAGTTCACCCTTTTTATCAAAGTATATATAAATGTAAAAACTACCATTATATAAAAATAAAATACATGATTACCATTAAATTATGGAAAATGTGGAAGTTTTTGATTTATACATTTTTGAATAGAAACTAAAGTGACTTTAACCTCTCTCACGAACTTTATTTTTATATTAGGGTAGTTTTCATCTATCTAGGGGTTGCTTAACCAACTCAGAGTAGAAAATTCCTTGCCGTGTACCAAAAATTTATATTTAAATACAATGCGTTTGCGCTTGCATGTATTTATTGTTACCACAAATCAGGAATGATTTACCCTATTTTAGGGTTGTTTATTTGTTAAAGGCTCAAAATTTTGAGGGCACATGGGCTTTTCTGAGATCGGATTCGAACTTGAACTCAACAAGTTCAAAACCCCTAAAAATATAATTTCAGAATATAAATTATTTATTTTTTTCAGCTTTTTATTTCTACACCTCTTTCAACCACTAATTTACTCTATTTTCAACCTAAGAATAAATTTTATGCTTTTAGCATGCTGAAATTTGAAATCAGCAACCTCAAAAACAGCTATGAAAATTACGTATTTTCTAAAATTTTCATTTTTCTCCCCTTTCAACCCCCATTTTACTCGATTTTCACCCTGAGAATAAATTTTTGGCTTCTGGCATGTTGAAATTTAAAATCACCAACCTCAAAAACCTCTAGAAATATAAGTTTAGAATGAAAATTACGTATTTTGTCAAATTTTCATTTTTACACCTCCATTTTACTCAATTTTCACCCAAAGAATCAATTTTTGGCTTTTGGCATGTTGAAATTTTAAATGAGCAACCTCAAAAACCCTAGGATTGTACATTAGGAATACTTTTTGCATGTACTTATTGTCACCATATATGAGGGGCGTTTTACCCTATTCTAAGGTTGTTTTTTCGCTCTAGCTCAAAATTTTGAGGGTGTTTGGACTCTTCTGAGGTCGGATTCGAATTCAGCGTCGAAAAATACATTGGACTACGCGGGTCGAGTTCCATGATCAGGACTTTTTTTTTGTTTGCTTCTTCTAGCCCCAATTTTGAAGCCGCTATATTGAAAAAAAAATTTCTGCAGCAAAACTGAATTTAGCACATCCAAATACTTAACTCTACCAAGTTTCGTAAATTTGTATAGAAAATTGGCTAGGTTATCGATTTCTGACGCCTGTTTTCAATAAAAGCACCACTGTGCGCCGGCGCCGAGCCGGCTAATTCCAAGCTGGGTTGGATTACGGTCATGCTTGTTGTCAGCAGCGAGTTAGCGTTAGCGTTTAGCCCCGAGGAAAACTAACCTAACCCTGTATTGATAAACGGGACGAAGAAAATGATACTAAGTATCAATGTTTCTAGATTCATAAAAATGCCATTACCTATTCCTCCAAATGTTACAGCTTAGAAAAATCATTAGTTTTAAAAAATATTGAAGGAATTATTTCTCACATAATACATTCAACGCAGGCTCGAGCAGTTATTTTGTCTTCGGATACTGATGTTTTTATTTTACTTATGCATCATTTTCAAAAATCAAACTACTCAGAAATGTATCACTGAGAGAAAAAACATTGTAAAATTAAAAAAATCACTAATGATTGAAAATAAATCAAATATATTTTTTCCTCATTGGTGTTTATAGTTAATTCAAAAAGACAACATATGGTTTTATGAAGCGTTTTCAAAACAAAAGTGCCTAATGATGATTTAAATATTTGACCCTTTTAAAACAACTGCATAATGTTCAGTTGAATTTATCAGAAAAAATAATATAACTTTGTTTCAACTGTGCTGTTCTTTAAAAATATTAACTATCGTATACACAAAATCAATGAGTTTCTTTAAAATGTAAATGTTCAACTTTTGTTTATATGGATGAGTTATTAAAATAGTCAGGCAAGTAAAACAGTCATAGTTTAGAATGGGTTACCGAAATAACATTAGATGCATACCAATTAACAAGCTTGTAAAAATCCATGATCCTGAATTATCTACAGTCAAAGAAACAGTATGGGTAAATTCAACAAAAAAAAATGGTTAACTAACAATATCGTTAATTTTGTTAAACTAAACTATATTGATGGTATTTTTAAACAAGAGGTGATTGTTATTTTAATTAATAAAAAGTTGTCGTACAACAAAACAAACATTAACTTAAAAAATAGATGAATAAGACTATTATTTTTGTCGTCTGACTATTATTTTGTTGAATTCTGTCAAATTAAACTAGATAATAGTATATTTTATTTTTAACTATTATCGAATTGTAATTCTAACCCAGTATTAGTTCGCTGTATTATTGTACTTGGTAGACAAACCAATATTATTGTCGTCTTCTAGAAGTTCTAAAAGAATTACCATAAAATTTGCTTGCTTACCACGTAGTCTATTACAGAAATTATTCCCAGATGACGCCACATACAAATCACTGACAATAATCAATCATGCATTATCTTATACTCTTATGAATTTATAGAAAATTAATAACATGACTGCAATGTTCAAATTCTCTCAGGGATCATCGATATATTTGGATGGATCTTATAAACGATCTCTAATCTTTGGTTTGGGTGGTCTGATGTCTCAATACTGAGATTTTGGCTAACGAAAAAAATTTCATCATACAATAAAGTGTAGATCAACCTAAAAATTAGTTGGTGAACAAAAAACAAAGTCGTTTTACTATTTAATTGTAGACCAAATTGAAAATGGTTAGTGAACATAAAAAAATGTCATTGTACTATTTAATTTGTTACAAGAAGATATGATTATTAAACTACTATTTGTTTACGAAAACAAATAAAGTTGTATGACTATTCTTTTCTGATTGATTTAACTATGAAACTAGATAGGCGCGATTTCATATGCTCTTTTTGGTTGAATTTACCTATCATTTTCTTTGAGTGTAATGTATTTCCAGCGACTCGCACATCAACCGGATGCGATTTCACGAGCGAAATTGGTTCCAAAAAATCTAAAGTTGATGAAATAAGGTATTTCAAAAATTTTGGTTTAGGTCCTATGTAATCTTGCATAGCATAAGCTGAAGAATTTATATTGCATTCTGAAGTTTTATTTTAACGTACTCTTGCAAAGCAGAATGCGAGAAAAAATTAAGTGCCTTGTTCAAAATTCTACAAATGCAATAATTTTAATTTGTCAACACAAATAATAAAAGTTATATTAGTAAAGGTCTTATTTTGTTTTATAACAAAACATTTTGTATTAAATCATTTCTCATGCAGATTTCTTACAACTTAATAGTATTAATTAAGTTCGCGCCACTGGACGAAAGTGGCTCTATTTTTCTTATTTTTATAGGTAATGGGGTAGACAAAATGGGAATTTGTAGGTAAAATATCGAACTACAAATTATATTAAACAAATATTTTAAAATAATTATAATGAAAGAGGTGGAGAGCTGGGATTTAAAAAAATGATTGTTTTTTCTTTATTCTTATATTAATTTTAACCTCGTTATCTTCAGACCAGCAGAGATAAAGGAGGTTGGAATAAATGTGGTGTGTTATTATTGTAATTAGAATATGAAATTATAACCCGAACTTGCCGAGAAAAGTGAAAAAGTGTCTCCAGCAACATATAGTTTTTTTTTATTTAAATTTTAAAATTATTCTGAGCCTGTGATAATAAAAATCGCTGTTACTAGATATAATTCAGTCAAGTTCGTATCACAAATATTAACAGCTCTATTATTGTTCCAGCGCCCGTTCTATGGAGTCCCATAAACTGAAATTTATAAATAGGGTGTACACAAAGAACATTTCGACATTAGGAATGGCACATTATATGAAAGAACTTGCTTCTTTAAGTCGAAAGTATTTGTAGGGTAGGCGCGCAGATCTTAAGTCTATTTTCAGTCCCTCCGGAACTTGGCACGACGTCTATTTTGCGAACCTTGAGGTTATATTTTGCAACCCACGTTATTTTACTACTATCCAAAATTATAATCTTAAATATTACTTGCATGTGTAAAGTACACCGTTGTGTTTTTGAACTTTCAAGTGTTAGGTATTTAGCTGTATACAGATTATTGCAGATAAAATGTTAATTACATATTATGTACAATAAAAACTTCTAATTACTACAGGTGTGTCGAGATTATTTTTATATTTTTTTTACTTTAATCATGTATTTTGTCCAGATTACAAAACCCAATTCCACCGATAAAAATTAATTAAAAATGTCAATACCAATTTTCAAACATTAAAAATACATGTAATAGGCTATTTATTGTCTATGTATTTAAAAACAGGGTTGAAAGGAACTAAAACTTTAAAGCGTTTTTATTGTTTATTATGTTCAATTGACCCCAAGATATGAAAAAACCGCGGAGTGCTACCATTTAAAGTGGTGCGTTTTTGAGATCGAAGTAAAAAGGTCTACTTTTCATATTTTTTTTTGCTCGAAAACTATGCATTTTTTCTATAAACACGTCAATAGAAAAGTGTGTAGAGAATTAAATTTCTAATCGAAATGGCACCTTCAGAAGTCAATTTTTTTTTTTTTACATAAATACGTCCAAAAAACAAAACAAAAAAAAACGAAAAAATGCAATTTTTTTATTTTAGCCTGTAACTATTTTTCGGGTACATTTAGGCATAGACATTGCTGCATAACAAAAAAAGCTGGCGTTTTACCTATTAAAATGAGATTTTGTAAACAGTTTTACGATTAATAGTGACCGAGATATAGCGTTTCAAAGTTTGCAACTTTTAACTTTTTTTGCTAATTTTACAAATTTCGTCTTGTAACTTTTTTCTGAGTGAATTTAGGTGTAGACATTATTATATTAAAGTGAAAGCTGACTTTACGCCCGTTGAAATGGTGCTGGTAAAAGTCTCTACGACAAATAGAAACCTAGATATAGCGTTTCGAAGAGTGTTACTTTTATTAACTTTCTTCCAATTTTTACGTTCTTTTTTAAATTTCGGCCTATAACTATTTGTCAAATGCAAGTCCAGTAGCCATCGGTTCTGCTTCTGAATGTATTGTAACATTACTATACGGTATGAAAATTGATGGCCAAAGCACCTGTCGCTATAAGTTATTTCAGAAGTACTCAACAGGTGCGAAATTCTCATTGTCCCGATTGCCTCCAACAACTGATGCTGCTAAACATCATGGTTTAAGAACTTACTTGCAAATGCAACATTGGAAAGGAAATATTGTAAATCCTCTCATCTGGGGTTGGAAAAGTTCAGAAAATGGACTAGTACCAATTTTGACAACTAAACCTCCCGCACCACAAGTTTTGCTGGAAAAAATAGCCTGTAAATGCACCAAAGGATGCAGAGGAAACTGTGGGAATGAATTGCTCCATTTTTTGCAAAGAATGTATGGGAATGAACTGTGAAAACGCTGATGTACCTCAAATAACGGAAGACGATGTTTAGATAGATGCCGATGAAGAAATCGACTTTGATTTTGAAAATATGTTAAATCCAGCATTTGAATAATTTCATAATGTAAGTTATTAATCTAAGTTATTTGAACAAAAAAAAAACACGTGATATAAGTTCAGAAGTGGAAAAATGTAAAAAGTTATTTTTTAAGTACAATAATCTACTATACCTAGACTGTATCTTGGTTACTATTGATCACATAAACTTCTATTGCAGACCATTTAAACAAGAATGCTGCGAGTACATTCCATGTAGCAATAGCTGTATTTGACAAATAAGTTATAGGCCGAAATTTAAAAAAGAACGTAAAAATTGGAAAAAAGTTAATAAAAGTAACACTCTTCGAAACGCTGTATCTAGGTTTCTATTTGTCGTAGAGATTTTTACCAGCCACCATTTCAACGGGCGTAAAGTCAGCTTTCACTTTAACATAATAATGTCTACACCTAAATTCACTCGGAAAAAAGTTACAGGACGAAATTTGAAAAAAAATAGTAAAAATTAGCAAAAAAAGTTAAAAGTTGCAAACTTTGAAACGCTATATCTCGGTCACTATTAATCGTAAAACTATTTACAAAATCTCATTTTAACGGTTAAAACGCCAGCTTTTTTTGTTATGCAGCAATGTCTATGCCTAAATGTACCCGAAAAATAGTTTACAGGCTAAAATAAAAAAAAAATAAAAAATTGCATTTTTTCGTTTTTTTTGTTTTGTTTTTTTGGACGTATTTTTGTAAAAAAAAAATGGACTTCTGAAGGTACCATTTCGATTGGAAATTTAATTCTCTACACACTTCTCTATTGACGTGTTTATAGAAAAAAATCATAGTTTTCGAGCAAAAAAAAAAAATGAAATGTGGACCTTTTTACTTCGATCTCAAAAACGCACCACTTTAAATGCTAGCACTCCGCGGTTTTTTCATATCTTGGGGTCAATTGAACATAAGAAACAATAAAAACCCTTTAACGTTTTAGTTCCTTTCTACAGTAGATGGACAATAGACTATAAATAGTACAACAAAAAATCAACCACCTTCAAAAATTCTCGCTAAAAATTATGAAACAAAATTTCACCGTCGCGTCGTCGTCGCTCATTTGATCCAACCTTATTACCTAATGCAGATATTGAAGTCGATTAAAAATACATTTGAATTCGTTATTTGCTAATTTTGGCATCGACATCAATATCCACATTAGGTAATAAGGTTCAATTAACTGAGCGACGCGACGGTGAAATTTTATTTCATAATTTTTAGCGAGAATTCTTGAAAGCGATTCAATTTAAAAAAAAAACCTTTTTAGTTCTCTCTCTTTGAATATCCGTCATTGTGACCTTTTAAGCTTTGATAGGATTTTGCAGTGTGAGAAGCAAATATGTGTTTAATTTCGGTTTATTATATATATTTAAAAAATCATAAATTGTACAGGGTTATTCACTATATATTGACCCCCCCCCCCCTTTATTTCTGAAAATAGAAAAAAAAGTTTCGTATAAAAGTTGTAGGATCTATCCTATATTTTAACGAAACGTGATAAAAAAAACAATATCATGTATAGGTCACGTGATACGAAATAAATATGTTTTTTTAAATGGAACACCCTATATATTATTGCATTTTCGCGAAGCCCTTTTTTCTCCTGATTTCAAATATGTAACATTGTATAGGTCTATCTTAGATACTGCATTTTGAATGTCAAATATGTCAAAAATACTTTTAAATACTTGATGATTGAGCCATGCCTGTCAAAACACAAGTGAAACAAAAATAACAAGGTAGGCCACGAAAATAATTATTTTATTGTTTATTCAATTTTGACATTTCAAACCGTCATTCCATAGCAACTCCATAGCAACAACCGTAAATAGTTGTTTATTCACTAGTAAAATAAAAAGTATTCTCTTCTTGCGGCACACTTATTTTTATTATTCTTCACATAAAGGGAAAATATTTCAACCTTTTCAGCCTCACTGTAACCCATTTTGATTGAATAATTGTTAATAATGACGGTTTGAAATGTCAAAATTGAATAAACAATAAAATAATTATTTTCGTGGCCTACCTTGTTACTTTTCTTTTATTTGGGTTTTGACACGCATGTCTCACTCATCTGTCAATAAAGCAGTTTATTTGAATTTTCAATGTCAAATATGTCAAAAAGTATTTAAGATAGACCTATACAATGTTATATATTTGAAATCAGGAGAAAAAAGCCCTGTACAACGTGATTTACCATGATATGCGGAAAATAAAATGGTGTACTAGTCTTCAATGTGGGAAAGCCCCTGCAAAATTTTAGAGTGTTTTGAGGTAATTTAGTATATTAAATTATTAGTAAATTTGCGAAGATACACTACTGTTATTGACTAGGTCAGTATTAGGGCGACGAACTTACTTGTGAAAGAACATATTGGAGTTGTTTACATTTCCTTAATTAGCATAAAAAGTGAAGCCGGCAAGTGCCGCGTTTTTTGCTTTCCGTCGAACAATAAGGACACCGGCGTGTTATTGACGGGTTTAACTGAATATCTCTTACATGTTGTTTCAGAGTTCACTAGCATAGGGTCAATTTCTTTTCGATTTATTTCGCTTTTTCTGTAGTGTGATTTGATTAAAACCTAAAAGTCACTTCTACCCTCCCCAGCTTTGCTGTCAATAGTGTCAATTCCAAGTCTGATAAAGTGATATGGTTGTATCGCGTTGCGTCATTGGCGACGCATTTCTACAAAAAATAAGGTCATTTT
Source organism: Rutpela maculata (assembly GCA_936432065.2). Taxonomy (NCBI): domain Eukaryota; kingdom Metazoa; phylum Arthropoda; class Insecta; order Coleoptera; family Cerambycidae; genus Rutpela; species Rutpela maculata. Next base: position 97,792,660 of record OW386285.2, on the reverse strand, counting down.
TTTCAATTTTTCATTTTTTTAACTCCTTTAGGTGGGGACAACCTACTGTTAACTTTTCAGCATGTCATGATGGATCGCGTTGTATAATCTTATAGTATATAAAATAGTTTCAAATACTTCCCATTGCTCTAAAGAATACAACCTTATACAGTTTTTGTCATAAATTTTGTATATAGTTAAAAAAGCCATTCTCTAACAATGAAATTAGGAACTTATTTTCATTGACAAACTACGATATTCAAGGACAACAGAAATTTACAATAAAAATATATATTCGTTAGAACAATAACAATTTAAAATAGTTCTAAAGATTATACTATGTTTGGTTCTTTAATTATTTACAATAAACCGAAAATAAACGCATGCTTCCCTCTCACTCTGCAAAATCCTATCCTTAACATTAGACTCGTTATCAGAGAAATTACTATGTATCAAATTTTTTGTAATTCTACAAAAATATTGCAATTATCGCAGCCATATTGGAGTCGCCATTTTGAATTCCTAACTTGCGACATCAACTTCGTTATCAGCTACACCTAAAATACCTAACTACCAACTTTAATGCAATTCCGACTGAACTTTTTAAATTAATTGATTGATTGATTACTGATTGATTGATTTACCAGCGTGCGGTAGGCATTGCAGCCACTCCCAGATATATACTGTAAAACATGTTTGTAAAAATACTTTGAAAGTTAATTCAATTTTCTATAAAATTATACATAATTGACGATTTGCACGAAAGAAAGTTTGGTAAAAAGTGTCTAGACTGATATGACTGTAATTCACTGCACATGTTGACCAACAAGTCTAATTTCCAAACTTTGCAACAATTAAATACCTACAATATAATAATCATAACATTATTTTCATTATCTTTAATGTTAAACCTACTTCCATTGAATATAAATCATATTTGTTAGGTTGTTTCGTAGTCTATAATATTTAAAAAATGTCTAATTATGCAATTTGTCAAACACTGTTTCCTCTCAGTTTAGAAGAGTTGGCAGCAGTGATTGACAAAATGCATAATTCGACATTTTTTAAATATTGTAGACTACGAAACAACCTAATAAAGATGATTTATGTTCAATGGAAGTAGGTTTAACATTAAAGATAATGAAAACAATGTTATGATTATTATAATATAGGTATTTAATTGTTGCAAAGTTTGGAAAGTAGACGAGTTGGTCAACATGTGCGGTGAATTACAGTGATACCAATCTAGACACTTTTTACCAAACTTTCTTTCGTGCAAATCGTCAATTAATTTATTTTTACCAAGACTTTCAGGGTAAAGTTAAACATATTTATGGTTTATTACATAAAGTAAATTAAAACTACACACATTCATGTATCTTTACTTCAATTAATGTAATTTTCCATATAATTATGTATAAATCACATAATAAAATGTATAGATACATAGTTAATCCAGTGAATTACATCAGTACCGCGCCGGCGCAAGTGATTTTGTACAATGTTATGGAATTTTTACAGGAAAGCACGAAACATTTCATACATCTGTGTACCATTACCAGAATAATCGCTGGCAACAAATGGACCATCGATTATCCATGTAATCGCGATTACATGGAAAATCGATGGTCAACTTGTTTCTAAACCATAAATATGTTTAACTTTACCCTGGAAGTTCTGGTAAAAATAAATAAATTATCTATAATTCCATAGAAAATTTAACTAATTCTACCTTAACTTTCAAAGTACTTTTACATCCATAATGTATTTTTACATCTATTTTTTACAGTGTACAGCTGGGTTTGCTACGTCCACGTTGGGTTGGACTAAGGTCATGCTTGTTGCTAGCAGTGAGAGAGAGAGTAGGTATTTGTGAGATGCGTTACCGCATTGTGTCGTGAGGGAGCGTTTAAGCTCTCTTTTTTGTGTTTTTGGTTCAGGTCTTCTGCCTCTTCTCAGTCTTCTTGTGAAATATGTTGCCGCGTAGTGTCGTTATATGGAGTGTTTTTGATCCTCTTTTTGCGTTTCTGCTTCTTCGAATCTTCTTTTTCTGAGTCTTCTGATTCCTCGGTTTTCGATTGTGGTAGAGTATGTATCGTTACGATTTCTTTGTGTTGTTCATTTTTTTATCCTGATCCTGTCAGTTGTTCTACGCTGTAGCATGGTCTCCCTGTTTTTAGTTTGTTGATGTTCGCTTTCTTCAGTAGATGTATTGGGTCCCTTTCTTGGGTATGTCCCCAGTACTTTATTGCGTACATTTCTATCCTTTTTTTTAAGTGGCTTTCCTCCTAATACTGTTTGTTTTATGTCGCTGTTTTCGTCTTGTTTTTGCGAGTAGTAGAACACTTCTGTTGGTTTTTGTTGTTGCCGCGTTTTTGACTCCATATGTCATCGTTTGCCGTTTGACTGCTATGTACATACATTTGGTACGGTCCCATGATAGTTTATTTTTTTCAGTGAATGGTATGATTGCCCTTGTCACTCTGTAAGCCGTTTTGATTCTCTCCTTTATCATCTCTCTCTGTTCCGGTTGGTTCGTCAGGTTTGTTTCTAGGTACTTCAGTTCGTTCGTTGTTCTTTGGGAGTATTATTAATCTATTTTGTGTTCCTCTCCGCTGGTCCATCTCTCTTTTATTGACGGGTCTCGCTCCATTATTAGGCTTTTCCGTCACAAAATTAAATTTTTATATTCAATTAACATTGGCGACTTCGCCATAATCTCGAATGTTCTCGACTAAAAAAAAATCTTGTTTCCAATTTTTGCTCATCTTGCACTAGACGTAGGCTTGCTGAAATTAATATGGAAAGTTTGAGAAGAAATCGCTTAAGCGAATCTATAAGAAACATACATACGATTCGAATTGAAACCTCTTTTAACTTTTATGAAGTAGGTTAAAAATACTGAAATAGCATTATAGGGCCTCCCAGGATTATGGGGCATGATGATATGATGAAATCTATAACAATATACTAGGAGAGCTCAGTATTTTTGAGCATGGCTTTGTAAAGGGTAGATAAAAAATTACAAATTTATTTTCTATCACTCAATTTATATCTGAGGCTATTGATGCTGGCAGACAAGTTGACGTAATATATACCGATTTTTCTAAAGCTTTCACATGCTTGACCACGGTATTTTCTTCATAAGCTTAAGGTATTCGGTTTTTCGGACCTGTTAACTTCCCTGCTGTTCTCTTTTTTAACTGAAAGGAATCAATACGTAGAGTACCGTGGCTTTATGTCTGATCAATTCTTAGCTACATCTGGAGTAGGCCAAGGTTCAATACCGGGGTCTCTATTGTCCTGTTAATTCAGACTAGGACTGGAGCTATTCCAAAATAATTTAAATGATTGGTGCATTCGAAATAGTCTGCATTAAACGTCATCAAATGTAACATTTTGTCTTTCAGCAGGAAGAACCACCCACTGCTATTCTTTTTGATTCGAAATTACATTTTAACAAACATATTGAAAGTATTGTTCTGTCCGCTTATAAAAGGTTTGGATTTTGTGATTAGAATTCAAAGGGTTTTGATGATGTTAATTTATTGAATTTGCTTTATACTGCATTTGCTAAATCCTGACTTGAATATTTCTCTCTTATTAGGAATCCAGGCTATAATAAATATTGTAATTTTATAGAGAATATTCAATGCTGCTATCTAAAAAACCGCTGCAGAAGGAATCACTAATTCCACATCCAGATTTTCTATCCAAGTTCTTCACAACGAAAAAAAAATCATAAAAACAAATCTTTTAAGAATGTTATTAATATTAGCGTGGCGGCTTAGCCCGCAAGATCAAGTGAATGTTGCATTACAAATATTACACAGTAGGACATCAAATATTAATAAGTAGTAGTTATTCCTATTTATCCATACAATCTTGTTTTATCCCTCACTTTGTCATTCCCCATCCCACCTTCCCCTAATTACCCTGAATTACCTTTAATTAGCCGTTAATTACCCTTAATTATCCTTACCCGCTAATTGTCTCTTTAATTACTCATTAATCCCCTCCACTAAATACCTTCTAATTTCCCCCCCCCCACTAATTACTCCCGAAGCCGCGTCCCCAGCCCCGTCCCCGTGACGTCACAAAAAGGGTGGAGGAAGGAGGCCTAAAACCCACTATAATACCCTACTCCGGTGGATGAAGTAAAAAATACACTAAATCACAATTTTATTTTTTTCATTCCCGTTAACAATGGCAAAAAAAAAATTGAGACCTTAGCTTCTTTTATATAATATACTAAATACTAAGTTTATGGACTCTTGCTTGATTTACCTCACAACCCTCCAACTTATTCCGTGGAAGGGTTGGGGGGTAAAATATAATCTAGTTCCAGATCTCATTAAAATACACATGTGTAACCATATTTCAAGTCAATATCTTAAACGGTTCCAGAGTAATCGTGCGCACAAAAAAAGTTACAGAATCTCGACGTTTCATGACATTCTCAGCAAATTTGAACAATAAAAATTAAAAAAAAAAAAAAAAAATTTGCGTTACTATACTGGACGTAGAAGAAATTTGATACATAGTAAATCAGGTTGGTCTGATAACTAATGTTAAAACTTAAAAAGTCACAACGACACATATTTTAGTGTACAGAAGCTAAATAACGAGGCCACTAAATGGGGTGGTAAAAATTAAAAAAAAAAACTGAACCGCTTTCAAAAAATGAATTAGTTAATTAACCTTATTACCTAATGTAGATATTGAGGTTGCTGTAAAAATGGGCAAATAACGAATTAAAATATATTTTTAATCGACTTCTATTCAAGGGAGGATCCAGAAAGGTTTTAGGGGGGGGGGGGCACTAACCCTCCCCCCCCTGGATCCGCTCTTGCTTCTATTTCCAGATAAGATAGTATGGTTCAATTAACTGGGCGACGCGTTACGGTGAAATTTTGTTTCATGATTTTTAGTGACATTTTTTGAAGGCGTTCATTTTTTTTACAATTTTTTTATATATAAAATACTCGCTTGTAGGATCCCCGGCACTAAAAAATAAGTGTTCTGTGCCCAATGTTATCGAATAAAAATTCGTTTTTATATTAGACGCCTCTTTTAAAGAATCAAAATCCTGCCTCGTTACACTTTGTAATGTCTCGGCACTGTCTTTTTGACAGTGTAATCTATTTCTGGCTCTACAAATATTTTCTCGAATCAAGCATACAATAATATTAATTATTTAAAAAACTTACTTTCATCTTCCATGATTTAAACGACTCAAAATATTTACTATAAAACACCGCATCAAGTTCACTTTACAAAATAAGTTAATAAAAATCGGAGAAAAATATTTTTTGACTACCTGTAATAGCCGCAACAACTACGTTAATACCAGTGTTACAGTGTACGCTCTGTTACCAGCTTGAGGTCCAGTGAGGAAAAACTAACAATCACATAAAAAAAATTAAATAAAAAGATTTCTTTGAACTTTAAACCCCACTTTGCTCCTTTCTAACTTAGTAATAAAAAAGTTTGTTGGATGTTATATTTTACGATGCACTTTACAACTCTTGTTCGACATGTTCGGGTTTTTATATTTGTTGTAAAAAATATATCGTGCGAAAAGAACAATTCGTTTGACTATAGCTAAGGAAAAGGTTGATAGAGTACCTTGTTAAACTCTTCGCAAAAACGAAGAGTATATTGCATTTGATCGGCACATTTCTAAAACCGGAAATATCGCTCGTAGAGAAAAAAATTTCATATCATTGTGTTAGTGAACGAATTCTGAACAACTTTCAAAATGTCCGTCTGTCCGTCCGTCACGTTTCTTGTAAGCACGATAACTTAAGAAATAAAAGTCCGATTGTATTGAAATTTGGAAAGTAAGTTAGTGTTAGCTAGAGGAAGAATCCTATTTTCGAAGAAAATCAATCAGTAATATATTTAATGCGTTGAAATATGATTCTCGAATGATACATATTACAAACATTCAATGTTTGTAGCAATGTGTGATGGTCCAGTGGATAAAGTTTTTCCTTGCAATCCAAAGATCCTGTGTTCGAATCCCAGACAGGGTGGGTGTTTTTTTTTTAATATATTTTTCTCACAACAAAGTTGGTATAACAAAATTTAGGATATCCAAAAACTAACATTATTTACAAGAAAATTGCGAAGAGTATCCTATAGAATGTGTAACAATTATATAAAAAGCTCAGTAAATTAACGAAGAGTACCTACGTTTTTGGCTTGTTAAAACTTAAATTTGACAGCTCTAATAAGCCAGTCCAACACGCTGTCACTTTGCTTTGTTTGTACTACAGCAGCCATCTTTTGTTGGTAAGTTAGGGTTTTCGACAGGCCTAAAGGGCACCATACACGTTCAGTAATCTCATTACCTGAATTTTCGCGTTTTTTCAATCATACTTAATTCAATAATTATAGCTAGATATGTTTTTTTCTTAAATAATGGACATATAAGGTGTGAGAAATAATGACAGGGAATGACGGAGAAATTTTTAGTAATGATGTTTCTGTAGTGATGTGCTGGAATGACACTATTGCTGAACGTGTATGGTGCTCTTTAAACCTGACAAAAACTCTAACTTACCAACAAAAGATGGTTGCTGTAGTACAAACAAAGCAAAGTGACAGCGTGTTGGACTGGCCTATAGCAAGCGAAAAATAATAAAATACATATTTACATGTTTTTTTGTATTTCTTGCAAATAAATGTTCTTTTTTTCTTCAAACGTCAGAAAAACATGACATATCTTAACTCATTTATGATATTAAAGTTTGACTTTTTAGACGGCTGTGCGTTGCCATTAACAACGGATATAATAGTATATTGTGTATTTAGGTGTGAAAGCAATACATTCACAATACATACTTCGATGCTTGTTGGCCTCGGCTAGCGCCTCGGCTAACAATTTGCATCGTTGTCCGGGAATGTGCTTTCACACCGAAGTACACATACTATTTTTTCTGAAATCAGAATCACTATTATTATAAATTAAGGAATTTGTATTAATGCATAACATTTCTTCATTACAATCTAACTGCTTACTAATAAATGCAATTTTAATGTGAGTTGGTGTGTCTGCACGTATTTATTTACTGTCTGCATGTATTTATTTACTGTCTAAAATATACATAAAAAAACCGTACGGGAATGTATGACATTCCCGTACGGTTTTGTTGATCGTTGCTCGGCAAAGGATCTTTTCCGGTCTGTTTTCTGATAGTTTCTTAGCAACGGACTAAAATACTGGAATTGTGGATTTTTCGATCTGAAATCGCGCCGAAAATGTAGACATTGCCGATCGATTTCAGAAAATAGTATAATGAGTATTTATGTGTGAAAGCAATACATTCCCGGACGACAATGCAAATTGTTGGCCGAGGCGCCAGCCGAGGCCAACAAGCATCGAAGTCAGGGAATGTGCTTTCACACCGAAGTACACATACTATTTTTTCTGAAATCACAATAAATATTATTATAAATTAAGGAATTTGTATTAATGCGTAACATTTCTTCATTACAATCTAACTGCTTACTAATAAATGCAATTTTAATGTGAGTTGGTTTGTTTGCGTGTATTTATTTACTTTCTAAAATATACATTAAAAACCGAACGGGAATGTTACTTTCCCGGCCTAGGCCGGGAAAGTAACATTCCCGTACGGCTTTGTTGATGGTTGCTTGGCAATGGATCTTTTCCGGTCTGGTTTCTGATAGTTTCTTAGCAATGAACTAAAATACTGGAATTGTGCATTTTTCGATCTGAAATCGCGCCGAAAATGTAGACATTGCCGATCGATTTCAGAAAATATTATAATGAATATATGGGTGTGAAAGCAATACATTCCCGGACGACAATGCAAATTGTTGGCCGAGGCGCCAGCCGAGGCCAACAAGCATCGAAGTCCGGGAATGTGCTTTCACACTGAAGTACACATACTATTTTTTCTGAAATCACAATAAATATTATTGTAAATTAAGGAATTTGTATTAATGCGTAACATTTCTTCATTACAATCTAACTGCTTACTAATAAATGCAATTTTAATGAGAGTTGGTTTGTTTGCGTGTATTTATTTACTTTCTAAAATATACATTAAAAACCGTACGAGAATGTTACTTTCCCGGCCTACGCCGGGAAAGTACGGCTTTGTTGATGGTTACTTGGCAATGGATCTTTTCCGGTCTGTTTTCTGATAGTTTCTTAGCAACGAACTAAAATACTGGAATTGTGCATTTGTCGATCTGAAATCGCGTCGAAAATGTAGACATTGTCGATCGATTTCAGAAAATAGTATAATGAGTATATAGGTGTGAAAGCAATACATTCCCGGACGACAATGCAAATTGTTGGCCGAGGCGCCAGCCGAGGCCAACAAGCATCGAAGTCCGGGAATGTGCTTTCACACCGAAGTACACATACTATTTTGTCTGAAATCACAATAAATATTATTATAAATTAAGGAATTTGTATTAATGCGTAACATTTCTTCATTACAATCTAACTGCTTACTAATAAATGCAACTTTAATGTGAGTTGGTTTGTTTGCGTGTATTTATTTACTTTCTAAAATATACATTAAAAACCGGCCTAGGCCGGGAAAGTAACATTCCCGTACGGTTTTGTTGATGGTTGCCTGGAAACGGATCTTTTCCGGTCTGTTTTCTGATAGTTTCTTAGCAACGAACTAAAATACTGGAATTGTGCATTTTTCGATTTGAAATAGCGCCGAAAAAGTAGACATTGCCGATCGATTTCAGAAAAAAGTACTTTTCTGACGCTGTGGGCGGCAGAAAAAGTAATATCCATAGCAATGCGTATTTTACTTAATACGCCGGCCGTGCGATATTAACATAATGCGTTTTTCTTGATGAAATTCGAGATTTTTATAGCTAATCGACGTTTGAAGAAAAAATAGCAAGTATCACTTTTACTCCTAATAAAACAATATACTATTTTCTCCAATTTCGTAATTCCAAATTCGAATCCGGCGGGAAATATTACATAAGAATCTAGTGTTCGTTTTTGTATGTCGACCCCCCCTCCCCCTCCCCCTCCTCCCTCCTTGTCGATTTCGAGACCGTAGATCCCGAACTACATAATACGAGACGTCTTTCTGACAATTTCCGTTATATTTGTTGAAAGGCTGATATCTTGTGGGGGATATATTTTTTTTAATTTTAATTGCCTTTATTTTAATGCCCTGGAGAAGGGCTAGTGCTACTCCACCACTTAACCAGGACGGCGAAATGAGATACGGTCACCCATCTAGTGCCGGACTCGCCCGGTGTGCCTTAACTTCGCCGATCGAGGTCTAGCCAAATTACCAAATTAAGTATTCTATACTTTATTTAACTGTGCTGTTTAACATGTCTTTTAGGTCATTTATTTCATTGTACAATAATTACATAATAAAACTACGTCACAATAAACGCGGGTAGAACCACGCAGAGGGACGTAGCAGCCACATGTTGCGGTCAGAGACCTCCAGGCTGTCATTTGATAAGTTTACTGCCGGTCTTCTAAAAAAGTTCAACCGTGTTTATTTGTTTCATGCAATTGCTTCAAATAAATTAATTATGTTTTTGGTGGTGTTTTTTTTTTATCTTATATTAGTATATACAGAGAAAATAAATTATAAAAAAAAACCTGCTCTAGCTCTCAAGTTATAAAAACATAATCTGTACAAGAGCACATATTTTTATGGCATAAATTTCGACGAGAGGTCGAGGAGGATATAGAGGATGCTGATAGGATAAGGCGTTTTGGAGGATGCGTATTTTAAGGGAGGGTCTCGCCACTGAAACCGGTACTGTACCTCCCAACTCACAATATGTTCGCCTAGTAAATTAAATGAGCAATTTTTTAAGTAATCTACCATTTAAGATCTAAATAGGCTCTTAATAACGCCGACCAGTGTATTTTATTTAATGAACGTTCACCTGAAGCAGTTGTTTGCCTTGACGATTCATTTGCGGAAATTCAAAAGACTGAAGTCGGTCCATTATCTGATACAGAACAGATAAAATCGGTTTCGTTACAATAAAAAAATTTACTTAGAGACAACGATATGTCTGGGCATGTTTTGCAATTCAAGTACGCAATGCTCAAAGCAACGTTAACGACAATTTATGGTTATGTTGATGGTTCGCTACAAAATATATGCTACTTCTACATCGTTTAAACAGAGTACAAATTACAAAGTACAAATAAAGTTTAGTATTGCTTCAGAATGATGTTATCTAATTTATTGGTCATTTGTTTTTAAATTTCAGAGATTCATTGTGTGGACCGAATGCGTGAAATTAAGTGGATACGCATACGAATTAGTTATTTAACAATCCCTACTAATATACAGGGTGTTTGGTACATCGATAGAAAGTTTTCTGGGGGTGCTAGAAAGAGTCATTTAGAACCTATATGGGCATATATACCATTATACAAAGTATCACAAATTTTGACATACTGGCCTTTTTAGACATTGCGACCAGCAAGGTCCCCAGACTTGACACCTCTCGACTTTTACGTCTGGGGACGAATGAAAGTTATAAGTTATTTCAACCTCGTAAACACCTTATTTACCTTTCCTCCCATGTAAATGGGAAGGTTATTGCAATTGACGATTTGCACGAAAGAAAGTTTGGTAAAAAGTGTCATGGCGCACAGTATAATGGTATTACTGCAATTCACTGCACATGTTGACCAACTCGTCTAATTTCCAAACTTTCCAACAACTAAATACCTATAATATAATGATCATAACATTGTTTTCATTGTCTTTGATGTTAAACCTACTTCCATTGAATATAAATCATCTTTATTAGGTTGTTTCGTAGTCTACAATATTTAAAAAATGTCGAATTATGCAATTTGTCAATCACTGCTGCCAACTCTTCTAATAAACTGAGAGTTGGAAACAGTGTTTGACAAATTGCATAATTCGACATTAAGGATAATGAAAACGATGTTATGATTATTATATTATAGGTATTTAATTGTTGCAAAGTTTGGAAATTAGACGAGTTGGTCAACATGTGCAGTGAATTACAGTGATACCATTATACTGTGCGCCATGCCACTTTTTACTAAACTTTCTTTCGTGCAAATCGTCAATTGATCCAAAATCGAAAACTGGATATTTACGTTTTGAGGTCCTAGAAAAAATGTACGTGCGTATGTATGTATGTGGACACGTTACTGTTGCTGCACATGAGCTGAAAAGGCTTTGGTGCAGATCAGATGATTTTTTGGCACAAAGATTTTCTTATTTTTCAACATTATATTCATTCTTTATTGTACCATTCGAAAGTAGATGTTATTCAGATTCCAACGACATGGCACACTTCACTCTTTTCCATTCACTTTCTGTCAAAAACGGCGCTTTTATTGAAAACAGGCGTCAAAAATCGGTAAGCTAGCCAATTTTTGATGAAAATTTACGAAACTTGGTAGAGTTAAGTATTTGGATATGCTAAATTCAGTTTTGCTGCAGAATTTTTTTTTTTCAATATGATGACTTTAGAATATGGACCAGAAGAAGCAAAAAAGATGAAAAATTCAATGAAATAACCCAGTCACAAATAAAAGTCCTGATTCTGGAACTTGAGCCGAGTACTTTTCGACGCTAAATAGTTATAAAGAAGCCGCCGAGCAGAGATAAATCCCACCATTCACATATGAGTGACATACGATTTTAGAAAAAACTGGTGGGATTTATCTGTGTCTGGCGGCTTCTTCATAATTGGAGATTACTGTACTTAAGTCTCTGTATCAATACATTTAAAATTAAACATAAGCCTTATTTAATTCGTGAATAAGCGTCGATCTCTTGATCTTGCTACCTTCTCTATTGCTTATATACCAAGAACTGATACATATCTGATAACTTTCTTGCACTATGATATACTTGAACACAGTGGGCCTAGTCTGGGCCCCACAATCGGAAGCAAAATATCTCTAATAATGTGAAAAATATATACTACCTCAAAACCGTAAAAAAGCACTTGAAAAAAAATGGACTTATTCTTTACCCGCTCAAGAAGACGTAGATAGTGTTAGGCTGTATCAAAATTTCTTGCGCTCAGTTATCAGATACATTTCTTGATTTTGTTATTTTTTAAATTTTTCCGATTTTTTAACTTCCCTCTTGCCATAAAAATGTCTTAGATGTGTATAGCGCAACTCTATTTGAGGTTCATTTTCATTTTTTCTCTCAGTGCAAGACGGTTAGCAGACACGAAAACATTCAATTTTAAAGATGTCCGTATGCTATTTTGCTTCCGATTCCGAGGTCTACACTAGGCACGGTGAGTTGGTCCTTAATAGGCCTACTAGCATACCAAAGAGTAAGAAAGTTATCAGATATGATATGCGCCAGCTCTTGGTATATTATGCCTTTTTTCCCCTCAATTTTCTCTATTCTGTTATTAAAATTGTACGTATTATTATTTTATTATAAATTCAATATTGTCTATCTAGAGATAATGCGAGCAAGGAGTGAAAACAAACGCATACGGGACTATTTCAACAAGAGGATACCGTATCCAGTTATTTCAACAACTAGAGCAGAACCAACCCCTCAACATGATATATATATATATATATATATATATATATATATATATATATATATATATATAAAATCTAGAAGATTACACACATCCTCTTGAGCATTGTAGAATGTGCTGGAATGTAGTAGAAAGATCCAGAACCAATAACCTGGGTATATAAAGGAATGACAAGCTGTGTGTGGGGACAGTCTAGTTTGAGTTAATGGTCAGTTAGTGAGAACAGTTCAAGTAGTAGACCAAGTGATAAAACGACTGAAGTAGTGAATTATAGTACACAGTGTAATACATGTCAAGTAATTAATTGTTGTAATTAGTAAGTTAACAAATTAGTGTTTAGTGTTACCCTGTGTTTTTTTTAATCTATTTATTTTACCAGGGCCCATCATCGACGCCAGGAGACGAGCTACCCCCAACCTGGAAATTTTGCCGAACCTCTTCTCGTAAGAAGAGTAGTGATCTTTTACTTGTCTAACATTTAATAGACAAGGGACCGCCTGCTTGACATCCCCTCCGAAGGATGGTATATCTACTACGTAATCCTCGTCTGAAATTACATAGCTTCCGCGTATACACTGATATACAAGCCGCTAGAAGGTGGGACGAGATGTTACCCTGGTGTTATAATTTCCGAACCCACGATACAGGGTGTTTACAAAAAGGGTGTAAATATGTAACAATTGGTGTCAGAAGCGGAATTATAACAGAAAATTTCTGGATTGTTCGAGAAGGTTTCTACAGTATTCTTCTCGGGAATTAGGTTTGACACGAAGAATTGACTTACAGGACATTGTGTAAGGACTATTTTTGAACTGAAAACTGTGTGAAAAGTGCGGTTTCGGGAAAGTTCCAGAACGTTCTATTTGGAAACTAGTGGAAATAATTAAATTCTTTCAACGGAAAAGTAATAGAGACACTGAAAAAGACTTATTTGTGTTAGTTTAAGAAAATTTCTAGAACTTTCCATTTGGAGATAATTAAATTCTTTCAACTGAAAAGTGATATAGACATTAGATAAGACTTATTTGTGCTAGAACATTCTATTTGGAAATTAATAGATATAGAGGAATTACAACAACCGGAGAATATACTCTAAATAAGACTCTTTCGTGCTATTCCGAGATTTTTCTAGAAAGTTCCACTGGAAAAATCGACGAGATATTTGAATTTTCTTAACGCTATTGTGCAACAAACTTGGTTAACGTCATCTTATGTCCATAACAACCAGAAGCATGGCAGGAGAGAAACAGATACAAGACCTACTTGCGGAGTTTACGAGGATGATAGCGCAACAACGCCAAGAAGACAAAGAAGGGCGGCAGAAAAGACGTCAAGAGGAAGAAAAGCGGCGTCAAGAAGAAAAAGAGGTACAGGAAAAGCGACGTCAGCAAGAAAAAGAAGAACAAGAAAGAAGACGACAAAAGGAAGAAAAATGGCGTCAAGAAGAAAGAGACGAATTGAAGCAAATTATGGAAGATCAAAGAAATAAGACTCCAAAAAGAAAAAGAACAAGAAAGAAGATATCGTGAAAAAAAAGAGGAGCAATAAAGACGCCAGGAAGAATTAAGGAAAATTCTGAGCGATCAAATGAAAATACAACAGGACGCTATGAATTCAATCACTAACAAAATTAAGGAAGAAGTAGGTGAAGTCAAGGCAGAAGTCAGTCAAGTCAAAGGAAAAATGAGTGAGGTCGAAGAAGAAGTAGAACGCCTTAAACGACAGTTGAGAGAGAAAGGAGGACAGCTAGTAGCATCGTCAGGTCCTCGGCTAAAACCCCCCTCCTTCGACGGCTAAAGCTCATGGACGACCTATAAAAGACTATTCGAGGCAGCTGCGTCTGCGAATAATTGGGATAATGAGGAAAAGGCCATGGCATTGGTTTTAGCACTAAGGGGCCAAGCATCGGAGTTACTTCAGACTATCCCAGTAGAAACAAAGGGACTTCAAAGTTTTGGAAGCTGCATTGGACCTGAGATATGGCGACCAACATCTCGCCCAAGTATATCAGGCACAGCTGAAGTAACGGATGCAAAAAGCTGGGGAAAGCTTACAAGAATTCGAAGCTGCAGTAGAGAGACTGGCACACCTGGCATATCCGAGTGCACCCAGAGAATTTCAGGTACAATGAGCCGTGGGAGCCTTTTTAGATGGCATAAGGGACGAAGAGGTCAGACGAGTTCTTAGGTTAACTCGACATCAAAGTATCAGTGAGGCTTTGGTGCGTGCTCTTGAAGTAGAGGCTGCCTTTAAAGTCACTCCGCGGTCAGAAGTGCGTGCTGTGACAGTCGAAGAGGCACATTTAGATAAAAAGAATCTAGACACTAAGGACGTGCTTGAAATGTCCAGTAAATTATTAGCCAAACTAGATTCTCTGGGGAAACAGGACAAACAAGAAGGTGGAGTAAAACCGAACGGAAACATCAGAAGTTATCAGTGCGGTAAATTAGGGTATATTAAGCGAGATTGTCGACAGCGAAGCCCTGAGGAGGTAAATGTCGCAGTTGCCGAAGAATCATATTGGGACAAAAAGAACTTGGACACTATGGACGCATATGAAATGTTCATGTAGATTATTGGCCAAATTGGATTATCTGGTAACGCAGGTTAAGCAACAAAGCGGTGGAAAGCCAAGCCAAAGTGGAGGTATTCGATGTTATAGCTGCGGAAAACTAACCCATGTTAGACGAGATTGTCGACAGTGGAACCCTGAGAGGATACAGCCACTAGGTCAGTGCCGGCTAGAGAAAGCGATGCCCCCGGAGAAATAAAGGTTTGCCAGCTGCTTGCGAGCAAACGAAAAAGGAAGTAGACCAGAATGGAAGGATGTTTCAAACAAAGGAGTAGGATTGAAGGCTTTATGGTTACAATGGGATTCACTGAAAGTATTAGATGGGCTATTGAGGAGAGTATGGGAAAGCCCGGATAGGAAGCAGGTTGCCATGCGTCTAGTAATTCCCAGATGTCGTGTAGCAGAAGTACTCCAGGAAGTGCATAATGGAACGTCCGGTGGACACTTTGGCGTAAACAAGACGTTGAGTAAAGTACGGGAACGATTCTATTGGGTTAATAGTCGTCAGGATGTGGAGGCTTGGTGTCGCAAAGAATTGTGCGGCCAATAGGGAACCACTTTCCGTAACCAACTATGTGAATGAAAGTCGAGAACAACCGAAGAATGACCGAGAACAGATCACCAAAACTAGTGACCGAATGAAGGCTCGTTATGATCGGAATGACAGTACAGGGGGATTCAAGCTGGGGGATCTGGTTTGGCTGTACAACCCACAGCGGAAGGAATTTAGATCCCGAAGCTTCAGCCTCCTTGGGAAGGACCATATTCTGTCATCACCCTAATCAATGACGTTGTTTATCGAATACAAAGAAGTAAAAAGTCAAAGATGAAAATTATACACTTGGATAGACTGGCGAAGTATGTGAAAGAGACTGAATTGCCTGACCGGGACGTTCAGGGGGAGACATATAGAAAAATCTAGAAGATTACAGACATCCTCCTCAGCATTGTAGAATGTGCTGAAATGTAGTAGAAAGATCCAGATCCAATCACCTGGGTATATACCTGGGTAGGAACGACAAGCTGTGTGTGGGGATAGTCTAGTTTGAGTTGATGGTCAGATAGTGAGAACAATTCAAGTAGTAGACCAAGTGATAAAAGGACTGAAGTAGTGAATTATAGTACACAGTGTAATACATGTCAAGTAATTAATTGTTGTAATTAGTAAGTTAATAAATTAGTGTTTAGTGTTATAATTTCCGAATCCACGATACAGGGTGTTTACAAAAAGGGTGTAAATATGTAACAATATGATATACTGAAAAAATGACAAAAAGCATGGGAACAGGAGTTACGGGGGGACCAACCAGGGACAGACATTAGCCTGAACGTAGCACCGCAGAAGTCACAGCTATAGAAATGTGTGCTCAAGAAGGAGTCATAGGATTTACCAAGAAATACGTTCTCCGAAACGATTTTTCAGAATTGTATTTGCCCCGATACTGGCCATACATCAAAGAGAAGTCAACTAATGCATGAGTCTCAAGACGTTGCGAATAAGAAGAAGGACAATCATGTAATCTACTACATCAGACATATATAAGTAATACTTTTATTAAATTTCATTAGCTGTTTACGAGAGTAACTAATTAATGATTTTAAAATATTACAAACAAATCGTAATCTAATAAATCTGAATAGGTATCTAACTACAAAATTTGGTTTTTGGACATGATGGCGGATTAGATATCCACCTTTTTAAAGTCTTGTATAAATACTATTGTTGTTGAATTTTCGTCCTTGATGTATTAAAAATAAATGTACAAAGTTTGATTAAATCGCTTTGGCGAGATGAAAACCACAATAACGCCAACAGAAAACAGATATTTTTTTAAAAATCACTTCAAAGTTCATTTGATATTTTTTTGCCTATATTTTTAAGACATATTGCATTACTATTTTCCACTGATGTTATGAAGCATACAATCAGTCATCAATATCTCGTTATAAATTGTATTTTAATACAATGTATTTCTGGAACAATTAATCGAACTGATTAAAAATGAACCGCGGTTCAGTGTCACAGCTTATTATTTTCTCATTGAAATTTCCAAAGTTTACTAGCCTAAGCAAGGTAACAAATACTACATTTCGAGTTGAACGACATAATTATTCGCATAGTATACCTAAGTTTGCTTGCAGTATTCACGATTTTGCCTTGAGTTTAAAAATAGCCGCCCGTAAAATATGCAAACAAAGAGCCTATATTTGATTTGTCAGCTAATCGCGGTGCCAAAACAAGGAAGTTTTATGTTTTGTAAACAACGACTAGATAGTAATTAGAAAAAGGAAGTGGTCATGGATATACTTGCTATAATTTAAACAATAATATTCTTAACGCATTTGTATATACTTTTTAATAACGGATGTAGAAATTCTTGGCTGGCTGGCTGGAGGCAGAGGTCGGCAAAAACTAAACACTGCATTAGACCGTTCATTCGTAAATTCTCCACAATATTTCGTAAAAGGTAAAAATGAATGGGCTGGAAAATATTTTTCTCCTTTTTCGGATCTTCGATAAGTCTTAGTTAAAAATAATAATTATAAATTTGTTAAGCATCTAAAACATAGAAATGTCATTCTAAATCATTGTGCGAGTTTAATATTTAAACTTAAACAACGCTGCAAAGGTCGTTAGGTAGGAGCGGAACTTTAAAAACTTTTCTCGTGGTGTTACGTGGTGCTGAAAATTATTCCGATAAACTTTTTTCTACACCACCATAGAGATAGAGGTCAAGGTGCGTTTTTTACATGGTGTCCCCAAGAGGTTTGTCTTCATTGTAACATATTTATTGGAAGTAAGGAGTCGGAAAGTATACAAAATCGTGCTAAAGTTATGAAACCTATTCCTCCCCCAGTTTTCGAGGGTGCTGAACACGAATAACAGGATGAGAAAAGTTTTTAGTCATGCGCACCCCCTCAAACGGCCAAAAAGCACCCTTTTTCCCTTATTTTTCATGACAGCTTGGCATCGACTACTTTTGACTCTGTAAGAGGGTGTAAAATTGTATCTTTTTTTTTCCTGTTAAAGACGTTTACCCGTTTTCGAGGATGCTGATCAAGGACAATGATAAGAGTGAATTGTGACAACCTCGGGGGTTGGTCCTACCCCCTTCAGGGGGTGGAAAATTGATTTTTTAAATTTTATAATCTGTATATTGAGCGGTAGTGGTTTCAAAGTCACCATTTGCCCATTTTCATGTTCCTAAAACAGAATATAAGGAAGAGAATACTATTGGTAAAAATTTCTGTTTTTAATAAGTTATATATACAGGACATGATTTTGAATACAATATAATACTTTTTACAAGACATTAATATAACCTAGTGTGCTTGTCCAGAGAATTACATCTCATTCAATGCTATTGCCTCCTTCTTCATCGCATGCATCATCCGTTTTCGATTCGTTGTCGAAAATATACACTTCGGGTATAAAATTTAGGAAGTTTACAGCATTATCATACTTTTATCATTGGATTCGTTTGCTTCTGTGCTTGGTTCATCATCTTTATCCCCTGGCACACAATTCTCACAAAATTTACCTTGACAAGTTTTACAAAAGACGCTACATCGTAAACCTAATTTTCTACATCCGCATCGTTTCGCACATCCGCCCTTACAATTAAAATTATAGTCTGTAATAAATTAGTAATAAAACAACTTTTTTAATAAATAGCTTTTATTTGAATGCATGACTAAAAACCTTTTTTTTTTTTTGCCTTATTTATATTAATGTCTTGGCGGAATTTAACCGTAGGCTATTCTACCACTCAACCAGGACGGACAGACACACATAGACAACATCACAACACCCATTCCCTGCGACATTGCCATCTGCCGCAGCTGAAACTTGGACTCAGGAGAGGAGAGCGACTAGACTGTGTTGTCTCTCACACAACCGCAATCTAGTCCACTGCTACCATATCGGTAACACGTGAAAAACGCCACTACACATCCATACCCCAGCCAGGATTCGAACCCGGGACCCCGTGGTCGCAAGCCTAACATCTTAAGCAATGCGCCACCGCCGGTGAACCTATTATTGGTGTTCAGCACCCTCGAAAACGGGGGATGGAATGGATTTCATAACTTTAGCACGATTTTGCTTTTTTTCGGGAAAATCCCAACTCCTTACTTCCACTAATTAACTCTTTTTTTAATATGCTATTGTATTCTGTTTTTTTAGATGATCCTGGTTGAATTTCATACATTTCTTCCTCGACACAATCCTTAATTGGCATTTCTTCGTTTTGAAAATGCCCAGTGTCCGTTTTATAGGTTTCTTCCATTACTGCAGTGTCTTCGTCGTCGATTTCGTTTTCCTCAAGCACGTTAGGGACTCTTGTACATTCTCGCTTTCTCCTCTTTCCGCTACAGTTTTGGCATATGATCACCTGTGTTGGTAATTGGTTCGAGTCCAGTCAGCTCCATTTCTTTGTAAAATCCGAGCTATGTCTACATCTGATGATATATTCTATAAGCTGCTTTTTCTGTTGATGGTAATGTCGAAAGATTGAATTTTTTTTTGTAACTGTTTTAGTGAAGCGCTTGAAGCGTAGAGTTTACTGATTTTTCAGCTTTATTGTCATAAAGCGATGAAAAGCGATTTTTCCCCTTCCATAGCAGGAACATTTGGGTCTATATTTTTAAGTTGAAAAATTTCTTTTTTCTTGCAGCTCTTCAAAATTTGCAAGTACATTGATGAATTCTGCTTATCCCATGTTAAATAAAGAAGATGTAAAATATATTATTGTCGGATATAGATTTATTGTGTTGTTTTCCATGTTTTTTCCCTTTTGTAGGTTTTTGGAAATAAACGTTTGAGGTATGCTGGTAAGCCCAGTTAGTAAAACAAGAATGTCGAATTCCTTGCCTACGATGAATCAATGAAGCCTGCTTAATAGCAGTTACTGCAGGTAAGTGAGTGTGTGCATCTTCGAAGACCTGCTCGACACTGATGTTGGTTTCCTGTAAATAATTTTGAAGCATTTCCTTCTTCCTTACCGAAGAGGTGAAAAAGGAGAAAACATTTTTCAACTTATTAATTTTTACCTCTCTCGTGGTATTAATCGTAAAACATTAATCTTGTAACAAAAGTAAAGGGTCAAAATTCTAGAGAATTACAAGCTCTACAAAACTATTTCTGTATTTTTTCCCCTAACTTTGACAGGAAGCAAGATAATTTCAAAAACGAAACTCTACTATTTTTTCAAGATGGTGACGTTTCCACCGGGACAACAGAGGTCATAAATTTGCATACAGGCTTGGAACAGACTCCCCTACAAGCCCTCAAAACGGAATGGTAAGTAGATGTTCATTATATCTAATTAATTCAAGACATTATGACTAGGGTTTCTGATTTTCCGACTTGTTTTCATTCCCGGAAAAAAAATTGACGTTCCCGGGAATCCCGAGAAAAAATTAATTTTATATATATTTGCCAAAAAACACATTTTTTTTGCTTCAAAATGTTTGTTAACCTTGTCATTCAAATTTACATTTTTTTAAGATGTGTTTGTGTTTTCTTCTTTTGGCAAAAAAAAAATATATATCTCGAACTATTTTGTTTTATTTATAATTAAAAATAAGCAACAACAGGAAAGAACATAAAAAGTCTTACGAACCAAAGATATTTTCTTCCATAGTTTATAAACTCAGTCTAATTCATATTAAAAACAGTTTTACAATAAATAAAATATACGATAAGAAAACAAAAGTAAAAATGCTTTCTTCTTTTAACAAAAATAAAAAAAATAATAATTATATGTACCTATTTATGTTTTGGCAAATAATGCTTTTAAAAAAGTTAGTCCATTTAAAGATTTATCAGATAGTCGACTTCCTATTTTTGTAGCAAAATTTCCTGCTGTGAGTGAGAAGTCACCGCACGAGCTCGGTAAAATTTAGTCTGTCTCTCTCTCTACACTATCCGCGTCTCCGTGATTCACTCGTTGCAGAGGCACCTTGCGTGATAAGAGTACGAAATTTAATATTGTTAAAACTTATTTTTCAGGGTTCATAGCAATTTTTCAAATTTAAATTCTCCAACTTTTCCAGGTTTTCCAGGACTATTGGAAGGTTTTTTCCAGGTCTAATAATTGATAAGCAGGGGGGGTGATACTGCGGCGGCATGAAAATTACTAAAATTATTTGACTTCTCCTCGACCAACTTCAAATTCCGTGGCTTTTCCAGGTTTTCCAAGTCGCTATGAACCTATTCTCGCCCGTCTGGTAAATCCCTAGTGTTATTTCCTAGCAACGGAACCTATAAAAACTGACATCATTCCCGGAATTCCCGACACAGAAACCCCAATTGTGATTTGACTGAAAATCCAGGTTTCGGCCACGATTTGTAGGAATTTTGCCCCTATACAACGTTGTCCCAGCTGAGCATTGAACTTGGGAGAAATATACGGCGGCTAGCCGTGTTGTGCACTCAACCGCGATCTAGCCCGATGCGCTACTGTCTCGGAAACTTTCTTGCTGCTCAGACGTTAACTTCCTTCGAATTGCATCGAGATTTTTTCTCATATATTCATTCGTAGTACCTAGTCAATAATTTAGAGGTTTTCTGATATCTAACGTGTTCCTTAGACGTTGACACATCATCTACAGTCAGAGAAATCACCTAGGAGGTGACAATTGGTGCTACTATAAGATTTTTCATCTTTACAATCAAACGCGTGGTGATTTTTTTCGATTCGTATTGGATTTTCAAGTAATCGTAGATAAGATCCGGTAGCTTGTTTCGACCTCCACGACCACTTTGGAAGTGGTTCTAGTGATAAGAAACGACCAATAATACCTCACTAGAAAATTTCATCTTTTTTAGATCCGTCAAAAGTTTAGATCTCGTGCCGGTGTTTTTTGGGATCTAATGTGTTTCTCAGACTGACATATACAATGGGTCTGTCACCGGAGGCGGTCACTTAGTCCAGTGGAACTAGACATTCGATTCAGAGAAAAAATTGTAAGGAGCTAATTTTTGGTATTGATATTCCCTGGGGGTTCAGATCCAACATACGAAAAGTCTTGAAAAGTCCTGCTTCCGCAACTCCCATTTTTTCACCCTCATATGTATACGTTTTTATACTTCTGTTTATTTTCTCGAAAACGATTGATTTTGATTTTAAAATAAAGAATTTTCAAACATGAATGAGTTTCGCCACCATTTATACAACAGAACGATGGCTAAAGAATCTACTGCTTCTCTTATGGACCTTGCAAATTTGCCAACCACCAAGGTAGCAAAGAAACAACAATAATAAAGAATTATTATAGTATTTTTCTTTTTCTTTTAGGTGCAAAAATGGCTAAGACTGAGCCACTGACTGAGATTGGAAACTAACAGAAGGTCACTTGTTTCCCATACCAACCACACTACTCCTCCAGCTGAAACCCTGCTGTCCCTGTCCAGATTTTCTATTTTCTATTTTCTATCCAAGTCACTCACAACGAAACAATTTTGTATGTGGAAATAATTGTTTATGGAATTTTAATGATATAATATTTGAAATCCTCTACCCCAAAAATCCATAAAACGATACCCCACATCGGTAGTGGGGTGGGGGTGGTGATAGGGGGGGTAGTGGGGGTGGATGAAGTAAAAAAATATTTTGAGGTTTTTGGTTCTTGTACACACACTAAATCACATTTTTTTTTCACACCCTTTATCTATGGGGTGGGGGTGGTAATGGGGGTGTCTAATGTCAAAAAATTTTTTGAGACCTTATAGCTTCTCCTTACCAATTTTATGGACTCTTACCTGCTTGATTTATCTATTTACCCCCATTAACCCCAATTCACCCCTCAACCCATCAACGGAATAAGATGAAAATATAATCTAGTTCCAGATCACATTAAAATACATACGTGTACCAAATTTCAAGTCAGTATCTTAAACTGTTTCAGAGTAATCGTGCGCACAAAAAAGTTACAGACCGACAGACAGACAGAATTTTTTTTTGCTCAAACTTAAAATCTCGACGTTTTATGATATTCTAAGCTTATCTGAACAATAAAAAATTTTCAAGGGTGAAACGTGTCCCAATACCCATAAAAGTACTACAGAATATGACTGAAGAAGGGGATTTATAAAAACATTTTGTCGTTTATAGGTAAATTTAGGTTAAGTTCTTAAGTACTCAGTTACATTGTGATTAATCCTAAAAGTTTAAAAATAAATAGGAAGGTTGTGAATTATGACAAAGATATTCAAAATGGCTGAAAAAGTATTTTTAGTTTAAAAAATCGGCAAAAAATTCAGGGTTGGCATGTTTAACACAAAATGTTTTAAACAACTTAAAACATGTTTAAAACACATTTAATACATATTTCAATGTTTAAAACACATTTTAAAACGCAGTGCGATGTTTTAAACAAATGTATTATTTTGCAGTTTGTGGAAAAGCAGGAAAAGTGCCGATGAATAATTTCATTCCGATAAATAATTCCGATATAAACAGTAAGCACACACCAAAAAAAGCCTCTGTAGTCTTACTCATATGAATCAAATGGTCAGCGAACACATACACTAAACTGAGCATTTTATTTGTAGAGTGCTGTAAAATCCGTTTAAGAGCGCCATCTGGCATCAAGTAGTAGTAGTATACACAGTAACTTGGCACCATTTAATTTTAGTTGAACAGAGTTCTGAACGTTTTAAACTTGTTTCAAACATACCATTTAAAACATTAAAAAAAAACTGTTTTAAACAAAAGAAAACTGTTTAAAATTAAAAAAAAAACAGTTGTTTTGTTTAAAATGAAATTTTTTTTCCAACCCTGAAAAAATGTAACTTTTTTTTGTTTATTTTTCAGCCCCCTAATTCAAACGCCTTTGTGATGGTTACACAAAAAAACCGAACACATATATGTTGTGTTCGGTTGTGTCATACATCGAAAGGAAATTTAGCCTTCTATAAAAAAGTACTTTTGTTTTTATATAGAAATTAATCGTTTTCAAGAAAATAGGCCAAAATATAAAAACGTGCACATTTGGGGATGAAAACAGGGGGTTGTGGAAGGAGGACTTTTCAGAACTTTTAGTATATTGATATGAACCCGCCATTATCTTTTTTCTGGGTTAAGGCAAAATATTGCATAGATTGACTGGTGTAAGTGGTAGTGCCACTATTGGATGTTTCCTCGACTGAGTACGTAAAGCATTAGTTTCTAGCAGCTTCTTTAAAATTACTTTATCTTATTTTAAATAAAAAATTTGCCATTGAAAAGGGGTCAATGTAAAAACAGATTTATTCATAAAATACACATAAATGGGTCAGTTTCTTAGTCCATTTTTACTTCAAAATGGAACTAAGGTGTCACTTGACTCAGCTTGTCTCTGATTAAATCACGTGACAGTCAGTATTACTTCAAACGCATTGCTAAACCATTTAGAGCAGCGAAAAGAGGTAAAATTGTGTCGTTTTTTTTTTATCAGCTTAGAACAAGATCAGACACAGTGGGTATTACCGACAAAATCTTTTTACACATAAAAACACGAAATACGACATTTTTTAGTGGTCACAGATATTTTTATTTAAAAAAAGTGCAAAATTTAATTTTTTTTTAAATCATGTTTTTTTGTACATCTATTGCCATATCTCAAAGATGAATTGAGCTATCGATGTGAACTTTTCTTGTTATAAAACGCACACTTAACCGCTTCTTCCTATACATAGGATTGTTAATAAAAAAAATGTGAACATGCCAAAAACGTAGATGACCCTGAAAGTTTAGAGAATACGCCATCAAATTTTCACTAAGCGAGGAACTTTTTTGTTTTTGAAAATTTTGTGTAACATGCTATGAAGAAAATGAAGTCAATAGACTAAAAAAGTTTTTAGAAAAAAATATTTTCATTATTAGCAATAGTTTGCGGATTTTTTAGTATGGAGGAATTGTCGAAACGTACGCGCGCGGCACTTAAGAATAATAATGATTATGTATTGTGCGTAACGGAACTTTTCATTATTATTTTTTTATGTTTAGGACTGTTTTATCACGTTTTAGGATCTGAAAGGATAACTTATTTTTTCCAGTGGCGCATTAAGGACTAAGGTTGAAGGCAAAAAGGAATTAAATATCTAAATAAATGGAAAAAAAAGTTGAACAACTAGGGGGCTAATAAAATTCTATAAACTGAAGTTTAGGAAAAGTAATAATTTTGGAGTGTTTTGATAACAAGTAAACTATCGAGTTTTCTTTTTTTTTGCGTTATTATTGGAGTTAAATAGAAAAGACAGTTTCTTAAAGCACTTTTTTTTTAACGTGGCAATCTTAATATTTGTATCCGACATTTCCTGTGTCAGAGTCGCTATCCGAAACTCCCATGTATTGCATTTTTACCCTAGATCCACACAATAATTGAGTAAACGTGTTATTTTCGCCTAAATTAGGTAACAAAAAAGAAAAAATATCCTAAATTAAGTCTCTTTTAATTTCCGCAGCCCTAATTATAGAAACTCTGTTTCCATGGCTTGTGCACAAGTTTATCGTTCTCCTGTATTACTACGCCACATAAAATCCACTCCATTTTACAATGAAACTTAGATTGCTTTTTTATCTGAAACATTTTTTTAGCAGATAATCTACGCACAATGGCCATACGTTCTACAATATAATACAAGTGGTAATAAGGGAAAGAATATCGTTACACATTTTACTTCCACATCCAGTATAGTATCGACAAAAGTATTTTTGAAAATTTTTATTGTCCAAATAGGCTTAGAATGTCATGAAACGTCGAGATTTAAAGTTTGAGCAAAAAAAAATTCTGTCTGTCGGTCTGTCTGTAACTTTTTTTGTGCGCACGATTACTCCGGAACCGTTTAAGATATTGACTTGAAATTTGGTACACGTACCTATGTATTTTATCGAGATCTGGAACTAGATTCCAACCGTTAAAGGGTTGGGGGGTAAATAGGCAAATCAAGCAAGTAAGAGTCCATAAAATTGGTATTTAGTATATATAAGAGAAGCTAAGGTCTCAAAATTTTTTTGGCATTAACCATTACCAACTCCCACCCCATTATTCAAGGGAGGGAAAAAAAATAAAATTGTCATTTAGTGTGTGTACAAGAACCAAAGGCCTCAATTTTTTTTTTACTTTATCCACCACTACTACCACCCCCCTTCCACCACCCTCAGCCCCACTACCGATGTGGCATATCGTTTTATAGGTTTTCAAATATAATTTCGGTCTTATAGACCGAGTCGGCCCACAGGGCAAATATAAGTACTCGGTCTTATGGACCGAGTTGGCCTCATAGACAATAAAAACCTCGGTCATATAGACTGAGATTGCAGTCAACGTGTTAATACTCAATTTCTGCAATTCGCGCACTCCAAAAAAATCACTGTACCTAAACTATCAAAGACACAATAAGAATTATGCTATCAAAAACTTTTTTGATCTTTTGGCTTTATTTTCTTCCCAGCATGTTATACAAAATTTCCAAAAACAAAAAAGTTTGTAGCTTAGTGAAAATTTGACTGCGTATTTTCTGAACTTTCAGGGTTATCTAAGTTTTTAACATGCTTAAAAATGTTTTAATTAACAATACTATACACAGACATAGAAGCGCTTAAGTGTGTGTTTTATAACAAAAAGAAGTTCATGTGGATATCTCCATTCGTTTAAGAGATATGGCATTAGATGTTCAAAAAAACATGACAAAAAAAAACAAAATTTCACACTTTTTTAAAGATAACAATGTCCGTGACCACTAAAATATGTCGTATTTCATGATTTCTAATGAACATCGACCTACTTAACGAAATGGTATGTCTCAGTTTGTTCTAAAATAAAAAAAAAACTCGAGAAGGAAGCGACTTTTCCCCTGTTTTTTACTCCACTAATTTTAGATACTACAATAGTAGATTGTAATAAAAGTGTGGCAAGGGCTTCATTGCAAAACGATGTATGAAAGTAGGAACACGACCGCAGCGAGTGTTCCTATCATGCGAGTTTTGCAATGAAGCTTGCCACATGTGTGTTACATACTATTTCTTCTACGGCTGCGAAGTTATTTCCCTTTTTTAAAGTCTTTCCAAAATTTTAAATTTGCTGCCTGTCAGATTTTATTTAAAGTGACATTTTCCGCAGTCATTCTGAAGTTAGAAAATTTGACTTTGTAATTGCAATTGACGATTTGCACAAAAGAAAGTTCAGTAAAAAGTGTCATGGCGCATAGTATAATGGTATCACTGTAATTCACTGTCATAACATCGTTTTCATTATCTTTAATGTTAAACCTGCTTCCATTGAATATAAATAGTCTTTATTAGGTTGTTTCGTAGTCTACAATATTTAAACAATGTCGAATTATGCAATTTGTCAAACACTGTTTCCAACTCTCAGTTTACTAGAAGAGTTGGCAGCAGCGATTGACAAATTGCTTAATTTGACATTTTTTAAATATTGTAGACTACGAAACAACCTAATAAAGATGATTTATATTCAGTGGAAGTAGGTTTAACATTAAAGATAATGAAAACAATGTTATGATTATTATATTATAGGTATTTAATTGTTGCAAAGTTTGGAAATTAGATGAGTTGGTCAACATGTGCAGTGAATTACAGTGATACCATTATACTGTGCGCCATGATACTTTTTACCAAACTTTCTTTCATGCAAATCGTCAATTCATGTGTAATTAATGCACATTTATAGAATTTAATTTTTATTACCAGTAAGTAATATAAAATTTTTTATGTTAAACACACTATTTTATTCGGGTGTGTGAAAATGTAATCAAGGCGTGTGGCAAATTCTTTGCCGCACGGCGTGCGCAAAGTGATATTTTCTGCAGTCATTTTGAAGTTAGAAAATTTGACTTTCAGTGCAATCGTAGAAAAAAAAATTTGTTTGTAATACAAACTTTGTGCACAAGTAATCCTATAGACGTACAGTCAGTAATATTAAAAAGTGAAAATGAAAATATCTGAAACGATATTCAACGTTACGTAAGAAAAATACTTATTTAACGTATTTTTCTTTCATAGACACTGGAGAACACTTCAGATCATAAAAACCAAAGGCAGTGCAAAATTATAAAATAATAAATAAAAATTATGGAAATTATGAAGCTGTGCAACATTTAAGGGACTATGGACATTTTCAATCGAGGGCCCATCACTTACACACGTCAACAAAGAGAAAAAATGGACTAAACCAAGGACTAAGCCTATCATGCCTTAAGCATTTTTGTGTGCTGAAACAGAATTTTCAATTTAAAAATTGTTCTACCGCATAGACTTCGAGTAAATCCCGGTGTTTTTTGTCAAAATATTAAGTCATGATAGATTTAGTCCTTGGAGCAGATTTTCTTTTTGTTGACCTGTGTTATTTTAACTAAGTAAAATATCAAGTTTGTGAGTGTTCATTTTCAGTTTTAATTATAATTTGATCATTTGGCGTCGAAATTGGAGGGATCGAGCGATTAAGGCAAGTCTAATTTTTAAATTTAAAAAGTGGCATTGGTCTTCGCATTACATAAGGACTGACAGATTAAAATATATGAATGTATTTCAAAAACACCCTGTATATGCTTAATGTAAGTAGCACATCTTAATAGGACAAGGATAGGCGTAGAAATTTAATTAACCCAATATATCAAGAACAAAAGGCCGTAAAAGCTGAAAACACTTAAATAAATTACGAAGCCTGAAGCAATAATTTTAGTTCCGCAATAAGGAACGAAAAATCACTTATTTCTATTCCAATAAAATGATGTAATTTACTTAACATATAAACTGCAAAACTATAAATCTGTTGGACGATACGATAAACGTATACTTTGTTAGTCTGTGTGTATAAGTTTCAATGGCACTGGTATCATGCCAACTAGCCAGTCATTATATACTTTGGTGGGTTCCACCCCAAATTACTAAGTCTTTTCTTTCCTATAACACCCAGTTGCATTGCAATTAAAGTACACCACAATTCTGATCGGGCATAACTACAAGACACAACCGAAGTTTTGTTCAGTTTTTGTACTACTAGGTTCGTATGAATTGGTACTTGAAAGGCCGTAGCTTCTTAACGCAGCAAAGTGTTTACTCAGTGAAAACAATTCTTGATGACTGGTTCTTGTACACACACTAAATCACAATATTTTTTCACCCCCTTTAATAATGGGGTGGGAGAGGTAATAGAGGTGGCTATTGCCAAAAATGTTTTTGAGACCTTAGCTCCTCTTATACTTATTAAATACCAATTTCATTTACCCTTCAACTTTGCAACGGAATAAGATCAATATATAATCTAGTTCCAGATCTCGTTAAAGCACATACGTGTGCCATATTTAAGTCAATATCTTAAACGGTTCCAGAGTAATCGTGAGCACCAAACAGATACCAGACAAACAGACAGACCGACGCGACAGACAAATTTATTTAATTCAAACTTAACATATTGACGTTTCATGACATTCTAAGCCTATTTGTACAATGAAAATTTTCAAAAATTTTTCCTGCGTTAGTATACTTCAATTGGATGTGGAAGTAATACGCAGAAAATAGCATGACAAAGATATAAAACATCATTCTGTGCCGTGGACTACACAATAGAAGTAAAGCCTCTACTTCAAGCATTTTCTTCAATGAAACCTACTACGCATCCATATTACTCGAGGTAACCCACTGTGTATCTACTTTACTAGAGGAAAGCCACTACGCATTCATACTTCTTGAAGAAATCCACTGCACATCCATTTTACTTGAGGAAACCCACTGCGCATCTATATCACTCGTGGTAACCTACTGCGCATCTATACTACTCGTGGTAACCTACTGCGCATCAATGGTACTCAAGAAAAGCCACTGCACATCCATAATATTCGAGGAAACCCACTGCGCATCAATGGTACTCAAGAAAAGCCACTGCGCATCCATAATACTCGGGGAAACCTACTGCGCATCCATACTACTTGAAATAACACACTGCGCATCCATTTGACTCGAGGAAACCCACTGCGCATACATGTTATATAAAATTATACGCTTATTACCAAGACTTAGCCATAACAAACCTTCACAGGTATATCATATTACATGATAACGACTTCTCTTATTTATCGCTTATCTTAGAAATATTATATTTCACCTTTGTTTCTCACATTTTATGCTGACTGTCGAATTGCATTTCCTTTGTTCTATATTTTGCTTACTCAGGTTCTGTATGTTATAAATACGACTAGACATGCTTTGTAAAATCAGTTATTAAACTCAGTTAGAATGCAACACTTCCAATTTATTATTATATTCCTTCTCCAAGAGCCAACGTTGGCTCCATTTAAGTAAATAAAAGTTTTTAAAAAGTCATCGACCAAAATGCCATATGTGAAGCCAGAATACTGAAACCATTGCCGAAACTTCCAGAGAACTGTCAAACTTCCTTCATTATTAGTCAGGGATACAACGTCCAAGAACTTGAAGACAACACATGGCTAGTAATTAATTCCGAACCACTTCACATTACCATCAACTGTCCAAAGAGAGAATCCACAACAGAGTTAATCAACAAAAATCCCATCATCAAACTACAACCAGGATATTACGCCTATGCAGGCATTACTAGAATACAAGCCAGTGCCAAAGACTTTTCCGAAATTAAGGACAATTCACATCCTATCCAAATTCCTTTTGAATGCTGTAATCACATGCCCGACAAAATCAAAATTCCAAAATTAAAACCACTCAAATTAAACAATCTCGACGTAGAAGATCTAGATATTGCAAAAACCAAATTGGACCAATATTCCAAAGACTGGATGACCTCATAAACGAGCCTTTTGTGACCAAACACGTATCTTGGTTCACATATTTCATAATCACTCTCATCATTCTATTAGTTTTACTTTACATAACTTGTAAATGCAGAAGAAGAAGATGTGGAGCATTGCGACTCCAACTCAAAACGGACAACCCTCCTTCACCTCCTTCAGAGCGAAGCAGAGTTTTTACCAAATTTCCTAGACTGATCCCTCCAAGAAAGCGACCCGGTATTAAACCTCAACAAGAAGAGGACATCGAGTTAACATAGACTTTCATATGTGGAGATTTACCCTTGTCTAATAATTTAGACCATTGTATTTTATTCTTATCACATTTATGTAATGTACTACTCGCTTACTATTATTATCATTTACCAATTTTAACTTTTATGTATTTTATTATTTTGCTTTGTATTCATTCAACATTGTTTCAATTTATTTTGCATTATATTCATTTAACGTTTCTAACAATTTTCAAAAGTTGCTGCATAACATCAACTTTTTTATTAAGGGGGGAAGTTGTTATATAAAATTATACGCTTATTACCAAGACTTAGCCATAACAAACCTTCACAGGTATACCATATTACATGATAACGACTTCTCTTATTAATCGCTTATCTTAGAGATATTATGTTTCACCTTTATTTCTCACATTTTATGCTGACTGTCGAATTGTATTTCCTTTGTTCTATATTTTGCTTACTCAGGTTCTGTATGTTATAAATACGACTAGACATGCTTTGTAAAATCAGTTATTAAACTCAGTTAGAATGCAACACTTCTAATTTATTATTATATTCCTTCTCCAAGAGCCAACGTTGGCTCCATTTAAGTAAATAAAAGTTTTTAAAAAGTCATTCATGTGAACCGTGATCTAACATACATACTACTTGAGGTAACCTACTGCGCATCTATGGTACTCTAGAAAAGCCACTGCGCATCCAAAATACTCGAGGAAACCTACTGCGCATCCAAACTACTAGAGGCAACCTTCTGCGCATCGATGGTACTCGAGGAGTCACTGCGCATCCATGCTACTCGAAGTAACTTTAATAACTATAGTACTCTAGACAAGCCACTGCGCATCCAAAATACTCGAGGAAACTTACTGCGCATCCATACTACTAGAAGTAACCTACTGCGCATCGATGGTACTCGAGGAAAGCCACTGCGCATCCATACTACTCGAAGTAACTTTAATAATACGATATTTGAAATCGCCTACCCCAAAAACCTATAAAACGATATGCCACATCGGTAGTGGGGGTTGGGAGTGGTGGCAGAAGGGTGGGGGTGGGGGTGGTAGTGGTTGTGGATTAAGTAAAAAAAAAAATTTGAGGCTTAGGTTCTTGTATACACGCTAAATTATAATTTTATTTTTTTCACCCCTTTTAATAATGAGGTGGGAGTAGTAATCGGGGTGGCTAATGCCAAAAAATTTTTTGAGACTTTAAGCTCTTTTATATACACTAAATACCAATTTTATGGACTCTTACCGGCTTGATTTACCTATTTACCCCCATTTACCCCAATTTACCCCCCAACCCTTCGACGGAACAAGATGAAAATATAATCTAGTTCCAGATCTCATTAAACTACATACGTGTACCAAATTTCAAGTCAATATCTTGAACGGTTCCAGAGTAAACGTGCGCACAAAAAAAAAGTTAGACAGACCGACATACAGAAATTTTTTTTTTCTCTCAAACTTAAAATCTCGACGTTTCATGACATTTTAAGCCTATTTAGACAATAAAATTTTAAAAAATTTTTTTGTCGTTACTATACTTCCACTGGATGTGGAAGTAATAAAGTAAAATTAAAAAAACTATACCATACCCTATATGAGTTTCGAACCCAGGATCCTATCTGACAATTCCGACTTCGAATTCGGATTCACCAGGTCAAATTACATAAGGATCCACTGGTATAGTTCGCCGGACAGACTACTTTGTGTTTGTTTTGGGGGTGATTTATGGGGTGGGGGATGAAAAACGATTTTGACTTCGTATTCGGTTTCAGCAGGTCCAATTACATAAGAATATACTGG
Source organism: Rutpela maculata (assembly GCA_936432065.2). Classification (NCBI taxonomy): domain Eukaryota; kingdom Metazoa; phylum Arthropoda; class Insecta; order Coleoptera; family Cerambycidae; genus Rutpela; species Rutpela maculata. Next base: position 97,759,726 of record OW386285.2, on the reverse strand, counting down.
TCTGGTCCGCCGGACAGACCATTTTTTGAGGGTGTGTTTTTCGGTGTTGGTGTGAAAAACGAGCTAATCTGTCAATTGTAACTTCGAATCCGGATTCAGCAGGTCAAAATACATGGGGATACACCGGTATAGTTCGCTGGACAGGCCACTTTGTTTTTGTATTGGGGGTGAAAAACGAGCCAATCTGATAATTCTGACTTCGGATTCGGTTTCAGCGGGTCCAAATACATACGGATACACTACTGGTCTAGTCCGCCGGACAGACTACTTTTTTTTGTGGGGCTGTGTAATTGTTATTTCAAATCGATTTTTTTAAAATTATATTTTCAAACGAAAATAATTTGATTTTAAATGAATAATTATTATAATTATTTGAGGCAAGTACATTTACCAAAATTATCATATTGCCACTGTCGATAAAACATAAATATCTAGTCAATAATTATCACCTTGAAATTATTAGTCACATAAATACATTTAATAGTGTAAACATCGTAAAGTAAAATATTTGGGTCAAATACGTACGGGGTGATTAAAATAACTGAAAAGTAAAATGATGTACTAGGTGTTCAAAAAATCTTTTCAAAATACATATATATCTTAAAAACAATATTCACAATAAAAAAAAGTAAAAATCGTCAACCAAAACTGACAAATCTTGTGAAATATTGTACCAGCAGAATATTAACAAACATACCAAAAATGTTTCGTCGTCTTTTCTAGACTGCTATTACGAGAATATAAAAAGCTTGCTCTTATTGAGGTCCTAAAGAGCCTAGCCCGAATCTGTTAGGGTGAAAATGCCTTCGGCCTAAAATGTACTTTTTTTGTGTTGTACATCTCAGCTTAGCTACAAATGGGCTAATGTGCATTGTATCAATTAAAAGAAACGTAGTTTTCGACTGAAAAACAACTTTCTTCGATTTTCTTCTTATTAAACTACCTACTTAACCAATTCACTTGATATATAGGTACACAGGGTACAGAGGTGCCTGAAATAAATTATTGAAAAAAAACACAATTATTCTTTACACAGTTTTCCTTTACTTAATTCTATCTTTTTTTTTAAATACTTTTTTGAGCCTTAATAACTAGGGACGCCCATGTTCTTTCTTCTATGTTGCGTCCTATAATATCTTATAACATACGTTTTTACACAGAGCTGATCCATTTGGTACAACATAGTTGAAAAAAAAAAATTATAAAAAAAATTCAAATAAATAAATTCAATTCATATCGAGATTCATATGAAGATCGTCGCAGGTTTGTTTACCAAGTACTTAATCCCGATCACTGTCTTCATTTATAACAACATTAATATCATATTAGTTAGTTTCCAAATTAGTTCATTAAGTCTTGATTTCGTACAGACGAACTTAATTTTTTTTTACTAAGTATATTGTACCAAATGGATCGACTCTGTACAAATGTGTCATAGGACATTAAAAGACGCAACATAGAAAAAAAATTCACGAGTGTCCCTAAGTAAGTAAAATAATTATTTTTCAAATAAAAGTTTTTGTAAAAAATAATTAAATGTTTTTTTTTTCTCAATAACTTGTCTTACGCATTTCTGTACCCTGTATATACGTCCGAAAAGTCTGGAAACGGTGGACTATCTCGAGAAATACACTTCAGATCGAAAAAATAAAAAACACGTATTCAATATTTTCAAAACCAGTGATACCAAAGTTGAGCTCCTTAACCGCCTCCTGAGGGCTGGGTGGGGGTAATCTTCAAAATAAAATGGGAACCTCCATTTTTTATTGGAAATTCAAATTATACACCCCGAATTGCGTAGGGTTTGTTTGAAACATTTTTTTCGATTTGTGACTGATGACGCCGTAGTCGCAAAATGTCAGATTTTGCAATTACTTGAATAACTCGAGAAATACACTTCGGGCCGAAAAATAAAAGAATATGTGTTCAATACTTTTAAAAAAGCTATCCAGTGATATCAAAGTTTACCTTCCTTCCCCATTCCCCGGGGGTGGGAAGGAAGAATTTCAAATGGGAACTCCCATTTTTTATTGCAGAATCAAAAAAATTGTATCAATTAAAACCTACACGTGAAATCCAAATTTGCAATTCAAAATGAGATTTGAAAATTACCCCAAACCCCACCCCCAGCGGGTGGAGAAGGGGAACAACTTTGGTATCACTGGACAGCTTTTTTAAAAATATTGAACACGTATTTTTTATTTTTCGATCCAAAGTACTTATATCTCTCGAGTTATTCAAGTAAATGCAAAATCTGATTTTTGCGATTACAGCGCCATCTAACATGAATCGAAAAAAATATTTCGAACAAAACCTACGTAATTCGGGGTGTAGAATTTGAATCTACAACAAAAAATGGGTATTCCCATTTGAGGTTTGAAAGTTACCCTCCACCCCACCCCCAGGGAGTGGAGAAGGGGGAGTCAACTTAGTTTTCACTGGATAGCTTTTTAAAAAATATTGTACACGTATTTTTTTTTATTTTTCGATTCGAACGAGGATTCGAAGTGTATTTATCGAGTTATTCGACCGTTTGTCATTTGACTCGTGAATAATTCCTACAAGGAATTTTTTGTTTGTATAATGTAGGAGAGTAAGCATTAATTCGTGTTTTCCACAAAAATATCGTTGTCGTCATGGCCGCCTTGTTGAAAAAATGACGGTAAAAAGGTTTTTCTCAATTATCCTCTTTCCTGCTAGTTCTACTCTAAAATTAGCAATATTGTACAAAATGGGAAAAGCTACAACTTTCATTTAAATTATTTTTCTGTACTGTTCAGGGCCGGCCTTAGTTCATCAAGCGCCCTCGTGCGAAATTTTAAAAGGCGGCCATTTTCTGGTCAAGTCAGGAAAAAAAATTTTCGTCCTCATCTAAAAATTGATGAGCGGGTAAAATTAAAAAAAAATGTTTCATCCTCATCTCAAAATTGATGAGCGGGAGAGGTAAAATCCAAAACAAATTTTTTTTCGTCCTCATAAATTTTACTCGAAAAAAAAGTGTAATAAGCTCGTGGCGGCCCCTGGGGTATGGCGCCCTCGCGCGGGGCACAACCCCCCCCTCCAAAGGCCGGCCCTGCTTCATCGTTGTGGCGTTATTAATACTCAATATTAATTGGCATAAATAATCAATAAAATTGACTTGCTGTGGTGTTATTTCTTTAAAAGAATGAATTTTATCCGAATTTTTCGAGTTTTCACCTCGGTTTTCACTGTGATCTGTCAACACAACAATTTTTTCTCTATTGCTAATGCTTTACAATTAACACTCACCCAAAAATGTGAAAATGTATGCTTCACTGCAGATTTTTGCAATCATTTCTGTCCCTATTGCTAGTACATAGTAATTAGCTATTATGAATATTGTAGATTATAAAAGGGTATAGCCGGAAAAGTTAGGGAAATGTGCCCCCGCACTTACTTAGTTAAAATGACTTCCAGATGATGCAGTTTATAGAGTATATTACACGGTGAAAATTTTAACCCTCTACTACCCCTACGATGGTGGAAAAAAAATAATATGTCTTTAATTATTATATTTTTTTTTTCTGTTTCTATGCAACCGATCGATTTGAAATTTGGCACGAGTATTGCTTGCGTGGAGATAACTCACTCCAAAAAATAAGGTCATTTTATGACCATTTTAACCATCGGAAAAAAATTTACATGTTTTTTAGAGGACAAAAGGGTGGCTACCCTTCGTGGTACAATCACCATTCTATGATATATTATGTCTTGACACTTCGTGATTACCATACTAAATTGTCAGATTTTTTGCTGTGGTGGAACAATATGGAAAAAAATAAAATTGGGTAAAATAAAATATTTACACATGCCTCTTAGTTCTAACAGTTAATGCTTATAGCCTTACAAGATATTGTTGCATATCTACAACCGACCGCGGGTGCCAGTGCGATGTTGCCAAGTCTACTTTTTCCCCAGACGTACGGAAATTCGGCACAATCTGGCAGTACCACTTCTGGAGGTCCCAGGGTCGAAGTATTAACTCTCTAGGACCTTGGGGAAAAGTTTAGCAACGAATGATGTTCATTGTAATTACTGTCGCATTACGACATCTAAAAAACGACGTACTGAACCAGATGAAGAAAGTGAGGGAACGATCGAAGAAGCTTTTTGTGCCACTATGACTAGTGACTCTGATGAAATAATGGAACTACCATTGCAAAGACTCGTTGCTACACATAAATACTGTTGCATATGTGGTGATTATAAAGAACTGACCGTAATATCCACTAATGTGAGACTACAGTGCTATTGAAATAAACAAATGTATATCCCCGAGGCAGTCGTTGCTGTAAAATACATACATCGCTTTTATGAAGACGATATTACTCATCTGGAACCATATCCCAATTGTAGCTCGATTCCTAGATCGGATTTTTGCAATTTATTGAATTCCTTAACCCCAATAACAAATCTAAAAGGCTATGCAGACCACTGCGGTTTATCAGCGAAGCAATAATTATTAACGTTTACAGGCTTAACGGTAGATGCCATTTACGAATTAAACTCACTGTTGGAAAATTCAAGTACAAGAACTTCTTCCGTCCTTGTTTTTCTATTAAAACTGAAAACAGGTAGTAATAATGATAACAGAATGACCTACATTACTAAATTGTTCGATATGGTGCCAGCGTGCAGCGAACTTGCTAGGAAGCTGACCATCTTCAGAATGGTATCAATGGTATATTATTAAGATTGTAATTAATAACCATAACTAATAAGATAGTCTGATAAACTGCGGTGTTCTGTAGAGCCTTTTAGAGTTGTTATGTTATTGGGGTTAAGGAATTTAATAGAATGCATAAATCCGATCTAGGAATCGAGCTACAATTGGCATGTTTCCAGATGAGCAACGTCTTCATAAAAGAGATGTTTAATCAAATATAGACACATTTCGCGCCCAGAGATCCATCTTATTCTTATCCGACTTAAGTTTACTGAGATAAAAAATTATCCATCTGCGTAGCTGGCTGATGGAACCCATCCAAGGCCAAAAATGAGGGGAAAAAATCAAATGTATTTTACAGCAATCTTTGCCTCGGGGATGTATATTTGTTTGTTTCGATAGCACTGTAGTCTCACAGTAGTGGGTATTACGGTCAGTGCTTTACCATCACCACATATGCAACAGTATTTATGTGTAGCAACGAGTCTTTGCAATGGTAGTTCCATTATTTCATCAGAGTCACTAATTGTAGTGCTAGAAGATGTCGAAGGCACAAAAGGCTGGTCTTCTTCGATCGTTCCCTCACTTTCTTCATCTGGTTCAGTATGTCGTTTTTCAGATGTCGTAATGCGACAGTAATTACAAAGAACATCATTCATTGCTAAACATTTCCCCAAGCTCCTAGAGAGTTAATACTTCGCCCCTGGGGGTGAACCCTGGAATCTTCAGAAGTGGTAATGCCAGATTGTGCCGAATTTCCGTACGTCTGGGGAAGTAGACTTGGCAACATCGCACTGGCACCCGCGGTCAGTTGTAGATATGCAACAATACCTACTAAGGCTATAAGTATTAACTGTTACAACTAAGAGGCATGTATAAATATTTTATTTTACCCAATTTTATTTTTTTCCATATTGTTCCACCACAGCAAAAAATCTGACAATTTAGAATGATAATCACAAAGTGTCAAGACATAATATATCATAGAATGGTGATTGTACCACGAAGGGTAGCCACGCTTTTGTCCTCTAAAAAAATGTATATTTTTTTTCCGATGGTTAAAATGGTCATAAAATGACCTTATTTTTTGGAGTAAGTTATCTCCACGCAAGCAATACTCGTGCCAAATTTCAAATCGATCGGTTGCATAGAAACCGAAAAAAAAAAAAATATAATAATTAAAGACACATTATTTTTTTTCCACCTTCGTAGGGGTAGTAGCGGGTTAAAATTTTTAATATACTCTATAAACTGCATCACCTGGAGGCCATTTTAACTCAGTAAGTGCGGGGGCACATTTCCCTAACTTTTCCGGCTATACCCTTTCCTAAAACTTTTGTCTTCCACTATCAATTGTTTACAAATTACAGCAGCTCGAAAATTTTATTATTTTTCAAACTTCGAACTCGAGTTCGAACTGTGTTTTACCTAATTTCAAAACAGTTCAGCGTTCAACTACTTAATTACTAAGTAAATAGGAGCAATAGGGACAGAGATAATTGCAAAAATCTGCAGGGAATCAAATTTTTCACTGCTCTGACAGTTCCTTAGTTCTCTGTAAATCGTAAAATATTAACAATAGAGGAAAATAGTTTAAATACCAATTTTATCTTTTTCATTTTCTACGATATTGGTAATGGGAAGATATTTTTGTGGAAAACATTAACTAATGATTATGACAACACCCTCCTACATTGTCCAGTCAGTGAGAACATTTAACCTGTAATAATTATAAACATTTTTAAATTTTGAGAAATTATTGAGTAAGATATAAAAACAATAAAACTCATTTTTGCTGCTGTTTGCAAAGTCCGGAGCATTGTTAAAATTGCAAAAAACGTAATTTTACAATAATTTGCAGAAAAAAAATGCCAAAAGAGCAGCAAAGTTGTAAAAGTGTTTTTTGGTATATCCCACAAATATTGGGATTTGCTAAAAATTTGGGAATGCGCAACATACACATTTTTAAAAAATCAATGTCTTTGTTAATAACTCGAAGACAAAAATCTCAAAAGTGCAGCAAACTAGTATGAAAGCCCCAATTACTTACTGCCTCTAACAACTTCGTAAATTTGCAAAATTTTCTGTTGCACGGAACATAATTTTACATAGGTATCTTAAAAATGCAATCTTTGCCTTGTTCACTTCGTCTCTGTTCCAAAAATTACAAAAAAAAATTGGTTAGCAAATGTTAGATACAAATTATTACATCTTAGGTATATTAGGTTTGCTAACACTTATATGACATGGAACCTTGCAAAGTTAATAATAATAATGATTTTGCACTTTTTGTACCCAAAAAAATTGCAAAGGCTAGCAAATAGATTATAATGTTTGAAACAATATTCCACACGTAAATAGAAATTTGCTACTCTACAGAAAGTACGCAAATCATTTTTGGTAAATATACGTGAAACTTTGTGAATATAAAACCTTTGAAGTCAAAATACCTTTTTATAATTGCTCTGGTTACTCATTTCAGCACTTATTCAGTTGATAATAGAGTATTTTTTGAAAAAATTTGGAATTCAGAATTGCATTAGCAGTTATTAATTTCGAAAATTCGATTCATTTATTATTAGACCGTTTAGACGGTGGATAATACATACAGAACGGAATACCTCAAATTACGTAATTTTATTAATTTGCAAATTAGATATCCCGAGAACAATAATTTAAAAGAATAAATAATAAATTTTTGCAATCTTTGTTAATGTAGAAGAACGCACTACCGGGCGTCAAAATGACGCGACACCAATTTATTTCTCAGGGGGCGCCAGTCGCGTGCTACCCCGTTCTTCTACCTCCCAGGCGGGTTCGAGATAAGAAGCACTGAAGATAGTCGAATAACGGACCAAGGCTGCACTACCACAGATCGGTAACGACGCTCTCTCTGGACGTGACTTCCCTCGTTAGGTACCTTTTGAAATTCTGGATTTTTACATAAAAAAATCCCAACCGAAGAACTTCTCTTCGAAGGGATTAATTTTGTACGTAGTACCCGCGTTTTAATCCGTTAATAACGGACTCTACACCTTAGGGATTTCTCAAAAAAAGCATAAAAAAATCCCTATCGAACCTCCGTAAGGCAACCAGAAGGTCAAGTGTTAATGTGAGTTAACTCGACACATCCGGTTTTCGGATTCCGTTTATTTGACAGAAACGGTTACACAAAGTTCTTCAGATAAGAATCGTGCCTTCCCCAATCAAGGCAATGGCTTTCAGACCATACAAGCGAGAGCGCTTACGCTAACGATCGATTAGGCAGAAAAGATTCATGCATACCTTCTCAGAATCAAAATGCGAGCTTTTTAGAGAAGTCTGAGACTATTTGTAATTTCATAATTACGACTGGCTGATTTTAACTTAAAAAAGTTTTACTAAATGAATTTAGTTTCGCTAGAGACTACTTAGCTTTAAAGTTCTTGTATCGTGGCGGTTCACGTACTCAAACACATTCGTGAGGACTTATGACTGCATAAGTTTGATGGCGTTCAATCAGTCCACAATTTACTTGCCCCTATGCAGTTGTTCAATATTATCGATATGGCAGCAACCCACCTTCGAGCGACTTTTAGGCAAAATTGAATTTTTGGTTTTTTATGCACAAGGAGTTTTCCTCTATAACTTTGTCATTTGGAAAGCCCCGCTATTGGCTTTCCTACCATCGCTTTGTCGAGACCACTCAACGCGCTCGACCAAATTGCGAGCCGCTGAGTTAATCCAAACTCTTTCTATGCGAGAAACCGGCCTTGTGCATGTGCATTGATTTTTATCAATTTTTGCTTATCGGCACTACGCCGGCTTTATCAAAATCGTCTATTTTGCCTTTTAGATGCAATGCATCGCTAAAATGTTATGCTCATACTTTAGAACGGGACATTCAATGACCGTAACTCAAAGGTCAATGTCTTTGGTGGAGGAATAAAAATGAAAAATATTTGAATATTTTTTAAAGTATATTTTCGTGTTACTTTTTAAACTGGCTTTGGGGTACTTTTGAAAAATTAATCTCCAACTTAAAGTCCAACTTTGGCGTACTTTTGAAAAATCAATTTTCAGGCCAAATTTCGACGCAGTTTTGAAAAATTATCTACAAGTGAAATTTCGGCGTACTTTTGATAAATTAATTTTCAAGCCAAATTTCGACACACTTTTTAAAAATATTATTTTTCTAAGTCCAATTTGTGGTACCTTTGAAAAAGTATATTATTCATAAATCTATGTCATTATATACTTTTGCTCTCATATCCTGAACCAAAACATATTTTCCTAAGTGAAAATTCGGTGTTTCTTCGAATTCTCACCTGGTCATTTCTAACGCCTTATAGAACCCAAAACGGTCCTTATGGAGTGATCTGTGCCTCTGCAGACTCTTAAAAATGTCCTTAAATGAAATTTTTGACTAAGTCGAATTTTGATTCTGTCTTCAACTTAGGACGATTTTGGAGAGTTCTACAACATTAACACCACAAACTTTGTTTGAAAATTTTTTTTTACAAAGTGCATATATATTCGTTCGTATCATTCGGAAAGGTAAAAAATAACCGTTTTATCTAAGTATTCTCCATTTTGTGAGAAACGCCAACAGTTTTGAAACCTTTTGCCAAACTTTTGCAAGGTTCCGTTTCATATAAGTGTTATCAAACCTAATATAAGATGTAATAATTTGTATTTAACATTTGCTAAGCAATTTTTAAACATTTGTAATTTTTGGGACAGAGACAAAGTGAACAATGCAAAGATTGCACTTTTAAGATATAATTACAATTATGTCCCGTGCAACATAAAATTCAGCAAATTTACGCAAAGTTGTTAAAGGCAATAATTGAGAATTTCATAGCAGTTTGCTACACTTTTGAAATTTTTGTCTGCGAGTTAAGTATTAACAAAAACATTAATTTTCGAAAAATGTAAGTACTTACTTATATGTTGCACATTCCCAAATTTTCAGCAAATATTTGTGGGATATACCACAAAAAACAACTTTACAGCTCTTTTGGAATTTTTTTCTGCAAATTATTGTAAAATTACATTTTTTACAATTTTAACAATGTTCCGAACTTTGCAAACGGCAGCAAAAATGAGTTTTACTGTTTCTTAGTCAATCATTTTTCAAAATTTTAAAACTTTTGTAATAAGGGTATTAATAGATTTTCGACTAGGTTTTCGACTTTTAATGTCCTCACTGACCGGACTATTAAACAAACACTTCTTGTAGGAATTAATTATTCAGGGGTGTCCCCCATTCTTTTGTTCTACAGACTCACAGACTGTATTATTTAATGTGTTGTAACTCTTTAAGTTGTATTTGTGATTGCTTAGGTATATGTCGAGGGGTCAGCCACTCTCAAAATTTTGTACAGGTATTCCGGGACACCCTCTATTCCCGACTTATTCCACATATTCCCAAGAATTTTTAGTTATTCCCAAGTATTTCCGATAATTATTAGTTATTCCCAACTATTCCCAAAAATTATCAGTTATTTCCAAGTATTCTCAGTTATTCCCAAGTATTTTCGAGTATTTCCAAACATTCCCAATTATTTCCTAAGTATTTCCTGTATTCCCAGATTTTAACATAACCTTTTAAATGTTCTATATTAGTTAAATTGTGCACTAAACTTTTTTAACCTAACCGTACCCAACAGAAAGGTATTCGACAATAAAAACGGAGCTAAAAACAATTATGTGTGCGTGTACAGTCTGAAATTTCTCGGAAATTTCACTTCTGGCTGTGAGCACCCTTAGGTATAACTTTTTTTTCTGATTTCAACCAAATTTCACTCAAGCATAGAACAAATTTCTACCTATAGTCCAAAAACGTTCGCCTCCTACAAATGCAAAGCCCCCTGCTGTACCAAAATAAACGAAAAAAAATCAGTAAATTGTATTAGGATTAGGCATTTGTTTAACGGAAAATTTTATTAATAAAAGTTATTCAGAATTTTCCAAAATGTCATGAAAATAAAAAAAATTGAAAACTTTTAAATTTAAAAAATTTAACACTGAAAAATAATAAAAAAAACGCTACCCATTATTTGACAACTGCCTAACAGCTTGGGTTTAATTTCTAACAAAATTGTCATAGCACAATTTTCTAAAAAAAAAAAAAATAAAATTATATTTTCGGACTTTTTCGCACACTTTTTTAAACAAAATTTCAATATTTTTGATTAAATTTTGGAGAACAACTCATTAATAAAATTTTTCGATAGAAGAAAATCCCCGATTTTTTCTGCTTATTTCGACACCGTGGCTTTGCACTTGTAGGAGGCGAATGTGTTTTTGGCAATAAGTAGTAGATCCTAATTTGGTTCAAATCGGAAAAAAAAAATAAAAAAAAATTATAAGAGTGCTCCCATTTTAACTCACTCTTTATACAGCCCGAGATGCAAACGACATTATTCCCTGTGTTTTTTTGGACTGCCGCTCTAATAACGATAAAATGTGCCTTTATTCTTGTTAAACGTATAGGTAAAATAATTGTACGATATACAGAGTGTTCCATATTTTATGAGAAAGTAAAATATACCATCTAAAATTTTGTTACGGGATGGGCCACAACATATACCATCAATTTTTTGATACCATTATTCTCGCCATTATTATTAATTGATTAATAAACTGAAATGTTTGAAGCAAGTTATAATTTATAGCCAATGGGCGTACTTATAAATTTGAAAGTGCAATGAAGATCACTTTTCGCCTCGCTTTTCGCGCACCTGCCTTTAAAAACTTCCTTTTAAAATGTTTTGTATTAAAAATAATTTGTATGCGTACTGTGCGTTGTTATAATCAATATAATCAATAATCAATATCGAGATTAATACTAAGTAATTATTAAAATAAAAATCTGTAATCTACACTAGTAAGAAAGTACACTTGTGCAAAAGAGAGCATTATTTTGAACACTTATTAAATCTATGACTACTTTTTTCGCGCTTGAAACCATCGAAAAAAGTAGTCACTATGAGCTATCAGCATGTAGGTAATTAATTGCTGAAACTTTTTAAATAAAAATATACAGGGGTGTTCCATTTGAAAAAACTGAGTTATGACAGTTTAAATATCTAGTAAAAGTTTGAGTTAACATGGAGAACACCCTGTAGATTTGGGTTCTGAGAATCCTGGAAATGAGTGTCTTGAGAATATTCAAAATGCAGATTTTCTCTTGACCGCTGCAAACGTATTTTTTTTCTGAAAAAATGAAAAAGTAACAATGCTGCAGTGTAAATTCAAAAATAATATATTTCTGGATAGAGAGTAAGAGTCAAATACGAATATATAAAGAAATATTGGGTGTTCTATTTAAAAAATCCTAGTATTAGTTTGCCACTACTCTGTGGAACACCCTGTAGATTTTAATATCATTTTAGAATATGCCACACTTCTCAAACAATTTTTATCTGAGACTTTTTTCAAATTTCACCCTGTATATAGGCAAATAATCACATCATCAAATAAAGAAAATATATTTTCTATTAATTGTCGATATATGAAGGAGAATCTCATTTTTGACCTTTTTAGGGAATAAAAGGGAGTGGTAGAGGGAAACTGATCCGATAGAAAAACTTTGCGTGTTCAAAATTGGCTTCAGAGCGTCAAGATACTTCAGAAAAGTTAGATGAGAACCTTAGGACAAGTCCTTCTTTTTTTGTAAATCTGTGTTATTTTTCTATTGGTTGACCACCCTGTATATTATTTCGTGCTGGCAATTGCGACAACTACATTATACATATTACTTGCCTCCGTCGCGTCGTTTTTTAATCATTTCTTTAGAGTGACCATCGCGTATATTTTCACTAAAAGTTTATCAGGTTTCCTCTTTGGTAATAATGCCAGCTACTTTCAAAATATTTTCCACCATCTTTTGTTAATTAATTATTACTAATATTATTAATTTTTAAGCGTGTCCTTTTTTCTAAAAGTATTGCAGATATCTGCCGTGACAATTGTGTTAACTACATGCAAAATATTTTTGTCCTCCGTCAAATTTTTTTCATTATTTATTTTTTTAGGTTTCCACCCTGTATATTTTTCATTAATAGTGTGGAAGAAATGGAATATTTTTTCCTAGATAATAGTTTACTGCTTACCAAATATTTTCTCCGTCCAATAGTTTTATAGATATAGCGCCAACAGACAGATAGACAATAATTTCCTTTAAACAATGTTGGTATCGTGAAAAATAAAAGATATGGTGCGCATAGTTAATAGATTTATTTAATATTTCGTAGAAATTTAAAGCAACTATTTTTAAATGTATATTGATGTATATCTTAAAAACTATACACCAATATAAAGGACACTTAATCTACCTTGTGTTCAAAATAATACAGGTCCTTAGGCCTTTCAATTATTATTGAACCAGAGCTTCAAGAGTGTTACAATTTACAATACACGAAGTAGCGATTTCTATAGTTTTCTCGCCATATATTTACACCATGTGCAAGTTTTATCTAGTTTTAATTCTGTAACACGGGCCGAACGAGCCGAACTATCAGAAATAAGCGATTTTTGAGCTGAATTCAAATCACTAACAGTTGTTATTTTTTATGATAAAGCATTGCCGTCAAATGGCTCTGTATTTCCTCCATGCTCAGCTTCACGTTAACGTTTATTAACAATAATAAAATATCGAGAAAACAATGTAATTCACTGTGTGATGACTGATGATAGTTTGCGTGTGTTCCTCGCAAATGTACAGAAAGGAAGATCGTCGGCCGACGTCTCCCGAGATTCTCCGAAATGTTCAGGAATGTGTCTATTCTTGAATATTTCCGATGTATTCCCGATTATTCCTAGATATTCCCCGTTATTTCCATTTTTTCCTGGGTATTCTCTGATATTTCCGAATATTCTCATGTATTCCCGAGCATTCCCCCGTATTTCTTAGTATTCCCGCGTATTTCCTAGTATTCCCGATATTTCCAAATATAGCCATGGTATTCCTAACATTTTGTACAGGTATTCCCGAAGTGGCTGACCCCTCGGTATATGTTCATAGGTAGACACATATTTTTTAAAAGTCTTGAATTGTTGAGAGACCGGAACGAGATACCTACCCTCTGCATTTATGTAGCCATAATATAAGGTAATTTAAGATAAAAAATCGATCATATTTTTTATTAACCTTATTTATGCAATTTTTATTAGTCACCCTGCAAGCACAATTATTAATTATATCAGTAGGTACATACATATAGGTAATTAGTCCACTCAAATTAGGATAAAAAACGCCGTTTAAGAGAAATATTCTGAACAGCAGTTTCTCTGCATAAGAAGTAAGTATTCAACTTTTAGAACAAGATTTTGCTTATGCGCAGAAAAAAAAGACGTGATTTTTGAGATATATACATATATATATATATATATACGTTTTTTCGTGTTTTTTTTTTTTTTCATTTGGACGTATATATCTCGAAAAGAACGCGCTTTTAAGGCTAAACGCATTCAGAATACGATTTCCTACAAAAAAAAAAAAAAAAAAAAAAAAAAAAAAAAAAAAAAAAAAAAAAAAAAGGTGCTATCTATATATTTTTCTGATTATCCCTTTGGCTTTTCTGAAAAGCGACTTGAAAAAAAATATATATATACCTATGTGTTTTTTCGTGCTTTCTTTATTTTGAATGCAAATATCTCAAAAAGTACGCGTTTTTATGGCTAAACGAAAATAGGCAAACGTGTTCAGAATGAGATTTCCTACAAAAAAAGGTCCTATACATTTTTCTGATTATCCCATTGGTTTTTCCGGAAAAGCTTCTTGAAAAATATATATATTTTATATAGAATTTTTACTATATGTATACGTCATTAAGACATTTTTTGTGGCAATCATTATGTGAGGATGCGTATTTACATTTTAACGGAAAACCAATGGGATAGTCGGAAAAATGTATAGGACCTTTTTTGTAGGAAATATCATTCTAAACACGTTTACCTATGTTGGTTTAGCCATAAAAATGCGTACTTTTCGAGATATTTGCATTCAAAATTTAAAAAAACACGAAAAAACATATATATATTTTTCAAGTTGCTTTTCCGGAAAAGCCAATGGGATAATCAGAAAAATGTATAGCTTCTTTTTTATAGGAAATCGTATTCTGAACGCATTTACCTATATGTTCGTTTATCTTTAAGAACGCGTACTTTTCGAGATATACATAGGTATATGTATATTTCAAAAATCATGTCTTTTTTTCTGCGCATAAGCAAAACCTTGTACTAAAAGTTAAATACTTACTTCCTATGCAGAGAAACTGCTGTTCAGAATTTTTCTCCGTTTTTTTCCTAATTTGGGTGGACTTAATATATAAATACAACATATTAAGTACCTAATGTCATTTACATAGAAGTATTAATACTCATAACCATAACCGAGCATTTTGCATGACCTATATTTCAGTATAAACAATGTTATACACTCACATTGATAACAGTAAGAGATAACAACAAAAATTGATAATAATAAAACGTGCATTTAAATTATTCAAATGTCTAGATCTGGTTGGTATATAGGTATTACTTATTTTGGTATTTTAGTAGGTATTTCATTTGGTGTTAATTTTTATTTTGATAAAAGAAAAAATTGTCTAAATATCAGTGTTAGTGTTAGAATAATAAACATTATTTTGATCAGAAACAATATCATACCCTTAATTTACAATGGTATAAATAAAATGATCATACCTATCGTATATCATGTAATGTTCGTACCTATGATGTACCTATTGCATGAGCACAATAGTGAAATAAAGTTCTACAAATAAAAATTAGACCTAACCAGCAGAATATAAAGTTTAAACCTATTTAAAGGTAATTATTATTACTAAACATTTATGGCACTAGCGCAAGCGCATGGCAGTTCGTAGAATAAAGGCTTACTTACACCTGTACTTGAACCTGACCTGATACTGAAATGGGACATGCTTTCTAAGGGTAGCCTAGATAAACTAGATGTAAGATTGACTGGACTAGGTCAAGGGAGGCGAGCCCAAAAGTGTACGTCAATGCGACATGTACTCAAATAGGGCAATATTTAAAGGGCGATGCACATAATGTTATACATTGAGATAGGGTTTTCAATCCCGGGCGTAACCTAGGACAAGACCGTAGTGCGAACCTATACATAGTTGCCGAGTTCCACTAACATGTATCTATTAGATTAAACGGCCGGACGTCATCCAGACAACACAGAAACAAAATAAACGACTCCACTGTTTCGTTTTCAATATCACTTTCGCACATATGGCATAGAAATTAAAGAAACAAAAGTGAATCTACTCCTGCAGCGTTTAATCTACTTCGAAAACAGGTTTGCGGAACGGGCGAACTCATAATAACAACACTTTGATTAGTTAACCTGCAATTCTGAAATGACATGCTTTGGGGAATGGCAATGACAATTACCTCCTGAATTTGTTGAGAAAGGCACTTGCAATTCAACGTTGTCATTGTCCGTGGTTACTTCCAAATCCACCTCGGCATTGACCACTGAAACCGTAGATGTGCCGTTTTCGTTCTGTACAGTAGATGCGGCAACAGAGCTAGGAACGCTCATACTTGTCGCTTCTTCGTGCATTGTTTATTCGATTACGCACTTATCCCGCAATGATAACCGAATTTACCACTCCTCAAAGCCTTAAGAAATTCTGACCTTCAAATTCGCGCCAAGGTTTCACAAATATCTATTTCTTTAAGCGGTGTAAAAATCGAACGTTGTATAAATGTAGGTCTGTAGGCCACTTCGCTTACACTTTGCATTCAGACAGACATGACTGCTGAGTCAAGCAGGCAACTGCTTTCATATGCTCGCTCCTGTCATTTCACTGCGGTCAGTTTTCAAAAAATTTGATTTTCCAAAGAAATATACCTTTAAAATAACCTAGAATAATTTTCAGGGCCTAACGTAAAATTGTATTTCTCATTTGTTTTATATCATCGCTCAGCCGACTTTCTCGATTTAAGTAGGTCAAAGTTGTTTATTCATTCTGTTGCGTCTATCTGTGTTACATAACTTGGATTGAATTCAGGCTGTATTATAATACTAGATATTTATGTTTTATTCATTTATAATGTAAAATAATGCTCCATTTTTCAGACGACATTACAGACTTTGAGCAAATCGTACCTAGTTACGTTTAATACGCCTGCGTGGTAAACTTTTAAATTTCGGCGGTATATTACTCAACATTGAAACTGAAAGTAAAAGTGACACGGATATTTATTATCGATTATATTAATAATGTCCATCACAAAGCAGGTTTAGAGAGTGGACAAAAGAAGAAAAGTGACGACTGATTTTCGTTTCTTTCATTTCAGTGTAAATCAATGGAACACACGTTAACTCGTTATTAGAAAAGTAATATTTTTTATTAGCAATGGTGGTAATGTCGCTTTATAAGTGTTACTCAGTGAAGTTTTACTATAAAATATTCTACAAAAAAATCTTATCCCTATATACTATAAATAAAATTCCCATATATACAGGTAGAATTAAATTTATCCTTTACATAATATTTATGACTACACATCTATCGCCATCTATACGTAATAGACGAAACGTTTCAAAGAATGTACAACTGCAGTAATTTGTAAAATTACGAAAAATATTGATATATTTTTTTTTTATATAGGATGTGGGGGTTGACCATTGGTTTCCCCAAGGAATATTTACGTTTGTAAACGAATTTTACTAACGTAGGTAAATACCTATCCTTTGGTTTTACGATTCATAAATCAGCTGATCAAAAATGTATTAGGTATACCTACTTAATGAGAAAAAAAAATTCCTATTACATCCAATATATAAATTCAGTGTATTCTGAGAAACAATATAAGTAGGTACTCCTGTTGTTAATAATAGTAAGACCAAAACACTACATTTGACTAATTTCTTTGGCCGAGGACTCATTCTTGATTCCAACAAAACCCACTACCTACTTATATACTTCTATCCCAACAAACACCGAACATCGGCCCATCAGCGGGCCATCACTGGGCCAGAAGTTTCATTTTTGGCCCAGTGATGACCCGCTGAAGGACCAATCTTCGGTGTTTGTAGGGATACATTTGACTCATATTTATCCAATTAAGTTGACATCATTGAAATATTAAATCCCTTTGATGTTCACTTAATAGCAAGTCTGCAGTAATTTGTTCTGGAAAACCAATCATTTGGGATTATCATAAGTCCACTTGAAAATGAAAAAAATTACATAACGATGTAAGTAGTTATTTTTATCATCACATGGTCCTGCATGGAGAATAATCGATTCTACTGGAGGTTAACTTGGAAATATGTAAATAAAACTGAATAACTAGGTACCGCAGAAGTTTTCTAACTTTGAAAATTTACAAAAAAAAATTTTCATTTCATTGCCCATTCAATAGTGTCACGTTTCTATTTTTAAATTACTCATTGAGACGAGCGTAGAGGCGTTTTGACCGTGCTATATTTCAATACTCCAGTGAAGGAACGTTCAGCGCGGTTAATACTTGGATGGGTGAAATCCATCTTGGGAAACACAGCGATCTCGTCCCACCTTCTAGCGGCTTGCATATCGGCGTATACGCGGAAGCTATGTAATTTCAAGACGTGGATTACGTAGTGGATATACCATCCTTCGGAGGGAATGTAAAGCAGGTGGTCTCTTGTCTATTAAATGTTAGGCAAGTAAAAGATCTCTGCTCTCCGACAGAGAAGAGGTTCGGCAAAATTTGGCTCCTGACATCGGTGATAGGCCTTGGTAGCGGAAATAGGCCGATGTTAAATAGTTTAAAAAAAAAAATCTCTTTTCTATATATGGTGCGGGAGCTAAGTGGCTTTTTCGGACACTCATTGTTACAAGCATTTTCTATGCGCTGATTAATTCTATCGAACTTAAATAACGACAGAATAGACTTCTGGCATATGTCAGCCCGTCGAGTTGGCCATGGTTCAAGATATAAAAATCGGTGAAATTATATCATCGTTACAAAGCCAATTTTTTTGTGTGTACACATTTTATGTTTAGAATGAATAAAATAAGATCGCCAGAAAGTGTGGGCCATTAGGAGCACAACTAGAAAGGTCAAAGAGGTAAAAAAACGGAGTTATATAACATCATCGTTACAAACTTTTTTAAGGTTGAGCATGTTTATTTAAATGTTTTGAACACAGAAAAAAATTCCCAGAAAGAAACTCCTGTCAGTAAGGCTAGCCAGAAAGAAAATGTTTAGGATTTTTTTTCGCATATTTCATCTCAGAACTCTAAACTCATCGTTACAAGTTCTGGCTCCTTTTTAAAACGTAAATATAAGCTCCTTCAACAATACAGTAGCCTCCCCGTAAAGTTCTTAGTGTCAACAAAAGTACCATAGGCTCTTAAATACAGGAATTTAACACTTTCGGCTAACTTGACTCTGTACCGTGCCTTAGATGTATTGTATCATTATTACCTTTCTGGCTGCGCCTCCTGACGGCCCACACTTTCTGGCGATCTTATTTTATTCATTCTAAACATAAAATGTGTACACACAAAAAAAATGAGCCTTGTAACGATGACATGATTTCACTAATTTTTAAACAGTGTTCGTGACGCTCCTGACAGGAGGTGCCCACCAGAAGTCGAATTTATGAATCGTTATTATCCATTAAACCATAAAAATATCTCAAAGTTCATAAAACGATAAGCTGCCGAAAAAGCCATGCACTTAGCTCACGCTCTAATAGTTACCTACTACTATAAACTACAACAGTGTCACATCGAATTCAACCCTTTTTAAACCATTTTATGTTTATTACTTTTACATCGGTATAGTTACTATCTGTATCAGTACCACATAAACATAAACATACCGCATATAGTAAACAACCCCCAAATCCAAAGCCAAGGCTGTCTGAAAGGGAGTTACACATTTGTCAAAATGCAGACATTCATATCTGCTGATATTATCAGTGCTGGTGGCCGAGGACTGAATTCAGTCTACAATAGACAGTGAGTAATTTTGCATAACTAACTGGAGGATAATTTGTATAAATTAGAAGTTTGTACTTATGTTAATTTCAAAGAATTTCATCGAGCTGAGCAGACAGGTAGAATGGTTTTAAAACTTTGGGAGACTTTAGAGAAGTAGACCCTACTGCTACTAGTGAGTCAGCGTGCGAACTTTTTTAGAGAAAAGAAAAATCAAAAGTTTGTTGTGATTGTGAGAATATAACTCACTGCTAGAATACCAGTAGGCTGACATGGCTGTGAGTTGCCATGTGCCTCGACCCACCCTGGATTGTCGCTCCATTAAATATAGTAATGGAATGTTTTCGTACCGAGCATATTAGTTCATGTGAACTATGTCATCTCCGAGAACGAAGGATAGTGATGAATTGAACTGTCAATAGTGTCAAGGAGCCTATATTATTGAGCGACGTTCATTTGATAAGAATTTGTAGATATTATTTTGAATTACACCTCCTCTAAATTTAAATGCCAATAGGATCTGTTGCATGCACTGATCACGTGTATTTATTACTATCCTCCTTTTCCAGATAAAGTGTAGTAAAACAAGCTAAAAACGTATTCTTATAAAGTTGGTAAAAGATAAAGGGTAGGGTAGAGATAGGTTATGGTAGAGGGAAGGTGTGGCTAGGGAAGTTGCCGGAAAATTTTAGCCACTGAACCATCACATGACTACAAAAATTGAATATCTGTAGCATATATCTTTTGAGTATCATATTTCAACGCATTAGATATATTATTTGAAATATATATTAGTAAAATGTATAAACAAAAAAAATATATCATATAGATAACATTTCGCGATATTTCTATTTAAGTACAAGCGACAAAAATTAAGGAAATATATTTTTTTAAATTAAATGATTAATAACTTTCTTATTTACTGTTTGATTTTCTTCAAAAACAATAAGGTTCTTCCTCTAGCTAACACTAACTTACTTTCCAAGTTTCAATACAGTCGGACTTTTCTTTCTTAAGTTACCGTGCTTACAAGAAATGTGACGGACGGACAGACACACGGACATTTTGAAAGTTGTTCAGAATTCGTTCACTAACACAATTTATTCATTTATTCCTTTGTATCAACAGTACATATGACAAATTACAGATACACTTAAAAAAAAGGCTACATGAAAGCATATGTATGCAGACAACCCTACACACATACATAATCATATAAACATACATATAAAATTGCCTTAACCTAATAACGCACACACATGAAATACATTACATTTACTTAGCATTTTCAAGATGATTAATTACTTCATTTTTAAGACTAGCTAAACTAGTGCTGAAGCTGAAGGGGTCAACATTGCTAGTATACATATTGACCAATGAACACATTCTAAACAGTGGACTGTTTGTACAAATTTGTCCTGGGAACATTTAAATAAAATAGGCTATTATTATACTCTTCACAAAAACGAAAACGAAGAGTATATTGCATTTGATCGGTACACTTCTAAAACCGTAAATATCGCTCGCAGACAAAAAATTTTCATCATTGTGTTAGTGAACGAATTCTGAACAACTTTCAAAATGTCCCTTTGTCTGTCTGTCCGTCATGTTTCTTGTAAGCACGATAACTCAAGAAAGAAAATTCCGATTGTATGAAATTTGGACAGTAAATTAGTGTTAGCTAGAGGAAGAACCCTATTGTTTTTTAACAAAATCGATCGGTAAATAAAAATGTTATTAATGATTTAAATTTGAAACAATTTTTTTTTTTTGATTTTTATGTTTTTGTAATTGAATAGAAATCTGGTGAAATGATATTTCATTTTAATATCTAAATATTTATATATTTTACAAATATACATTTCATAATGTAATATACAACAGTAATATAATAATAATAATATAATAATAAACCTTTATTTAGCACTTTGCTATTTCTTACAAAATCCATTACAATCTATATATCTATATCTATTTATATCTATCTCTATCTATCTATTATCCATATTTTTATCTATACATTTATATCTATATCTATATGTATAACTATATGTACAACTATTTCATATTATATATAGATCACTATATACACTATAACAACCACTATAATCATAATATATAACTGTCTTTCAGAAGTCTCTTAAAGGAAGTAATGCTACAAACATCTTTTTCTACTCGATTCAGGCTATTGTACTTACTAACACCCTTGAAAAAAATTGAATTCTGCCCAGCAGTTGTTCGCACCCTTTGCAATACAAAGTTTTGTCTCCCTCTTGTATCGTAATCATGTACGTTTTCAAATGTTTTTAATATATTTTGTAAATATTCAGGTTCTTCTCCCAGCCTAATTTTATGGATGAAAACCAGCACATTATATTCTAGATATTGTTGTATATTTAACCAACCCAATGTCTCCAACATGTCATCAACCCTTGTATATCTGTTGCAACCTAATATTGTTCGCATAGCTCTATTTTGTAATTTTTGTAAACGTCCTATACACTCCTGATTAGCTAAATATAATACAGTGCTACAGTAGCAAAAGTGAGGTAATATTATGGTGTTGTACACTAATTTTCTAGTTTTTATTGACAGATACCAACTAACCCGACCAAGAACTCCAATTTTTTTTGCAACTTTTTTACAGATATAGTCGATGTTTTTATTAAATTTCAAATCATTGTCGATTATAATCCCTAAATATTTAATTTCATTAACTATTTCAACAATCTCTCCACACAATTTAAGTTGCAACCGGTCAGTGAGAAATATCTCCTTATATGACTTTTTCCCTAATACCATCCCTTTTGTTTTTGCTACGTTCAATTTTAATTTATTTACTTCCATCCAGTCACTCACATTTTCTAACGTTTGATTCATTTTAGCTACAAGATTTAATATGCATGTATCTGACATGTATATTATTGTGTCATCGGCGAATAGATGATATTTCGCTGTTTCAAAAATTAGGGATATATCGTTTAAATATAAAATAAATAGTAAAGGTCCTAATATGCTACCCTGTGGTATTCCAACATTAATATGCGATTCTCTAGATACATACTCCTCATATTTAACTTTTTGCCTTCTATTATCCATATAATCTTTCACCCAATTTAAGACTATCCCCTTAAAACCTAATGCTTTTAGTTTCTCAAACAGCTTAGCTCTGTCGATCGTTTCAAATGCACGTTTTAGATCTAGGAAAATAATAGCCGTTACTTTACCTCCATCGAGTGCTTCTTTCCAATCATTTATTACATACTGTAAGGCACTTTCACAGCTATGATTTTTTCAGAATCCAGATTGAAACTTACAGATTAAATGGTTATTTGAAACATATTCTAAGATTTGTAGGTATACCACTTTCTCTAAAATCTTTTCAAATGCAGGTAACATATTAATTGGTCTGAATTCTTCGGCTTTTATAGTTTTGGCAACTTTGCGTAACAGAATTATAGTAGATACCTTCAAAGAATCTGGGACTTTTCCAGTCAATAATGAGCAATGAATAACATTTATCAGTGGGTCAGCTAATACATCGAAAAATTCTTTATATATAAACATACCAACATCATCAGGACTACTTTTGTTAGCGAGTGAAAAGACTATTTCTTTTAGTTCACATTTATTTAATAATGTAAAATCTGATAGAGCACAGTTACTGTTTTTGACTGGAAATTTCCTATTATTAAAGGGTATAGTTTCAATAATATCTTCAACACTTTGAACTAGAAACTCATTAAATTTTTCTACTATCATTTAGGTTGTGTACTAATTCACCATTAAAATCAACAACATCATTATTACCTCTAGTCTTCTGTCCTGTTATGTTTTTTAAAGATTTCCACATCTCTTTTGAATTGCCCTGGCAGGAATCAATTTTATCTTGGAAATACCTGCACTTTTCAATCCTAATTACACTAGTAACCTCATTCCTGTCTCGCTTATACATCTCCCATTCGTTTTGGTTATTCGTTAATTTATATTGTTTGTAGGATTGGTCTCTTCGTTTAAGTGCCTCTAAAACCCTGTCATTGAACCACCCATTATATTTACTATGAAGCACAATTTCTCTTTTTGGCATAAGATCGTCAACAATATTTCTCATTCCCTCCAAAAAACAGTTATATTTATCATTTAAATCTTCATTGTGGTAATGTGAAAATATGATTTTAGCTCGTGTCCTATAATGTGAAAATTTACATTTTTTTATGTGTGGTGTAGTTCTTACGCTTTTGGTGCAGCATTCCGGCCACGACAATGCGAAAACTTCGAGTTCTCGAACACAAATTTATGCGCCTCATTTTTGATTCCGGCAGATACACCTTCCTCAGAGATCTATACGCACGATGTCACGACATAACCCCACTAGCGGATTACGTCCAAGAAATCTCCCAAAAATTCTACACCTTCAAACTGGGCGATAGTCCGCTAACCAGCAACATAACCCAAATCAGAATGCATAATGCCCCATTCTAGATCAAACACCCCCTACCATACCAGGCGTTGCCCATCTTCCGTCAACCTCTTCCCTAGCTATACTTTCCTATACCACAACCTACCATTTCCCCCACTTTTGATCTTTCCTCAACTTTATCTTTCCAATCAGTTCTATTCTCTTTCTTTATGTTCTATTTTTGTTCTCTTTTTTATTATATTCGTCCTCTTTTTTATCAAAAATTCCCTTTTGGCCGATAACCTTTCTAAAAAAATTCAAACATTTTAAACCCTATCCTTTTTCCACCACATTTTCCTGGCGTCAGGGAGACCACCAGGTCGGCAGTTCTCGTACGGGTTTTTTCGTTTAGCTTTTCACCCGAGTCAACAGCCCAAATTTATTCAGTGCTACAACCAGTGATTAGTTTCTAAGTTTTATATGAATTAGTTTTAGGTCCATGTGGACAGCATTTTTTAATTTTATTGTTAATTTTTAAATCCGCCACAGGCAGATAGGAGTTTCAACATTGTCTTATTAATTATCGTTTAGCCAAACCGGACCTGCCCTGTCCAACTCTACATTCACCACGGCGCTACGCCCCGTGTTTGTCTGGTTGGCTCCGGGCCAGGTTTCGGGGAGGCGCATTTTGTAAAATTTTAATTTTTAAATAAATATTTCTTGCTTGCTTGCTTTTGACTCGAAATCCAAGGGTCCCAGGTTCGAAACCCAAATGGGGTATGAATAGTTTTTTTTCAGTTTTACTTTATTTTACACTGAATATTTTACCAACTAAGTTCGTACCATAAAATTAAAAATGTCTAAAACTAACATTACTTACAAAAAACTGCGAAGAGTATCCTATAGAATGTGTAAAAATTATATAAAAAGTTCAGTGAACAGGCGAAAAGTACGTTTCTAGCTTGTTTCTTGTTATTATTGATGTACCTATTCTAAATGGAAGCTGAGCAAGAAAGTTTGTGTCGTCAATTAAATCTTTTATTAATTTGAATACAAACATTATACACGCTACAAATCTTCTGAATTCTAAGCTTTTATAATTCAAAATGTTTCTCAACTCTTCCTCTGGGTGATAACTGCCATATGCCTTAAAATATAGAAACTTTAGAAATTTTCTTTGTACATTTTCTAGTGCATTTATTTTTACTCCATACTGGGGGCACCACACAATACAGGCATATTACAATAATTTAGGAATAATGAATGAACTGTATAGCACTTTTATTGCATCAATGTTATTGAAACCTCTAGAACTTCTTATTACAAAGCCTAACATCTTATATGATTCATTAACAACTTTATCAGTGTTCTGTAGTTTAGTTTTTCATCCAGTACTACACCGAGATCCTTCTGAGATTTCTTTCTAGTAAGTGCATGATTGTTCAGTACATATAGTCAAATGTAATCACTTCCTTCTTACAGGAAAAAGACATTACAAAACATTTTTGAATGTTAATAGTGAATTTATGATCTAAACAAAATTGAGCTCTATTATTTAACTCTAGGGCCGGTTTTATAGGTTCAGTTTAAACTAAAGTGGTTTAAATTGTAGATGTTAGTGTTTTGTAAAATACCGTTTTATAAGCATTCGTCAAGATCGTCAGTGTCAAAAGGACTCATACACGCTCACAGAAAAGTAAGGCACAACAAAGCGCACAATTCAAAAGTATGCCAAAAAGGTGAAATTTCTAGTTAAACTCTAGTTAAATCTGAACCTATAAAACTGGCCCATAGTCTGTAAAGCACTACAATCATCAGTCATTTATACTTTGAAATAACTTGAAATCGGGATGCTTCTCCTAAGTTGCAACCTAAGCAATTTATTACTGCTAAGAATAACAAAGGACCCAGGTTAGATCCCTGAGGGATCCCCAATGTTGGTGTGTATCGAAATGATCTATATCCTTTGATTTCAACATATTGCTCTCTATTTAGTAAGTATGAAGTTATTAATAATATAATATTCTCATCAACCTCAAGCTGAATTAATGCCTGGAACTACTTCATTATGACAAAATCTGTCAAAAGCCTTTTCCAGGTCTGTAAAGATAACATCCACCTGTTGACCATGTCTGAAAGCTTCATGCACATACTGAGTGAAGTTCAAAAGATTTGTAACCGTGGAACGCTTGGGAAGGCCATGCTGTTGCATTAAAATGTTTCCCAATATTTGTTTAAATATTCTTTCATAAATTATTATTTCAAACAACTTTGCTAAACTAGAGCCAATACATATTGTTCTATAATAATAATAATAATAATAATATGCTTTATTTGACAACATTATGTAAAAATACATTTGAAGCAAGTCAAAATGTCTTATAGACAATACAGGTATGACAATATGAAATGACAAATATATACAAAGAAAAAAAAATTTAAACAAGGCGTACAGAAACTGATGTAGTCAAAGGCTAATGACACACATTAAAAGTATATAATATATACATATGTATATACATACATATATAAAAAGGACATAAATGATTTCAGTAGTTAAGCACATTTAAAAGTATAAAGGATATATATGTAAGGCGGAAAGCAAAAAGGGACCTCTTGTCGGCAATTTCTGGTTTTTAGTTATTGATATTAAGTGAATTAAGCTCTAATTCTGAACAATTTGGTGCAAAGATCATGTCTCTATAATTTTTTTTGTTTAAGTTACTAGTGCGTTTATGAGAAGGGACCTCTTGTCGGTCCCATGTTATTTCTTCATAAGCGACAAGAAACACCTTTTCCAGGGCTGAACATTGACTGCTTTATCGATTATTTTAAGTGTTTCATTCAATTACATCGGTTTTGTAATCGATTAAAACTTGCAAAGGATAATAAATCACAAAAATCTGAATAGATAATTTTGACCCAAACCACTAATTTCAACTGTACTGAAAAATTGACATCGCTGACAAGAGGTCCCTTTTTGCTTTCTGCCTCACATATGCATAATAAAAGAATATTAAGTAAACCATAATAAAATCAAATCAAATAAGAAATTTTGAATTCAGCAAAATGGAGCAGCAATTTTAGTGCACAAACCAGATTATTAAATGGTATATGTATTATATAAAAGTAGTATTAAAAAATTCATCAGTGGAGTAGAAACAATGACTTAAGATAAACTCTTTAACAGTATGCTTAAATTTGTTTTGATTTAGTTGTTTTATATGAGTGGGCAGGATGTTATAAAACAATAAGTCAAGTGAATTCTTAGCTGATTTTGAAAGTCTGTGTCATTGAGGTTTGAGTAGATTAGACTATAATTTGTTATGTCTTAGAACCAGACTTAAAAATTGGAATGACTTTACTCAGCTTCCATTTATCTGGGAACTGGCAATTAACAAGACAACTATTGAATATGTGCACTAGAGGACACAATAAAGCAGAAGCACACCCTTTTATTATGTAAGAAGGAATACCATCTGGTCCCACTGATCTGCCTACTTTAAGCTTTTTAATAGCAGCACCAGTTATTGGCTTAAAACAAAATGATCCATTATAAGCCTTAATGTTGTTTTCAAAAGATGAATGGTCTGCATATATCGACTTGAAATATGTTGATATACAAATGATATGAGAATTTTTTCTCAATGAGCGATATTTACGGTTTTAGAAATGTGCCGATCAAATGCAATATACTCTTCGTTTTTGCGAAGAGTATAATAATGACAGACCTCCAGACACATTAGAACTTATCACTTTATATTCTTAATCATATTTAGGTCTTTTTTATCCTTTGATTTAAGCACTACGACATATACCAACAGTAAAATTTGTGACAGGGCTGGGCTGAATGCACCCTTTAATAAAAATAAAATACATAATAAATAGAGGACGGCAAATTAAATTATCTCTCCTCCCTTCCGGATCGATCGGATTGTTGGTCTTTAAAAGCGCATATTGACATTTTCTTTTTATGAATCGAAAACACTTGGACTAGCAACTTTACAATCTTCCAACTGTATTAAGCGGAAAGATTATACATTAAAAAAATAAAACATAAAAACACCACATAAACTAGACAACCTACAAATCCAACAGAATCTGTGCAAAAAGGGTTTAAATTTGAAAAAACGTAGACGCACACCATTTTCATCTGCTAAAGCTGAAGCTGGACCCACACCCTGAGAGATCGGCATTGGCAATAACGCACGCTTGCCAAAAAGTAATTTAGTAGGAGAGGTCCAACTACATTGCCATTTAGAGTGAAGCGGAAGTAGATACATGAACTTATACAAAAAATATGGTATAGAATTAAATTATTAATATTAATTTTGGAGATAACAGCTACTAGGAACTGTTTGACATAGAAGTGGACATTGATTTAAATAAAAAAAGAGCAAATTTTAGCAAAAATGGAGGTATGAGGTACTCTGTTTCTGACGCGAGTTTTAGGTATCAATATTAATCTTGGAGATACCAGCTATTAGGAACTATTGCACATAGGAGTGGACATCAATTTAAAATTCAAAATCAAATTTTGGCAAAAATGGAGATAAGAGGTATCGTTTCTTAAGCGTTGTAATGCTTCTCAAGCCATCATATTGATTCAAAACTTTTTATCTTTCAGAATACAAAATGAACACATGAGTAAACTGACATAGGCAATGCTTGTTTATGGATGATGTTAATAAGGGATGCCATAAGACATTATCTCCTCGCTCTACCCCATTAATTGCTAAGCATAGTTTGTAGTTGTAAGTGTTATAAAAATGGATGTAAACAATAACAATTGTATGTGGCATTGTTTCATACACACGAATAATGAACTGATGTAGACGATATTGATTTACGAAGCTTTGTAAAACCTTTAGTCTATACAAGAAGACATTGGAAGCACTTCACCAATGAGTGGATAAAGCTGTTGGTACAATCTGACAACCGGGCGTTTTTTCTCAGGTCAACATAAATATTTACGGACACTTTCTCTGAGCTAGTGATCCCAAGTATGGTGAAAAAGTTTTTTTTAATTTTCAAGTCAATTTATTTTCTTTAGTGCAGTTATTTTAACCATTTCGTACCACCTATCATTTAACTGAATATTATTGGTTCATAACACCCCGTAGCAGGGCTCATGTCTTTAGTTAAAACAATTGTCCCATAGACTTTATATTACGAAATTTGTTTTTTTAATTATGACTGAGTGGTCGAGAGGCAAGTACATTTGGCTCTCACCCCGGAGTCTCAGATCTGGTTCTTGGGCATCCCACTAGGATTTTTTGAAAAATAAAATTAATTTTAGTATACTGGAATACTGGATGTACATCCCTTGTTGCGAAATATGTAGACTTCAGGGATAAAAGGGGGTTGCATTATCTGTAGTGTTATATACTCCTTGTGTGGTAATAACTTATCTGTAACGTATCTGAGTTGTGTACAAAATCAACCTAGCTATTTCAAGCTAAGCTCTCTCTCACTTTGCTCCAATAAAACGCATGATGACAGTATGTATTTTTCATCGAAACATAACGACTTTAATGCAGAATAGTATAGAATTATAAAGAACGTAATAAATTGCAAAGAGATTCATGCTATAATTATCAAATATTCACATATCATATATAACCCTTGTCCCAACATAGACAAAAATTGCTAAAATCGAAAATTTTGTTTGTTTAGGATGTAAAAGGGGACAAAACAGTCTCAAATACAGAATGGTTTCCAAGTTTTCTTCTGCATATATGAATGCTTGACATTAATTGTACTACTTTGTCCTGGTCTTTTGAAATCAAGCGGTCAAGACCATAAAATATTAGATACATAAGCTATCAAAATAATGAACATGAACCATAACCATCATCCGCAATGTAAAAGCTTTAGAACCAGTGCCATACAGTTTTGCTTGTATATGATGAACAGTGTGTAAACAACATTTAAATTTTCTTTAATTAAATTACACGTGGCCTAGTGATTAAGATGTCCTACTTGCCATCAAGTTTTCCTAAAACGGATTTCTTTGTTAATAATTTTCCCGCAAAACCAATTTTATACATTTTTTATATAGCTGTCGCAATCGGAATAGTGATAGACGTACCGCCTATCTAGGCGGTTTTGTTGAGAGGCAAGGGGTGCAGAACGCAGAGCCGGATTTAACTATATTGCTCATTTACTTTTTATAATATTATACTTACTATATCCCCCAAAGCACTGCTATGAATTGGTAACGAAACTTACTAAAATTATTTTCAACAACACATTACCAAATAAAGAAATACAAAGTAATTATCGAATTATATCTTCATCCCGACAGTATAAGCTCGACTGCGTTGTCTCTAATTGCGGCCCTGGGTTAAACAATACACTCACAAGTTTACGCCCACACGCCACGTCAGATAGTTGACATGGAGTCGCCGGTATCTTCTCTCTCACTTAATGTAAAAGTCGAGTAGAGATGGGAGATCTATTTGCCGCCCTATTCATTCCTCTCGCCCCGCATAATGTCATAACCCCTCACACTATTAAGACTGCTTCAACTATACCTTTTAATCATATTACCTATACATTTATATAAATCATTTCAAATTTACACCGTTAGATAAACTTTAATAACCTTTTAATTTACTGAAAGTAAAGGAGTGGGTCATTTGCTTCCTATCTTTTTAGTAATCGTACCTGGTCTAACTCTGTGCTGTTTCAATATTCACGGTGGTTGTTCAGACTGTCGATGTCTAGCAAGCTTCAGGCATAATGGGACAGATTTACAATCAAGAATAGCCTATCAGTTCTATAATTTTTTTTATCGTAACCATAAAGCTAATGTCAGTAATTTTCATAAACTACCACTAATATGAAAGAGGGTTTAAATACTTCAACCCATTTCAAAAACAGTACTTTTGCTAGTTATATCATACTCTAATATGAAACTTTCAGTGCATAAGACCGACTCACAATTGAGGCGCTCGCGCGCAAACCCCGATAAATCCACAAAAAGTCAATTTTGAGTTTGTAATAGTTTCATGTATTTATTTATTTATTTTATTTATTTGGTACACTATTCAACAGGCGCAACCCAATTACAGAATAGGAAAATACAAAATAATTCAATACTTATCTAAATTATGAACAAAAAGATATATACATATTATTTATATATCTGAATTAAACTAATAAACTAAACTAAATTAAACTAATACAATGCATTTGTCATATATAAAACAAAGTGAACATCAGATGTACACTCTAAATTGAGTCTAATAGTCCGCAAGTCAACAAGAAAGAACAAAAATATATTTAAGCTAGAGACAATTTTTTTATGTTTACAGCACTGCAGGTGAAAATATCTAAAGAAGTATCCAAATTATTATATATATTACACATTTGCTGAATACAAGAAAATTTCTTTATATTTGTTCTTGAAAATGGCAAGTAAAATAAATTGTTGTGCCTAGAGGCCGCCCTAGGAATTTGGAAATTAAGCATACTTAAAATTTCTCCACAGTCGATGTTACCATGTAAAATTTTATATAAGAAAATTAATTGTGATCGGTGTCTACGGTTTTCTAGACTGTCTAGGGAAAATTTAGAGAGTAATTCTTGATGTGGGTAACCAATAGCAGGATAGGTCCCTTCAGTCTTAAAAGACGCATATTTTAAAAATCGACGTTGAAGCCTTTCCAAATTTTGTATATGTACATTATAAACAGGACACCATACTATTGAAGCATACTCAAGATGTGGTCTAACAAGAGTAGTGTATAGTTGTTTTAATGTATTTATGTTATTAAAATGTGCGGAGTTTCTAATGACAAAACCCAGCGTTCTATAACTTTTATTGACAGTAAGTTGGATGTGGTTTACAAACGTTAATTTTCTATCAAATGTCACACCCAAGTCACAAAAAGTGTCACGACGGGAGTGTGTGATTGTTCAATTGGTAATCAAAAACAATAACATTATGTTTTGTTGTAAATGTCATAGTGTTACATTTTGCTTCATTTAAAGGTAATTTATTTATTATACACCATGTATTAATACGATCAATATTATTTTGTAATTCAAGGCAATCATATTCACACGCGACATTGCAAAATAGTTTTAGATCATCCGCATATAGAAGGCAGTTAACAGTGATATTATCTACTGTCGTTAATAAACAAATTAAAGAAAAGTGGCCCTAAAATTGAACCTTGGGGGACCCCCAAAGTAGCTAAGACTTCAATAGATCTAACACCATGATATACAACATATTGTCTTCTATCAGTTAGGTAGGATTTAAAAAGTGTAATAAGGTTATCCGAAAATCCAAAAATTTCAAATTTTTCTAAGAGGATATCATGGTCCAGTCTATCAAATGCCTTTGAAAAGTCAGTATATATAACGTCTGTTTGTATACCCTTATCAATAGAGTCAGAAATAAACTCTGTAATATTAATTAAATTCGTAACTGTTGAACGGCCTTTGAAGAATCCGTGTTGAGCTGTTGATATTTGATGCCTTACATGATTAAAAATAAAATTATGTAAGATAATTTCAAATGCTTTCGCAAAATTATTTATTATTACTATCGGACGGTAGTTACAAATATCAGATCTATCACCCTTCCTAAAGACTGGAATTATTTTCGATAATTTCCACTGTAGTGGAAATTTAGAGGACTTTAGTGACAAGTTAAATAATATAGTAAGGGGGCTAGCAAAAATAGCAGCACAGTCACGTAATATGAATGCGGGGATCCCATCAGGCCCAGAGGTTAATTTAGGTTTAATTTTCTTTAATACAGTAAATACTTCGTCTTCCGTAAAACAGGTTATATTTAAATATGAGCTACTCTCAACAAATTTTTTAGGATTATGCGTGATATTTTCAGATTCAGAATAAGATTGCTGAAAAAAATTAGCAAAAGAATTAGTAATCTGTTGAGGGTCAGATAGATATTCATTATTGTAATTCATAAAGTTTGGTAGGTCAGATGAACTACGTTTATAATTAATAAATTGCCAAAACGAGGACGGATCATTAATTATATTTTCCTCAACGTGATTACAATACATTTTATAAGAATTATCAGAATCAATTTTTACTTTTCGCCTTAATCTTTTAAATTCGTTCTGATAAGTTACATCACCTGTTTGCTTGTATTTATTTAACGCTTTATGCTTTTCTTTGACAGATTTAATTAACGAATAGTCAAACCAGGGTGGATATGTTCTTTTTGAAGTTTTAGATTGAGGTACAGTATTAATAAATATTGAGTTTAATTTGGAATAGAACCGATCACTAGCTTCGTCTACAGTTTCAGAATTATTTAAAAATTCCCAATCTGTATCAGCTAATGTTTGATAAAGGATGTGGAAGTTAGCTCTCTTAAAGTTAAATTTATAATTAGATTTAATTTTATGATTTTCGTGATTTTTTATGATACTAAATGTCGAAATAAGAGCAGGATGATGGTCGTTCTCTGCAATGAGAATATCAATAGCCCTCTCGAGTTGACAGGTTTTATTAGATAAAACTAGGTCTAGTAATCGGTTATTTGTATTTTTTTTTTGTATGTATGTATGTTAGACTAAACTCTACAAGCCTATATAATCTTTGGTAACCAAAACGCGATAAATCCCATATAAATCTAATGTTAAAGTTGACCTGATAAATCCACAAAAAGTCAATTTTGAGTTTGTAATAGTTTCATGTATGTTAGACTAAACTCTACAAGCCTATAAGTAATCTTTGGTAACCAAAACGTGATAAATCCCATAGAAATCTAATGTTAAAGTTGACCGTTTCGAACAAAACCAGATAAATCCAATATAGTTTTTTGTAATTTTCCACAACTTTGTGTGTGTGGATTTATCGGGGTTTGCACACGAGCGCCTCAATTAACTGATAATTATTTTAATTTAAGTTTAACACAAAGTGAGATATGGGAATGGAGGGCAATGTGGCATAAAGGGAAATCTTTCTAGTAATCAAGTTTCACTAAAAATTTTCCTCGACAATTCTATAGTATTTATTTATTTAAAAGAAAATATTTTCTTCATTTTAATAACATAAACCAATTTGCCAAAAATAGTTTGTAGATATTTTAGTAGATGCAGCCACTGGCGCTAGATTTCAATCGTACTAGCTTTATCACTAAACAAAGATGTTTAGGCCGTTCTAAATATTTGAAAATGTTTACGTTCATGATAAAGATCATGGGTGAGTAGCAGCCTCTAGGTTAAAATTAATTATAAGAAAATCATGGTTGGCAATAAGCAACATTTCCATATGATCATTAGTGTCAATAATTACCTGTTTCAAAATATTTAATCAAAACTTTGTAACCTCCAGTGGTGTCGAACAATCATTTTTTAAACCATTAATAATAATTTGAGTCGGTGCAAATTTTGTGCTTAAGGTGCCCTTTCTGTAGTCCTTGTATTCTATTATTTTCCTTCCTTTGGGTGGAGTAGCCAGAAGTCAGCAAAAAGGTAGGCCATCAATCAATCATTAATTTAGTATTAAAAGTGCAGTCTAATTACAACTAACAACATTTTTTGGTCCTTTGAGCTGGATTCAATCGTTTTATTGTAACAATATAAATCGATTATTACAATCAGACTGCTCTCATATCTCCTATTGTTATGTGACGCGCATGCAGTTCTGATGGGACAAAGTATTTTGATCTTTTAAATGTGTATCACAGTGTAAAATAAGTACGGATAACTAGACATATAGGTACAGAGGTCACTAATGCCGTATATGCGCAGAATTTAGGACTGATTTAGTCCTTTTGCTCGGTCTTAACCCTTTCGCATCGGACGTTTTTTTAGGCAACTGGCCTCACAAACGGCGTCTCCCATTTATTAATTTCGCGCATTAATGCGCTTCCCGACTCAAAAGACGTGCGCTTATATGCACAAGTTGAAATAAACGAAGATAGAAGATATACGTTTTATTTAATAGGTATACAAACATATAATATATAATTGTTAAAAGTATACAACGTTCTTACTTCATTAATAATCTAAAAAAAAAGTTGTTTTTTTTTTAAATAATTATTATTATTGTTCGCGTACATTTGTATTTGGTATATACAGAATTTGTATACTGAAGAACTAATGCAAGTTGCATCAATATTCCAACACCACATATTCCCCACACCATAATAGACTGGCGGTACATGACCAGTCAGGTGCAACGTTTTTAAAATGCATGTCAATCATATATATGAATGAAATTACCATGAATATGCCAGAAACGCAAATTTTAGGTAGTCATCATCGCGTGCAGAAGGGTGTGCAAATCGATTTTTTGTTTTTTTTTTAAATTTTAAAATGGATGCCAATAGTGCCAAACGAAAAGCCGTGAAAAAGAATCCAGCAGAAATTCATTCAGCAGTTTCCGCGTGCAAAACAACTTTTGAAGGGCACATTAAATCGTAAAATTTTTTGGTGGTCTTGATTTTGGATTTTTTTCAAGGCTTTTCGTTTGGCACTATTGGCATCCATTTTAAAATTTAAAAAAAACACAAACAATCGATTTGCACACCCTTCTGCACGCGACGACTGCCTAAAATTTGAGTTTCTGGCATATTCATGGTAATTTCATTCATATATATGATTGGCATGCATTTTAAAAACGTTGCACCTGACTGGTCATGTACCGCCAGTCTATAATAACATCCAAGCCTTTTTACATCTAAAAAAAATTTTTTCAAGTTCATCATCTGCTAAATATTTATTTTTCCTGTGCATTTTGTAAAAAATGCAATTTATTTTAAGAAAAATTTGCGGCTGTTTACACACAATAGACTGCCTGACACACTCAAGAATAAACTGTGAGTATACAACTGTTTTTCAGACCACAGCTTTTCTGCAACTAACAAGCTACAGCTTAAAGATGCCTTTAAGCGAATATCAGACCACAATCTTGCGCCTCCCGATTTTAAGTATTCATTAGAATAAAAGCAGTTATTTAAAACAGTTTTAAAGATTATACTGTCTGTTTTTTTAATTATTTATAATAAACCGAAAATAAACGCATACTTCTCTCTCACTCTGCAAAATCACAGAATGGAATCGAGAGCTATGTTTCGCTTGATAGAAGAAACTCTGCAGCCATCCATGTACATTTGCACCCTTCTCTTTCAGTTAGGTATCTATTGTTGCAAGCAAAATTGAACCTAAGGGCAATTTCTGATCACGACTGTACAAAGTTATGAGGCAAAAAAAAACAAATTACAATTGATTTATTAAAAATATATACATTACTAACATTTTTGTAAATGGTACAATATATAATAGAACAGGTGTATATTATAATAAAATTGATAATCTCATGAACGCAGAATATACATGGAAATAAAAAAAATAATTAAAACTATTAAAATCATTATTAGGTACAGTAGTCTAATTTGATGTCTGCATCGTAAATTTTTAACCGTAAACCAGATGATCGAAAGACTTCCTACAAGCTAACAGAAGTGCATTTTGTTTCAATTTAAAAAGTATTCTTTAAGTACATCAGTTTGTTGTGGACATTGAAAGATTGGTCCCTAGTATATTTCTTATACTGAAATCACTCTTTGGCATTGCATGCCAAAGGCAATTTTTATTCGAGAAACACAAGTCACGATGCACATTTTTTCAGATTGATGGTTTTAAAATAATTAGCTGTTTTCACTATATGCAAATTTGCTTTTTTGATATTATTAAAATGAAGTACTTGATGCATTAAAGTACTTCCCAACATTTAAACAGCATTCTATAATCTAATAATTTAAAATTTTAACAAATAAATAACATGTATAAAATTTGAATATTTGAACGGGTATATAATGCAATAGTGACTGTCGCTGACGTCATCGGTTACGTTATTCTCATTTTTAACGCTAATATCTGCACCTTTTGTTTGGAGCCAGTATGGTCCCTAGCGAACATTTAGAAAGTCCCACAAAAATGATGTCTCAGTAAAAATACGCTGGATAGGTTGGATTTCCAACTTACAAAAAATGCTTTATTTTATTAAGACAAAGCATTCAAAATTTCGTAAAAAACACATTGAACAAGATTTTAGTTGAAAATACAAGAACCAAGCTGAAAATTTAGTAGTAACGACATAGTACTCAGAAATTTTAAAAAACGTCTATTTTTGAGGTTAGTTGTACCATAAATCGCACGACACGTTAATTTGTCCAATTAGTTCCAACGTTTGCGCATGTGTGTAATTGTGGTCATTGTTAAAAGACTTGCGTCTATATCCCACATAAAGTTTACGAATCTCGGATTTTGCATTCGCTTTTGCATTTTGAATTCTCTAAAAAGTAATGAATAGAATATGGTAAATAGAGCACATTTACGAAAAAAAAAAAAAATTGGATGAAAAATGTATGATTTATGCGCGAGCTGTCTAAGGTTAGGTTAGGTTTAGGTTGTGTTATGTTCCTTTATTATTATTTTTTTTATTATTGAAAAGCATTATGTATTTCAGTAATAAAAAAAATAATAAAGGAATATAACACAACCTTAACCTAACATAAGCTTAGAGAGCTCACGCATAAATCATGCAATTTCTGCAATTTTTTTTGCATAGATGTATTCACAGACGTTATTGTAATCGTTTCTGATAGTTGAAATGTTGTGCTTATTTTGGAAATTTTCCTTGCCCTAAATAATATTATTTAGGGCAAGGACAAAATACTACTTCCGGCATTTCGCATTTTTTTTTCAGCTCTTCCACAGCAATAACATATCAGCTCAGCTGTCAAATTTTATGCACATGCGCAAACGTTGGAACTAATTGGACAAATTAACGTCTCGTTAAATCGCACCGATGACGTCATACATCATCAACGTCCATTGACGTGACGTGCTGCTTTTGGCGGTAAAATTTTAATTCAAATTCTAAAATGCTCTTTTTTATATAATACTTGACTGGTTGTAGAAAGTCAAGTGTATTATCTTCACAGCCAGAGATTTTAAAATTTGTGAAAACATTGAAATAAAAATTAACTTAATGTCCTACAAGTCTGTTATTTTACAATAACCACCCTATTTTGAGATACATTAAATGAAAAATAACGCCCTAGGGCGTTATGAATATCTAAAACACCCTAGGGCATTATAAAATTATAATACAACCCAAAACAAGCAAATTATGATAGCGTTATTGACAAACAAAATGCATTGCTATGTAACGGCGGCGTTTACAAACAATTTTGATTTTTACTCTTTTAAATCAAATCGTTCTGAACATAATAGATGTCAAATTAATAAATCGTAAATGTCAAAAAAAAAAAAATTCGAATTAAATAACAGACTTGCAGGACATTAAACGTTGAAGGCACCACGGGTGTTATAGGATAATGACACCCTCGGTCGACGTACATTCCCTCGGGCCAGAGGCCCTCGAGATTGTACACTGCCGACCTCGGTGCGTTATTATCCTTATAACACCCTTGGTACCTTAATAACTAAAAGGGCAATTAATGCGAGGAGCTGTCCAGGTCAATCTCAAGGCACTCTGCTTCATACATAACAATGGATTTTATCTGCAACCAGTAATGCTATCATGAACTTACAAGGAAGTTACATACATTAGATGATTATGTACATAAATCCAACAGAACACAGGACAATTGCATACCAGTAGTAATATCTTTTATGCCAAAATATTAATCAAGTATTAGTGTGGGAGCCAGTGACACTCTTAGTAGCTATATTCGTTTAAAGTTTATCTATCCATCATATTAATGTAACTTATCCACATTGGCGTAATTTCAGCATTTTTATTGGGTAGGTGGGGATTTTGCATTTTTATTGGGTAGGCAGGGATTTTTCATAGAATAGATGAAAACAAAGCGAACCCTGTAATTCTTAAACGATAACCCTATAAACCCAAATGTCCGAGGGAAAGCAAGTGCTGCAAAAAATTAAACCATAGACAGGAAACCTTTGACTTGATTGGCGTAATTGTCATGCTTATTATTTTTTCCGGAAGAATTTCGGAATTCGCCAGATTTGCCTTAAACAATTTAATGCTCTTTCAAAATATTGGGTGGGCAGTTGCCTACCCTTGCCCAACTCGAATTACGCCTATGCTTATCCACAAAATAAACTGCCACTTACAGCTAGTCTTTTTGGTTGACTAACCAGAACCTGACAGTTATAATTATTAATAAACACGACTTTACCAGACATTCTTACCTTTATAGTAATAAATCATCGGTCAAATCCTAATTATCAATTAACCAACAATTGTAAAACTGGCTGTTACAGCCAGTTTCACAATCGTTGGTTATCTTTTTGGTTGACTAACGTGAATCTGAAAGTTAACTATTGGTAAATACATTATGAAATTTGTAAAGAAATAATTATTGAATTTGCGCAGAGTATTATTTTCCAAATGTACCTATTTAGTTATACCTACCCATTTTCGCAAATGAATATATATCTATAAGAAAGGTGACAAATTTACTCCTGAAGAAGTATTACTGCATGTGTACGATAAATCTTTCAGTAAATCTGGATATATAGATTTAAAACGATTTAATTAATAAAACTTCGTCAATTTTTTTTATTTAATTACAAAGTTTCATATTCTGGGTATCAAATAATAAAGTATTAAGTAATATTTAATTGAAATAATTATAAATATTATTAATTATTTACGCAGAATGATTGTTTTTCTTTCTAATGTTATTAGCAAAGATCGGAATTTTGGGCGTCATTCCAGGTCCGTACTAAGGTAATAGTGTAAAATAATATGCAAAATGGAAAATATTTATTATGAATACTTATTGTCAAAAATTATGTATTCATTATTTTTGCAATAATAATAGTAATAATAATAACAGTAACAATAATAAAAATAATATTACTTTATTTCAAACAGCCACAATACAATATGCCTATGTTACATTATAGTACATACGATAATAATAGTGGGTAGAAATAAGTGAAAAAACGAATTAATTAAACAATTATTTAAAAAACAAATATGCTATACTTTTTCAGTCAAGTATGTCTTGCAAATTAATTAAGTATGTATTGAGTCGAAAAGTACTGACTAATTATTTTTTCCAAATTTTCCTTGTTTAACCTGTTTTGACGAGGATTCAATATCCACTATTGTACCGAGAACAATCTTTCGCAGTCAACTGTCATCATGGAAGCATATTTTATTTTTGACAGCGGTATATCAGTTACCCATAATGCTTGTACGTCAGTAATCAAAGTCGAGATTTCTCTTTAAAATTGATGAATATTTTATTTTCAGCCTTTTTCCTAAATCACCTGATAGATTGTTTATTACTTCTTGCACATTTTTTTAAATGATTCATTGATAGGTAGTTTAGGATTCTCAAGCTCCACTATTGCTTCGGCAATCTTTTCAAAATTATTTTTAATGAAGATACAATCCTTTTTTAGGTTAGGCAATGACAACAAGTCTTTAGCTTTCTTTATGGCACTAGATTCTTCTGGTAAGTTGTTAATAACTTCTTGAATATTTTCAAAATGATCTGCGTAGTAACATGCAGCATCGATGCATGTTCCCCACTGGGTTATTGTCGGCTGCGGTGGTAGTTGTAAGCCAGGACATTTTTGCTTTTAAAAATACTTTTTTTACGTTTGCAATAAATTTATCAACGTTTTTAAAATTACATCTTATTAAGGTAATATCCATGAGCTAATAGTTGAGGCCCGTGCAGATCTTCTCGAAAACATCGTTCTTCAAAAGTCGACTCAATATGTGATACCTATGTAATTGAAATTCCGTGAAATCAAAAGTAATCAAATTGCCCTGTGCTATTACTTCTTAAAACACCCTGTATGCCTACTGCACGTACACGATTAGAAATTCTATTAAATTCAAAGTTTTTACTGCCCGTCGGCTAGCGCTTTCATTTTAAATACCCTACGTAAAACTTTCCGAAACATCCATATGACGTCACACAGAAAAATATCAACGAAAATACTCGAATCGTAATGAACAGGTAACAGCAAACATCGAATATTCCAGAAATCTTGCAATAAATGATTGGACGATTTACGTGTTTTTACAAACTCATTTTCATCATGTAGAGCGGCTCTCGATTACGTTTAATTTCTCATTTGTTTGAGAGTTATTCTCCATTGTATTGGGCATTACTAATTCCTTAAATGCTCCATCCACTTCGTTGACTAGCCTCTAAAATTAAGGGGTGGTACCGTAATGCATAGTGATCTAAACTTGTTTTGTTGGAACTAGTGATGGGTAAAAGCAGTTATTTTTTAATAACAGTTTAAACTGCTACTGCTATTTTGAAATAATAGTTTAAAAATAACATGTAGTTGAGAAGTAGTGGCATTCGCAAACCCCACGCAGTTTGCAAATGTTATTTCAGAGATGTTATTTTATTCATCGTGCTACTGCCGCTGGCCAACGGGCATGAAAAATTCTTCGATTTTCATATTTTATAGAGATATTAATTGATTTTTTTTACGTTCATATACATGTAAAAAATATATATAAATAAGTTTATTTACATAAATTATGTTTTAATAATCAATTTCATGTTAAATTAATAAAGAAATACCAGAATAATAGAAATTAAATTTTTGTTGCTGAAATAAACACGCGAAAAGGCCAAACATGCAGGAGATGCAGGAAAATATACATATGGAGAAGAAAATATAAAAGCTCTGAACATATTTATGATTAAAAAACAGCTAAAAGTCAGTATATAAAGCGGATGGTTCGAGATTTCTACAAAAATATTTAACTCTGG
Source organism: Rutpela maculata (assembly GCA_936432065.2). Classification (NCBI taxonomy): domain Eukaryota; kingdom Metazoa; phylum Arthropoda; class Insecta; order Coleoptera; family Cerambycidae; genus Rutpela; species Rutpela maculata. The sequence goes on along the minus strand of OW386285.2, from coordinate 97,717,934 downwards.
TAGCCCTTCATTTTTAAACTCAGTATGTGGTAATCAAAAATATACACACTGAGAAGAAAATTCGAAAGATCTGAATATATTATGATTAAAAAGCAACTAAAAAGTGTGTACATAAAGCCGATGACTCAAGATATCCACAATAATATTCAACTACGTTTTCACATAAGTCTACGCGGTTACGGTGCGATTTCATTATCTGCTGCTGCTGTTTTCTGAATAACGGTTTAACAGCAGTCAGCAAGAACATTTTTACTACGTCGTGTTTCTTATCTGTTATTTTCGAACAGAAATAACAGTGTGTCAATGCTATTTACAAATAACAGTTATAAAATAACAGGTTACTAAATAGCAACTCATCTCTGGTTGGAACTGATTTTTGTTAGTATTTCTCAAGCATTGGCCGTGGTAGTTTGTGTTACTCATTCTTATTACAATTCTTTGACGAAAATAAATTTTTTTAACTTATAGTTATAAACTGTTAGGGGAGTACCTATGCTAAGTTTTATGATTCAATAATGTTACTTTAGCAATTCTCTAGAAATGCAGATATAAGTAGGTAATATGTAAGTGAATTAAAAAACAGGGTAATTTCCGTTCCTAATAATAATCTATATTATATAATCTGGTCAGCTGATGTATATAAGCGATGGGGTGGTGCCGTTAAAACGGTTTCCGTGTAGGTATATATGTAGCAGCCATTAATATCTCGTTCACAAGTAACACACACAGTCGATCATAGCGGTAAGTGTAAAGCCGGCCCTCAAATGACGCTCGGATTCCGATCCTTGGTTATTAGATATTTAGGTAGATATACCCAAAGATTGCTGAAAATATCCATGTTCCAAACTGGAAAAATAGTCCATTTAATTTGTTCTGTTTCTAATATATCTTTGAAATTAAATTTAACAAAAATTATTAGTTTACCAATACCTATTCTACTGGTTTGCTTAACCATAAGATAACCAAGACCTTGAAATTAACCAGACATTGTGAAACGGATTTTCATAGTAAACCTATGGTCAAATCCTAACCATTAGTTAATCAATGATGGTAAAACTGGCTGTTAGTGTCATAGATTTTTATAGTAAACTATTGGTCAAATCCTAACCATTAGTTTACCTATGATTGTGAAACTGGCGCTATGTTGAATTTACAGTACCTTACATCATTTTACTTTATACACCACTAACACTCGAGATCAGGCCCAAAAAGAGGGGACGTCATCTGCCCTGGGACCCGGTTATCTATTGGGGGCTCAGAAATCTAAGGGGGAGCCAGGCACAGAAATAAATAAACTGCAAAAATGCTCATGGATTTTAACTGTAATTAAACTTACTCAGGTTTAATAGGTTTTACATTGCCTTGAATGGCCCCAGGGTCTGCTACGGCTCTCAACGGGTCTGCCAGAGACCACTGTCGGTTTTAATCATAGAAAAAGTATATTCAACGAATATGAAATATTAACTTATTGAATCCATATTTTTTTATACCGTGCTTTCACGTTTTCACTCTACATAGGAACAACACTCGTTCATATTCATACATTCGGAGTAGAGGGGAGAGCTGCCGCTGTGCTGAGGCAAATTTGAAATTTGCGAGTGAATGAGTTTAGCATCATCTCGCCTAATGGTCGCTATCCTCTATTGCAATGGGGTCATTTAGTCAAATTTAATATTGCACTTTTTATTACAATTGTGCGAAGTAATCATCAAATAATTATTACACTAAAAATTTGAGCTCGATCCGATATGTAGTTCCAGAAATATACTGCTTTAAAATCTAATTCTTCATAAACTGAGGCGGTCGAATCGCTGACGTAAATGTCGCCACAATCCTACCTTGCTTACCCAAGACTTCTAGTTGATCCGCATCGTAAATCGCACGCCGAAATTCGAAAATTCGACTTGACACGAACGAATCAAAATTGACATTTTTGGCATTTTTCTATTAACCTACATGTTATCTTTTATATAAACTATTTCTTATTTGAATAACAGATGAGGGTATTAATTTCTTATGCCGGATCTTACACTACTAGGCAAGCAGGTCAGCTAGGTCTCCGTCTCCCGATGCGATAGAGACATTGACGTCACACAGCTATAACATGAAAGCGCCACGTGTTGATATGTTCTTGATTAATTTTGAAGCCTGTAGAGACCCTAGAAAATTCTTTTTTTTTTTTCATTTCGCTCTAGAATTAATAGATCTTTCAGAAAATGTAATTTAAAAAAATGCTAAATGAGCCCATTGTCTGTCCGACTTTATTCGAATGCTTCTCTAAGTAGTTTTTTTCAAATGAAAACATGGTATAATGGTGTGGGACGAAAAAACACCTTTTCTAAATTTTCTATCACTATACCCCGGAAAAGTTGCCTATCGCCTAGCTAATCTAGTGAATCAAAATGAAAAAAAAAAAAAAAATAAAATAAATTAAATTAAAATAAAAAATATCTCGCATCGCACTCAGTTTTGAAAAATGGTGAAATTTTGCTGTTTTTCGACCATTTTTTATAATTACTAAACTTACTACTATCAAAACGCTGTAGGTGAAGTTTGTGGCATGGGGAACTTGAAAAAAATTTAAAACCTGTAATTTCAAGATTTATTGTTTGCACAAAAATCTCAAAAAAAATTTTTTTTAGTAAAAATGGCAATATTTCATAATTTCTGCTAATTTTACTTTATCATTTTTAGTAAACAAATGGTGAGTATATTTATCATTTCTAATTTTGTTAATCAAAAGAGGTGAGATTTTTGGGAAAATTCTAGGGTAATAGATCTTGACAGAAAGGTCATCCTAATGAAGTTTTTTTAGATGTTTTGTTCACAAGATTGACACACCTGTTACAGCTTAGGAGTGGCAAGGGAAGCTTTAGAAATAGAGTTGCAGGGGGGGGTATGCCAGTCTGTATTAGATTCCCATTCCTCTAGTAGACAGAAAAATGCTAAGCAACGATCAATTATACTTACTTGATATTTCTCCTGCCATAAGGTATAATTTTACGATCAGGTACGATTTAGCAGCTCGTGATCCTGGTCCACTTTCACACTCAAGATGGTTGATGACAGCAAACAGAGTTCTCAGATTATACATAATCCGACTTTAAAGTGCACTCTTTTTAATAACAAAATTATAATGATAAATATATTCACCATTTGTTTACTAAAAATGAAAAAATGAAATTAGCAGAAATTACGAATTATTGCCATTTTTACAAAAAATTGTGTTTTTTGCATGAACAATAAATATTTTCAAATTACAGGTTTTAAATTTTTTCATGTCCCTCATGCCTCAAACTTCACATTAGGACATATAGCTTTTCGACTTTAAGTGCGATGCGCGAACAGAAGACATATTTTTTTTCATTTTGCTTAGCTAGGTGATACGCAACTTTTCCGATAGAAAAATTTTAAAAAATGTTTTTTCGGCCCACCCTAATAACCAATCCAAACTGATGTTTTAAATGTCCAAATTAAATTTAGGCTTGCTTAGCTTTATCAAGAATTGCCCTTGATATAATCAGTCTTTGAATTTGAGAAGTACCCTCATATATTTGATAAATTTTAGCGTCTCTCATCAATTTTTCAACAGGATATTCAGTATTAAAACCGTTCCCACCAAATATTTGCACAGCATCAGTTGCACATTTGTTTGCAACGTCAGCTGCGTGACATTTAGCGATGGATGCTGCTAATGTATTTCTTATTCCATGGTCAGTTTCCCATGCTGATTTCATCCATGCAAGGCGAGAGGTTTCAACACCAACAGCCATATCTGCCAAAAGGAACGCTACTGCTTGATGATGTGCAATTGGAACTCCAAAAGTTTTCCTCTCAAGTGCATACTTGGTAGCTTCGTCTAAACACCTTTGAGCCAGACCAGTAGCTCCAGCGGCAACCTTGAATTAAAAAAACATACATTAGTTTAAGTGAAAATTAACTAAATACAATGGAGTTTGGTTATTTGGAAGCCCCAATATGTACAAAAGACCATATACTAATATCTGATTGTATGTTAAATATGTTTTTACTTGTCTTTTGTCAAAAATTTAAAGGGCAAATATATGTATTTTATTTTCAGATGTTTACAAAATTATGGATCCTTGGTTAGCTCAGTAATATTCTACAGCTGTGTAAAGTATTAGTCAGTTTAACCTATCCTAACCCTTAGATTACTGCGCCGTAACCATTTGCATCATTTTGGAACAAAGTAGATAAGGCACTGAAAATACTGTACCACATATTTCAGTTTTCGGCAGCCTACATTTATATCAAAGTTGTGTTTTTCTTCAGTCTCGTATTACATAAAAAATATAGACTGCCTATGAAGTAACACCAAAACACATTCAAATACTATTTGTTTCATCTGGAGATGATTAATGCTAGTAGTTTTTTTAATCATCTCCAAATGTTATAATCTCAAATGTACTTTAGTTGACTAACTATATCTGGCATAAACAAGGATAGTTCTAATATATAGAAATCTGTCGAGGGTTTAAATCAGTTTAAATAACTCGGCACGCTATTTGATACAAATATAACCTCCTCTGTGTGAACTCTCCAAAATCGTCCTAAGTTGAAGACAGAATCAAAATTCGACTTAGGCAAAAATTTCATTTAAAGACATTTTTAAGAGTCTGCAGAGGCACAGATCAGTCCATAAGAACCGTTTTGGGTTCTATAAGGCGTTGGAAATGACCAGGTGAAAATTCGAAGAAACACCGAATTTTCACTTAGGAAAAATGTTTTTGGTTCAGGATATGAGAGCAAAAGTATATAATGACAAAGATTTATGAATAATATACTTTTTCAAAAGTACCACAAATTGGAAAAATAATACTTTTGTTGGCTCGAAAATCGATTTATCAAAAGTACGCCAAAATTTCACTTGCAGATTAATTTTTCAAAACTGCGTTGAAATTTGGCTTGAAAATCGATTGATCAAAAGTACGCCGAAATTTCACTTGCAGATCAGTTTTTCAAAACTGCGTTGAAATTTGGCTTGAAAATCGATTTATCAAAAGTACGCCGAAATTTCACTTGCAGATTAATTTTTCAAAACTGCGTCGAAATTTGGCATAAAAATTGATTTTTCAAAAGTACGCTAAAGTTGGACTTAAAATTAGTTTTTCAAAAGTACCACGAAGCCAGTTTAAAAAGTACCACGAAAATATACTTTTGAGATATTTTTCATTTTTATTCCTCCACCAAAGACATGAGTTATGATCATTGAAAGCCCAGTTCTAAAGTATGAGCATAAAATTTTAGCAATGCATTGCATCCAAAAGGCAGAATAGAAGATTTTGACAAAGCCGGCGTAGTGCCGATAAGCAAAAATTTATAAAAATCAATGCACATGCACAGGGCCGGTTTCTCGCATAGAAAGAGTTTGGATTGACTCAGCGGCTCGCAATTTGGTCGAGCGCGTTGAGTGGTCCAGACAAAGCAATGGTAGGAAAGCCAATAGCAGGGCTTTCCAAATGACAAAGTTACAGAGGAAAACGCCTTGTGCATAAAAAACCAAAAATTCAATTTTGCCTAAAAGTCACTCGAAGGTGGGTTGCTGCCATATCGATAATATTGAACAACTGCATAGGAGCAAGTAAATCGTGGACTGATTGAACGCTATTAAACTTATGCAGTTATAAGTCCTCACGAATGTGTTTGAGTACGTGAACTGCCACGATACAAGAACTTTAAAGCTAATTAGTCTCTAGCGAAACTAAATTCATTTAGTAAAACTTTTTTAAGTTAAAATCAGTCAGCCGTAATTATGAATTACAAATAGTCTCAGACTTCTCTAAAAAGCTCGCATTTTGATTCTGAGAAGGTATGCATGAATCTTTTCTACCTAATCGATCATTAGCGTAAGCGCTCTCGCTTGTATGGTCTGAAAGCCATTACCTCGATTGGAGAAGGCACGATTATTATCTTGAGAATTTTGTATAACCATTTCTGTTAAATAAACGGATTCTTTGAACTATTGTTTCTTAACCTTTTCCAGCCCAGTGATGCCATATGGCGTCGTTGTGGTACCAGTCCATTAAATCTACGAACCGAAATAATTATTACTGTAAATTTCGTTGAAGTTAATTCGTCTATATCCTATAGATGGCGTAAGCCAAAAACTTTAGTTCTATTACGAGATTCTGTATAAAATGGCGAATTTCTGTCACCTGTGAATTGATAGTATTGTCAGTGGTGTAACAACAGTTTGTAAAAAGTTTTGATTGTTTGTGTTTTATTACTATATTATTAAAGTTTTTGCACAAAAGGTAAGTTAAAGTAGCAGCTTATAAATATTTAATAACAGCAAGCTAAATTTTTACCATATTTCGACCTTTATTCTATAATAAAGGTCAAAATTGTGTGACTCCATATGGAGTCAGTGGTCATTCAGAAGGAATATGTATTCAATCATAAAATTGGTTATTTTTTGAATATCACGTCGTTTTTTGTCAACTTTGGTTTTTCTTATTTTTTTAACCTTTTTTTTACGTCATATTTGATTTCACTTGGCGACAATTTATAATTCAAAGCACCTGAATATAATTGTATTTTTAGATGACTAGAGCAGGATTGACCGAAGAAGAAGAACGACATTTACTGTTACTTCTAGATGGAGATGTATCTGATTTGGATATTGAGGAATCAGATGACGATGGTGAGACAGAAATTACTGAAGTACAAAACTATTCAGCATCTACTGTAATACAACGTAGATTGAACTATGAGGAAAGACATGAAGAAGAATATGACTCTGAGGACGAAATACCATTGGCTGTCCTTTTTGATATTCAAACGTCTAATAAATCAAATTATGCTCCTAATTCGAGAAAGAAAAAAAAGGAAGAATATCACTGAAGGCAGAAAGACTTGGATAAAGTAGCTTCAGCATGTGAAATTAATTTTTCAGTCCACCTGAACTAGAACTAACACCAATGACTTATTTCAAGTATTTCTTTGATGACAACATAATACAAAATATTGAACATCAAACAAATTTGTATTCTGTAGAGAAAACTGGCTCATCTATCAACACAACATGCAGAGAAATACAGCAGTTCCTATTTCCTCCAGCAGTATTCACATTTTGAGCAGCATTGTGAAAATGCCAAGTTACCGCATGTATTGGGCCGGTTTTGCATTTATGCATATTCCCGTATAATGTGCGAAAAATGTAAGATGCCCTTATGTTTGACAAAGGATAAAAACTGTTTTAAACTATTCCATTGTAAATAACTATTATTCATGATAATTGAATAAATAATTTATTATCCAAACTTTTTTCATTTTAGCATATATTTGCCCAGTGACTCCATATGGCGTCAATTCATTTTGGCACTAAAAATGTAAATATTTTAGTTTTTCTTTACATATATGTATTTAGTAGTATCATTGTGAATAAAAAAAAGGTAAAAGAATTTTTTTTTGACCTGGATAATAATTCGGGCTGGAAAGGGTTAATTGATCTTGAGGCCTGTTGATGGTCTATAATCCCTGGAACTTTCGTATCGAAAACCGGATGTGTCGAGTTAACTTACATTAACACTCGACCTTCTGGTTGCCTTACGGAGGTTCGATAGGGATTTTTTTATGCGTTTTTTGAGAAATCCCTATGGGGTAGAGTCCGTTATTAACAGATAAAAACGTGGATACCGCGTACAAAAATTAATCCCTCCGCAGAAAAACTCTTCGGTTGGGATTTTTTTATGCAAAAATCCAGAAAATTAAAAGGTACCTAAATCCTTAACGAGGGAATTCATGTCCAGAAAGAGCATCGTTACCGATCTGTGGTAGTGCAGCCTTAGTCCATTATTCGGCTACCAAAGTGGGTCTTATCTCGAACCCGCCTGGGAGGTAGAAGAACGGGGTAACACGCGACTGGCGCCCCCTGAGAAATAAATTAGTGTCGCGTCATTTTGACGCCCGGTAGTGCGTTCTTCTACATTCCCAGGACATGTATTACCAATTACCAATTAATCTCAACTGATAGTGGTACTTTACTGACTACTATATCAATAAGCTAATCATAATTTATATATATTTTTTAGGTTAGTATAACTGAGTTCACTTGTTTATTGGGGCGTTTATTTATTAAGTCCTACTGGAGGAATACTCCAGGCCAAAGACAAGCGAAAAAGTTTATAACCTATTCAACAAAGAATGCCACAAGGCTTCTCGAACTTGAAAAGTTCAACCTAGCTGATCACAGGCCTTCTAACCTGTGACGCAAAATTTCAAATTTCATTTTGAATGTTTCAATTTCAATTTGAAATTTCTGAGTTTCAACATATCCTCATACATTTCTGAAATATCTGAATTTTATGAAAGTTTCAGATTAATCTGAAAATTACAATGTTTTTGAAACTTTCATGAAAGTTTCAGCCACAAAATCTGTTTTCCATTACACCAAACCTGAATTTCGCGCGCCTTTTTAGCTTATTTTCAACCAATAAGAATTAAAGTCTGGTTTTGACATTTATTTTAGAGGTTAAGTTTAGAGTTCAGCGCTCACCGAGTCACTCACTGCTTTCTGTTCAAATTCAAATCTCAACGGCTAACGAGAAACAGGTCAATACAGTACAGACAATAGGTTTGTTAAAAAATTTGGCACTATCTGTACCAATCCAAATGTATCTCTCTTCAACTTATGTATAGTCTCACACCATCTCCTTCTATGATCTGCACGGGTGCAGGGTCTTTGAACAAACCTAATAATAAAATACTTAACGTACCTATACACTTTATGAAAAAACAATTGTTTAAGTGAATCACATACCCATGCCGGACGTAGAGGGTGAATAAAGCAGAGTTGGAAGTGCATTGTGCGCGTTGTTTCGTAAACATATTTTTAAATATTAATTTTTACAACAAATATGAGTGGTTTTTTTGTAGATAATAAAATTATTGTGTTCTTTTGTTTCAACTTTATCCCTCGGAATTTTAAAACAATACGAATGTTAGACAGAACTTAAGTTTCATCATTTCATGAAATATTTCAATGAAATTTCACGAAAGTTTCATGATACTTATGTTTAATTTTTCATTTCAAAAATTTCATAAATTTCAAATGAATTTCGAAACTTTCACAAGAAAGTTTCGTGAAATTTTGCATCACTGATTACGAATGTTACACAGATCTTAAGTTTCATCATTTCATGAAATATTTCAATGAAATATCACTTAACTTTCATAATGTTAGGAAATTATTCATTTAAATTTCATAAAATGAAAGTTTCATTGAAATTTCAAGAAAGTTTCATGATACTTATATTTAATTTTATATTTCAGAAATTTCATAAATTTCAGATGAATTTCGTAACTTTCACAAAAATGTCATTAAAATTTCACAAATTTTAAGTTTCACGAAATTTTGCATCACTGCTTCTAACATTGCCCCTTGAGATATCATCTCAAGAACATGGGCATGGCAGAAGATGACAAATGCAGATACTGTGAAGCTGCAACTGAGACTGCGGAACATATATTTTGTGAATGCAAGGAACTAATCCCATTAGGCTAAAGTACCTAGAACAGGCGGAATTAACGCCTGAAGACATATGGAAATTAGCTCCAAGAAAAATCACAAGCTTTGCAAAAAGCCTTGGAATCCTGGACAACAACTAGTTGTAAGGTAATTCACAAAAGATCTTTTAGGTCGAAGTGAAGAAAGGCTAACTTAGCCTTAAACAATCTACAATCTACAATGAAAGTGAGTCGACTAATTCAATCAATAGCTGTATAGCATTCAGTTTTTTGTTTTCACTCAAACACTCGGTGATAACTGAGTAATGCAGGTTATTTCAATAACTGATAACCGGTTACTTTTAACTTGAGTGATCCCATCAGTAAACTGAAACAAGTAAAAGATCCCTACTCTTCGACAGAGAAAAGATTCGGCAACATTTTCAAGTTGGGGGTAGCTTGTCTCCTGGCGTGGATGATAAGCCTTGGTAGCGAAAATAGGCTGACTTTAAATAAATAAATTGAAAAAATCTGTAGAGAAAAATAAATGAGATATAATTGTTGAATGAATAGTAATATTCCAGGTAGATACTAGGATATTCAATAAATAAATACCTATTGATAAAACTTTCATTATTAAAAAGTTTGGAGACAAGCGAGTAGGAAGAGAAAATGGTTACTGTAATAAAATAATTATAGGTCTTTACTAATTGGATCACTATATAAAGAATTTGGCAACATATTCATCATATGAACATCAACAGTGTCAAAACTTTGTAAAGCCACTTCACATATGATGATGCTTCAATGTATGCTTACTCAGAAGTCTATGTAGGAGGTGCGATATCCTGCATACGAACAGAGCCTAATTCATGGAATGGAGGAATCAAGGCAAATGCGTCATAGAATCAGGTACAGAGCTGTAGAGGTGTAGAAACGTCTAGACCTCTGTCTGATACTTCTGGCGTAGAGGTTTCTTTCATTAAAATTTTTAAATATGTTTGTACAGCGGTAAAATATTCAATAAAAAGTAAAAAAAATAGGAATATGTCACAAATATACAAAATATCGACATGCCTGAAAACAATTTGACAATGGGCCTTTCCCATGTAATGGAACTTGATGATTATTTTGTCATAAATCATTTATTAACACCTAATAAATATTGTATATACACGTCATATCGTATAATATTTTAATTTTAAATGGATATTTTAAAAATAAAAATATTGTCTAATTCACTCCACATTTCGAACAAATAAACGCGCTCAAATTACGTCATGGGGGGAACTCCAATCAACATTAAACAATTTTTGGATTCACAGGGCATTTGCACGCTACGTCACAGCTAACCTCAAAAATATGTGTTTCTTAAGATTTAAGAGTATTACCCAGCTATTATTAAAATTTCTGCTTAGTTCCCGTATTTTCAACTAAAGTCTAGTTGAGTGTAATGTTTATGAAGTTCTAAATACCTTGTCTTAATAAAATAGGACCCTTTTTGTAGGTTGGAAGTCTAACCTGTAATTAGCAGTCTATTTTTATTAATCAACAATATTGAAAAATTATTTACATGAATTTTTAAATATTTGCTTGGACCCAGTACGGCTTCAAGCTAAAAATGCGATTACAAACATTTAAAATGAGAATAAACTTGAAAGACTTAAAATTTAAGGTTATGATGCAGATGCCGTATACGAAAATTAACCGAACCTCTTGATAATTATAATAATAATAATAATAATAATAATAATAATAATAATATTTATTCATGTAAGCCGTATAAAATACAGATATGAAAAGTCATAAAAGGTATACACACATAAAAAAATAAAATAAATAAATAAAATAGTGACAAGCAACAAAATAAAATAACAGATAACATAAGTAACATACACATGTCTTGCAAATATCCAGTCAATATACATATTAGATACATTTATATTTAAAAAGTACCACTTAAGAATTCGCCAGCGCTATAATAGCATCCATTAGAAAGTAAAGTTCTAACTTCCTTTTTATATATCATATAATTTGATATGTTCTTTACATGTGCTGGTAGTTTATTATAAAATGTTATACAGTTATAGGTTGGTGATCGTTTAAATGTAGTGGTATTGTGTCGGGGGATACGTAAAAGATTGCCATGTCTTGTACTGTGATCATGGACAGCGGAATTAGCTTCAAATAAATGAAGATTTTTTTGCACGAAGGTTAAACATTTATATATATAAATAGCAGGTGCAGTTAAGATGTCTTTATCTTTAAACACTTGTCGGCAACTTTCATTAGTTTTCATATTAAATATTAATCTTAGAATTTTCTTTTGAGCAATAAAAATTCTACTGAAGTCTTTACCACGACCCCAGCTAATAATATTCAAGGAAATGTGTGAATATGCCATTGCATAGTATATATTTAAAAGACCCGAGATATCCAAGGTGTCTTTCATTTGTAAAATGGCGTAGTAGGCCTTATTTAGTTTTTTACTAACATTGTCAATCTGATCATCCCAGGTAAGTCTATTATTCAGGTGAGTACCTAGAAACACTACTGAATCCGAAAATTCAATACCATCTACCAGTTGAATATCACTCGAAATATCCCTTCGAATAAAAAAATTTATGCATTTAGTTTTCTTGCTGTTCATGATTAGTCTGTTTCGTTGACACCAAGTGTCAAATTCACAAATTGCACATTTGATTGCTGATTCAAGTGCCTGAGGGGATTCTGCGGATACAGTAATTGTAGTATCATCCGCATACATTGTGAGGACCCCACTAGTGATATGTTCTGGCAGATCATTTATAAATATCAGAAACAACAGTGGTCCTAGCACCGAACCCTGTGGAACCCCAAGCTTAACGTTATGTGGTGCAGATGTGGTACCATCAGCTTTAGTGACCATGGTTCGCTCTTCCAGATATGATTTAATCCAGTTGATTATGTTGTTAGGCAAATTAATACTAACTAATTTTTTTATTAGAAATTCAGAGCTTACTGAATCGAATGCCTTAGATAAGTCAAAAAATAGAGAAGCAACACATCTACCATTGTCTACTTGTTGATAAACGTAATTTAATAAATCGCAAGCTGCTGTCTCTATTGACTTGTTGGTTCTAAATCCGTGTTGAAAACTAGAAAGTATATTATTATTTTCTAAATAAGTCGAGAGGCGGTTAGATAATAATTTTTCTAATAATTTAGCTAGCGTATTAAGCAAAGATATTTGCCTGTAGTTGTCGACATTTTCAACATCGCCTTTTTTATATAGAGGGATAACTAGCGCAATATTAAATATATTTGGAAAACATCCTTGATATATTGATTGATTAAACAAATATACCAGTGGTTTCATTATAATATCTAGAATATTTGAGATAGTTGAGAGAGATAGCCCATCTATCCCACATGATTTTTTATTTTTCATTTGACTTAGAGTTTCTAAAATATCCTGCTCTGTGATAGGTTCTGAGATAAATGCTACAAGATTATTATTAGAAAGAGTTGTGCAAGGGAGTGCCAAACTTTGACCAAAGTGATTGAGAATATTATGTTCCGCGCTACAAGAAAAATAGTTGGCAAATATGTTGGAAATTTCATCTGGATTAGTTACCAAATCACCATCGCATCTAAGCATTATTTTATTATCTCTATTAGTTGTTTTGCCTAATTTAAAATTAATAATTTTCCAGGTCTCTTTGGTCTTGTTGTGGGCTTGATTTATTTTTATATTATAAAAATTTCTTTTTGCCAGTTTGATGTTCAGTTTATGTTCTTTTTTCCTAGTATTGTATAATGCTTTAATTTCAGGAATGCCAGAGTTCGTCATTAACCAGTACAATTGCTTTAGTGTATCACCTTCTTTAATAATGTCTTGAGTTAGCCAGTAGTTATAGTTACATTTTATTTTATTTACTTTTTTAATAGGACAAGTTAGATTAAAAACCCATATCAAACATTCCACAAATGACTGGAAACTCTCGTTAATATTAAGAGTGTATAGGTATGACCAATTTATGCTATTCAGTTTAATTCTATATTCACGTAAATTATTTGTACCGAGTTGTCTAGTAAAAAATATTTCATTATTTTTTGCTGGCAGAACACTATTGATAGATTTAAGACTCAAGAAATGAGAGAGATGATCAGCTACATTAGGTTGTATCAGATAGCACTCAAACAGTGGTGCAGGCAGCGATGTTACCATGTAATCAATACAGGTAGAGCTAGTGTGGCCATTATTATTAGTAAAAATTCTGGTATCACCAGCTGTAGACATATTTAGCTCGAAAGAATTAAATATATCTAATAATAATTTAGTGTTGATGTTATTTTTTAAATTAAAATCAATATTAAAATCACCACAGAGCACAATATAATTAGACTTATCAGCAGCCATATTGAGAGCTTGTGATAGGTTGTAAATGAAGATATTGATATCACCGTTAGGAGGCCTATAAACAGTAACAATAGATAACCTAAAATGATCAGTCTTATAGCATATAGCACACATCTCGATATGGCATTCTACAGACAGTTGCTTGACAGTTTTTAGTTCAGTGGCGTCTTTATCCGCTGGTATGAAAATGAGCGATCCACCGCGTATATGATTGCTCCTAGAATAGGCAGTACAAAGTTTATAGTTCGGGAGATGTATGTTTAAAATATCATCATTACACATCCAATGTTCCGAAATACATAAAATATTAATTTTTCTTTTAATTACCAGTAATTCAATCGAATTAAAATTGTTTATAATTCCTTGCACGTTTACATGACAGATATTGATATCTTCGTTTATCATTACATTTAAACAATCACCATTTACATTAGGGATGTTGTTTAGGTTTATAATTTCAGGATTAATATTATTTGATTGGATATTTATGTCACAAAAGATATCTGAGATAGTTTCGGGTATAAAAAATCTGCTGCCTTATTTGATGTAGGCATGTCATTTTGCGACACCTGAATGTCCAGGATACTATCACTATTATCAGTGTCTTCCACTATAACACAGTCTGCAGTTTTATGTAAGCTTAAGCTCTCTGTAGCCTGAATACTATCAAAGTTGGGAGTAACTTGCCTAACAGGCATTACGTCATTTGGACTAATAAATATCAGCGTCTTCGATATGAAGCAGTTGTTAACAATTAAATTTTCCAAGTTCTTGATAATAATTTCACTTTTTATTTTACGACCTTGACTATTGATTTCAAAAAACAACATGTTACCCTCCGTGAAACTATTGAATTTCATAATGAAATTTTGGAGTCTACTATTGTATTTATGGATACGAACATTATGAGATTTGTTACTAGTAAATGGAATGGACGAGAAGATAATGTTGGTATGTCTACATTTTTTTAGATTTTCACATATAAATTTAAAAGACGGAAATTTATTTCTGCTTAGATCATTCTTACCCGCCATTATAATTAGAGTATCTTTTTTTGTTAATTGTTCGGACATGTTACCCAGATTTTCCATAACTGATGACAATGGTGCATCGGGTTTAATAAATGACGTTAATTGGTGGTTTGGTAATCTTCTGCGCAATTTCAGATTTAGTCCATGTCCTAGGTCGTCGGTAAGAAGTATAATTTTATTTTTGTTTTTATTCTTATCAGGCGAAATTATATTCTTTTTACTAGTATTATTTGTTTGCTGAGTAACTTCTTGCACTCCTTCTTTAATTGTATGCTGATTAATTTCTTGCTCTCTTCCTTCAATTCTAGAATTTTTTTCATCTTCGGTTTGTGTTCCTGTACAATTCATATCTGTGGTAAATGTTTGAGTTGAGTTATTCTGTATTAATTTGTGAAACTGTTCTGTGTGGATGTCGATACGTTTTTACACTTGTTAAGTGTCTGAGTACTTACGGTATTTATTGATATTATTTTTTCTGAGCATTCTTTCTGTAATTTCCTAAGTTGTTCTTTTAGCTCGAATATTATTATTTCCTGTCGATTAATCTGTTCAGACATTTCTTCTTCCGATTTTAATGCTTCTTTCACAAATTGGTCCCTTTCTTGTTTTAGTTTTGAAATATATTTGTTTTTTATATCACTGTCCTCGGTCAGTTCGTTGATAGTTTTTTCAAGAATATTTTTTTCTTCGTCACAATCACTACTATCTGAACAATCGCTGTCTATTTTACAACATACTATTTTATTGTCTTTAACAAAGGTTATTTGGTTTCTGTATTTCGATAAACAACTCTTATGGAAAACATTTGAACATTTAACACACACAAAATGTATAAATTGTTTAGATTTACAGCACTGATAGGAAATTGTAGCGGAGCTACGTTGACTCGCGTTAACACCCGACATTGTTCAATATATATATGTTTCTGAATTTTACATCTCGTCTGGAAACCTGCCGATGAGACTATTTCCATGTTGCCTAATGTATATGAATGTTTAACGTTAGAGGAAATGCTTTAATTATTTCACTAAAGAATGTCCACTTTTTATCTCCGCTTTTGAAAATAATGAATTTCCATTGAATAATACCAGTTCCTATAATAAAAATGATAAGAATTAACAGAAGAAACACAGTTTCGACATGTTGGCTCCCAACAAATAACTGACACTTGGCAACAATGATGGAAATAAAATAAATAGATAGGTATGTTAGTAGATATGCTTCTAGAGGGCAGAATATTTACTAGTGAAATATTTTGTCGAACTCCTCTATATGTTTCCTTAAATATACAAGGAATAAGAAACCAGACTGCAACCAACAGCTATTCTCCGGACTAATGCCTTGCCGAGCGCTGAATTACGAATTACAAGCCTGGCCGCGTTAAGTGCAATAACTATTTACTGCCACAAAACGCTAAGTTTCGATTGTAATAGACACCAGCCGAAAGACTTATTCCCATTCAAAGGAGCTCTCGTGCCAGCCACCCCATACCACTTGCAGACTGCAGTTTCGAGCTATTGGCTCTCGTCAGTGCAAGGTAGGTCTGAGACGGCTGTAAATAGTTATTGCACTTAACGCGGCCAGGCTTGTAATTCGTAATTTAGCGCTCGGCGGGGCATTATAATAATAATACATTTATTCATCTTTAAAAATTGCACAATACAAATTATCAGACTTGTCACTAATTACTATAGACTAACATTATTCAAAATTACTAAAAAGAACATACAAACAATAAACGCTAAAAAACAAACTAAACACTATAAGTTAAAAACTCATTAACAGAATAAAAAGCCTTACTTAGTAAGTACATATGTAATTTATGCTTAAACATCGTGAAGCTTAGTGTATCAACATCCTCTAGTATTTGGATGAACTTATTATAGCAGGTGATACCAAGGTAAATATGTGAATTTTGACCCACGGACAATCTTGAAAATGGCATATGTATTTGGTTTCTTGTACGGGTATTGTGGTCATGTAGACTGTTATTTCTTTGAAACTGGCTAATAGTTCTTTTTATATTAAGTGTAAGGTTATAAATGAATAGTGATGGTAGTGTCAGTATACCAAGTTTTATAAAAAGGGGTTTAGAGTGGGTTTGTGGATGGACGTCCATCATACATCTAATTATTCTTTTTTGCATAATAAACACTTTATCAACGTGTGCCGAGTTTCCCCAGAATAGCAAACCATATGACAGAATTGATTGTGCCAATCCAAAATATGCACATTTTAATACTTCAACAGAAACAGTGTTGCGAATTTGTCTCATAACAAAGCATACAGTGCTTAACTTTCCAACCATATTTTCAATGTGATCCCTCCATGTCATTTTCTCATCTAGAGTAACGCCCCGAAACTTTATAGATCTTACACGTTCCACAGTTTGATTATTAATTGTAATAAAAGGGCTAAAATCCTGTTTACTATTTTTGGTCATGAACTGCATATACATTGTCTTTTTGGTATTTACTTGTAAGCCATTATTTGAGCACCACATTGCAAACTCATCTGCGGATGAGTTGGCTTGGCGTATTGTTTCATTTATGGTATTTCTACAAGTGATATTGTTACTGTCATCAGCATATATGATTGTCCTGTCTGCAGAGCGGCATGATGGTGGCATATCGTTTATAAATATTATAAAGAGTAAGGGGCCAAGTATCGATCCTTGAGGAACCCCCATATTAACTGGTAGTGGTTCAGATATACATGCATCTATAACTACTTGTTACGTTCTATCTTGTAGGTAGGATGCGATCCATTGATTTGCAATTCCCCTGATACCGATGTAACTTAATTTTTCTAATAATAATTGATGGTCTATAGAGTCAAAGGCTCTACTTAAATCGAAGAATAACCCAAGGGGATATTGGTTATTATTTAGAGCATCATAGATGTAAATGCATAAATCAGCTATTGCCGTGGATGTTGATTTATTTTGTCTGAAGCCATTTTGTGATTGAGATATTAGGTTGTTACTTTCAAGAAAATTGTTGTCTTATATTGAATGACATTTCAAATACTTTAGCTAGCTGATTTTGAACACATATATTTCTGTAGTAGGAAGGATCAGTTATTGGCCCCTTATTCTTATAAATTGGTATTGATTTTGAGACTTTGAATATATCAGGATATTTGGCAGAAGTAAACGATTCATTAATGATATATGATACATTAGTCCGGAGAATAGCTGTTGGTTGCAGTCTGGTTTCTTATTCCTTATATATTTAAGGAAACATATAGAGGAGTCCGACAAAATATTTCACTAGTAAATATTCTGCCCTCTAGAAGCATATCTACTAACTGTGCCCATGTCAGGGCTACTGCTGTTTCGATTGTAATGGATATCAACCGCTAGATGGAGCCTGTCATTTTTGTTGCATGTCGTGGTTTTATAAATCTCGTCATGTACCAAGAGTGAACAAATGCCTCGTTACAGCCGTCTCAGACCTACCTTGCACTGACGAGAGCCAATAGCTCGAAACTGCAGTCTGCATGTGGTATGGGGTGGCTGGCACGAGAGCTCCTTTGAATGGGAATAAGTCTTTCGGCTAGTGTCTATTACAATCGAAACTTAGCGTTTTGTGGCAGTAAATAGTTATTGCACTTAACGCGGCCAGACTTGTAATTCGTAATTCAGCGCTCGGCGGGGCATTAGTCCGGAGAATGGCTGTTGGCTGCAGTCTGGTTTCTTATTCCTTATATATTTAAGGAAACATATAGAGGAGTTCGACAAAATATTTCACTAGTAGATAGGTTATGTTCTCTTATTTACGATTTACGTTATGATCGCACGGATTTAGTATTTTGACTTCATAACTGTGTTTCTTAATTATTTAAAAGTGTGTGTGTATACTGTGTAGACATAAAAAAAATGGAGACAGATTTTGAGAAGGCAGCAAGTGATAATCTCCCTGTTATTGACAGTGAAATGGTGAATGACAATTCCTGTTTACTTAAATAAAATAACTGTTACTGATAAATCTTTAGAATAATGATTTTAAAAATAAATTATTCAATAAATGTAAAAGAAAATAAAACCCTTAAATCTAGTTGTTTATATTTATTAACTGTAATTTGTATACTACAAAAGTGAAATGAATCATATTTTAACGTTTTTATTCAGTTTTTGTACATACCTATTTAGTTTTCTAAATTCAACAGGTATGAAATACCTGTAACTATAAATGTATTATTATATATTAGTACAGTAACTAGAGGTTTTATCTTTGGAATAATGTCATATGATTTAGATTTCATTCATTTTTGGCAACTTGATAGTAAATACATCAAAGAAAAGTTTCTGTAGTTTCACACGTCACTAGACTAGAACTAACAAAGCTTGATGACATAATAATTTTTTCTGTAGAAAAGAAGCAAGTTTTGTAAAAAAGAAAAAATGAGTGAGTTTTTTTAAAGAGAACTTTTCAAATATTCAATAAAAAAAAACGTGGGAAAGGCCCATTCAATCAAAAGAAAATGACAATAATAATAATAATCATTTGGATCTGATAGATTTCTTCATGGCAGAAAGGACCTCGCATGGAATGATAGGAAAATGGCCCTCGGTTGAATTGAATTGAACAATAGTTCTCATGGGCACAATGCTCAAAAGTCAATATAGCGCAAGCCACTGCTAATTTTTATTTTTAAATGTATACTAAACACTTAAGATTTTATGTGGAGTATACACGATGAAATAACTGGCAAAAAACATAAAAATGAAATTCAAGTTACAGGCTGTCCTTCAAAGATAGCTGAAGATTATAATAACTTTTTAATCAATATTGTGCCAGATTTATTAAGCAAAGTTGAACAAATTCAATTTAATTGTAATATTGAACAAAATCACCAGTCAATGTTTGTAAAACCTGTAAGTGAACATGAATTAATCGATTTATCTAATAGATTAAAAAATAAATACACTAGTGGAGAAGATGAGATTCCCAACAGCATCATAAAATTTTGTATAAAATTCATAGTTAAACCAGTATGCTTTGTTATTAATAATTCATTTAAATATGGTATATTTCCTGAACAACTTAAATTGGCTTTAATTAAACCATTATACAAAAAAGGCGACCCTGAACTTCTAGAAAATCACAGACCTATAAGTATATTACCATCATTTTCAAAACTGTTTGAAATAGCCATGTGTGATAGAGTAATAAGCTTCTTAACAGCCTGTCAGCTTCTAAATCAAACCCAACATGGTTATATAAAAGGTAGATCAATAGAAACTGCTATATTTCAATTTACACAACATATATTAGATTCTTTTGAAAAAGGCAATATTTCTCTTGGAATATTTTTAGATTTATCAAAAGCTTACGATTGCCTAAATCATGAATATTTGCTGATTAAATTAGAAATGTATGGCATTAGAGGAAATGCGTTAGAATGGTTTAAGTCATATTTATCATGCCGAAGGCAAAGAGTCATAGTAGAAAAAGATGGTAAGAAGCATAAATCTGAAATAAAAGTAAATCCCATAGGCATTCCGCAAGGCAGTATAACTGGCCCCATTTTGTTTTTAATATATTTAAATGATTTATGTAATATAATAAAGGTCAGCAATCATCACATTACCAACTATGCTGATGATTCTAATTTATTAATTGTAGCTAAAGATTTTCCTCAGCTCCTGAATGAAAGTAATACTTTATTTTCAGAAGCAAGAATGTGGTATTCAAAAAATAAATTTTTATTAAATGTAGAAAAAACAAATATTTTGTTATTTCGAACAAAACAGCTTCAAATTGAAACTCCTAATAAAATAAAAATTACCAACGAGAATATAGAGCTATCAAGAAATGTCAAGTTTTTAGGAATACAAATAGATGAACATTTAGACATGTCATCGCACATAGAGTATTTGTGTCCAAAACTAAATAAAATATGTTATAGCATACGTGTGATTCATAAATATTTAAATGAAAAATCATTAAGGATAATTTATTTTGCAAATTTTGAATCGACAGCCAAGTTTGGAATAATCTTTTGGGGTAGTAATATGAATATAAACAAAATTTTTATAATACAAAAAAGAGTCTTAAGACTCATCTATAACATAAAATATAATGAATCTTGCAGAACAGTTTTTAAAATTAATAGAATATTGACAGTTGTAGCTCTGTATATTTATGAAATATTAATATTTGTATTCAAAAATAAAGAAATTTTTGAAGTAACTAATATATATCACAAGTATCCAACTAGGACACTTAATATTAACTATCCTGTACATAGGTTAAGTTTAACAGAGAGGAGCCCATTTTATATGGGCATTAGATTGTTTAATAGTTTACCACAGAATTTAAAAGTCATTCAAAATATAAAAAAATTTAAAAAATGTATTAAGAATTTCTTAATTAATATGGAACCATATAGCATTAATGAATACTTTTCACACTAATAATTATTGTTATTTTCTTTTGTAAGTAACTATTTTGACGTCATTTCATTTTTTGTTCTACTTTTTATTGAAATATAAATTGTAAAACATTCCTTGAAATAAAGAAGTGTTATTATTATTATTATTATATTGTTTGAGATAGGTGAGTGTACATAATTTCCCTAAGTTAATCTAGAGAAGTTTAGTATTAGAGGGAGCAACTTGTTTTACTAGGCTAAGAGTTGGAGAAATGTAGTATAATTGTAAATTACATATTTTTTGAATTGTCGTTTGAATTTCTTTTTATTCTGAGCTTTTATATGATCTGGTAGCTGGTTGTATAGCTTGATACCATTATATTTGATTTGTTTCTGACATACTGTTTTGCTATTTTGGAGTTCGATAGGCATTTTTCGTTCTATTTCTTTTTTCATATCGGTGAAACACACATTTCTTATTATGTGTACAGACTACAGCGGCGTGCATATACAGACCTCTCACATTCAGCATTTCATTTTCTGAAAATATATTTCTATAGCTATGATTACACAGGCCCACAAATAAAAGTTGTCTGCGCCGGGGTACTGACTATATCTATCCCTTGTATTTTGTGCCGCTGAACACGAATCTGACCTTAGTTTTTCCCCTATACGTCAGGTTTTTTTTTAACAGCAAATAAATATATGAATATCACGATTCAACACGACTTTTTTTTGCTGTTAAAAAAAAAACCGGACGTGTAGGGGAAAAACTAAGGTCAGATTCGTGTTCAGCGGCTCAAAATACAAGGGATAGGTGTGGTCAGTACCCCCGCGCAGACCACTTTTTTTGGTTGCCACTGTGCCACACTCAGTGTGGCACAATCCCACAAAAAAAAGTCATCTGCGCGGGGGTACTGACCACATCTATGCCTTGTATTTTAAGCCGCTGAACACGAATCTGATCTTAGTTTTTCACCAGCACATCAGGTTTTTCTTTTAATAGCAAATACATATATAAATATCAGACTTTTTTGCTTTAAAAAAAAACCTGACGTATAGGGGAAAAACTAAGGTCAGATTCGTGTTCAGCGGGTGAAAATACAAGGGATAGGTATGGTCAATATCGCGGCGCAGACAACTTTTTTTTTTTTTGTGGGCCTGTGTTATCCTTAATATATAATTACTTCCACATCCAGTGGAAGTATAGTAACGATAAAAAATTTTTGTTGTTCAAATAGGCTTAGTAGGTCACGAAACGTCGAGATTTTAAGTTTGAGCGAAAAAAAATTTCTGTCTGTCTGTAACTTTTTTTGTGTGCACGTTTATTCTGGAACCGTTTGAGATATTGGCTTGAAATTTGGTATACATATGTACTTTCAGCTTGTTCCGTCGAAGAGTTGGGGGGTAAATTGGGGTAAATTTGGGGAAAATAGGTAAATCAAGCAGGTAACAGTCCATAAAATTGGTATTTAGAAACTGAGGTCTCAAAAAAAATTTTGACATTAGCCACCCCCATCCCATTATTAAAGGGGATGAAAAAAAATTGTGATTTAGGGTGTGTACAAGAACCAGAAACCTCAAAATGTTTTTTTACTTCATCCACTCCCTATCACCACCCCCACCCCGCTACCGATGTGGGGTATCGTTTTATGGGTTTTTGGGGTAGAGGATTTCAAATATTATATTATTAAAGTTCCATAAACAATTATTTCCACATACAAAATTTTTTCGTTGTGAGTGACTTAGATAAAAAATCTGGATGTGGAAGTAGTGATTCCTTGGGCAGCGGTTTTTTGTGTTATTTGAAGTGGGTGGAGGATTATGTTATATACAGAACCACAAGCACTAATGCCATACCTAATTATGGATTCTGCAAGGCTATTATATTGTTACACGTTTACACCCTTTTGTAAACACCCTGTATCGTGGATTCGGAAATTATAACACCAGGGTAATACTAAACACTAATTTATTAACTTACATACTAATTACAACAATTAATTACTTCACTAATATTACACTGTGTACTATAATTCACTACTTCAGTCCCTCAATCACTTTGTTTACTCCTTGATCTGTTCTCACTAATTTAACTGAACTATCTGACCATACGAACTGCACTAAACTGTGTCGGCTTCCCCATGCCTTTATATATAAAGACGAGAGGACCAGAATATCCTCAACTCCTTCTGGAATTCTCTCCCGGCTCTGATACCGGTCACGCCACCTCTGGGCCGATTACCAAACTAATTAATTCAGTTTCTGTTACTTACACAACTTGTAGGAAACTCACATAGATGTCTCTGGGGGTAGGAATGTAACAATATGTCACTAAGAGTTTTTCTATTTAGGATACTTCTCAGGTTATAAAATTAGTTTCCTTAAATTCCCATTTAGGTATTTAATGTGGTATTCGCATTTTCAATGATTATCGAAAATTGACGCCAATATATTTAATAGTAGTGGTGTTATGAATATAACTATTTGTTTCTCCGTCAATAAAAATAGGTTCCATTGCTTGTGGCATTCTGCTGCCTTCATTAGAGAAAAGGTCATAAAATTAGATTTTCCTATATTTAGTTTTAAGGAATTTATATCTAGCCATGTTTTAACCTTCTTTATTGTAGCAGCTGCCTTTTGTCTCCAATCTCTCCCGAACATATTAATATGATGGCATCTGCATATGATATGATTTTGCATTCCAAGTTGTTATCCAGTACATCATTAATGAAAAGTAGAAATAAGGTGGGTCCTAGGATGGCGCCTTGCGGAACATCGGTTTTTAATATTTTCTTTATTATTTTCACTTGCTGAGGGCTATTAGACAGGTATCGTTTTAGCAGATTATATACGTTACATATGTTAACCCCTAATAGCCACTTTTATTTAGTTTAAATTCGATATCTATAGTCCATTTACAAATATCTCCAGCCGTTCCTTTAAATATTTCGCCTAACCCTAAAATTTAGGGCCGTTTACTGATGTGAAAAAATTGAAAATCTAATTTTTATCTAAAATGGCTTTCTGATTTTACTAAAATTTTGAATATAGTAAATTATAGAGCTAATAATATGCCATGAGTGCTTTTCCCCAAAAAATTCACATAAGGGTAGTTTACTGAGCAAAAAAATAGAAAATCATTTTCTCAAAAACGGCTCTAACGCCTTTCAAATTTTGTACATTAAGGATAGGATTTTGCAGAGTGAGAGGGAAATATGCGTTTATTTTCAGTTTATTATGAATATTTAAAAAATCATATATGGTATAATCTTTAAAATAGTTTCAGGTCCTTCCCATTGCTCTAAGGAATACAACCATATACAGTTTTTATCATAAATTTTGTATATCGTTAAATGCCATGCTGTAATAATGAAATTAGGGACTATTTTCATTGACAAACTACAATATTCAAGTACAACATAAATTTACAATAAAAAATATGTATAGTTGTATTCGTTAGAACAATAGCAAGTATCTAAAACAGTTTTAAAGATTTTACTGTGCTTTGTTTTTTAAATAAAAATTAAAAATTCACATAGGGGTAGTTTACTGATGCAAAAAATTTCGATTTTCTGGAAGTTGTCTTCAACGGTTTTGCTCAAATCTTCTTCGTTACGAACCTAACATCATGATCCTAACAATATACCATTATTAGTTTCTGCCGGAAAATTTACATAAAGGTAATTTACTGATGAACAAAACTTTTTAAGTCGTGCGAGAAAGTAAGTTTGGCGTGGCTGCACTATTTATTTTGAATACTTACCGGAGGTCTTGTTTTGTCAAATGTAGCCATCGCAATTTTAAAACCAGCTCCTTCTCCTGTGAGAACATTTTCCTTAGGTACACGAACATCCTCAAAAGTGATTCCCCTGGTGTCTGAAGCTCTCTGACCCATATTGATTTCCTACATTAATAGAGATTATTATACATCTTCGTTCCTAGTATAAATCAAGAATACTAAAAAAATGCAATTCTGTAATTATAGCATAGTGTGAAACTCTGGCATTTGTCTGAGCGCTTTAAACTTAGTCTAATTTTTTAAAGAGTATTTTACATAGCACACGAATAAAATTTCCCAGAACGGTCAAATATCTCGAGAAATATACATCAGATCAAAAAACAAACAAAAAAAAAACATGTTGAATATTTTAAAAAGCTATCCTATGGTACCAAACTCGACCCCTACTGCCAACCCCCGGAGGGGTGAAGGGCAACTTCCAAATCTTAAACTTTTTATTACAGATTTGGATTCTACACTACAAAATACATGAAACTTTCTTTTGTGATAGAGGCGTAATCGCAAAATTTTGTTCACAATTCTAGAGAAATACACTTTGGACTGAAACATAAAAAAATATGTGTTCAATATTTTTAAAAACCTATCCCGTGATAATAGTTGACTCCTTCCCCTGGGGGTGGGGTGAGGGACAATTTTCAAATCTCAAATGGGAACCACCATTTTTCATTGCAGAATTAGATTTTACGTTAAGGTTTTAACTAAGGGAATTTTTTCACTTGCGATAGATAGCGTTGAATTTTTTCAAGATACCCAGGAACAAAGACGTGGACGTAGTAGGTTTCTGTTCCGTTGGGGTGCTTGTTTTAGGTGAGTCCCCTCGCCTCTCACTAAACATTATGAAGCAAGTAAAAATTTATGCGATAAGATGTTCAAATTGATCACCTTACCTTACTGCGCTTCGCAGTGTGCCTACCGAAGGTAAACTTGTTGAGAAACATTTTCCAATATGTCTGGTGTTATTGAGTTTGAAAGATAACTTATTCCCTCATACAACTCATCAATATTGTAGGGTTTGGTCTCGTAAACCTTAGTTTTTAAATATTCCCAATAAAAGAAGCCGAGAAGGGTCAAGTCAGGGGAACTTGGTGGCCATTCTAATGCACCTCTAAAGACGTCTCTTCATTTGTACCAATTTTAGGTCTTCCAGATCTCGCTTCATCTTTAACAGAACCAGTTTGTTGAAAACGATTAATTGTTTAAAATGCAGTAGATTTTAAAATAGATTTTCGGTCACCATTAGTGGCATTGAATAAATCTGCAACCTCCTGGTATGATCTTATTTTATCTTCATATCCCCGCATCATAATAAATAGACTGTAGATAAATAAAGAGATTTTATTGTTCAACAGTATACATCAATTAATGAACAAAACAAATGACTGTTATTATTTCCATTTCTGAAACATCCCAAACAAATTTTGCAAAATAATTAACGAAAGAACGGAATATACCAAATCGAAACAGACCTCACAAAATAGTGATCGGCAAACTCAGCAGATGGATTTTAAAATCAAGTGGAAATACAAATGGAATACCATATTGAATCAGATGTGTATTTTTCGAAAATTGCGAAAAATCTAATTTTTCGCGATTGCAAGACCATCTCGGCTGCTCCATGCCAAAACACAGTATCTGACAATTTTTTCAAAAATGAGTTTTATGCATATAGGTACATACCGTGTTTGGGCGCATCTTTAGAGCTGGTCTATTTATCATTTCTTTCACTGGTTTAGGAGATATGACATGTTGAAAACACAGTATCTACACCATTCGTACCTTTTTCCTAGTCCAAAACAAAGCATGTGCTTTATTCGACATCAAAACACAGCATGTACCAGATACTGTGTTTTGGGAGTAATGAGATTTTAAAATATTTGGCGATAATACATAGTATCTACAAGATCGTATCATGTTAGTTGATGTAAGTGTTAAGACAGAAGTCTCCGTTCAAGAATTATTGCTCTATGTGGCACGAAGGTGTAGCAGGACGTGAGGCTCACAATACTGTCAATGATATTTTCAGAGTTTTCCAGGAAGAGCGAGACGTAAAAGAGTTTATTATTTGGACAGATAATTCTACGGGACAAAATAAAAATTGGATTTTGTACACATCTGATTTATTTAGTAAATCAAGAAAGTGGGCCAGATTGTCTAACTTTACTTTATCTAACCAAGGGACACACTCATATGAGTGCCGATGGCATTCACGGAAACATCGAGAAGAGAATAGCACAGATTCATAATATATATGATTACAACGATCTTTAGGAGGCAGTAAGCTCTTCAGGAAATGGCATTCAAGTTCTGGATGTAACTGTTTTTCATAAATGCAGAAAAAAAAAGAGTCCTAAAAAATAGCAAGGAGGACTATTTAAATGGTTTTTTGCTAAGTCGTGTGGTTGAGGTACGGTTCAAGAAACCAACCAGATGCTTGGAATACAAAACTGATTTTGGCCAGACGGAATATACCTTACTAGATTTTTTTACAGATTCAACTTTGAAAATATGCCTGAATTTTTATCGAAACGTGGGGTATTGACAAATAAAGAAATAACTAGAGTTCTAGGGCATTTATGCCTAAAAATAGGTTGTATTTTTTTAGAAACCTTACAGAAAGCGATACTGTTCCGGACTTAGTCGAAAACTACGACGTTGAAAATGTGCAAAATAGTACTTAGTATTTTTTATTGATAACTAAATAAATAAAAATAATATCTACTGTGTTTTTAACTAAGTAAATAAACACATATATTTACTGCGTTTTGTTATTTAAAGAATTTTTTTGTGAAATATTTTAATTTATTTCACTGTCGCAGTTCATTTATTGTTGCAGATACTGTGTTTTGCAATAACAAAATACTTGTACTCTCTACGTCAGAACCAAGTATGTGTCAAATCAAAAGTTAAAGCTTAAAATTAGTAAATTAAAATTATGGGGAAAAAATCGTATAATCAACTATATTCATTACCCAAAATATATTTGACATATATTAAATACTTTTTAAAGGCAAAGCAGAAACACTAAAATCGCTTTTACGACGAATTATTATTTATTCACATACTGGGTTTTGGCATGGAGCAGCCGATCTAGTGGGGAACAAAAAAAAAGTTTCAGCCAAAACCTACGTATTTTGTAGCGTAGAATCCGAACTTGCAAAAAAATGGAGGTTTTCATTTAAGATTTCAAAGTTGCCCCACCCCACTCCCATGGGGTAGGGGTGGGGGGAGTTTAGTATCATTGGATAGCTTTATTTAGAACATTGACCACATATTTTTTTATTTTTCAATCCAATGTATATTTTTCGAGATATTTGACCATTCCGGGACCATTTATTCACCTAGTAGATGAGGTTCAATGATTTACTTGCTATGTGACACAATGATTCAGTGTTGTAAACATATTAATAAATTAGTGAAACAAAAATAGTTCCGTGTTTTGAGCAAAGGAAATAAAAAAATAAGTCAAACCTTTCTACCAGGAGTAACTCCTTCCCATTCTCGTTCAACAATAAATCCTGTGAATGCTGTACTTGCTGGTGCTTTTGGATCTGGATTAGTACGAGCCAATACAAAATACCTGAAACAAAAATTAAAAATGAAATTCTTTATTTTTGGTTTTAATATAATAATAATCTGAGCGTGATTCCACCCCCGATTTAGTTTTGTATACCAAAAACATTTCTCAAAATTTTAAGAAAATTGATCTAATACCAGATCATCTATCTATTAAAATAAACTTTGATCTAAATATGCTACCGATCACTGAAGAATCCACAATCAAATATAATCTGAATAAATGCAACACTGAAAAAGTTAATGAGAATATGCTTAGATATATAAATTCGATGGAAAACCTTGAGATAGACGCAGACCGAATTTCTAATTTTTCGTTCAAACTCAGAGAAGTTATTTTGGAAAACTCTCCCCGATCCTCTAACACATTCTTCACACAACAACCATCAAATTCGTCCGGTACCTAATGCCAAATATCTTGGTTTTCAACTAGACAATAAATTAAACTTAAACCTCCATACCAAGATGATTAAACGAAGAAGTGTTTCAAGAGCGAAATATTTTAGATTCTTAACCCTACAAAAACAAAGGCATAAATATCCGCACTGCTTCCAAGATTTACACGACCATCTGCAGACCCATTCTTGAATATGGTAGTACACTATTCCTGAACTGTAGAAATCCTGCGTTGAAGAACATCAAAGTTGCTGAAACTTCATCTCTGCGAGCTATAACCAAAATTCGTCATCCTACTAATCCCATGTATCATCCTTCCAATGCATCTCTCTACGCAAAAACAAAAATTATGCCAATCGATGACAGACTACCCAAATTGTCAAGAAAATTTGCTAAGCAACCACATAACTTACAAATTATGGAACCATTGCTTATCAGCAGAAGAGAAAGAACGTCTAGATACAAATTCCCAGAGCAATCACTCTATGAAATTTTACTCAGTATGGCACAAGACAACGACTAACAAACAATGTTAAATATCTCAGTTTTAAATTTAGTATTCACATTCACAATTTTTTTTTATATATTATGTATTGTAAATATTATTTAATGAATTAGGAATCACATTTCTCCATTACTACTTACATAATATGACAGATATATACACATATTTTGTAAAAATTTGTACTGGCTGAAGGACTTAGGTCAATGACCATTTGGTGTTTTTTACCAATAAAGGACATTTATTATTATTATTATTATTATTAATCTGAGTGTCTCAGTATTTCTATGAAGGTCAGGGGAAAAATAACTTAAGGCAGTAAAATTATAGGCCAATTACTGAACTTTGATTTTATAAATGATACAAACTTAACATCCGAAAGTAAAGCTACCAAATGCGGAACACTACCTCGGTCAACACGTTATCAACCATAACACGTTTCCTTCAAGGGATTCAAGGTAGATTCGAATGTTTTTTCTTTGAATTATAATGATAAATTATAACTTTTTAAAATGAAAAACATTTCCATAAAAATGAAACGGAAAGGAATATGCATAGTTCTATCACGTTCTTCTGGGTAAAAACTTGATTTTGAGATATTTCAACTATATGAACGAGTAGGATTTCAATTAAAACGGATTTAGAAACTACTGATACTTACCTATTAAACCACGCAACTCGTTTTTGTTGTCATTTTTTTCATATCTATCGTTGCTTCAAGCACACCGTGAAACAGTGTTGTTCAAATTGTCTTAGATACTTTTGAAAAAAAAGGTATACATAACTGCTAGTTTTTTTTTTTAACTTATCTAAGGCTTTTCATTGTGTACCACATGAAATTCTTATAGGCAAAATTATTAGAACCACATACCAGTTAGCTACACCTCCATTGGTAATCCACATTTTTTGTCCATTAAGAATATACTCGTCTCCTTTCTTTACAGCTTTTGTTTTTACTCCATTAACATCAGATCCAGCACCTGGTTCAGTTACACAATAAGCTGCTACCAGAGGTTCTTCAATAAGTCGCCCCAAATATTTTTTCTTCTGTTCATGGTTACCTGCAACCAGGACTGGGGTTTGCTAAAAAAAAACATATTAATTATGATTGTAATAATCGGCTGTTACAATTGTATGTTTACATATACCTTGGGCGAAAAGTATTGACAGTGGAGGAATGCGCATTTCTCCACTGTTAATACTTTTGGCTAAAGAAGACTAGTTTGGGTATTCTTGATTTCACATAACAAATTCATTATTGATAATATAAATTATACTCCAAACTAAAGCAATTCAGAATTTAAAAAAAATACTGCGAAAGGAAATAAGGTTACATATTTTATGAAAACCGACATATAATCTATATTCCTTAGAAGATAGATAATTCCACTCCTTTGATGCCATTTGTGACTAGCAGAGAGAGCGGATCTCAGGCCGTCATGACATCAAAACTAGGTTTGGCTTTAGCTTTCGTGATAGTGGAGTAAAAACGGTAGAAAAATGTTTAAAAATTTTTTTTAAAGGTATAACCACATAACCTATACAGGATCATTGGTTGGGTCCTTATGCATGTGAAATGAGTAATTAAGACATTTTTTGGGGGTCAGACATTTTTTATCCTGAAAAATGTCAATTATTTGTCAAAATGTTATATTTATGTTTTTTTACACATACCACGCGATAACTTCGAAACTAATTAACTTATAAACATGAGATTTTTAATCAATTGAGGACATATAGGCGGTCATAACTGTACTAATTTAAGTCCCCTGGTTAGCGTGTTTTTCTTGGAGAATGGAGTAAACTCGAAATTTTACTTTTATTGCTGCATGACTTTCGGCAAGCGAGAAACTTTTTTATTTCAAGGAATTTTGCCATAGTGTAATCGTATGAATTAAAGAAAAAATATTGAAAAAGTTTTTACAACAAAAACCAACCTTCTGTGACAAACAGTTTTCGAGTTATCGCCATTTAAAATTAATAAGAGGGGCGCGCGGCGCCGCGCGATGTGCTTGTCGGAGACGCCATCAAATTATCGCACCGTACCGCGCTCTCGATGTATTTTGAATTACAAAAAAAAGAACAGAAATTTAAAAGATTTAGAATTCTTCAGACTCTGAATCTGACGAACTGAGGTCTTCGTTTTGTGGTCTGTTACCACATATTGCATATTTACATTCGTCGCAACATTTTAGACTAAGAGCTAGTGAACATTTCGCGTCATTACTCTAAGTAGGCTAAAAATTTGCCAAAAGGTTGCCATGGGGGTAATAAGTTGCCATTTTGAACGTTTCGACTTGGCGATGGACAAGTCGTAAAATAGTAGTCTAAATTTTCATTATTGCAAGTTGGTTGAAACTTCGTATTTTGCTTGAATTAAGATATATGAATAACCATACAAATTGTGAGACAAAAATTTTAGGCAGTATGAGGTGTAAGAACACCCCAACGTCGTAAAATAGTACCTAGTCGAAATTTTCATTATTGCAAGTTAGTTGAAACTTCGTATTTTGCTTCAATTAAGGTGTATGAATAATCGTACAAATTGTCAGACAAAAATTTCAGGCAGGGGGTGTAAGAATACCTCAAGTTAAGGTTAATTATATAAGTAACCATACAAAGTGCCAGACAAAAATTTCAGGCTGCAGGGGGTGTAAGAACACCTCAAGCATGTATTTTTTTACGTGAAATTTTTATTATTTGCTCCTGTTTGACAATTGAATGTGTTATTCTAGAGACATTTTTGACGGTGTAATTTAATTGTCAGACAAAAATTCGGGGCGTTGCAAACTTTCCTCTCTGTCGGCCGCGAGTGACCTCGAGCGCGCCATATATTTCAAAAAGAGATTTCATTTCTATGGATCAATGATTTTGTGTTTTTTTTATAATTTGGAAGTGATTTTAAACAAAAAAAAAAGAATAAAACGTATTGATATCACGCTTAATTTTGAAGATACACTCCATTCTCCGATTAAACAATTAATCCACGATATCTTTTTAACTATTTCATTTATTCAAAAAATTCATATGAACATTTACGTTGGCAATTTAATTTTCTATAAGATATTCAATGAGTTTTTGTTATCTCACTTGATTCTCGAGATGTAAGCTGAAGTATAAAAAAAACGATTTAATTTTTTCGAACTTTGAAATTTATAATTAAAATGTATTATTAAAAAATATTAATATATTGGCAGATATTCGAGCCCCTTTAAATTATTGATGTTTTTGTATAAAATGTCGAATGCTGTTTTTTTTCCAATTTTAAATAGTGCACAAGTCGTACCACAAATTAAACACTCCAAAATCAAACAACGTACAATTATTTAAATATTAAATTAATTAAACACAATTTGAAGATCTCAAGGCGAGTAATTGCATGCGTGAATCAACAGGAAACAGATAAAAATGCTGGCAAAACAATGTGGCAATGTTTCGCTTAACGGCCACCTGCGCGAATAGGGACAGATGTGCGGGCGCCCGAATAATTACAATTTTAGATGGCGATAACTAGAAAACTATTTGTGACAGAAGGTTGGTTTTTGTTGCAAAAACTTTTTCAATATTTTTTTCTTTAATTCATACGCTTACACTATGGCAAAATTCCTTGAAATAAAAAAGTTTCTCTCTTACCGAAAATCATGCAGCAATAAAAGTAAAATTTCGAGTTTACTCCATTCTCCAAGAAAAAACACGCTAACCAGGGGACTTAAATTAGTACAGTTATGACCGCCTCTATGTCCTCAATCGATTAAAAGAAAAACTCATGTTTATAAGTTAATTAGTTTCGAAGTTATCGCGTGGTATGTGTAAAAAAACATGAATATATCATTTTGACAAATTATTGACATTTTTCGGGATAAAAAATGTCCAAAAGATGTCGTAATTAGTCATTCACATGCACAAGGACCTAACCAATGATCCTGTATAGGTTTCATTTGGTTATACCTTAAAAAAAAAATTTTCGAGAAGGAAGCGACTTTTTCCCTTGTTTTTATTCCACTATGAAGAATATGATCATTCTTATACACAATAATACAATAGATCTGTAATGGTACTTAGTGAAGACCTTAGTGACGTAATGTTCAAGGTTATAAAGTGGCTAAAAGTTTCTAAAGAAGTCATATTGGCTGGCATATAACATGATCATGAGGCAACTATCAATCATTGGAGTAAAAATATAAAATATTTCAACCTTTCTTAAAGTGAATTCATCAGAAGTAATACTACATGCTACATGTAGTAGTAGATGCCTTAGAAATATCAGTGAAGACAAATTATAGTTGAATCAATGGATCTTTGAACCGATGTTAGCATTCTCCTTTGTTTGAACTAATTCATTGAAAGATGACAACGATTTCGCACCATAGGCGTAGCAAATTTTTATTAAGATGCGTACTGGAAATTAATAAGTAATAATAATATTAATAATTGTAAATTGGACTAGACTACAGTATTGGGCATTGTCAGTAGGTTCAATGAGTAAATATAAAAAATCAAACATGTAAATTCTAAAAAATCATAAAAACTTTTCATACATTTGTATTATCTTTTCACAATATTTAAATTTTAATTATACTTTCATTTACACTTGAGATATTCATGAAATAAAATATTAGTTTTTGAAAATGTGTATTTATTCATATATACAGTGTGTCCCATTTTGATTGGAACCACATCCATAGAAAGTTTATTTTAGGTCCGAATTACATTGTTTTTTTAACGTGGATCTCTGAGAATTTTGCATTCCTGTGATACATTACATTTTAGAAAACATAAAAGCTCGGCCTACTGCGTTTTTTTTTACGGGGTGGAAAATGAAGATATCTTATTAGCGATTTTCTTATTTCACTCCACAAGATTTGGCAACCCTCAAATGAATTTGTACCAAATTTCGTGAAAGAATACTTATTTTTGGATTTTTCCCGTAGAAATAAGAATTCTGAAATTGCCAATGAAAATGCACTGTTGCACAGGATTGTGTATTTAAAGAAGTGCCTTGACTCAAACTGACAAAGGAATGTTTAATCTAAAAATATTAACACTCTCTTTGAAAATGTGAATTTTTATTCTCTTTGTATTTCCTGAAAAATTCGGACCTATTGGCAGCAATATTTGTCTTTTCTATTAAAGTTTGTCTGTTGTCATCTTTTTTAAACTTAAATTCCAAATGTAGAAGGAGTGCTCGCAAACTACCATAGCTTATGACAACAATATATTAAGTACGAAGTTCTTTTCGCAAGGTTTTTAATGTAGCACGCCTTTCTGATTTTTTTTTTTATAAAACACATCACATATAGTAGACAACCTCCAAATCCAAAGCCAAGGCTGTTCGGAAGGGGGGAAACGCGATAAATAGTGCGACCAGCATATACGCCACCCAATACACCTTAGCCGACTGAGCTACCGTGCTGGTAGGATATACACGGGTATATATTTTATTTTAGCAGGCAAGTGTTTGTTTTCTTACTTTCTCAATACATCGTATACATTGTATTGTAAACTTTACATTTTCTTGCTTTGTCTAAATCTCTTGTCAGGGCTTTTTTCGAGGTCGAGAAGTTGCTGGAGTGCTAAGTGACTTATTTCTCTCCATTTGCATTTTTGTATTAGACACAGTATGTACACTAATCTTCAATGTACTAGTTACTCGTTAAAATAATTTATTTATAAGTAATAAGAAATATAAAATATCATTGGACAATGGCCGTGCAAGCCTGGATTCTACTGATAAGAAACATACTGCGTTACGAAAAGTAAACAATATGTGCGCCACTGACGATTGATACACGAGACTGATGCTCTTCTATGTATCCTAGACGTATGCGTTACCATCACTCTCAAATCTAACACGTGGGATAAGCATACATAGGTCGTAAACTGTGCAAGACACACACCGTTACGTCTATTTCAGGCAGTTCGATTGTAAGAAGGGAGACGCCAACATACAAACGATAGTCTTTGCTTGCTTCCCGCGTTAGTGACATCCGTTCAAAGATAAATTGATTCGACTATAATTATATTTTCTTCACTGAAAAGGTGTTTTCCAATTCTCTAACTCTAAATATCAATTTTACTACCAAAATCTGTATTTGTAAGTCCGACGACCTGGACTCTGCTCTCTGACAATTTGAATTTTACTTTTTGCTAGTGTTACCATATATTATATGATATACACCAAAGTGTTAGTAATATACATTATACCGTGCATGTAATTTCCCATTAGGCATGTACATTCACGTAGCGCGAGAGATCTGACAACACAGCTGCCGTAAATTCCTCTGTCGGGCGGAGCATCCCAGCTATGTTATTTCATTTCAGCCAGCTGGCACGCGCGATGTTGTAATTTTACTCCCTATGCCTAGCGCTCCGCTACACGCACGGTATCAGATAAACTAGAGCTGATTTACGATGTTTTGAGGCCCTGCCCATATAACCACGCTCTACAAATTATAGTTGTGTCTTTACTTCGATATAGGTTAGCTTTATCTTATTGATACAGCAATGATACAGTATATGTGCCGATGTAGTACAGTGTATGTCTGAACAAATGACAGAATTGTTTAAATCAAGATTATAATATTCTGTAAACAAAGAATATAACATATTGTTGTTAGAGTGCAATTACTTAGAGAAGATAACGTTACACGGCTTCACGCATCAAATAGGATCGTTACTAAGGTAACTAGCACGCGGTAACGATATCGGGCTCTGCGCATTCTATGACGAAGTTATCTTCTCTAAGTAATCGCACTCTAGCATCCATGTACATTTTATGTATGTTAACATATCTAATACCATTTACCATGCTCGAATGAATCCTCACAAGAGTTGCCTGTAAATTATAATGTTATCAACGAACGTGCAACGCCTAAGTTACCTCTATAACTTGTCTGAGGATTTACTCACTGAGCCATCCCGTGTCTGTCAATTTAGATGCTAAAGAGAATTTAATTTCTAATACAACTTTTAACAAAGTTGTTTAAAATATCACGTGAAGATTCTTCAAATTTTTTTATTTATTTATTTTTTTTCTATCTCTTATTTGTACACACAAACCTGAATTTTTCCTGTTAGTAGAATATTTACACTATTTATAATTGTTAAGAATAAGAACTTATTTAATACCTAATGAAAAAAGTTTTGTGTCATCTGGAAGCAGTTTTGTTGAACAATATAGGTATTCTTTGTCACATTGCATTAAGATATTTATCAATCCCAATATCCCGAATTGAGATAATTAAAATATACCCATACTTTTGCTGCTTATTAATATTAATAATGATTATAATGACAAGATGAGATTTAAATTAGTATGACAAAAAAAGCAAGGAGTCGGCTTTTTTTTAACTTTACTATTTATATAATGATTACCGAAGGCACAAACTAGAATACATAAAGTAAGTTTACAGATTCGGCAAATGTAGTTTTATATATGGGTCCTGAGATAAACGAGTGCAAGAAAGAAAACAAATGAATTAGTAAAAGATAGATATATCTATTCCCACTACAATGCATAGGCGGTTAGAAGCGATAAGTACCGATGCCCATGTTGACTCACGACAAGGATAAAAATAAGATTTCACGGAGTGTGTAACGTGTTGGGAGCAATATATCCATATTTCTTTTCCTAATTTCTCTGTTTTCTTTCTTGCTCTCATTTGTCACAGGATATATAAAACTACATTCGCCGAATCTGTATATAAACAGACTGCAAAATATATGATTGATTGATTGATTTACCAGCGTGCGGTAGGCATTGCTGCCACTCCCAGGGTTATACAGCTGGGCCTGCTACGTCCACGCTGGGTTGGACTAAGGTCATGCTTGTTGCCAGCAGCGAGAGCCACATGGCGCATGGTAAAGGAACATGGGATGGGAGGTGTAGGTATTTATGAGATGCGTTACCGCATTGTGTCGTGAGGGAGCGTTTAAGCTCCCTTTTTTGTGTTTTTGGTTCTGGGCACCTGCCTCTTCTGAATCTTCGTGTGAAATATGTGCTGTGTCTTGATATGGAGTGTTTATGCTCCTCTTTTTGTGTTTCTGCTTCTTCAAATCTTCTTTTGCTGAGTTTTCTGATTCCTCGGTTTCCGATGCTGGGTTGGATTTGGGTCATGCTTGTTGTCAGCAGCGAGAGCCACATGACGCATGTTTTTCCTCGCTTTTCTTTCCTAGTTTTTTTTCCTCTCGATTGTTGTTTTCCACGTGTAACATGGTCTCCCTATGTTTAGTTTGCTGCTGTTCAGTGTTAGCGCTTTCTTCTGCTGTCCTTTTTGCTTTAACCTTCTTGATCCTTGCCCTTATCTCTCTGCTTACCAGGGTATGGTCTATTTGTGTGATTGAGCTTCCATTACTCCAGGTGTCAATGCAGGTTTGACTTTTGCTCCATGTATTTCTTATTGTTAAGGGTATTTAATTCATAAACATCAAACGATACCGTAAAGAATTTGTATAGATACAATTTTTTAATACGTAAAGAAATAACTTATAAAGTGTATATAATTCATCTGACATGTCTATATACAGTGTGTGCGATTTAAGACCACAACACCCCATTATTTTGGAACACATTGGCTGATTTTAATTTTTTTTTTTTTTTTGAGATATAGTGCTCTATGAGCTTTATTTGACTGTTTTGAAAATTTTGTAATTTTCATATTTTCAAGGCCTACTATGCTCCTCTAAATGGGTCGAAATTTCGAGATCGACTATTAGGCAATTGTTTATCGGCAAATTGGATAGCGTATTCGATTCGCAGTTGTCTCAAATACCTCTATACAAAATTTTAGCTCGATACCTCATATAGGGTGTTTGTTATTCAATAGCCAAATTTAAAATATTTCATTTTTCGACTAGTCCTGTATAAAAGTCGGTTAGGTTTACTAAAAAGATAAAGTAGTCATTCGACTTAAGGAACATCAGACACTAAATGAGGAAAAAAAAAAGTTATTCTTTAAATAAATAGTATTTCTATACATTATTTGGTTGCTGTACGTAGGTGCTTTAATGAAAATTTTTCAATCATATTATCGACCGTTTAGAAATAATATAGACAAACTAAACGTAGGACATAGGAATTACATCTAATACATAAAGGCAAGCATTTCAATAAGACAGGTAAAGGTGCTATATAGATGCTATAGATTATATCTGCACAGACTGAATTAATAATTAGTTATAGGTTTAATAAATATATTGTCGGTAGAGATTAAAATATACAGCATCTTGATTCTTGATGAATCTCTATCGATGAAAAAAACCTGTATCGTTTGGTTATACGATCTTATTAGAAGTGAAGTTGAGTAAGATTACATTTAACTAGAGAAAACTATAAACCATATTTTATTTATATTAACTGTATTTAGCTGTTGTTAAATACAGTTTTTTTATAAGTTTTTTTCATTTTTTCAACGAAGGTCCTGAGGCGGGAGTTCCATGCATAAAACAAGGCCCGAAATGTATCAAATAAATACTTACGCCTAACCCACTAGCTTCCAAAGCAGTCATAATACCAGTACAACCATAGGCAAATTCTTCGGCAATTAGACATTCATCAAATACTCCAACACCCATTCCACCTGCAGAAAATATGATTGTAAAATAGAAAAAATGATATACTTTCTTATCAGGAATAAATACAGATGACATACAGAAGTTTTACAATAATTCTATAAATTTGGGTTGTTAAAACATAAAATAATAATAATAAAACATATTTATTGGTGAACCCCAAAGGCCATTAACCAAAGTCCTTCAGCCTTATTAAAACATAAATTAACAAAAATGGGCAGACCCATGTTTTGACCTCTTACCCTCCTCAAATAAATGACATAGCAGTACTCGCAATTATGTTTTTTATTAGTTTATGAGCTACCTTCCGAAATATTACAGTGGCTAAGAAAAATATTGAAAAAGTACACCATAAATTATAAAATACTGTGGTTATACAGGGTGATCCATAAGTGGATGATCAAATGAAGTGAGGCGATAGGGGAGATAATTTTCAATCAAAACAATCATTTATGTAGTTATCCAATTGATGATGGTTCGAAAGTTATTTCAATTTTTGTATTTTTCTTTTTTGTTTACAAACAAGTTTAGTTAATTTTTAAGTTACCTTGGAAAAAAAAAAGTACTATAAGAAGTTGACCAACTACCAGAAAAAGTTGTCCATTTAATGTAGATTCTAAAATGGTATTTAACACACAGAGTTATTGAGTATATATCTTTTTTTATACATTTTTTTTACAATTAAATCCTATTGTTTAAAAAATACATTATTCAAATTTCGAGAGTTAATTAAATAGATGGTTTGTCAAAGATAAAACAAAATTAGTAGAATAAAGATTTTTATTATTTTTTAATTATTACGATAACTGTTTAAAATTTCTGTGCACTAACATGTAATTGGATGAAATTTCTTTTAATTAATCGAAACTCCCATTCATTATTAATTATTAAGTTCTCTTATTTTTTGGATTAACTCTTGCTCGGTCTGGTTTCCTTGCATGTAGATCATATCTTTAAAATAACCCCATAAAAAGAAATCTAAGGGCTTAGGTCACGTGATCCCTGGAATGTTCTAAGTTTGCTATGTTCGGCTGGGAGCTGGTACAGACTCTTGGATATGAAATAAAACGACTATCCATACTGCTTCGTTTACATGAATCTCAAGCCTAATGTGTGAGCACTGAGCCACTGAGTCAGGTTTTCGTTTATTAATGTTGTTAACAATTTATATGTATAAAAATGGTGGATTAGTATTAATGAATATTATTGATTAGTTTAAAATTACTCTTTTTTTGGGCACAGATAGCACATTTTTACATCGCCAAAATATTTCAATTTACATTCAGGATTGTTGCCAGAACTAAATATTAGGCAAGAGCTCATTTTCTTGCCGGAGCTAATATCAACTGCAGGCCTGCTCAGTTTAGTGCATGTGACCACTGACCATTTGACTCATATGAGTAAGACTACAAAGGCTATTTTCTTTGTGAGTGTGTTTACTGTTTATATCCGAATTATTTGTCGGAATGGACCAACATAGTCACTTTTCCTGCTTTTCCATAAACTCCAAAATAATACATTGGTTTAAAACATAGCACTGCTTTTTAAACTGTGTTTTAAACAGTTGTTTAAAACGTCACATTGTGTGTTAAATATGTTTTAAACTTTTGTTTAAAACACAGTGCGATGTTTTAAACATTTTGTTTTAAACATGCCAACCCTGTGTGACTGTTACTTTTGATTTTTAAAAGATTTAGCTGTATATTTTTGGAATATGGAGGTCATTCTGCATATGACTGTGCTAATTTTATGAAGCTTACCGTAATTTTGAATTTTTTGCAGCTAATGTTAATTTTCAATCTGTGTGCCAAGACCCACCAGAAATTGACCCTCAAGAATGTGTTGTGATACATCGTTAGATTGGTATTGAAAAATCACATTTAGCTGTAGTATGAAAGTTATACTTATTTTATTTGAAAATTTAAAAAAATTTATATAAAGTGATTTTATCAACTTTCGACCATTCCTATTTTTCTCCAATTATTTATAAATATTAGAACAATTTCTGGTGGGTCACGGCACGGCACAATAGATTCAAAATGGCGGAAAGGGTCATAAAAGCAGCACTATTGAATATACAGATAAGGAAGGAAAACAATTCAAATAAGAAGTGACGGTAATGCATGTAGAATTTTGATGAATGGTTGATCAATATGTCGGATAACCTTGTTCAATGACAAATAGGCAAGTAGGTACTAAATACACCAATATTTACAACTTGAAACACAATACCGATTTATTTAACATGAATGGTATAGAAAATTCACCTATTTTTATCAGAAACACTACCAAAACCAAAACAAACAACATGGCAAATGACAGAATTGACAGTAACGTATGAGTTATAGTTGGTTGACCAAGATGGTTACTACCATTCCCTGAAAAATATAAGGCTTGTATGGATCGATGTCCTTCCTTACCTTATATATTTAGAGGTAGCACAGTCATATGCAGAATGACCTCTAGATTCCAGAGATGTAAAAATATTCAGGTGTTCCATTTAAAAAATCAAAAGTAGAGGTCACTTCCGGTGAACCTGAAAATCATATAGAAACTTGGACAGATGGACCAAAAATGTTATTTTGGTAACATTTGACATGTGTCTAGTTTCATCTCGATCCGTTAAAAAATAAAGAAATGGCGGCCAGAAATCTCGTTGACACCCGGCATGTCAACATAATTGATAATGATTAATTTAAAATGAAATGAATTGAGATTATTAGTAAAGAAAAATCATAAATTACGTTGACATATAAAAAAACTAATTTATAAATAAATTATCTAATTCGTAGATTTAGCTTAAGCTTATAGGCCTTATAGTAATTAAAACCAAAAGAAGATGCGGGCAAATAAGAAAAGGCACCATAATTTTTTTTAATAACTAGAAAGCTGATACATTCGTTTAAAAAAGTCATCGATGTATTCAATGACTTACGAAAACACAAAAAAGAACCTTTAATCGAGGCTGCCTTGGGGTTGCAAATTAATTAGGCCTGGCACCCCACTATAATCTCATGTACATTTTGACATAAATTTTATTCATATATTTTAGTTGACATAAAAGGTGGCTCCCTTTAAGTCCGTAGTAGTACTATCCACTCACACAGTTTTTCATGTATCTTATTCATATATTTGTATGGCCGGCTTTTAAACTAACTGGGCATTTGCCTGGTTGCCTGCCTTCCTATGGGAGAATGATTAACAGTAATATTCATAGTTGACAACTCAACTCAACTTTATTTGACCACTTTACCCTTTACCTAGTTTGTGTATATTTGTGGCAAGCAAAAATAGGAATGCTTCGGACGAATATTTATCCTAAATTTCGCCGAAGTAGCCGAATCATATACCGAAAAAGGAACATTCTGAAAAATAACAACATATTTTTCTAAATGGAACTAAAATAGTACTATAAAAATCATTTTTTTTTAACAAACTTTTTGTTTCAAAAGTGAATATATATAAACCGAAACAGGCAAGTGAAATAAACGATACAACTATTGAAATGAATTTTTGTTCATTTTGAACACATTTAGTAATTTAGTCAAACACGAAATGAGATATATTCACGGCCAGATTATCCATAATCCTAACTAGTAAAAACAATCGATGTTGAACAATGTTTCGTTTAGTTACTTTTTGTAATGGTTAAAATTTAGTTGTCTAATATCGTTTGGTAGATGATTATAAAAACTAATAGGTAAAGAATTGTTCTCTGACTTAGTCAATCTTTACCATATAGATTTGATGAGGTTAACATCTCTATTAATATAATGTGAATCAGATGTGATATGTGGGCAAAGTAAAGAGAAGGGAGTGGCATAATGGCCAATTTTTTGAATAAGAGTTTACAATGATCTTTGGATCCTGCACCTGACATTATCGATATAGCTTGTTTTTGCAATCTAAATACTTTGATAGTATAGGTCGAGTTAAAACATCAAATTAGACCATTAGATGTGGTATGTGACTGGAAAAGTGAGAAACAAGAAGTTATTAACACCTCAGAATTTAAAACATTTTTTAGTTGTCTTGGTAAAAATTTCTTATACAGTAGTTTAGATGACCTGACCAATTTAAACTGTCATCAATAATAACCTCCAGCAGCCCCACATCTGCACTCCCATCATTTTGACGGGTAGTTGAAAAGGTGAGCCTCTGTGTCTTGGTAGTATTTAAATTTGAGATATTTGCAGAGACCTATTTCTCGGCTTTAGTTTCTCTGTTTATTGCCAGAGGTTGTTTAATACTTTATAACAATAAATTAAAGTTGCGAATAACATCCGCGAATAACACACAAAGGTCAGGAAGAAGAGATGTGAAAATATTGTTTACGTAAATACCAAAGAGCGCAGGCCCCAGAATAGAACCTTGGGGAACACCATGTCTGACTGAAGAGTATTTAAAGTTTAGTCATTTAAAAAACACGCTGTGTTCTGTTACTGAGACCGGAACGGGACGTTTCACCGCCGCCGGTTCGCCGCGGCCGTTTCACCGCCAGACCTTTTCGCCACCAACCGTTTCGCCACCAATCCATTTCGCCACTGGTTCAGTTGGCTGGCGAAAAGTGACAGCATACGTCAAAGAATTGTCGAAGATAAATACTTTCCTGACGATGGAATCCCGAATCGTAAGTAAGCATGATTGTGAAAAGTTTTCAAACGATGGTTTCATTTTACCATCAGTTGCAAAGCAAGGAATTCTGATTTTTAAGTAAGCGTGGCTGTGAAAAGTATTCTAACAATAGTTTTTCCCCTTATGTTAGGGTTGAATTTTTCATGTGAGGTTGGGTTAGGTTAGTTTAAGATGCATGAATTTATGTGAGGTAAGCTTAAGATATTTCTTTGATATAATTGGTGGCGAAATGGATTGGTGGCGAAACGGCTGGTGGCGAAAAGGTCTGGCGGTGAAACGGCCACGGTAAAACGGCCGCGGCGAACCGGCAACGGCGAAATGTCATAGACCCACTGAGACATCCCACTTAAAAACGTTAGCCTGGATTTCTTACACCAAGACTTACGATTCTGTTTACATTTCACTAATTAATACACTTACCATACTCTTCAGGAATATGCCCATTCATTAGACCCAAAGAATGAGCTTTTTTAATGACATCCCATGGATACTTTCCAGTCTTGTCCAATTCGGCAGCAACAGGAACAATTTCCTCCCTTGCAAATTTTCTAGCAAGTTCCTGGAATTCTTTCTGAGTATCATTTAAGGCTAAAATCAATTAAAATGTAACTTAAGTATTATTCCACCTGCAATTATTACTTCTACACATTAATTAAATAAATAATTTCTTTGGCTTATTTTATATATTAAGAGGAGACAACACCAATCACAAAGTTTCATCGGTAAAGCTAAAGCTGAAGTGGGACGAAGAGTAGGTTGTGTGGTTATATGGGGCATATGCACGTGACGTCACAGCTAACATCAAAAATATGTGTTTCTTAAGAT
Organism: Rutpela maculata; assembly: GCA_936432065.2. NCBI lineage: Eukaryota > Metazoa > Arthropoda > Insecta > Coleoptera > Cerambycidae > Rutpela > Rutpela maculata. The sequence goes on along the minus strand of OW386285.2, from coordinate 97,673,352 downwards.
TTAAGAGTATTACGCAGCTGTTATTAAAATTTCTGCCTGGTTCCCGTATTTTCAACTAAAATCTAGTTCAGTGTAATGTTTATGAAGTTCTAAATACTTTGTCCTAATAATATAGGACTCTTTTTGTAGGTTGGAAATCTAACCTGTAATTAGCAGTCTATTTTTATTAATCAACAATATTGAAAAGTTATTTACGTGAATTTTTAAATATCTGCTTGAAGCCAGTATGGCTCCACGCGTATACAAACATTAAAAATGAGAATAAACTTGAAAAGCTTAAAATATAAGGTTATGTTGGTTACATGATGCAGATGGTGCTGTATGTGGCACCATCTATTAAAAAGCACTTTAATAAAAGTCTTGACTGGGAAAAAGCAGTTTTTAGCAAAACGACTGGCGTTATTAAACCGAAAAAAAGCTATTCTTGTAAGTAAATGAATACTATACTTCTTTTGAAGAAAGTTCTTAGCTAAAATTTGTTTATTACGAAGTGAGAAGAGAAATCTTCGTAAAAAACAAATTTTAGCTAAAAACTTTCTTCAATAGAAGTGTAGTATTCATTTTGTATTGGACTGAGTGGACTGTAATTTTCTTCTTTATGATGAAATGAAACACTAACATTAATTTTACGTATTTTAATTAACTTTAATGAATAACAACGTTTGAATATGAAAATACACTGTGCTATCGCGACAAGTTCAAGTTACTTAATGTCTCTAAAAGTTCTGTTCCCTTTTGCAGGTAGGTTTTCTACCACTTCACGTCACACATGGGCACATAACACAGGGTAGTCTTTAAGTCTTCGACACATTTACTTACAAGAATATCTTTTTTTCAGTTTAATAACGCCAACCGTCTTGCTTTTTCCCAGTCAAGACTTTTAGTACAATGCTTTTTAATAGATGGTGCCACCTACAGCAGCATCTGCATCATGTAACCAACCAAGTTTATTCTCATTTTTAATGTTTGTATACGCATTTTTAGCTTGGAGCCGTACTGCCTCCAAGCAAATATTTAAAAATTCACGTAAATAATTTTTCAATATTGTTGATTAATAAAAATAGACTGCTAATTACAGGTTAGATTTCCAACCTACAAAAACAGTCCTATTTTATTAGGAGAAAGTATTTAGAACTTCTTAAACATTACACTGAACTAAATTTTAGTTGAAAATACCAGAACCAGGCAGAAATTTTAATAATAGCTGCATAATACTCTTAAATCATAAGAAACACATATTTTTGAGGTTAGCTGTGACGTCACGTGCAGATGCCCTATAATAGCCACACTGCCTACCCTTCGCCCCACTTCAGCTTTAACTTTACCGATGAAACTTTGTGATTGGTGTTGGTGTTGTCTCCTCTTAACCAATATGACTGATAGAAACCTTCAAAGTTATGGATAATAAGAATAGTACTTATACATTTTGTGATCAGCAGAGGCGGATCTAGGACTTTAGGGCTCCCACCCTTCATGTATCTTGCGGCTCCGACGTCCTAATTTTTGTTCATCAAAATAATATAGAGGTAAACGAAAATTTTTGTATAATAAGCTACTAAAGATTGCCCCTACGGGGCATCTTTTGCTCTGGGGCCCTATGCTTAAAGTGTCTTAAGCGTAGGTACCTGTAAATCCACCCCTGGTGAACAGAGTTAAATAATCGAGAAATGTGGTATTTGTCGCCTATATTTATGACCAGGAAAATTATAAGTTTCAAGTTTTGAAAATATAAATATAAACAACTGTTAAACGTTTACTATTGTGATAAATAATTTCGTCAAGATGGGAATAGGGAACTTGCATAAAAATTAGATAGGGAAATAGTACTAAAAAACATAAGGTGACGACATTGTGATAAAACGTATTGTTTCCAGTAGGGAATTAAGGCCTGCAACTTGGGTCTATATGTTTTATCACTTGTTTCTTATTTTATAATATAACTGAAATTTTTTTATTACTGATTATTTTAATGTAACTGTATTATTTGTTGCTGTTTATATATATATATATATATTTTTTTTTCCTGTAATTTTTTGTACCGTTATTTTATGACTTGCCTTTTGTAACTTATGTTATGTTAATTCGAGGTTAATAAATTATTCTATTCTATTCTATATTTCACAAAAAAACATATTTTCTAATTCACAATTGCATACAAACAATTGAAACTGCTGTAAAATTCCAATTTTATGTCGCGCTAAGAAAACGCTATCTTTGGCCGTGACGTCAGAGTGCACAATTACACATCCAGTGCATGCAGATATTAGGCTCGTGGTTAGTTTCTATTCTAGTTTGTGACTGTGAATTACAGATTTATGTACTAGATTATTAGTTCACAATGACATGGGGGTTTCTCAAAAGGCCAATCTGAAAACTTGCCTAATGTGGATATGATACTGGTTGCAACATTTATAAAAAATGCAGAAAGTTTTTCGCTTGGGGAAGTTCGCGGCACGGTGTTAAGACAAATAAGTATTGTATTATTTTAGTTAGTCATAATGATATATGAATATTATTTTCTCGTCGTTATGCAAATGCAATCATGAGGTCGTAATGCCTAGTAATCACTTTCAAAAAAGTTTTTTTCTTGCATTTCTGACAATGTTAAGAGGGTGAAAACATTTTATAAAAATCATAATTATGATTTTAAATGGATATAAACACAAAATGTAATTTAAAAATTCAAAATTATTAAAAGCAACATGTTTATTGGAAGAGTCTTGCTATACAGGGTGTCCCAATTAAGACGGGCCAACTGATTATCCTTGGTTATTCATATTTGGCACATATTACGTATCCAGAAGAGGACATATTTTTATATACAAATTTTTATCTATGTCATAGGCGTACGTTGCTACAGGAGGTTAAAAAAAAATAAAGAAAATATTAAGCATTAAGCGCATCAAAATATATTAATTAATATTCAAACCGCTTGCTTATGTAAATTTTGCTCGAGAGCAATCCAAACATTTATATAATATATTGTATATACTAAAATGCACACAGACCAGATTATTTTCGCTTATACTTTGTTTCTCAATGTTTTAGGGGATATTAAACACTCTTAGGGAGAAAAACAATTTTGGGGAATTTTTCACAATACCTAAAAACTTACAAAAAATACACGTTTTGATGTAGAGGTAATGAGCCAAATATAACCAATATATTGCACCTTTTGCATTATTTTTGAAACGTCGGAAATAACAAACTAAAGTAAACATTATACTCTTCGCCAAATTATTGAATTTTCTTTATAATTTTTGAATACTCTATGGTATACTCTTCGCAGTTTGTTGAAAATAAGTAAATTTTTTTAGTGTAATTACTATATTGCGAATGTTAATTATCTCCCTATATTGATTGGCGGAACGCCCGTCGGCATATTATGCAGTATTTTTGTGTCTGTAGAATCTTATCAAATGTTGCAGCAGTCTTCATGTATATTTTTTTTCATAAAACATTTCATAACTTTTATATTTACTGATCGATTTTTTAAAAATAAGGTTCTTCCTCTAGCTAACACTAACTCACTGTGCAAATTTCAATACGATACAACTTTCCGTTCTTGAGTTATCGTGCTTACAAGAAACGTGACGCCCGGACAGACAGACGGACATTTTGAAAGTTGTTCAGAATTCGATCACTAACATAATAATATGATTTTTTTTCCTCTACGAGTTATATTTACGGTTTTAGAAATGTGCCGATCAAATTGCAAAAAATATAATAACCATTTAAAGAAAATCGATTTTTTTTAAGATCATATCATTTTAGGCCCCATTCTCTTTATATTTAATTTGTCACAGCTGCCACTAATAGATATAAACTTCTAAAGAGGAAGTATTATCAAAAACCATATAAAATACGTATTTTTAAAAATCGACGTCTATTTATTCAAAAACAAGGTATTTATTTCCCTTTAATTTAATTTACTTTATAAATACTTATGAAACTGAAAATCAAAACGCACCAACAAGCATATAAATAATTAACTGTATACACTCACATTGAAATGATCTACTACACACCAGGGACGCACCCAGAAAATTGCTGAGGGGGGGGCTACTACAAATAATAATAATATGATTAACAAGGGGGGATCCAGAAAGGTTACTGGGAGGGGGCCCTAACATTTTCAAGAACATCCCTTCGATCATTACTTTTTATCACCTCATGGGTTGGGGGGGGGGGGCAAATAAAAATCGGAAAAAAAATTGTTTCACCTCGGAATCTGAAAAAAAATTTTATCGCCTCATGGGGGGGGGATACAAATAGAAATCCTCATTGGGGGGGGGGGGGGGGGGGTTGCAAATAGAAATCCTAAAAAAAAAATTTCCCACCTCGAAATCTAAAAAAAAATTTATTTCCTCATGGGGAGGGTGCAAATAAAAATCCGAAAACAAATTTTTTCCACCTCGTACAAGAAGTGTTATTAAAAATCTAAAAAAAAATTTTCCGCGCCTCATGGGAGGGTGCTATTGAAAATCTGAACAAAATTTTTCGCCTCGTCAGAAAAGTACAAATAAAAATCCAGACAAAAAACAATGTCGCCTTGGCAGCGTAACAAATACTTTTCTCGAGGGGAGCAAGTGATGCTGGCCTCCAGGGGGGGGGGGGGGCTTAAGCCCCAAAGCCCCCCCCTTCAGTGCGCCTCTGCTACACACACAAACACACATGGACACCATTTTTTTGTGAAATATCTTTTTCATTATTCCTTCTGCAAGCTTTTAATCATTTGGTCCGGCGACTATCTCGTGGTAACAATATAGATATTTTATTAGGCGTTCTTTTACACAATGGTACAATACAGTCTTTAAAATAGGTTGACATATTTTCCATTGCAAGTTATATTTTCTATTATTGAAAGTATCTATTCAACATTATTTGAATAATGTAAATACGCTGCTAGTGTACTACCCACCTATCTTACCGCAACCACAGAAGAAGCTGTGCCGCAACATTATCAGCATCGTGCACCGTGACGTCACACGCTTAGGCACTGTTTTCAAATGATTCGTTGCACGTGGAACTTTAATTATTTATAACAAATTAATTACTTACATTTAAGGCGTCATATTTTGCATATCCTATTTTCTTACATATTTGAACATTTTTTGTGCAATAAAAAAAATTGTGCAAGTCCCCTATTCTTTAAGAGACTGATTACTACAAGATTTGAAATTGCTTACATTCACAAAACTTTTTTGAGCACATTCCCAGATAGCACAAGAAGTCTTTAAGACGTCCATATTAAGTCTTATTTAGGTCTGAACGTCCTAATTCTTAATAAAGATGTCTGAAAGACGTCTTTCCTTAGACGTCTTTAAGTCATGTGATTTTTACGTCTTAAAGAGGACATAATTAAGATGTCAATATTATTATTGTCCAACAAAAACAAAAAAATGTTGACAAAACTGTTTTTTTTTCAATTTTACAATGTTTTTGTTTATATTTGACCATAATTTCTGTAAAATGTGTAGTTTATATTTTATAGTAATTTGTCACTGATAATTTAATTTTAATCCTTTCTGTAAATTATTGATGATATTATTTCATACTAAACATTTATTTATTAAATATCCAAATACTTTTCCTATATTTGGAAATAAATAGCTATATTAGTCTAAGATCTGGCAGCTTATTTGTGCAGATATCGAGTTTTTTATTAAAAATAGATTTCACAAATTATTACAAACCCTACACGTATCACCGAAAGATCACGTACTTTAATTGATATTTTAGTATCTTCTGATCCTGAGTTGCCACACAGTGCTGAAGTTATTAATATGGAGGGTATTTCTGACTACTGCTTGGTAAGTTGTAAATTAAAAATTAATAAAAATAAACAACAAACATTATTTCGCACTTACAGAGATTTTTCTTCATTCGATTATGATTTATTTATTAACAATTTAATGCTTGTTAATTGGGATCATATATACACGCTTAATAATATAGATTGTATGGTTGATTTTCTAAACACTAATCTTATGAATGTTCTTGATGTTCATGCACCTTTAAAGACCGCGAGAATTTCTAAGCCTCCTTCACCATGGCTGACTGAAAATCTTAAGCTGATGATGAAACTTAGGGATAAAGCTTTTCAGAAATATAAGAGAGTAAATTCTGACGAATTGTGGCGCGAATATAAAGAACGGCGTAATTTTGTTAATAAAGCTGTTAAAGTTGAAAAAAAAGCATACTTATCTCAAAAATTTAAGAGTGACCCTAAAGAATTTTGGAAAGTGCCAAAGTGGTTGAATATCAAGTCTGACATAGACACTTCCGTCTCAAGTATTGCTGATGTAAATGAATTTAACGAGTATTTTTCTAATACCCTTCTCCAGGCCGATGTGCGGCCCTGACTTGGTTGCTGATTATGAGAATTCTAAATATTTGCGTGATGGTACTACCTTTGCATTCTCTGAAATTTCTTGTGAAAAACTCGAAGAAATATTATTTAAACTTAAATGGTTTTAATATTAAAATTATTTTATACATTATCCCATATCTTAGTAATCATTTAACTTATATTATAAATAAGTGTCTCTTAGAAGGTATTTTTCCTTCAGCTTGGAAAGAAGCTAATGTAATTCCTGTGGCTAAAAAGAACTGTCCCACACTTATTAATCATTTTCGCCCCATTAGCTTATTGCCTGTCCTATCTAAGGTATTAGAAAAGGTAGTGTATGAGCAGGTAAATAACTACTTGAATAATAATTTGATTTTACCTATTTCACAGTCTGGATTTCGTGCCCAACATAGCACGTCTACAGCTTTATTGCAAGTTTCTGATGACATATTCACTGCTTGTGATAATAGTCAGAACTGCTGCTTGATACTACTCGATTAGAGCAAGGCATTTGATACCCTTGATCACGCCACCCCGTGTGCGAAATTAAAATATTATGGATTTGGTATTACGGCAACTTCTTTCTTTCGTAATTATCTCAGTAATCGTCGCCAAAAAGTAATATTAAATGATGAAATTTCTAACACGGTTTTTATTACAAAGGGTGTGCCACAGGGTAGTGTTTTAGGACCTCTGTTATTTTCTATATACACAGCGGATCTCAGCAAATGCCTACAGTTTTGCTCTTCTCATCAGTATGCAGACGATACTCAGTTATACTATTCTTTTTCCTTGTCTGACTTGAATACTGCCGTACTAAATATTAACTCTGATCTAGATAAGATATCTAAATTTTCGGCTGATCATGGTTTGGTTTTAAATGAGGGGAAAACGGAATTACTGGTGTTTGGTAGGCACAAGGCTCAAATTATTAATAATCCCAGTTTTAAATTAGTTTTAATTAATCAGCACTTACAACCAGTCAATGCTTGCAAGAACCTTGGTGTTTGGTTTGACACAGATTTGAGATTTGTAAAACATGTAAGTACCCTTATACAAAAATCAATTAGCAAACTTAAACTTTTGTATATGCATAAGGATATTCTCAGTACAGAAGTAAAATTGAAATTAACTGATTCATTAATATTGTCGTCCATTTCTTACTGTGACACTGTTTACTGGCCAGCTATTTTAAATCGTGATGAGGAATCTCTTCAGAGGATTCAAAATGCTTGTATAAGATTTTCATATAACTTAAGAAAATTCGATCACATTACTTATCATTTCAAACAATCGAAATGGTTAAACCTCTCAGAGCGCTTCGAATGTCATATGGCCTGTTTAATTTTCAAAATAATTAAATATCAGATACCTACTTATTTACTTATTAAGTTAAAAAAAGGCACCGATACTCATCAGCGTGCTACGCGCCATTGTACTCAATTTACTGTTCCCAAGCACAAATCTGCCTTGTTTCAACGTTCGTTTAGTTACACAGCCGTAAAACTGTACAATTCTATTCCTCGTAATATTAAATACTGCACTAATATCGCCAAATTCAGAAAAGAGATCACAACTTTAATTATTAATAAGCGCATTATATAAATAAGTATTAATTATCTTTTTTCTTTTTTGTGTTCCTTATTTCACATGTTTGCTAATATTATTTCAGTTCTCATATTGTATATTGTATATTTTGTTCTCAATTTTTTACTTGTGGGTGGTTATATGGAAGAGCACTTGCGTGAATATCGCCACCCATCTTTGAGCCATTTGTTTTGCTTGTAAATTTAAACGAAAAAATAAAGACATTATTATTATTATTATTATTATTATTTAAATGAAAGATTAATGATAACAATACATTACAGCTGGGTTGCCCAGTAAAATCTAGCCTCAAGTACCTTTAATTACTACATTGTAATTAATTTGTTTTTGACCATTTTCAACTGGAGTAGTGGCATGTTAAAATATTGAGTAGATGTTAATGTAAGGTAGAAGAGAAGAGAAAAGGACAAATAATATGCTGAAAAGAAACAGATTTAACCTACGATGTTGCCACTTTTCTCTTTAGCTGCTTTTAGTAATCGGCGGAATTCTTAACATGCAAGTGTTTGGCATCGATGTTAATATATCGCTTTGTTTCACGTACATTATTTTCCTATTTATATTTCACTCTATCTTATTATAAGGATCAACCCAAGATTTTTAGCTGTCACTAGTGTATCCAGTTTTTAAGTGAATCATAACATAACTGTTTAGTTACTGAGTGAATTAAACCAAATTTAATGTGTTATCTTGCAATTATTTTAAGTATTTTGTATATACTCTTATAAAAAGAAATTGTTAATATTAAGTTTTATTTTGTTAAACAGAAGTGTTAACCTTAATTTTTATATTTTTTATTATTGTTAAAGCTAAACCAGACCTGCCCCGTCCAGCCCTACATTCACCATGGCGCCGCGCGTCTGTAAGACGTCGTGATTTTAAACATAAGGTCTAAATAAGACGTCTGTAAGGCGTACATGGACGTCTTTAAGACATAGTGAATGACTGAGGAAGAAGTCTTTACGACCTCTTAAAAACATCTTTGTGCTATCTGAAGTCCTAGTAAACTGACTGAAATTAAAACAAGTTTTTACAAATGAATTGAAGAATAAATTATATTGTTTTAGACTTAATAATAAACAAAATTTATGTTTATTCAAAGGTCTTTATCAAATTCAGTTAAGTAATAGTATACATGGGTATTAGACAGTTGTGTAATTGCTCACTGGCATGGGGTGTGAGTCGCCGCCCACAGAGATTTGAAAATTTTTGGGTGGTGCCTCACACTTCGTGTCTGATGGTTTATTGTTCTGTAATTGGAACATTTGTGTTCTGTTGAACAATAGAGTCTTTATTTATTTACTTAATAAAAAAGTTGTTATAAAACAAAAGATTATTTCCACTTGTAGACGGTTTGATTAATTTTTAATCTTCTTCAGTGGAAATAATAGTCGTTTATTTTTGTCCTATACATCAACAACTTTTTGGTTAAAGGATCAACATTTTTTTATTCCATGAATAAACGGCCAAAAACCACCGCTTTTCGCCAATTTTCGACGGTGGAGGGCAGTAGCAACCCCTGGGGATTGTTATCAGCCCTTTCAAAGGGTGGACAATTGCCTTTTTTTATTTTGTGTTTTCAATACTTACTCCCCACTTTCTACACCGCCGATCACGAAAAAAATAGTCAAATACGTTTTCAACCCTTCCCTGCCCCTCAGACGGGCGAAAACCGTCTCGCAGTGACGTTGATCATGCATGTTTTGAAGGAAATGATTGAGGTTTTTATCAAGTTTTTTTGACAAAGGTAGTTCTAGGAGTGCGTTAGCAAACCTGGGGGTTGTTGTCAACTCTTTCAAGGGGTGGAAAATTGACTTTTTCTTCACTCCTCCAACCCCCCCCCCTTTTCGACGACGCTGACCACGAAAATATATTCAAATACGTTTTGAACCCTACCACTTCAAACAGATGAGTTTCGATTGTCCTCAAGTGTCATTCATGACATTCTAAGCCCATTTGAACAACAATAATTTTAAAAAAAATTTTTGTCGTTACTATACTTCCACTGCTTCCACTGGATGTGGAAGTAATTCGAGATTTTTCGGACTTACGGCCATTGAGACTTTTGATCAGGATAGGTGAAAGAACATTTTCCCAAAGTTTCAGAGCAATCAACTGAAAGCCATTTTCCTATCAAAAACTGTGGAGTTCTTTAAAATGAAACTTTTAAAAAAGTTTTTCTATAAGCTGCTAATCTATTTTATTATCTTTATTAGCAATTAGCATTTTTGCTAAAATACAAAAAATATTTGGTAGATTCGGTAAAACCCTTTTATAAATAACATAACATTCAATGAAGTTCTAGCCACAATGGAATAATAGATACTCCATTACTTAATTTTTTTAAAAGTACTTAGTGCTCTTGAATTTAAAGCACTTTTTCAGACTGCTTAGTAATCACGAGTACTTTACTATTAACAGTGTTTAGTGCTCAAAAATAAAAGCACTTTTTTTGAGCGCTTAGGACTTAGTGCATACGAGCACTTTTTCTCAGTGCTCGGCACAGCTCTGATAGCTGGATAAGCAAATCGAAAAACACCCCAAAAGCAAATTGGACTTTGCATACATGATTTATTAAATCTCTATTAATAAAGTATTTCAGCCAAGTTTTAACTCCCTATCCCCACTGTTGGGCAAGTTACAAAAGGAAACATGATTTTCATTTTTTATTTAATTTCGCTTTTCCTGTTGCATTGAAAATTCTGAAAAATCAGGGTAGATACGGCTAAACATTAGGAATTTTTTGGCTTCAAATTCGATTTGCCACAAATTTATGAAATTTTGAAACTCAATTTTTTCACTCACAATTATGTTATTAATGTACGAAGGCGTAGAAGGCCCACTGAACCATATTTTTTTAATTTCGAGTTTTCGTCAGAATTCCAACATTAATCTCGTAATTCCGGTTTTAATATCGGAATTCCGAGATTAAAGTCGGATTTATGATTTCATTTGAAAAACGTTCATGTAGTGATGAAGCCACCCTCAATACCATCACCACCTCTTCTCCACTATCAACATGGGATATCGTTTTATTGGGTTTTGGGTAGACGATTTCAAATACTATATTATTAAAGTTCTATGAACTATAACTTTCACATAATGGAGTGCAAATATAGTATCAATTATTTTTCCATTCTAAGAGGCTTGGATAAGGAATCTGCACGTGGAAGTAGTGACTCCTTAGGCAGCGGTTCTTGAACACATCAATAACAATAAAATAAGTTTATTTTCGGTATTAATTTCTATTACCTCCTAGACGAAACTTAGTTAATAATATACAGATGTAGAGAATCAAATTTTCTAGAACTAACTCTAGTTTTAAACTTTTTTTAAATAAATATCAAAATCCATATAAGGAAACATACATTACCGTTGCTATTAGTTTAACAATTCAAAGAAATTTATTTTGTTTTTATTGTTAATTTATTTCTTGAATCACTGTACCCTGGTTAATCCGTCTGTGTATACGCGGATATTCAGATTTTTATTTGACTGTTTGAGAATGTACAGGGTTGTCTCGCTAACATTAAAACTCCATTTAACTTTATTGTTTTTAAAGTTCGGTGAAACAGTTTATAAATAAAAGGTAAATTAGAAAATCATGTGTATTTTCCAAAAATATTGTCTGAAAAACTACTGAACTTCTCCTTTTGGAGATATGAGCTTTACTTGGGTTTTATGTAATTTAACACCTCTTATATTTTTACACCATCTGAAAGGCCGTCAAAAAAGCTTTTCAATAATATATAAAACGTAATATTTATCTCACAAACTGTTTATCCTATTTAGGCTCTATATTTACAATCTATCTAATTAGTAAAATGGAAAACAAAAGTGTGTCATTTAAAATAAACAATACGTTAGTTCTGTCAAGACATTGTTATGGTAATTAATTTCACTTTGTTTTAAATAAAATGGAAAATTTCAATGATTGATATACAATGTGTCCCACTTTCCACGGTAACACATTCCTAGCTGTTATATATATATACTGGAATGCCTTTTACACATAAAAAAGCGAGAATCCCAATTTATAAAACATAAAGATGTACATAGTTACTCAACCAGAAACAATGGTTTGCTAGACTAGCAAAAACTAGATAGAAATGGCAGCCCTGTCAAAAAAATCTCATCAATCCGTATTGAAAATTATCAAAAATTAATAAGTATCTATGAGAACCTATATGGTCAATAAGTTTCTATAAGAGTTAGGTAAAGTTGCTGTTGAAATTGTTATCAGTTTATATCAGAATTGACCAGCAAAACGAGTCAAGCCATATCCATTTGTAAATCCAAACATTTACTTATACCACATCAATGGGAATTTATGAGCACAGTATCTATTGTAATTCGTGCGGTTTTCCATGATTAAAAGACAAGCGTTTCTTTAAGAAACGAGCTGCATTAGGTTAGAACAGTTTTGATTTGCAATTGAAGATTACAAATTACAATGTTTGAATAGGGATTTATGAGATCAGTTTCTATGAGTATTAATGTTTTTTTTTTCAGTAATATATTAAATGTGTTTTCATTTGTTTGAATGGGTAAAAAGAAAGGTCAGTTTTCAACTGCAATTACAAATACAAGTTTAATCGCTTCGAATGGGGTTATATGCGATCAATTTCTAAAAGTATTTATGCTGTTTTCCGAATATAATTGTGATGAGGTTTAATCAGTAACAAATTGTTCACTATTTGTTATGATATGGTCGAAAATTCCAAGTACACATTTAGTATTCCTTCAAGAGGATTGATGAGAGCAGTTTCTACGAGTATCTATTTGTTGTTCCTATAGTAAATTATATAAGTCTTTATCAGTACAGATTCGGATCTAATTTAAATATGAAAATTATATCAGAATAAAGCAACCAAATATTTTAAACAGTATCTATTTGTAAATCCAAACATTTACTTATACTATCTCAATGAGAATTTATGAGAACAGTATCTAATGTAAAACGTGCGGCTTTCCGTGGTTAAATGGCAAGAGTTTCTATAAGAAACGAGTTGCATTAGGTTAGAACAGTTTTGATTTGTAATTGAAGATTCAAAATTATAATGTTTGAATAGGGATTTATGAGATCAGTTTCTATGAGTATTGATGTGTTTTCTTCAGTAATATATTAAATGTGTTTTCATTTGTTTGAATGGGTAAAAAGAAAGGTCAGTTTTCAACTGCAATTACAAATACAAGTTTAATCACTTCGGATGGGGTTATATGCTATCAATTTCTAAAAGTATTTATGCTGTTTTCCGGATATAATTGTGATGAGGTTTAATCAGTAACAAATTGTTCACTACATGTTATGATATGGTCGGAAATTCCAAGTACACATTTCGTATTCCTTCAAGAGAATTGATGAGAGCAGTTTCTACGAGTATCTATTTGTTGTTCCTCTAGTAAATTATATAAGTCTTTGTCAGTAAAGATTCGGATCTAATTTAAATATGAAAATTATATCAGAATAAAGCAACCAAATATTTTAAACAGTATCTATTTGTAAATCCAGACATTTACTTATACTATCTCAATGAGAATTTATGAGAACAGTATCTAATGTAAAACGTGGGGCTTTTCGTGGTTAAATGGCAAGTATTTCTATAAGAAACGAGCTGCATTAGGTTAGAACAGTTTTGATTTGCAATTGAAGATTACAAATTATAATGTTTAAATAGGGATTATGAGATCAGTTTCTATGAGTATTAATGTTTTTTTTCAGTAATATATTAAATGTGCTTTCATTTGTTTGAATGGGTAAAAAGGAAGGTCAGTTTTCAACTGCAATTACAAATACAAGTTTAATCACTTCGAATGGTGTTATATGCGATCAATTTCTAACAGTATTTATGCTGTTTTCCGAATATAATTGTGATGAGGTTTGATCCGTAACAAATTGTTCACTACATGTTACGATATGGTCGGAAATTCCAGGTACATATTTAGTATTCCTTCAAGAGGATTGATGAGAGCAGTTTCTACGAGTATTTATTTGTTGTTCCTACAGTAAATTATATAAGTCTTTATCAGTATGCATTCAGATCTAATTTAAATGCAAAAATCATATCAGAATGAAACCTCAAATATTTTAAACAGTGTCCACCTGTAAATCCAAACATTTAAAGATAATATTATAATGAGAATCCATCAGAACATTATCTACCCTACAAACACAAAAGGTTGGCCCTTTAGCGGACCATCACTGTGCCAGAAATGAAACTTCTGGCCCAGTGATGGCCCACTGATGGGCCGATCTTCGGTGTTTGTTGGGTAATGTAACGTGTGCGGTTTTCCGTGGCTAAATTTTAAAATTATTTGCAATAAATAAGCTTTAAGGGATTCGAACAGTTTTCATTTGCATTTCCAGATAAATAGTTTTAATTGTTAGGGATCTATGAGGTCAGTGTAATGTTTTTTTTTTTCAAAATAAAATGTGTTTTTATTAAAAAAAAAACATTACACAAAGACACTGATCTCATAGATCCCTATTTAACAATTAAAACTATTCATCTGGAATTGCAAATTAAAACTGTTCAAATCCGTTAAAGCTATTTATTAAAAATACTTTTAAAATTTAGCCACGGAAAGCCACACACGTTACATTAGATACTGTTCTGATTGGTTCTCATTAAAATATATCTTTAAATGTTTGGATTTGCAAGTGGATACTGTTTAAAATATTTGGTTGTTTCATTCTGATATAATTTTTGTATTTAAAGTAGATCCGAATGCATACTGATAAAGACAAATTTTCTATTGGAACAACAAATACATACTCATAGAAACTGCTATCATCAATCCTTTCGAAGGAATACTAAATATGTACCTGGAATTTCCGACCATATCGTAACATGTGGTAAACAATTTGTTACTGATCAAACCTCATCACAATTATATTCGAAATACTGATCGCATATAACCCCATTCGAAGTGATTAAACTTCTACGTATTTGTAATTGCAGTTGAAAACTAACCTTTCTTTTTACCCATTCAAACAAATGAAAACACATTTAATATACTTATTACTGAAAAAAATAACATTAATACTCATAGAAACTCATCTCATAAATCCCTATTCAAACATCATAATTTGTAATCTTCAATTGCAAATCAAAACCCGGTCTTCGAAGCGTGTCGCCCGGGTTGGCTCCAGCGGGTTATATCGCCTGTAGTCCCCCCTCAAGAAACATGTAATTAGGTTTGTAACATGTTTCTTTCTTCTTCTAAATAAATAAATAAAAACTGTTCTAACCTAATGCAGCTCGTTTCTTATAGAAACTCTTGCCATTTAACCACGGAAAGCCGCACGTTTTACATTAGATACTGTCCTCATAAATTCTCATTGAGATAGTATAAGTAAATGTCTGGATTTACAAATAGATACTGTTTAAAATATTTGGTTGCTTTATTCTGATATAATTTTCATATTTAAATTAGATCCGAATGGATACTGATAAAGACTTATATAATTTACTATTGGCACAACAAATACATACTCGTAGAAACTGCTATCATCAATCCTTTCGAAGTAATACGAAATATGTACCTGGAATTTCCACACGGAACATGTAGTGAACAATTTGTTACTGATCAAACATCATCACAATTATATTCGGAAAACAGCATAAATACTGTTAGAAATTGATCGCATATAATCCCATTCGAAGTGGTTAAACTTGTATTTGTAATTGCAGTTGAAAACTGACCTTTCTTTTTACCCATTCAAACAAATGAAAACACATTTAATATATTACTGAAAAAAAAAACATTAATACTCATAGAAACTGATCTCATAAATCCCCATTCAAACATTATAATTTGTAATCTTCAATTGCAAATCAAAACTGTTCTAACCTAATGCAGCTCGTTTCTTATAGAAACTCTTGCCATTTAACCACGCAAAGCCGCACGTTTTACATTAGATACTGTCCTCATAAATTCTCATTGAGATATTATAAGTAAATGTCTGGATTTACAAATAGATACTGTTTAAAATATTTGGTTGCTTTATTCTGATATAATTTTCATATTTAAATTAGATCCGAATGCATACTGATAAAGACTTATATAATTTACTATTGGCACAACAAATACATACTCGTAGAAACTGCTATCATCAATCCTTTCGAAGTAATACTAAATATGTACCTGGAATTTCTGACCATATCGTAACATGTAGTGAACAATTTGTTACTGATCAAACCTCATCACAATTATATTCGGAAAACAGCATAAATACTGTTAGAAATTGATCGCGTATAACCCCATTCAAAGTGATTAAATTTGTATTTGTAATTTCAGTTGAAAACTGACCTTTCTTTTTACCCATTCAAACATATGAAAACACATTTAATATATTACTGAAAAAAAAACATTAATACTCATAGAAACTGATCTCATAAATCCCTATTCAAACATTATAATTTGTAATCTTCAATTGCAAATCAAAACTGTTCTAACCTAATGCAGCTCGTTTCTTATAGAAACACTTGCCATTTAACTACGGAAAGCCGTACGTTTTACATTAGATACTGTTCTCATAAATTCTCATTGAGATAGTATAAGTAAATGTAAAGACTTATATAATTTACTAGAGGAACAACAAATAGATACTCGTAGAAACTGCTCTCATCAATCCTTTTGAAGGAATACTAAATGTGTACTTGGAATTTCCGACCATATCATGACAAGTAGTGAACAATTTGTTACTGATTAAACCTCATCACAATTATATTCGGAAAACAGCATAAATACTTTTAGAAATTAATCGCATATAACCCCATTCAAAGTGATTAAACTTGTATTTGTAATTGCAGTTGAAAACTGACCTTTCTTTTTACCCATTCAAACAAATGAAAACACATTTAATATATTACTGAAAAAAAACATTAATACTCATAGAAACTGATCTCATAAATCCCTATTCAAACATTATAATTAGTAATCTTCAATTGCAAGTCAAAACTGTCCTAACCTAATGCAGCTCGTTTCTTATAGAAACACTTGCCATTTAACCACGGAAAGCCGCACGTTTTACCTTAGATACTGTTCTCATAAATTCTCATTGATGTGGTATAAGTAAATGTTTGCTGCTCCATTCTGGTAGAAACTCATAGAAATTTCAGCAGCAGCTTTACTCCAGGCTCCTGTATACGTGTCGCTAATTCATATCTACTCTAATGTGACCTAAGGAACTGACGTGTGTTTGTTAAATGAAAAGTAAAGCAGTCTCTTTCACTGCCAACTCATTCATTGCTTCTAGGCTAGAACAAGAACACCCGAGGAAATAAGGACTTTGCAGTATTTTGTGTTTACCACAATATTAGTATTTCTATTTGAAATATGCAATTTAAACTGTACATTTGTCGGCATGCATATCCAAATTAATACTAATAAAAAAGCAAACTGGAAGTTTACAATAAAAATACATATGTAAAATATACAATTGAAACTGTACATTTGTTGACATGTATATCCACATTAATACTAATAAAAAGACAATGTTGAAATTTACAATAAAAACATGTTGATAAATGGTGTGTTATATACGATAGATACTGGAGAAAGGACGGACTGGACTCTTATGATATTACTTATAGAAAAGTTTAGAATCTCTTTAAAGTTGTATCTGTAATTCCATATGTTTACAGATATAAGGGCAAGGGTGCATTTGCAGACACTAAACTGTAGATTTGTTGTATATTTCATATAAGTACTCATGAAAGGGCAACATGATAATTCCAAATAGCTCATTCGGAATTACTGTTTCATAACCGATTTAAAACTTAATAAAACAGATAAAATCCTGTCTGTATAATAATAATATAACTTATAGGAACGATAAAACCGCATCACTTTTTTTTTTTATAAGTTTCTATGTGGAATTTTTGGCAGGGAGCAGCTATCATGGGATTAAATTTTTCAATGTCCTACCAGATTTAGTTAAAAATTTAAGTGTTTTATCTTTCAAGCATAAAATGAAACAATATTTGAAAAAAAAAGAAGCCTTTTATTCTTCTGAGGAATATCTCCAAAATGATTTCAGTGATTGGGCTGCACTTTCTATGTAATTTTAGTTTAATGTATTTTATATTTGTTTAAATCGCTCTATTTCTATATTTTTAATATTTTAGTATTTATTATCACAGTTTTTATCATCTTACATTGTACCTGACTTATGTAAATGCTTTGTGCATAGTAACATGAATAAATGATTATTATTATTATTATTATTATTATTATTATTATTATTAGTCATCCAATTTGAACCAAATGTGGACCAGTATCTACTATGTCTTTCTTGAGTAAAACAAAATATATTTCAGTCATTGACGTGCATTTTTATTAAGAAAAACATGATGGATTTTTCATCTTCATATTTACACCGACGCATTTCATACATTAGTCTCATGTTTCCACCTCTAATCTACGAACTCTGAGATTAAAGTCAGAATTCCGAGATTCAAGTCGGAATTCCGAGTTTAAAGTCGGAATTCCGAGATTAAACTCGAAATTAAAAAAAAATATTTCAGTGGCCCTTCTACACAAACGTCTAGTTGTCACCCCGGAGCACTCACGAAAGTAGCCAAAGTTGACTACGTTCTCCGAGTGTGACAGCAATATAGCTTACTACTTATATTAGTAGTGTTACAAGGTAGTGTAACATTAACATCACCTCGGAGCACTCAAGAGGGAAATTAGGAATCACTACTTCCACATCCAGATTCTCTATCCAAGTCACTCACAACGAAAAAACTTTGTATGTGAAAATAATTGTTTATGGAACTTTAATAATATATTTGAAATCCTCTACCCCAAAAACCCATAAAACGATACCCCACATCGGTAGTGGGGTGGGGGTGGTGATAGGGGGGTGGTAGTGGAGGGTGGATGAAGTAAAAAAATATTTTGAGGTTTCTGGTTCCTGTACATGCACTAAATCACATTTTTTTTTCATCCCCTTTAATAAGGAGGTGGGGGTGGTAATGGGGGTGGCTAATGCCAAAAATTTTTTTGAGACCTCAGCTTCTCTTGTATATACTAAATACCAGTTTCATGGACCCTTACCTGCTTGATTTACCCATTTACCCCAAATTTACCCCAATTTACCCCCCAACCCTTCGACGGAACAAGATGAAAATATAATCTAATTCTAGATCTCGTTAAAATACATATGTGTATCAAATTTCAAGTCAATATCTCAAACGGTTCCAGAGTAAACGTGCGCACAAAAAAAAGTTACAGACAGACCGACAGAAATTTTTTTTCGCTCAAACTTAAAATCTCTACGTTTCATGACATTTTAAGCCTATTTGGGCAATAAAAATTTTTAAAAATTTTTTTGGCGTTACTATACTTCCACTGGACGTGGAAGTAATTATCACAGAACAAAACGGTATTTCTCCTATTTAAAACAAAATTAAAAAAATATGTATCCATTATTAAATCTTTTTAAAATTACACTTCATCAAAAACCACATTATTATTAACTGAAGTGGATAAAGGTGTTATGTCACACTTTTAAAGTTTTAAGTAAATTAAACAAAACGGTTTTGAGTTGGAACTTATTTATTTTGTTTTCGATTCAAATAAATTATACCTCATAAAATAGATAATTTTGGGTTATGTTCTTTTGTTTACACTAATATTAAAGAACAATATCAAGCTGTTATGAAACTAGATTTTTGTGTCCAAAACTGTGTACATCCACTAAAATTACTGGTTGTATGTATGACATGGCGCCTTTATAATTAAAAATTTTCTATAAAATATTACAAATTTAGAATTCACCGTTTATTGGGTGTTAAATCTATATCAGGGGTGTTCAAAAATTGCATAAAGTATTTTTTTTTTAAATGCGACATAACACCTTTAGCCACTAGTAAACTACTATTTAAACTATCTACTACTAAACTACTACTACTAAACTATCAACTAGTAAACCTATCACGGTGATATCGGTAATAATGAATAACTGTGTTGTTAGTCTGTTTTGTCCGATTAATATATTTGGAAGTAGTATCTTTTTCCATATTTCTATTCCACTCTTCAAAACTAATACAATTGCTGAATTCAATTTCATTTGTTCTCATGACAATGTCATGGACAGAAATTATAATGATCTATCATATTTTCTTCTCGCAATGATAACTACACACAGGCCCCTCGCATCAAATTATGGGCCCCGGTACTAAATTCACCGGCGGGCCCTCGAGCTTAATAATTGATGAGCGGGAGGGAGAAATTTGAAAAAAAAATTGTCAAGATCTCTGGCGGGCCCCCGCTAAGGGCCCCTCGGAAGCCCAGGCCCCAAATTCAGTTCCCCCCTACATGGGGGGCCTGACTACACATTCCACATTTAATCTCAGGTAAAGTTTTGTTAACAGCTTTATGTTTCCTACTAATGTGGCGAGTTGAATTAAATTTTTTTAAAAGTTCTCACCACATTCAAAACAAGTAAATTGAATTGTTTCAATATGAACTTCTTTTAAGTGTTTCGACAAATTGCACTTTAATGTAAATTGTTTTAAACAAATATTGCACTGTCACTTATTTTCACAGACTTGATCATACCGTGCGTGTAATTTCCCATTAGGCATGTACATTCACGTAGCGCGAGAGATTTGACAACACCGGCAGCCGTAAATTCGTCCGTGGTGGAGAATTCCAGCTCTGTTATTTCATTTCAGCCAGCTGGCACGCGCGATGTTGTAATTCTTCTCCCCATGCCTAGCCTGCGACTACACACACGGTATATGACTAATAAAAACAAACGATAGAAAGTAAGGTTAGAAAAGTCAGTTCTCCGAGTGTAATAGGTGGACAAAACAAATAGACTAATATAAACGTCACACTCGGAGAACTCAGTCGTCTTCGTATGCTTTCGTGAGTGCTCCGGTTCTATGCCTTTGTATTAATGATAAATTGAAAAAAAAACAAACTTACTATGCCTTCCTTAATAATAATTATTTCAATTAGGACTCAATTAAATAAATAAATTATATAATTATATATACTTACTGCTTATTAAAACAAGGTAAACTAAATAAATAAAATCAAAAATAAAAAAATTAACCTTGAGAAACCTTAGGAGAAACTTTTCAGTTAACTGGGTTGTAAGTTGTGATGATATATATATTTTTTAATATTTTTGATATAGTTGGTAATAATAAGATTACTGAGTTCAGTAGCATTAATTACTTCAGGTATATGGATGTACGTAACATAAATAGCCTCATTCTTTCAAATTTGAAATACATCATTTGTTTTAGTACGGTACCTAGGAGTAAAAAATATGCAAAAGGCCATAGTCGGATAAGATGGGTGAATTTGCCACCGATGGATGGAGCTCATTTTTTTCTACTTATATTGTTATCAATATTACTTACAATTTTGACAAAATTCAGCACCTAATTATTAAACCGTTTTCAGGTAAAAAAAAAAACGAAAATTTTCGAAAATAATTTTTATCTATTGAACGGCCTAACCGATTCAAATAAAAACTTTAACCAATTTTAGATACTACCAGAACATAAACGTGAATTAAATTGGAACAGAATCTGACAACAAGAACATTGAAAAAAAATTCATGAATATTTCTCGATTTTTTTTAACCCCTATAAAGCTTCAGCACAACTATTAAATTTTTTTTGTAGAATTTTTGGATGGATTTTTACCACAAATAATTTTTCCAAGGCGATCAAATGGTACTTGAAAAAAGTAAAATGTCCTTTTTTATTTTACTAAATTATGAACGCTGATGTTAAAATTGTCATATTGTTTTTGTAGTATCTTGGGACAGTATTCTATAATTCCTAATTTTTTGAAACTGGCAATATCAGTAAAAGGTCACTAAAAAAATATATATATTTTTTATTTTACTTTCACGTCCAGTGGAAGTATAGTAACGACAAAAAAAATTTTAAAAATTTTTATTGTCCAAATAGGCTTAAAATGTCATGAAACGTCGAGATTTTAAGTTTGAGCGAAAAAAAATTTTCTGTCTGTCTGTAACTTTTTTTTGTGCGCACGTTTACTCTGGAACCGTTTAAGATATTGACTTGAAATTTGGTACACATATGTACTTTAACGAGATCTAGAACTAGATTATATTTTCATCTTGTTCCGTCGAAGGGTTGGGGGGTAAATTGGGATAAATTTGGGGTAAATAGGTCAATCAAGCAGGTAAGAGTCCATAAAATTGGTATTTAGTACATACAAGAGAAGCTGAGGTCTCAAAAAAATTTTTGGCATTAGCCACCCCCATTACCACCCTCACCCCCTTATTAAAGGGGATGAAAAAAGATTGTGATTTAGTATATGTACAGGAACCAGAAACCTCAAAATATTTTTTTACTTCATCTACCCCCCACTATCACCCCCCTATCACCACCCCCCACCCCACTACCGATGTGGGGTATCGTTTTATGGGTTTTTGGGGTAGAGGATTTCAAATATTATATTATTAAAGTTCCATAAACAATTATTTTCACATACAAAGTTTTTTCGTTGTGAGTGACTTGGATAGAGAATCTGGATGTGGAAGTAGTGATTCCTTGGGCAGCGGTTTTTTAAATTATCTACACTGATGTTAAAATTATCATATATTTTGGTAGCATCTTGGGATAGTATTCTATAATCTCTAGTTTTTTGAAATCAGTGATATCAGTAGAAGGTCCTTAAAAAAAATAAAACATTTTTTAATTTTTTTTAAATTGATATTCTGATGCTAAAATTAAAATATTCTTTTTTGTAGCATCTTTTGATGCTATCATTCCTACTTTTTTGAAATCAGTATTATCAGTAGAAAGTCCTTAAAAAAATAAAATGTCCTTTTTTATGTTTTTAAATTAAGATACGCTAATGCTAAAATACAAAATATTTTTTTTGTAGCATCTTAATATTTTAAAATACCTAATTTTTTGAAATCGATATCATTCATATGGAGACCCCGTGCTATCTATGTGTATGCCTAGTTTCTAGTTGGTATCCTGTCGCAAACATTCCCGAGGTTGTCAAAGATCAGAGACACACCACGGCGTCATAAAATAATCGGCACGAAACTAGAAGCAAAACTCAAATTATTTTTTTTATCAAATTCCCTGACTTGATTGACCTATTGACTAATTTCCTGACTTTTCCAGGTCACTATGAACCCTGTCAGATGATACTATAGCAGCGTTACTGCACCTATAGTAGAAAAATTTGTGAAATTCTAAAGTAGTATTAAATGGTAACATTGTATCGGAGTATTTGAAGTTAGAAACTTTATTTCTCTGACTCGATATTTTGTTGGTGTTAAAATTTTTTATTAAAAAAAAAAATTAATAAATAAATAAGGGCTTCCAAATATTAAAGGAGCTGACTTTTGTCATTTCAGATTTTTTTTAAATTGATGAATTTTGGTGAATAAATTCTTCTGATGATGCCGATTTTAAAAATTAGGGATTATAGAATACTATCCCAAGATACTACAAAAAAAATATGATAATTTTAGCACCAGCGTATCATAATAATACAATAAAATACAAAAAAACATTTTATTTTTTTTAATTACCTTCCACTGATATTGCTGATTTAAAAAAATTAGGGATTATAGAATAGGTACTATCCCAACGTGCTACAATAAAAAAATATGACAATTTTAATATTTGTTCATAATTTAAAAAAATAAAAAAGAACATTTCATTTTTTCCCCGTATCAAGTACCCATTTGATCGTCTTGGAAAAATTATGTGTGGTAAAAAACCATCCCAAAATTCTACAAAAAAACATTTGGTAGTTATGCTGAAACTTATAGGGGTTAAAAAAATCCAGAAAAATTCATTAATTTTTTGTTCAATGTTTCCGTTGTCAGATTCTGTTCCAATTATATATATACATATGTCCACGAAAAATAGTATTTGAAAATATTTTTTAATTATACAGTAACAAAGTGGCGACGTTTTTATTAAAACAATATGAAGACTGTCATAAATTCTTTATTTTTCATGTTACGGAAATAGACAAATAATTATTTTAAAGCTTAGTGAGTAATCTTTTATTTTGGTCATTAGCATTTTTTATGCAAGTGCCATAGTTTTTGAGATATTTCATATTTAAACTAAGTACTTCGTCTTATAAACGTTTGAACGGAATTTTTTACTTATAAATCTCTGAAACTATTAATTCTAGGAGTTCCTCGAGAGGTCTGCTAGACGACGGATATGCTTTTTGTGACACTCTTAATAATGTGTATAAATCGGCTAAAATCTTGTTAATTTTGGTCAGTGGTGTTGAACTGAATTGTGAATAATTCTGCATAAATTGATACATACTGGTACAACAACAGTTATGTTATATAGCTAATATTTAATTAATACGGGTGAAGTGTCCAGAGATAGCATTGCTTCAATCCTTCATTTCATAAACAAGTGGCTAAAACACATGGTAACAACTGACAAGACAAAATCCCAATATTGAAAAGACCGTGGCATCGTATACCATCAGAGATCAATGAAAATGCCCCAAAACAGAGTTAAGTCCTAATATTCTAGGAGCTAGTGTCGAAAAGTGATAAATTTATAAAACCACTAACCGAAGTGGTTTCATGATAGTATTCGTCCAAACAAGCAAACTTGTCTCTTGTGAATATGGGCCTTAATGGCCGGCAATTTATATTGCAGACCTGTGAAAAATTGAACGTATTTCATCGTAATCAAACCACTAGGTTCTTCGGTTTGACTGTAGTTGTAGGTGAAAGGATTGCATTGATACAGTCGGCGAGAGTTTTCTCATTGAGCGTTGCAGTGCGCGCACTTAGAAAAAAAAAACCCGAATCGCATTGTAATCAAACCGGCCAAAGTTTGTGGCAATGTTTTCAATTGTCCAGAAATGAAAGAAATACAATTGGCGGGAATTTTGAAAGAGGGGAGGAAGAATTATTGGGGCAATTATGAGCACAAAATCCAGGTTTACACCGTAAATGTCTTCAAACATAGAATTCAAACTAAAAACTATCGCCTACATTTTTACATACTCCAAACACCCTATAAAACATTATATTATCATCGGCGAGAATTTTTATTAAAATCAACCCCCCCAAAACTACCCATTGGGGATGAATCGTAGTAACGTTAACTATATTGCCGTCTATTGCAATTTGGAGCATTTAGATACAAACCGTGTCATTACAATTTTTTAACATAAATTCTTATACGTGGAAAAATTGGTTAATACGTTTTCCTGAGCGTACCGTTGGAAAATATGAGTATAGGACTAGAAAATTTCGATAGGACTTTTCTCGATTTTTTACCTATTTGATGTTTTACTTCAAAACGCATATTTTATTAGCCCTGTCAATGAACGTTCAATGAGGGAAATGCCGAGATCACAATTTTTGACTTGTGTTTGGACTATTTAGGAGGTAAACATACCAAAAGTCCCCGAACGTAGGAGGTGGGGGGGATACAGGGGGGCACGAAGAAAGACCCGGTTTTTGGTTTTTCGCTCATATCTCGAAAACGGTTAGCTATAATCAAAAAGTGGCTATATACAAAATTAAAGCTGACTAAATTTTCTACAATAATGTTTCTATTAATTTTTTTCGTATCTGTTCTGGTTCAGTAATGAATTGTATATCTTTTGGCTGTATTCTAACTTTATTATAAATTGAAAATAAATTTTAATAATCATTGTAGAAAAAAATTATAGTACAGATATCTGTTTCACAGCAGACTGAACTTAAATATCGAATAAAAAATGTCTTTGCGTCTGTAAGTGTGTGTATGCGTGCATATGTATGTGTGCCTGTATAACATTTCTTATAAATACGATAACTTCTGTTAGACTTAAAATATTTAATTACAACTTGGAACATATGTAAAACAGCATATTACAATAATCCCTATTGAAATTGGGCCATATCTGTAATACATGGTCGGGAAAGTAATATTCCCGTACGGTTTTGTTAATCGTTGCTTGGCAAGGGATCTTTTCCGGTCTATTCTCTGATAGTTTCTTAGCAACGGACTAAAATACTGGAATTTTGGATTTTTCGATCTGAAATCGCGCCGAAAATGTAGACATTGTCGATCGATTTCAGAAAAACAAACTTATATTAAAATGTACTAAATAGGAAATTGCGAAATTTCTATTTTTTAAAATTTTTTATTTTAATAACATAGATTGAAGCTAATTAAAACCTCTATAAGAAAACATTAACACAGTTCATGTACAGGGTGAGGTAAAAAATATTCAAAGAAATTAAGTTTCCTTTTTTTTATCACTCTGTATGTTTAAAGGCTTTAAAAATGTCTACAATTTGATGTGCCCAACATGATCATCGCTTCGAAAATAAAAAAGTTACGAATCTGGGGAGTTTTAAGTGGCGCAGGAGAAAACCAACGCTATGAAAAACCTACGAAAACAAGTGGCGGGCTATATACAAAACAACATAGAGATTATTTCACCCCGTTCATGCTGACATCCATCAATGAACTGGAACCTCGCTACAATTAACACAGCAATGGAAGTTCATTCTCACAAATAGATCATATCCTGGTAGGAAGAGAGATAAGAAAAAAATCAAGCAGATCAAAGCAAGAAGCATAGCAGAAGTCAACACAGACTACAAAATCCTATATGGAAAATTGGAAATAAAAGGAAAGACAGAAAGGAAACAACAAAACACCAGCTCTCTACTACAGCATGAAGACTTCCAGAAGAAATACCGCGAAGAAATAGAAAACAACTGACAGGAGAAAAATTAGACTGGACAACAATGGGTCCAAAATAAAAATTGCGGCAAGAAAAACGTTAAAAAGGGACAGGTCACCTATTAACAGCTAAAAAAAAGATGAATACAAACAACACCCGACATGGAACATAAATGAAACACTAAAAAAAGCATTAAAAGAAAAAAGTGTGGCGGAGAGAAACCTCAACGAGGAAAAATGTGGAGCAAAACAACAAGACGAAAACAGCATGATAAAACATCAACAGTAGCTGTTTCTTTAGATCTATCAAAAGCATTCGACAGTGTAGAACACAATGTATTAATAAATAAAATTACAAAATACGGTATCAGAAGCACTGCACAAAAATTAATAGCTTCATATTTAACGAATCGAATGCAATGTGTAATTGAAGTAGACGAGACAGGAAATTTATTATGATCTGAGAAAAAATAATACAACGAGGTGTGCCTCAGGGATCGATATTAGGCCCCTTATTATATATTCTATATACAAACGATTTGGCTTCAATAACCGATAACTATTTAGTACAGTATGCCGATGATAGCACACTGATATTCAATGGGAGAGATGAAGTAGACATACAAAACAATATAGTTACAGCCTTAGACATAGTAGAACGATATTTCACCTCATTAAACCTAAAATTAAATAAAGACAAGACAAGTAATTAATTTCTCAATTCAAAAGGGTAATAATAATATGACAATAATAAATAAAAATAATACTCTCGTATCAAATGAAAATCTGTCTTTTCTTGGAATACAACTAGACATGGGGTTAGATTGGAAAGCCCACATTGACTCATTAGCACAAAATATGGCTAGTTATTGCTTTGCGCTTAAAGTCCTCTCTCAAAATCTTAATACTGAAGCTGCTTTTATGACATATCACGCTTATATACAGTCAAGAATTCGATATGGCATTATTTTCTGGGGTATCTCTTCCGAGGCATAAAATTTTTGTTCTTCAGAAAAGATACTTGAGAAATATACTAAATATGACACAGACAGAATCCTGTAAACAAATATTTCTTTAAAATAAATTACTTACTCTAATAAGCCTCTACATCTATGAAGCAGTCATTTTTGTAGCAGAAAATAGTTCTTTGTTTGAAAATTATGAAAGAAGACACGTGCATCAAACAAAGAATAAACATGATCTGGTAACAAATGTTCCAAATTTTACATATGTCCAAAAAATGTACCCTACTCTATTATAAAAGTGTATAATATTATATATTAAGACTCAACCAATAAAAGAATTTAAAAAATTAAATTTAAAACCCTTCTAATAAACAAAACCTATTATACTATTGACGAATATTTCAATCAGAACCAATTTTAACATTTTTTTATAGATTTTACTGTTTTTGTATATCGCTTATTTTAGCATCTTAACTATTATATGTTCGTAAAAGTACAGTATACATTTATAGTCTTAGTCCTAGTGTGTAGTTAAATATTTTTATTTGTATATTAGTTTTCTGTATTATTCTGTATTAATGCCATGTATTATTAGTATTTTTTTTCTGTTTTTTGACTTGTTCAACGCCTACTGGGCAATGTAATATTTTTTTACATGAACTAATAAACTGTCTATCTATCTATCTATTCGAAGAAAATGCGGAACAACAAAAGACAACAAAAGAAATCTGAGAAGAGATGAAAGGGACGTCATCCAACTACTCGCAAAAACGAGAAGAAAACGGGTAAAAAAAAAAGAATACCACAAAGAAATCGCAACGATATATGCTCTACCAGAATCAAAAATGGAGGAATCAGAAGACTCAGAAGAAGAAGAAAATTTGTAGAAGCAGAAACACACAAAGAGGAGCAGAAAAACTCCATATCAAGACACAATTAAAGTCATTTAATTCCATCAATCTGTCTGTTGGTCTGGTGTCTGTCTGTCGGCGCTATACCTACAAAACCACTTCACGGAGAACAATAATATTTGGTAGGTAGTTGGCGCTACTGCCAACGAAGAACTGAGTGTACTTCCGTTCAAAAATATACAAGGTGGACCCCATAAAAAACATAATTAAGGAGAAAAATATGATGGAAGACAGTAATATTTAGCATGTAGTTGGGTCATTCCATATCAAATCAACCAAGCGAAAAAAAATTACCACTCAGATTTTAACGAATTTTGATACACATGTTTAACCCCTCCAAGGTATTAAAAATCCAGAATTTCAAATAGGACTCAAAAGAATAAAAAATTAACAAATTTTATTACAACAGGGGTATTTTTAATAATTATTATCTCAGGATGCTGAAGAAGAAATTTTTTGTGTAAGCACTCGTTTTGTAGCTTATGGACTAAAGTTTATTTCTATTTAAAAAAATGGACATAATTTCTTTGTCTCAAGGTCATAAATACTTAAATGGTATTATCTAAAAAAGTAATTTTTTTTTTCAACTCAAAAAATTAAGTAATATTAACTGAACTTTCCTGTACCTCTGTGCCAATATTGAAAGTGGGGCGACGACAAATAAGTAAGTAAATAAATAATAAAAGTGTTGGTACATGCGCTGCATAAAATATC
The DNA here is from genome assembly GCA_936432065.2 of Rutpela maculata. Lineage (NCBI taxonomy): Eukaryota > Metazoa > Arthropoda > Insecta > Coleoptera > Cerambycidae > Rutpela > Rutpela maculata. Next base: position 97,644,107 of record OW386285.2, on the reverse strand, counting down.
GCCTAACCGCGTCGCTCAGACCTGGCGCGCGACTAGCCTAGACCCGTCGTTTGCCGCGGATAGTGCATAATTAGATGTATATTTATCAGGTTTTGAACATTTTAAATCAAATTAAATTATATTACTGAATATTATCAATAGAGCAATGGATAAGAATCGACAAAATATGTTAAATATGTGTTTTCGCGAGTCTGACTGATTATTATAACGTAAAAGTAGAATGGCATTTTTTGCTACCAGTCATGGCAAAAATGTATGTGATGGACTAGGTGGAACTGTAAAACGACTTGCGGCGAAAGCAAGTCTATAACGACCTTACTCTGATCAAATTTTAACACCTCGACAGCTATACAACTTTGTGACTGAGAGCATAAAAAATTTTAATATTATTTATTGCACAGATGATGACCATCAGCAGAATACTTTATACTTTATTTCTTGAAAGCAGATTTGACAAAGTAAAACCTGTTCTTGGAATTCAACAATACCATTGTTTCATACCTAAGAAAGATATGGTTTTGAGAGGAAAACTCTATTTAAATAGCAGTAAGAGTACTGAATTTAACCTTGGAGATGGTTTACCTAATATTGAATTTGAGGAAATTTCTGGCTTTGTCACTGCCATGTATCATAATTTCTGGTGGCTAGGATGTGTACTCAAGGCCGTACCCGGGGGGGCCACTGGGGTTCGAACCCCCCAGAAAATATATACTTTTCATATCTAAAAGCTAACCTTTGGTGGAAATTGTTAAAAGAAAAGTGTATATTTATATTTACAAACATTTTTTATTAGTCGACCCCCCCGAAACAAAATCCTGGGTCCTGCCTTGTGTGTACTAATGACGAAACTGAGGAGGTGACAATCACCACATCCAAGTGACCCTTCCCGATCATTTCTGTATCCAAATAAACGTGAGGTTTTAAATGTCAACCCAAAAACAATACTACTTAAAGTGGATGCTGTCACTGAAACTGGAAGGGTCTACAAGTTTAGTGAAGCTGAAATGGCATTATCTAATACGGCTTCAAAATTGTATAAATAACAATTATTAAACAAACAAATTTTTGTATTAGGTACCACCAGTGGCGCAGCCAAAAAATTCATTTGGGGGAGGGGGGGCAATAGAACCCGCCTCCCCAGAGGATGAGGAAAATTTTTCAGAAAATGGTTGAAAACGGATGTGTATGTAGATTCCTCTATTAGATAATATTGGGATTAATTACAAAATATTTATTTCTAGGAATAATTTAGATACTGCTTTGTACTGCTTCTTTATTTTTTCTCACATGGAAGACGGCTTTGGGGGGGGGGGGGCTGGGCCCCATGGCTCCCCTCCTGGCTGCGCCCATGGGTACCACCAATAAATGTTTTTTTTTGCGTACAACATATTTCATTCTATATTACCCATTTAGTATTTAATTATGCTTATTATCGCAATCATGTTATCATGTATGACAAAAGTGGTTGTGACAGAGCAAAACGTGGGGGTGGGGGTGGTTACACAAACCTATTTCCAAGACTAATAATAACAACTCTTTTGATTATGTAAATTCAAAATTATAAATTGCAAAATATTAGTGTCTTGAAAGTACACATTGTCCTAAAATAATATTTTTTTGTACAATGTTCCCGTTGTTGCCCCACTTTGAAATTGTATGCAATGGTAGATATGACCACCAGGGACAAATACAATTTTTTTAATAATTTTCAAAAATATACTTTTTGAGAAAAATTACTTTTATATTTGTGACCTTGACCTCGACCTTTAAATTTCAGGTTACAACATTTTTTAACTTCAAATAGAAAAATATTGTCCCACCCTTATATCTCTTACCGTTTTGGAGATATTGTGATTTAAAAATCCCTATTTTCCAAAATTACTGACTTTCTTTCAATTTTCAAAGACTTATTACTCAAGAACCAATAATCAAAAAAAATTAAAAAATTGAAATTTTCATGTTGTTGACAGGTACAACATTTTCACCAAAAATTATCAAAATCGGAGAAGTCAAGTTTCAAAATTTTAATTTTATTGGTTGATTTGGCATGGAATGACCCAGTTAACACAACTGTAAAGGAATAAAAATATGAAAAATATACACGGAGGTCACTCTAAAAAAAATTAATAAAAAAGTGTGATGGAAGACGATAATATTTCGCATGCAGTTCACGCAACTGTCAAGTCAAGAAAAAAAAACATGAAAAATATTCAGGGTGGTCATCCCAAAAAAATTTTGAAAAAAATGTGCACTTAGCACAACTGCCAAAGAAAAATATTAAAAAATATACGAGGTAGCAGCCCAAAAAAAAAATAATTAAAAAAATGTGACTGACGACGATAATATTTCGCATGCAGTTAAACGCAACTAGGGAAAAAGGAAAGAAAATAATTAAAAAAATATGATGAAGGTCAATAATTCTTCACATGTAGTTAGCACAACTGTCAAAGAAAAATATTTAAAAAATATACAGAGAGGTCACTCAAAAAAAATAGTTACAGATATGTGACGGAGGAAGATAATATTTCGCATGCAGTTACTCAACACAAATGTTAAGGAAAAATATAAAAAATTTATACAGGGCGGTTACCTAAAAAAAATTAATGAAAAAATGTGACAGATCATATTTTGCATGTATTTAACACAACTGTCAGAAAAAAAATTATTAAAAATATACAAGGTGGTCATAGTAAAAAATAATTATGGTGGAAATAATAACTGGACTGTAGTTGAGACAATTACTGAGGATGAAATCAGACATAGTTTTAGTTAAAAGTATACAGAGTGGGCACTCTAAAAAAAACTAATTAAGAAATGACAGAGGAAAATAATATTTGAAAGGTATTATAGTTGGCACTATATTTGCCAGGAAGAAAACTACTACTTAAAAATATTTATACCTGGTAGTCATCCTACAGAAAAGATAATGAATAAATGAAAGGCGCTAAATAGAGATGGAAGTTTTGCGTAAATACCTTTAAAGATTTCTTTCTAAAAATTTTATTTTCTTTCAGTTCCTCAAAAGGAATGACATCCTCCCTATAAATTAAAGTAAGCCCCTCATAACATAGAAACATTTCTTTGATGCCATATTTACTATTAATTTTATAATAACAAACGAAATTTAATTCATATGACATTATTTTTAAATTAAAACCTGTAGTTACCATATACTATTTGTAATTTTGGATATCTCGTCTTATTTTTCTAAACTGCACACTATGATTAAAATATTTAGATATTTTTATTAACTCGAGTAGGATTTACATATATACAATTTCACATTGTGAAAACACTGATAAGCAATTTCCAAGAATTTTATAATATTATAAATGAGCAGAGTACCTATTTAAGTTAATAAATTAAAAAGCAAAAATATATGGTTTTCGCAAAGTACGATCTATACTTATCAAGTTTATTAGAAATCGAATAGTTTTCAGAAAAAGATTTCTAAAACTAGGTATAAAGCTATATAAATTTATTTTAATAGGCGATTATTTATATTGTTTCGCTATGTGATTTTAATTGAAATTAATTTGTGAAATAATTTTGTATATCTACAATATTTAACTGATTTCTTACCAAAATTATATCCATTTGGAGAAGACGAGGACGAGTTCAATTTCTGTGTAACAGCAGCTACTCTCAATCCTGGTCTGATTAAGGCTCTTTGAAACTAATTAAATAACGAAACAAACCATATTATATTATACATACTTAATATCTACATTTAAATTAAAGTACTTTACCTGTGGAATAAGGAGAGACATTTTAAATGTACGATCTGGTTAAACAATACTGAACGTAATAGAATAGATGAAAATACTGTTCGAAGCTTAGGGGAGTTTGGACTTTGATATACAATAGGTTATAAATATTTTTACTCAATAACAAAATACATGCATACACGAAAACCAGATTATCACAAGTGCGTGAATAAGGGGGAACTAGGTAACCTTTGATTATGGAAAAACACGCAATCTAAGTTAAATAAACAAAAAATCGCATCACAACACAGTGCATGAATGCAACATAGAGATGAGTTGCTATTTAACAACCTGTTATTTTATAACTGTTATTTGTAAACAGCATTAACAGACTGTTATTTCCGTTCGAAAATAACAGGTGAGAAAATAACAGATAAGCAGCAGCGGCAGCAGCATAATGTATAAAATAACGTCTCTGATAGTGATGGGCGATATATCACGAACTGTGATTTAATCACTGATATTAAGAAATCACAGGTAATGACTGTTAGTAAAGTTGGCAGAAAAGCGTGACGTGATCACGACTTTCCGTATTTCGTTCCCTTGCCGTGGTCTAACCAAGACGATATTTCACGATATTTACTTTGAGTCGATTATTGTTTGCGGCCGTATGTATTAACACGTAAAGCAAGCGATCCCGTGCCTTATTAGCGGTATTAGATACTCATTTCACACTATTTAGATATTTATATAAATAAATATCTGTCTTTTATTGACTGGCGATGTGATGTGGCGATTCGTGGCAGGGTCGTGACGGAACATTTTTGTTATAACACCAGAAGTATAACTACTAAAACCATGCGTAAAAATATTTTATATGATTAAATATACTAGCAATTTTATTGCAAATATTGAGCATTTACGTTTCGGCATGAAATATGAACAAAAATATGGAATTCGACAATAAGCAAATGAAAACATTTTTAAAAAACATCCTTATAGGTGTATTATAAAACAACAAAAAAAATAACATTAAAAAATAAATATACCATTTTAAATTAACAAAAATTCGTGTAAAATAAACATAAATATAAACAAGAAATTTATTGATGCTTCCGAAATGTTAATGTTTGTACTGTCGTGAGCAAAAAAAATAGGACAACTATTTTTCTAATATAAATCTGTCTCTATTTGCACACTTGCAATGAATTTTGACAAATAACTGACAATGTCCCAAAAATTACAGGTAGATGTACACAACTAGATTTTAGCAAAAATACGTTATAAGACCTGTCCTATTTTTTTGCGCACGACAGTACAACTTTACAAAAATATCCTATTATCAAGTTCCATTCAAAACCTAGTATGCTTTTACTTTATTACCAATCCATACATCAGAGGTTATTTGGATAAACAAATCATAATATATATTATACATATTATGCATATCTGCGGCAGCACAGATTACCAAAAGTAGCTAATTCACCATTCACTGTCTGTCGGCGCTTATTTAGGGATAGGGAACAATTAACAATTTCTCTCGTACGTCGTATTATGAAAGTCGTGATCACATCACGCTTTAAATTCACTGATATAAGAAAATCACAGTAACGATTTACGTTGTGATTGAAAAATCACGATATTGCCCATCACTAGTCTCTGAAATAACATTTGCAAACTGCGCGCTGCGGTATGCGCATGCCAGTACTTTTGAGCGAACTGTTATTTTTAAACTGTTATTTTAAACTGTTATCTCAAAATAGCAGTAGCAGTTTAAACAGTTATTAAAAAATAACTGCTTTTACCCATCACTAATGCAACACAGAACATAGCACAAATACAGAACAAGAGAGAAATGACAAAACACAACTAATATTCTGAAACAAAAATGTATATAATAGCAAGGATTCTATCTAATCTTTGAATAGTGTATAATACACTTCTATAGCAGTGTCCAGAGTCCAATGTCCAATTGGAGGTGTAACTACTGTATATAGCTTCTCAATAAAACCAAAGAAATTTTTTTATACGGGTAGTTTTAAGTACGTATATTAAATGAAATAAAAAATAGGCGCGGGTCTACAAATCTTGAGCGTGGGTATCTGTTATCTGTTTCGCTCCCTAAGGCCCGCATTAAGGGGAACTTACATTTACGAGTACTAGGATCCGTGTTACACTACTTGTATGAAAACTCGAACATGCAAACACCTACTTTGCTTACGAGTAGGCGTTTACATGTCCGAGTTTTTATTAGTGTTGGGCGAATTCGAATTAAAATACTCGGTTAATCCGAGTATCAAAATACTCGCTTGATTCCGAGTACTAAAATTTCATCCGAATAAAATATACTCGGATTAATTTTAAGTTTTTATAAAAGTAGTGCGACTCGGATCCGAGTACTCGTAAATGTAAGTTCCACTTTAGACTATAAAGTTCTTTGATAAAGATCTTTTATAAAAGACATTTTATGAGAAATGTGATAGTGTAATAGACCAAATTTTATAAAATATCGACCATATTTTATAAAATGTTACACATTTCTCATAAAAAATATCTTTTATAAGAGCTTTCCTATAAAGAACTTGTATAGTCTAATGCGGGCATTAGTAAAGTTCTTTTGACAAAGATCTTTTATAAAAGATATTTTTTATGAGAAATGTGTAATATTTCATAAAATTTGGTCACATCACATTTCTCATAAAATATCTTTTACAAAAGATCTTTGTCCAAAAACTTTTATAGTCTAACACGGGCCTAAGAAGTATTTAAATCTAAAATAAACGATTTACCTATTTATTGCAAATATTTAATTCATTCATGTATTTCATGAGTCCAAAATTAAAGAAGGGAAAATCCTACAAAACTGAAAGGTTTCACGTAATTATTTTATTAATCGTTTTCTTTTCAAAAACCACCCAACAAACACAAAAGATCGGCCCATCAGCGGGCCATCACTGGGCCAGAAATGAAACTTCTGGCCCTGTGATGGCCCACTGAAGGGCCGACCTTTTGTGTTTGTAGGGCATCAAGAGGAAATTTTTTTATGTAGGTAGATGCGATAGCAGTTTTTTTGACTCTTGAGTTACTTATATCACGCTTACAAAAAACGTGAAGGCGTAGAGACGGACATTTTGAAAAACGAACACCGCAAATATTGCTCATATAGAAAAAAATTTCATATTATTTATGAAAAAATTTTCTATATGAGCAATATTTGAGGTTTTAACGTATCGAACAAATATGCAATATTCCTCTCTATTTTTTTTTTTATTTCTTGAAGTCGGTTAAAAAGTAAGAAATACCTATATTTTTTATCTATATACATATATATACTCCTTGTTTATTTCGTATTTGCCAAGAACGTATTTTGCTAGAAAGCAAAATCAAAACGCCCGCCTCTTCCCAGTAGAGAGCGCGCCCCATTTCCCTTCATGTTTCCTTTTCTCTCTACGGGGATTTCAGTTCTCTTGTAGGCATCGTGAGTGTGCAGCGGCGGCAGCGCCATTCATCATTGTGCTTGTTGTGTAGTTTCTCGTTGGTTAAGCGAACTAAAACGCGTTCACCTCCTTATTTTTAAAAGATTTTTTTTTTCACACTTTCTCTTATTTGGTATTGTACTCGCTGAACAATAGGTACCTTTTATGTGTGTATATTTTCGTTGCGAATTGGACCTAAACTTCAACAGCAGCGACAGTGTTCCAACACTCCATTAGTAACAAACTGCTTATCCAGGCATTCATAGCGTAAAAAAGCAGTGCATGTGTTTAGAGGGCGGTAAGGTTGCAGAAATATGAAAATAAGTTATTAACTGAGTCTTGTATAATAGAATATCTATAAGCTGGCGATAAAGGAATTTCAACTCAACTGAAAAATAATAACTCGGTCTTGGTAAGCATGAAATCACTTTATCTTTCCCGCCAGATACACAAAATTAATGTTGCGGCGTTGGTCACTGTTTATGTTGACAGCACTGTAGCTTGTGCCTTGTTTCCTCAACGCAGGCAGGCGGTTGTTTGTGTTGACGGTGTTAATAATTGTATTAATTTGATATCTTTACGAACGTTTATTAATACAGGTAATTTATATTGTTTGTAATGATGATTACTTAATACCTAAACTTGATCCGCAGAAAGAACTATTATTTAAGTTGAAACATAAGCGTTGTAGATGGCGTACTACTTCCACATTTATGTAGTTTATTTAGTACTAACGTTTAATGTTTTCTCCAGCTAAACTTCCTGAAAGGTTTAACAATGAGCAAAGTTACTAACTTTTCGGAAAACGAAGATGATCCTGAGGTTTACGAAAGTTCCGGTGATGAATGGAATAGTAGCTCAGAGGTAACAGTAGTTATGTATTTTTCTCCAGTTCAGTAACACTTGTTTGTTTTAAATTTGTAGAAAGCGTCCAATAACCGACGTTCTTCTCAGAGGTTGAGTAAAAAGCCGAGAATAGTAGTCGATGCTGAGAGTAGCAGTAGTAGTTCCAGTGATGAAGAAGATGATGATGAGAGTTCAGACGAGGAACCGAGAAGAAGAAAATCCAAAAACGGATGGAGCAAGAAACAAAAAGGATCGAATATCAGTACTAATTCGACTAATTCCAATCCAAATAATACCTCTAACACAAATTCTAATACAACTTCTCCATCTTCTGATTCGGCTAAACCAGTGCCTGCAGTTGCGGTACCTGTTTCACGAGGTATTCACAGAAAGTTTATACCGAAAACTATCTATTCCGAAGATTATGCTGTAAGTAAATATGTTTTTCATGTGTATGTAATGAGTCTTCTGTTTAATATTGTTATACTGTAAGACTTTAACATATTTCGGTAATTCTGTATCGGTAATTCTGTATTTTAGCTGGATGTTGAAATTTTCACAAAATAAGTGCTCTTCAAGCCGGCAACGGATGGAGAGCAATAATATAATATATATTATAGCTTTGTAATGAGATGTATACCTACTTCTTTGCATTTGTCTGCAATTATCAATATATATTATAGCTTAAGTCCATGGCGTTCCGTTCATTAATATGGTGAGCGATATTTTCGTAATATATAAGATATAATATATATTATATTATCTCTCTCCATCCTTTGCCGGCTTTAGAACAACACACTCTTTACACACCGCAAAAAAATAACCATTCCATAAAGAAAACATTTTCCAAAACTTCAGAAAAGAGATGGAAGATAACCAAACTTCCAAATTAATACGCATGCGTCTCCATACTTTTCAATCTTATTGTGTCTAAGGTATCGAGCCAAATCATCCCACGATTTTTTGTCTCTCATGTTTTTAGATGCTATTAGTATGTTGGCAGGCAAAAATATGACGTGTTGCCATAACAATGCCATTTTTGTGTTAGTTTTAGTTAGACGTATTTGTAGTTATAAATATTAAGTTTAAACAGCTGAGTACATGAACTTATAGTTGTTCAGTTTACGATGGTTTCCTGTTTTGCTGAAAGCTGCAACTTCTTTTTATTTTATTATACATAGAAAAAATTTGTAACCATCTGCAAAAAAGGAAAACCAACTTAACCTGAACAACTAACCCTAAGAGTCCATGTACAGGGTGGTGACGTGAACGTTAGAACCTCAGTTATTTTCGCTATTTTTGGAGTTGCATAATAAAGTTCAAAAATAAAAGTTATAGAAAAATCACACTTATTTTCCAATAATCATTTCAGAAAACAATCGAGAATCGCATTTTGGAGATACGAACTTTACTTTGGTTTTTTTAAATGGAACACCCCATATTACACCATCTCGAAGGCCATAAAAAAAGCTTTTTAATGATATACAATACATACTATTTTTCTTAAAAACCATACTAGATATTAAATTTTTTATTTCGTTAAGTAGGTACTATGAAGTCACTGTCTAATCCAAAATAGTAGTTTGTGCAACAAGAGTGGATGTGATATCCATATCGCACGATAAAGAAGTTTGAGCACGACGCCGTAGGCGATATGGATAAACCACTCGAGTTGTACAGTATACTTTTTGTACGACCAGCTTAAACAAACTACAAACTTTATTAAACATTAATATATCACACAAATACACACTGACAGTTACTTTGACAGCTTACGCACTAATTTGATTTTAAAACAAATTCGCGAAAGTAAAACAAATGAACCCAATAGGTCGATACTCGATACTCACAAATTCACCAATATGTGACAGTGATTTATATATCATGACAAATTTCCGCTGTTACTTTACTATATAAAATTTTCCTTATACGTGAATTCTTTGTATCGAAGGTAAATCCCTATTGAGTTCATTTGTTATATTTTCGCGAATAGTTGTCTATATACTTAATACACGAACTGTGATTGGTCGGTTTCATTTCATATCCATCCTAGAATTGATATTAAATATATCCGTTCAGTTAACTGGAATTGCCTACTTATCCATTCTACAGAGTGTACAGAAAACAGCAAATTTACATAAGGGAGTAGAAAAAATATATATCAATCATTGAATTTTTCCATTTTATTTAAAATAAACAAAATTAGTTACCAATAAATGTCTTGACAGAACTAACGTGCCTATTGTTTACTTTAAATGACATACTTTTGTTTTCCACGGCTAATTTGACAATTGATAAATTTGCAAATTTATAGTAAATTAGACAAAAATTTTAATTTTGGTATAATAAAATTAAAATACAAATTTAAAAAAAAAACCCAACAAAAATATCGACTAAATAACTAATTAAAAAAAAAAATAAACACAACTTTAAAAATTATGAAATTTTCTGTGGCTAATCGAACCTGTCTTCGGAGGCCAAAACACTTCCAAAAGAAAAAAAAAAAAAAAAATTATGAAATAATATGGAATATTATAATTTTAAGAAAAATTTGGGTTCATTTAATTAGTTCAATATAATTAATTTTGATTCCATAAACGAACTCTTATGATTTAAATCCAGCTTACATTTTCTTTATGTCCTCGAGATTTGCTTTCTTATATGCATGAATATATCGGGAGCTGCTGTTTTGAATATAACTATTTAGTAGTTCGTCTTTACAGCAGCCCCCGACATATTCATGCGTATAAGAAAGCAAATCTCGAGGACATAAAGAAAATGTAAGCTGGATTTAAATCATAAGAGTTCGTATATGGAATCAAAATTAATTATATTGAACTGATTAAATGAACCCAAATTTTTCTTAAAATTATAATATTCCATATTATTTCATAATTTTTAAAGTTGTGTTAATTTATTTTTTTTATAGAAGTTATTTAGTCGATATTTTTGTGTCGGGGGTTTTTTAAAATTTGTAATTTAATTTTATTTTATACTTTTTAAACTAAACATATACATACAACATAGCGTATTATATCACTAGTCCCACACAGAACTTTTTAACCTTTAAGCTGACACGGTTCAATTTTGTATTCTGCTAGTCGCACACAGTCTACAAGACCGGTTCTATTATAAATATATTTATGTTATATTTAATTTTAATAAAAAAAAAATTGTATTTTTGTATACGATTTTTATATAATTTTAAGAAATAAAAAGAAAAGAAAAAATTATATAAAAAAATATTTTTAAGAAGCTTTTATTTAAAAAACTACTAAAAAGTAAAAATAATTTTTTAAAAATTCATACACCTCTCTGGAAACCAAAAGCTTTGGGAACGGTCATATATAGTTACTTTGCTCAATTGAGCGCCCCCAAAGCTTTTAGTTTCCAGGTGTATGAATTTTAAAAAAATTATTTTTACTTTTTAGTAGTTTTTCAAATAAAAGCTTTTTCTTAAAAATATTTTTTTTATATAATTTTATTTTTTACTTTTTAGTCTACTTATTTTACAGACAGATAGACAAACCCTTTATTTGCCACCGCCATCCACCCCTTCCCTCTCCCGTCTTCCCACTCCTTCAGCTCCCCTTTCCCATCTCTTCCCACCTCTTTCCACCCCAGCCCCACCTTTTCTCATCCCTTTCCCGCCTCTTCCCGCCCATTCCCACCTCTTCCCACCCCTTCCCCACCTCTCCCACATCCGCCATATTGAATTTAGAATGACAACACATAGTTTATCGTATCTTACTCGTCAAACCCTTTCATTTGATACCCATATCAAGGGGGTTGTGAAGAAAAAGACGATCCGCCAGCTTGGGAATTTGGGGATTGAATTTAGAATGACGTCACATTGTTTATTGTATTTTACTTTCATTTGATACCCATAACTAAAGAGCCGACCCGCGATCTTGGGACGTCCGCCATATTGGATTTAGACCGATAATGGCTACAATATGTTGCATTGTCACCGGACTTATGCACGTGTGCCAAATTTCAAAGCTCTAGCTTAATTAGAACTATTTTTTTTGTGTTGCTTCTAGATGTAATCGTTTCAGAAAAGACCTAATATTTCATTCAACCTTCTTTTCCATCTCCTCAGAGTCCAAATTTTAAAAAAATCCTTTCTTGGTGGTTGCCTACGTCATTTGAGAAACATCTATACAAAAATTTAAGTTTCTAGGCCCAGCGGTTTGAATCTCAAACATACGAGTCAAACTTATCCTCTTTTTGGTGGTTAAAAATATACGGGGGGTGTTCCATTAAGAAAAATCTAAGTAAAGTTTATATCTCCAAAATGCGCCTTACAATTGTTATTCTGAAATGAGTTTTGAAAAAATACATGTAGCCCAGTCAATGAACGTTCAATAAAAGGGTCTAGAGGGAAATGCCGAGATCACAATTTTTTACTTGAGGGCTGTGTTTGGACTATTTAGGAGGTAAACATACCCCCCCACCTCCCCGAACGTAGGAGGTGGGAGGGGTGCAGGGGGGCACGAAGAAGGCCCCGGTTTTTGGTTTTTTCGCTCATATCTCGAAAAAGTGGCTATATGCAAAATTAAAGCTGACTAAATTTTCTACAATAATGTTTCTATTATTTTTTTTCAAAAGTCAAAAATTGTGATCTCAGCATTTCCCTCTAGAAACCATTCACTGACTGGACTAATGTGATTTTTCATGTGTTACTTTCACAAAAATTGGTAGAAACAACAGTTTTTTTTAGAGCAGAATCTGCAAAAAATATAGTTTTTTGCATTTAAAAAACCAAAGTTGACCTTGAAGTCCTCCACCAAGCTTTAAAAAAATATAGCCATTAGATCCCACTTTTCAAATGATGAAACTTTTGTCTGAGGCATTTTTCTCGAAAATTTTTTATTTTCAAATTATTCGCGTTTGTCAACTTAACACATTCAGTGCTGATGACACGGATCCGTGTCACCCCGCCCATGTGGCTATGTGCGCATGACACGGATCTGTGACATTCGTGCTAATAATGAAGGTTAATAAGTGGTGACCTAATAAAAAACAAAATAGCACACAGGGTCGGCATAGTTAAAAAAGTCAGCAGTTAATGTGTTAAATTTCCCACCTGGTATACTATATACCAATTTTATGGACTTTTACTTGCTTGATTTAATCTACCCCCCCCCCATTTACTCTAATTTACCCTAATTTACCCTCCAACCCTTCAACGGAATAAGATCAAAATGTAATCTAGTTCAAGATATCTTTAAATTTTATATAAATTAGTGAACCATATTTATATAGAATGTATGCCATATTACCTGTGTAGGGTGTAGGGCTGGGTTTTCCCGAAATTTTATTTTGTGTAAGTATCTATGATAATTTAGTTTTATTAGCAACTTTGCCACACAAATAACAGTACATTAAAATGAGTAGCTTCCCAATATGTTTATCCATATTCAATAAATATAATCTTGTCTATGTAGCTTATAGTAGAAGCACATAGGGCTAGATTAGGTTTCGTCGGAAATAAATGATTAAAGTTGGAGACAGTTATTTTGTTAAAAGGCATGTTTCTATGTACGAAAATCCATGTTTCCATCTTTAGCTTCACGGGCCTCACCTTCTGCACCTTCTGAAGGTTAAAATATTTTGATTAAGATATCTCAAGAACTATTCATCGTAGAAAATTCGTTTTTTCGCCAAATTAAAGGTCTCTTTATTACGAAGAAAAAAAGCTATTATGGATTTAGACATATCTCTGTGCATTTTTAAGTTATTCGAGAAAAAAGTTCTCTGTCGCTTCATCACTGTAAAACAAGTGGAACACTCTCAAAAATATTCCTAAATAAAAAAGTTGCATCCGTTCTTTAGTTTTAAAACGATGTATATAACAATAATTAACTACAAGGCGAGCAGTTGCCACCTACAAGAAGTAGTTTCTATCCGGCAGTAAATAAAGCTAGGCTGCAGCTCCTTATATTAGTCGAGGAGCCCTCCCTAACTGTACGTGCCCCCCCGATCCTTGGGGACAATATTTTTCATGAAGATTAAAGCCTAATGAACCATTCTAGACATGTCCTAAAAAAACTGGCTGTACTTTCAAAATGGCGGCCATATGTTAAAAAAACTGGTGCAAATGTTGTTTTTGTCATTTAATACAAAAACTAAAAAAGACTGACAAAAACTTTTTTCACAAAAAACGTGTATAAAATTTTCTACAATTTTGTTCCTATACAGTATTTTGATAGGACTTACCATTTTCCAGATAAATGAGTCCAAAATTAAGAAAACATGGAAATTCATATATCGGTAAATCATTTAGAGGAAATAACTGACAATTATTATTGTAAGGCGTATAATTATAACTTTATTGACATTGTTAACATAACAAAAATTAAAATAAACTGAAAAAAATTAATAACAATAATATTATAATTTGCAGACATTTATCTCGAAAACGGTAACAATGGCTTATGAACAGATTAGGGTTATGTGGATAGTGAATCTTTTGGATTCTGCTTGCTCATTCCAATAAAATTATATATAAATTACTCTTTGATACCGGATTTGACAATAAAAGATGGCTTAAGTATTAACATATCCACATTAACCTCCGATTAAAGAACTTATATCTAGATACATAACAGGCTATCTTTTCACTATATACCTTGTTTGCTCCTAACATAGTCACATTATATGTCCATTAAAATGGATAGATGAACATCACATCCCATAGGCAACAGTGGCGTTGTGTGTGTAGAAAATGTGTAGAATGGTAAATATTTTCATTAAAATGAATTATTGCAATTCCTGCATTACTGGCTCTTTACACAACGTGATGTAGGTATACGATATTACAGTAAGATAAAACAGTAAGATAAATATGTATTGAAAGGATATTAAAATTTAATTGCTATTTACTTTATAACTGTAAACTGAACTTCATCATGTTACGACTATGGAACGATCGATTTTCTTCTTTTCTAAACTGCTTTCTGCAAACGGCACAGCACCTCACTATTTATTTGCACAAAATATATTGTCACTGAACTGTGTAAATATGAATAGAAAATATTATTTAGGTATTAAGCAAATCACAACTTAAAATAAAATTACTTTTTCACCAGTTTTTGGTCGGAGAACACGAAAAACATTTATTGACATTAATGGCCGAACTGTCAACTGACATTATGATAATCGAACTGAAGCCGATCATGCACGAGCGGCCGCGAATACGCCGATGGGCCAATCAGCAACTTATGGGAAGAAGTGCCTTAGATTGTGAGTCTTTCAGCGACAAATAAATCAATGCCATTATGTATCTAGATATAAGTTCTTTAATCGGAGGCATTAACAGAAGAGTACGGACTTCAAAAATGTTCGGTATTACTGGGCTTTCATTCATTTACTGAATGCAATTCAGTCAGCGCCTTCAAGGGAATAGGAAAGATAAAACCCCTAAAAATGTTAATTTCTCCCAAATATACCAAATATATTCGAACATTTCAAGATTTGGGGAGCAGCTGGAATATTGATAATAAATTACTCGCATCATTAGAGGAGTTTACATATGGATCAAAGAAATGCGCTAGCGAGGACGAGCTTCGCCTAATTGCCATTTGACAGAAATGCGGTGACAAATCAAATAGTTTCAATGCAACAATGATCACTGGTGTACAGGGTGTCCGGAAACAAAGTAGAAAAAAATTAACTGTAGATTCTTCAGCCCAAATTAATTGAGGTTCTTCATATAACATTTTTCAAAATACCCCTTCGTTGTCAATTTACAGTCCCTTTAAAGGCATAGGGGTACGTTAGAAACTGTTTTCATTTTTGTAATAAAAATATGATATTCCAAAAAGCAAAATATTTGGCATATCGACTACGCTTATTGAAAGGCATCTTGTGAATTTTTTTCACCCCCTTGAGTGGTTCATCAAAGGGTGGAATAGGCAAGACCTAATATATTTTTAAAAATAATTTTAGAATCCATTCAATTTACATTTCAGAATAAAATATTCTTTGATTCCCTTGTTTATTCTAAAACTTTATCTTCTCTTTAAAAATAAAATTTACGTTTATGCAATTGAGTTCATTTCAATCATTACTGAACGATAATGTTTTAAAACTTTTAGTAGGCTGCCTTCAAGTTTCAATTTGACAGTAGTATTAACATTTAAGTATTCATGGGAATTAAGTCTACCACATGTCAATTATTTAAAATAATTTAAATGTACAGGGCTGTAAGTTGACGAGAGGATATTTTGAAAAATGTTATATGAAGAACCCCAATTAATTACTACTTTGTTTCCGAACACACCCTGTATATCATATAAAAAAGCGCTTTTAAAACTACCTATTGATAATTGTGGCAAACGATGTATAAATGCAATTCATCTATTCAGGACAGAACATTTTGAAATAATGCATCATTTTAGTTCAAAACTCAATTTGTATAGTTTCCACCAAAGCAACGTAGATACCTCACATCTTCTTATTTTGTTGAGTGTTCTATTGCATAAATAAACTAAATTAATGACAGGTATCCTTACCATTTTGAAGCTTACAGCATCACCTACAATTGTTTTGGAAGCATGTTTCAAATCAAGTGCAACAAAAAAACATAATTTTCCAAATTACCTCTCTAACTATTCGAAAAATTATAAAAGTTTATGAAACCTTTTTCTTTCTATACAAAAATACAATCATTTCAAAACAAAAATCAAGTCGCTATCTCATACCGTTCACGAGATATGAAAGATTGAAGAAAACACCCCTTATGGGGGGGGGTGAAGGTCGAAGCCCGCTCATCTGAGAGTGGAAACATGAGTTATCTTAAATAAAACAATGTAATTCAACAGAAAAATTATGTTTCTAACTTTAATCATTTATTTCCCATGCCATGACATGTGCTTCCACTATTACTTACAAAATTGGTATTTAAAATACATAATAGTGCTATAATTAATATAGCACAGACGACAGAACATTTTAAAGTGAAACCCACAAAAATTCGCAAACTGAATAATTTTTTTTTAATGAGTTCGTGATAGTGTATAGAATAATATCCTAGAAAGTTTACATTTCGCTCGGATGCGGAACAAAAAAAAAAGTGAAAAAAATTTTTATCCATTTTTTCAAAATTTTGAAATTAAGTCAGGGTAGGAAAAAATAAAAAATACAGGTGGATAGACCACATGTTTCTGAACAAAAGATATCTTAATAAAATTTATCGCTAAAGCCACGGTATTCCTGGAAAAAAATAATGAAGTAACTTTGTCACTTTGCGCGGCCAGCGCACGTTAAATGCATACTATGGAACCTCCAAACATTCTTAGCTGTTCTATCGACTAAAATAAAGCTTTTTTTCTCATTCTGATTACACATTTTTCTTAGTGAATAGGAGGATAAATAGTGAGTATGAAGGGATAATATATTATTATGAACGCATACACAGACACCACACATAGCCGCTGATTCGCTTGCATGAATTTTTACGTGCCTTTACTGTATTGTATTTATTACAGGTACAGCTATCCACATTTCATTCAGTTATATCCAATGAATTCCTTATACATTTGTTAATGTATTGGAAAAGTTTCAGAATTTTTATTCAAAACAATCAAAGATATTTTCATTGTTATAAGGATAAGATCGTGAAAATCGCAATTTCTTATCATGATCTGATTGGTCATATTTTCGAAAAAATGCATACAAGTAAACGATTTTGTGTTTGAATATTCGAAAAGTATACATTTTTTCTAGAGGTGCAACGGATATCGGGTTACTATCCGGTATCCGGCCACTTTATTACTATTCGGCTAGGCACCGGATAGTGACTTGATATCCGGCCCAAACCGGATAGTTAAAAAATAAAAAGAGGTATAAAGAATGACAGTTTTACTATACTAATTGGAGTTAGTATACCAAGGGTCACTATTACTTTAAATCCGTGCTCCTTTCAAATAATAATCAATCTCCTTCGCCATTGAACTTTTCTCCGAAACCTTCTCATTAAGGGTAGGATTTTGGAGATCAAACCAAAAGCAAACATTTAAAACTATTTTAGATACTTGTTGGTGTCCTAATGAATACAACTATTTTTTTTATTGTAAATTTCTGTCGTATTTGAATATTGTAGTTTGTCAATGAAAATAGTTCCTAATTTCATTATTAGAGCATGTCATTTAACTATACAGAATCGGAAAGTGTTCATTTTGGTATCGCATAGTTTCAACGACTTAACCGACCGCCCACAATAAAGGCGTCTACCAGTACTCTAGCAGAGGCAAAGAGTGATATGCCCCATCATGTACATCATTGCTTGCTTCGCTCTTGCTCTTATTGCCATACCAAAACCAAGACTTTCTGATTTTGTATACAAAATTTATGATAACGACTGTATAGGGTTGTATTCCTTATAGCAATGGGAAGTATCTGAAATTATTTGAAAGATTATACCATGTATAGTTTTTTAAATGTTTATAATAATCCGAAAATAAACGCATATTTCCCTCTCACTCCCCAAATCCCATCGTTAACACTGCTATTCGCTTTACCCACTTTGTCAAAATAGTTCTAAAAAGTGTTGTGAATATCGGCAGTAACATTATCTTGTGGGTTTCTCTTACATTGTTTACTAGAAGGAGAAAAACCACTTTCACTATCACTGCTTGGAAATGAATTATCACCACTATTTTTTAAAGCCTCCAGCAGAATAATTTGGCGGGATTTTTCAGCCTTTTTTATTGAATAAACTTGTTTTAAATCTGGAGGTCTAAAAGAGTTGCCAGTAAGTATTTTTTGTCGTCGAGGTCGTCAAAACGTGTTTTCAATCCAACTTTCAATGTAAGCCGGATATCCGGTATTAGGAATCCGGCCAAAACACTATCCGTTGCATCCCTAGTTTTTTCAAATAAAAACTTTTTCTTAAAAATATTTTTTATATACAATTTTATTTCAGCAATAACTTATGTTTTAATTACCAATTTTTATGGATTTTTATGGATGAGCTACAATTAATAAAAAAATAAACCGAATTAAGAATCATAATACAGCAACATAACGTACATATTAACAACAATAACTTTAATAACAAAGTTGTATATTATCAATAACGCACATAGTAACAAGATAACTACAAAATATTACCTAACAGAATAATTGTACTAAAAACAAAAATGCAGATATTGTCATAAAATGTATAAAAAGTATCCACATGGAAAAATGTCAGTGGCGTACCACTTTTTTTGGTAAAAAATATCAGGACATGTTTGCAGGGACGCCACTGGTGGAGCGATAAAATAACTTTTCTAACTAAAATATGTGGTTTTATATCCCATTGACACATCTCAAAATTGAAAATAATATCTAAAGTACTTTCTGAGATATTAAAAATAACGATTTAAACAAAAATTCAACACCCTGTAGAAAAAATTTTTAAGCCGTTGCGGACATATGTTCATATGAACTTTTCTTCATAAAATGACCTAAGGATATTAGCACGTCATTAATGAACACCCTGTAGGTTTAGGAGGTGATTAAATCCTTTTTAATTTTTTTTTTTGTCAATTGCTGATGTTTTTTCTAAAATTACATATTGTCCTCTCTGCAATTAATGTGCCCCAAAAATTCGAGATAATACGATGCTGGAGAGTCGGTTGTGGAGACATATTTCTTGGAGAATCAAGGTATTAGTGCGATGGGTTGTCCAGGGAATTCATATTCATGGTCAACATTGTTTTTTTTTTTAATGGAAATCCTTATTTTTTTTTAGATTCGTATTCTATGTAAAAAAATAAACAACTTTTGTTTCGATCTTTTTTTTTGTTAATCGCATTTTTTGCGAATAATTAAGCATTGGATGTAGTAACAGCACATCTATGTAACAAGAAAACAAGAAATTTTATGAAAATTTTCTGCATAATGTGCTGGACAACCATCCTGCTGGAACCACGTTTATCATTTCTTGTAAAGGTAAATCTTCAAAAAGTTATGCAGTGAATGAACATGCAGTAATTGGCATTATCATGGCTGGTGGATTGGACGAGGTGGTCCAGTACACACTGATTTGCATGATCATCTGACTTGATCAGATTTTTTTGTGGGGATATCTTAAAGAAAAGGTGCTCAAAAATTTGAACATTGTTCCATTTTCCTTATTTTCTAATTACAGAAATGTGCTGCTTCTATATTTCGACTTACAATGCTTTATTCGCAAACAATGGAGGCAAAAAGAAAAATGGTTGAAACAAAAGTTGCTTATTATACTCTTCGCAAGAACGAAGAGTATATTGTATTTGATGGGCACATTTCTAAAATCGTAAATATCGCTTGTAGAGAAAAAAATTTCATATCATTGTGTCCGTCTGTCCGTCCGTTCGTCACGTTTCTTGTAAGCACGATAACTTATGAAAGAAAAGTCCGATTGTATTGAAATTTAGAAACTAAGTTAGTGTTAGCTAGAGGAAGAACCCTATTGTTTTTGAAGAAAATCGATCAATAAATAAAAAAGTTATTAATTATTTAATTTAAAAAAAATATATTCTCTTAATTTTTGTCGCTTGTACTGAAATGGAAATCTTGCGAAATATTATTTCCATAATATATTTTTTTTTTGTTTATGAATTTTACTAATATATATTTCATAGAAGTACGAGTTGAAATATGTATAAATGTCGAAAAATATATATCACGCATAAGCAATTTTCACAGCAATAGCTGGTGGCGCAGCGGCTAAAGCTTTGCGTTTTCCGGCGCCGGTGTGGTGCAGCATACCGGCCACGACAATGAAAAAACTTAGAGTGTTAGAACACAAATTTATGCGCCTCATCTCTGGTTCAGACAGGTACACCTCCCTCAGAGATTTATACGCACGATATCATGACATAACCCCACTAGCGGACTACATCCAAGAAATCTCCCAGAAATTCTATCAATTCAAACTGGGCGATAGTCCGCTTACCCGCAACATAACCCGAATTAGACAGCATAATGCCATACTTTTCGATATAAGACACCCCCTACCATACCAGACGTTGCCTATTTTCCGGCAACTCCCTTAGCCAAACTTTCCACTACTACAACTTATCACTATCCTAAACTTTGCCCTTTCTCTACTTACATCTTTAATATTTTTCTATTCCCTC
Organism: Rutpela maculata; assembly: GCA_936432065.2. Classification (NCBI taxonomy): domain Eukaryota; kingdom Metazoa; phylum Arthropoda; class Insecta; order Coleoptera; family Cerambycidae; genus Rutpela; species Rutpela maculata. The sequence goes on along the minus strand of OW386285.2, from coordinate 97,622,963 downwards.
TCTGTTTGTTTATTTTGTTCTCGTTCATCCTTTTCTGTTCTTTTGTCCATTTTTGTATCCAAATTCCATTTAGGCCAATAAATTTATAAAAATCTTAACTCTTTTAATCCTTAACTTTCATTTCACCACATTTTCCTGGCAGGAAGACCACCAGGGTGGAATTGCTTCGAACGGGTTTTTTCGTTGAGTTTTGTTTTCCCGTGCCAGCAACCAAAATTTCAAAGTGTTCGCGCTCGTGTTGTGCGCGAAATCGATAATTTGTATTGTGCTATTTTAGTTATTTTTAGATATTTTCATATATCATGTTTTTTAAAAGTTATTGTTAGTTTTAAGTTTAAACCTTATAAACAGGAGCTCTAACCCCCTCACTAACTATTGTTTAGTCAAACTGGACCTGCGCCGCCCAGCCTTACACTCACCACGGCGCTGCGCGCTGTGTATGTCTGGCTGGCTCCGGGACAGTTTCTGGGGAGACACATTTATAATTTAATTTAAATAAAGTATTGTTTGATTTGATTGATTTTGCTTTGCGTTTGCAATCCAAAGGTCCCGTGTTCGAATCCAGCACAGGTTGGAGGTTTTTTTTTCTTCATTTTTTTTTTCATATAATTTTGTTTCACAACATAGATGGTATCACAAAATTTAGGATGTCCAAAAACTAACATTATTTACAAGAAAACTGCAAAGAGTATCCTATAGAATGTGTAACAATTATATATAAAAAGCTCAGTAAATTGGTGAAGAGTACGTTTTTAGCTTGTTTTTTCATGCAGAATACGAATCTGTAAAGAAGTTTCCATTTAAAAAAAATGTTGACCTTCAAATGATTGTAAAATCCTCCATCAAACTAAAATAAATTATGGTCATTAGATCCCGACTTTGAAATGATGAAACTTTTTTCTGAAACATTTTCTTTGAAAATGTTTCATTTTCGAGTTATTCGTGTTTGCCAACTTAAATGCTCCATCTGATATATTGCAGACTGCCTACTTTCGGGGGCCTTCACACTAATTGAATTCACTACCACTTAATTACTTTTTATTAGGGATTTACCGAATTTCCAATATTTTTTAAAATTTTGAACCATTTACCTGGAAAGTAATAACTCCTCTAAAAATATTATTTAGGAACAAAACTAGCAAATTTAACGCACTTTATTGCTGTCTATATAAATATAAAATTTTATGTGCCATGGGTTTTCAGAGGTTATTGATGTGTCATAAAGTGTAAAAGATTGCAGAGCACTTCTATAGGGGATATAGGTACTTTTTTTTTTCATATTCAGCGGAAGCTAATGATATTTTACATTTTCACATAAGGGTAGAGAACTGCCCTTTTTTGGTGCCCTAAAATTACATTACTAAATAGATTTATAAAATTTACAACAAATAAAGTAGGTACTTAAATAATGAATAAAAAAAGTTTATGTTACATTCCATTTACAAAAGAAAAAATGTTAATTTTCATTAATTTGTCTGAATATTATAGAAAAACAAAGTTTTGGGAGATAATAGATTAGACCATGTAGTAGAAACAATGAAATTTAAATTTATTAAATAAAGATTTTTAAAAAGATGATAATGGTTTTAAATAGTATTTAGTAGGGATGGGACGGATGTGCTTTTGGCCGGATAACCGGATACAGTATATCCGTCCAGATCAAAATCCGGTCCGGCCGGATATCCTGTCTTTTCAAGCAGTCGCATTATCTACGAGCAAGTCGCGATATTTACAATTAAATTCCAGTCGCACCTGCATTGTCCATCCTGCCAATCTTGCACATTGCTGCAAGTAATTGTAATTACACGAAACGCTCATGGTATACCAGAACAGAAAACTAATAATAACACAGGTCTACAAAAAAAAAATTCTGATCCAAGGATTAAACCTATCATGCCTTAAGTATTTTTGTGTGCTGAATCCGAATTTTCAATTAAAAACATCTTCTACCGCGTAGATTTCGAGTAAATGCCGGTTTTTATCGTCAAAATACGGTTTTTTGACAATAAAAACCGGGATTTACACGCTGAATCCGAATTTTCAATTTAAAAACTTATTTAACGCGTAAATCCCGGGTTTTATCGCCAAAATACGGTTTTTTGATGTTTACTCGAAATCTACGAGGTAGAAAATTTTTTAAATTGAAAATTCGGATTCAGCACTCTAAGGCATGATAGGTTTAGTTCTTGGAGCAGATTTTTTTTTTTTGTAGACCTGTGTAATTAATAATAAATATTTATACAGGGTGTCCCAGAATTGAGTTCCCGGACGGAAACCTGTGATTCCTGAGTTCATATTGGGCCCATATAACCCAACTTACCTTAGTCCAAAAATGCAAGTACATCCTCTTAAAGTGAGACAGAAAAAAAAAAAATTTCCAATAACTTCCGTTATATGGAAGATAAAATTTTCAAATTTTGGTGGGAGTTGTATCTCTATAAGTAGTTAAGTACTCTATGTAAACTTGATAACAAGCTAATATCTTTTGTTTCTCAATTTTTTTTCATAATAATTAATATTTGTCTGACTGTAATTTTTTAATCACCCTGTAAAATTACGGAATACTTGAGCATTTTTACACAGCATTGAAAGGGCTGCAAAAAAAAGGTACTCTTAAAATTTTTTGTAATATCAATCAAAACTCAAAAAATTATCGTTTTTTCCTCTATTTGTATTTAACATTTATTTACAATTCTAGAATAAAATTTTGTAATAATGGAAAAGTACAGTTTATTTAAAAAAAAATACATTAATAAAAAATGCTCCACATGACGTGCACCTGTTTCAGTAGGTATACAAATCAATTCTCTTCAGTCAAATTAATCTTATACTTGCTATTTTTTGACGTGACTAATTAAGTTTTGTCAGGTTTCTGTTTCATGTTTCATGAGCACTTATGACCTACAGAGAAAAAACGATAATTCTTGATTTTTGGTTGATATTACAAAAAAATTTAAAGGTATTGATTTGTGTACTGAAACAGGTGGACGTCATGTGGAGTATTTGTTATGAATGTAGTTTTTAAAATAAACTGTACTTTTCTGCTATTAGAAAATTTTGTTCTAGAACTGAGTATAAATGTTAAGTACAAATAGAGGAAAAAACGATAATTTTTTGTATTTTGATTGATATTACAAACATTTTTAAGAGTACCTTTTTAGCAGCCCTCTCAATGCTGTGTAAAAATGTTCAAATACTCCGTAATTTTACAGGATGATTAAAAAATTACAGCCAGTCAAGTATTAATTATTATGAAAAAAAATTTAGAAACAAAAAATATTTGATTGTTATCAAGTTTACATAGAGTACTTATAGAGATACAACTCCCATCAAAATTTGAAAATGTTATGTTCTATAAAACGTTATTGGAAAAAAAAAATTCTGTCTCACTTTAAGAGGATGTACTTTCTCGGGGATGCATTTTTGGACTAAGGTAAGTTGGGTTGTATGGGCCCAATATGAACTCAGGAATCACAGGTTCCCGTCCGGGAACTCAATTCTGAGACACCCTGTGTATGTGTGTACTTGGTTCTATCCCCAGTTATGATGTTTTTGTATTTATTAATATTATGATTTTCTAAGGAACTTCATTCTCAGAAGAACAACCAGCATCTGTGTTTTAAAATTACATATGCATTTTGTGTAATTACACATCAAATTAAAAAGTAATTTCTCGCGATCGTTAGTAGTTGCTGTTTTTGTCATTAGCAATACAATGGAGAAAAATAGCTATACATATCACTACCACCACTATTGTATTAGCAAAGAATTTAAGACTTATTTTTTTATATTTGTTATTTATTTTGATTGTAGTTTCTAGTTCATTGTTAATTTTATAAACATTTTGATATATAACTGACAATTAATAAATATCATTTAAGTTTCATGCATTTTGTACAGTTTTTATTTTGCCGGATATTTTTTCATATCAGGCCGGAGCCGGATATTCGGTTTGGAAGCCGGATTGGCCGGATGCAGTAGCCGGATCGGATATCCGCCCCATCCCTAGTATTTAGTCTGTCGGAACTTTTAATGCAGCAATGTGACCTATACCAAATTGAAGATTTTTACATTAGAAACAAAATTGTAGAGCGGAAAATTTCCGATCAACATGAGTATTTGAAATTTTTCTTCAGTAGCTGATTTTCCCTCGTGAGCACGGGTGCATGTATGTATATATGCTTTTGCACTTTTCTTCTGTATTTTGAGCGCAAACGATGCATTTTATGAAAAATAACAACAGGCAAAAGTTGATAAGGGAAAAATTTTCTAGCTACAAAACTTGTTTTTTTTTTGTTTTTTTTTTTTCATACATTTTTCATAAAAATGCATCGTTTGTGCTCAAAATACAGAAGAAAAGTGCAAAAGCATGCTCATCGTGCTCACGCGGGAAAACCTACTACTAAAGGAAAATTTCATACCATGTCGATCGGAAATTTTCCGCTCTACAATTTTTGTCTCTTGAATATTTTCCCTAAAATGCATAGTTTTAGAGTAAAATGTGAAAAAAGGCGAAAAAATGCGAAAAATGATATACAGAGTGACCCATCTAAAATTTGTATTTACTGTGCGATTTGAATCAAATTTTACTAAAGTATAGAACAAATTATGATCTAATTATAACCAGAAAAACATTCATCTTCTACAAATTTAAAGCCACCTGCGGTACCAAAATACGCGGAAAAAATAAAAAAATCGTACTAGGCATTTTTTTATCGGAAAATTTTGTTAATGAAACTTGTTCAGAATTATCCAGGAACCTTAAGTCCAAAGTTTAATTAAAATAAAAAATATTGGAATTTTGATTAAAATAATATCCAAGTCAGAAAATATCATTTTAATGGGTTTTTTTTGTTTAGAAAACTGTACTATGACAATTTTGTTTGAAATTAAATCCAAGGTGCCAGGTAGTTGTCAAGTACTTTGCAGTTTTTTTAAAATAATTATCATTAATATTTTTTTAATTTTGATTAAATTCTGGACTTAAGGTTTCTGAACAAGTTTCATTAACAAAATTTCCCGATAAAAAAATGCCTAACAAGATTTTTTAAATTTTTTCCGCATATTTTGGTACTAAAGGTGGCTTTGCATTCGTAGGAGGCTAATGTTCTTCTGGTCATAACTAGATCCTAATATGTTCTATATTTGAGTAAAGTTTGATTCAAATCACACAATAAATAAAAATTTTAGAGAGGTGCCCCACTTTTAAATGGGTCACTCTGTATATTTGTCTATTTCTCGGGAATCACCCTTTTTTATGACTGCGGGTTGTGACAGTTTTGTATCTAATGTAATGGTATAGGTCACATTGCTGCACTAAAAATATCGACCAAAAATGTTAATTCCGACGGACTAATTGTAAAATTTCCGGAAGTATTTTTTACGGAAATATTTCCTATTTTCCACTTCTTGGAAAAGTTGGAAACATTTTACATAACCTCAGAATATGATACACAATTGACTGTCAGTTTCGACTTTATTCTATCATTTTGTTTCTAGATAATAAAATTTAAAACAAAACTTGAAAATAAAATGAAATTAAATAGTTACGATTCCATGATAATACAGTCTGTAGACAAAAAAAACGTGAATAATTCCCACAAGCATTTTTCTGTTTGTAAATGTCGAGGGCGTTGTCACAATCATTAATTAATGTTTTCCACAAAAATATCATTGCCGCTTCGACCGCCATGTTGAAGAAATGACGGTCAAAATAGGTTTTTCTCAATTTTCTCCTTGTTTTACCCTAAAATTAGGTAATACCAACATTGTAGAAAACGAAAAAGCTACAACTCAGATTTAAATTATTTGTTTTAAAATTGCAGCAGCTTGAAGTTTGAAAAATTATGAAATTTTCGAAATGCTGTAATTTGTAAACAATTGACAGTGGAAAAAAATTATTCGGATAAAACTTTTATAAAAGTTTATAATCTGCAATATTGATAATAGCTGATTACTACGTAGGAGCAAGGGGTACAGAGATAATTGCAAAAATCTGCAGTGAAACATAAATTTTCACATTTTTGGGCGAGTGGAAATCATAAAGTATTAGCAAAAAGAAAAATTGTGTTCACAGATCCGTGAATACTCGAAAAACTTAGATAAAATTCATTCTTTTAAAGAAATAACACGACTGTAAATGAATTTTATTGATTATGCAAAAATAATAATGAGTATTAATAACATCGGAACAAAGGAGCAGACATTTATTAATAATAATAACCGTCTTTATTCCACAATAATGTAATATACAAACAAATAGACATAGACACATATTTAAGTAAATTGTGGAAAAGGTGGAGTTCAAGCATTTTGGATTTGTCATCCAAAATGCTTGCTGTCTGGATTTTTCCTTCTATAAACCAAAAAATACTAACAATAAAGAAAAATAGCTTTTTTCATTTTCTACAATATTAGTAATACCTAATTTTAGGATAGAACTAATAGGGGAGGAGATAATTGGGAAAACCTATTTTGACAGTTATTTTCTCCACATGGAGGTCGTAGCGGGAACGATATTTTTGTGGAAAACGTTAATTAATGATTGTGACAATCCCCCCTATATTATACAATCCTTATAGGAATTATTCACGGGTCAGATGACAGATTGACTACTATAATTACATATGTAGATTATTTGCCTTACAATAATAGAGCGAAGGCTAGTGTATACCCCCCATCCCCCCCTCCCCCGTGGGAATTTCTGACTCACATATTTTTTTGTTGGTATAGCCATGTACTTTAAGGTTTTAGCTGTTTGCCCCTTGTCAATTACAGCATATCCCGGAAAGACATGGAGAACCACAGAAATACGGAGAAAATTATTTTTTACAAAAAAACTTTATTCTTTGCTCCTAATATTCCCATTTAACTTTAATTACTAAATTGATTTTTGCGAAGCCACAGAATTAGATGAGAAATCTATTTCCGTGCATTTTTTGCCACAAGAATCGAAAATGGATTTCTTTGAAAAAAAAGTACGAGTTGCCTACCAAATGTGTTACTGAAATCGCGGGATTGTCCATTATACAAGTTGCAGAAGCAAAAGCAGATGACAAATTGTTATGTGAACTGAAAGAGGTAGATTTTATAGCTCGTGAGTTGCACTATTATAATCACTGTCGTAAGGAATACACAAGACATCCTGATAGGCAACCCCATACCACTCCAGAAAGTGAGTCACCTGCACAGCAAAAGGCGCACAAAGAAGCATTTGAACATTCAACGAACTATGTTCAAGAAAGTATAATTGTTGGTGGTAATGTTGAACGCATGGCAATGCTGCATGAGAGATATTTGTTATTCATGACGGAACATTCACCACAATTCTATAATGAAAATTATAAAACTGATAAATCATATATCATTTTGGCAGCCAAACTACCGGAGTGAACTTGTGTACTCATTATGGATAGAACCTGGACAAGCCGTAGAAGCTGCTTCATCAGATATGGAAGAATACAAGAGGCTGCAATGATTTTGAGACGGCATGTCCAGCAGACATACGAAAATTCACCTGCAATGCCTTGGCCTCCTTCAGCCGAATTCCTGGCGTTGGATGAAACGAAGGCTCCTAATTTACTATGTGAATTTCTTTCATATGTAACGAGCAGAAAGTCACTGCTAGTTGCGAATGACAAAGTCAAACGCACAGTGAATTCCTATGCACAGGACTTATGCTATAACATTACTAATGGTAAATGGAAAATGTCAAAGCAATTGAGTTTAGGAATGACTATAAGGCACCTTACAGGAAGTGCAGAACTGGTAACTTTGGTAAATAGATATGGTTCATATTTACAATAAAAGAAATGGAAAAATATGTAGCTAATAATTTTATTTTAGCTATTTTCCCGGAAAACCAAGGAAACCTGAGGAAAAAATTTCTGACAAAATATTGGTTATAAATATATCTTCTTTAACTTAAAATTGAAATGAAATGGGAATTAATTCAAAAAAAGTCATTTTCTCCATATCTCTGGTTTTCCGGGCTTTTCCGGGATATACTGTAATTGACAAAGGGCAAACAACTAAAACCTTAAACTAGATGCCAATACCAACAAAAAAAACCGCTGCCCAAGGAATCACTACTTCCACATACAGATTTTCTATCCAAGTCACTCACAAGGAAAAAATTTTGTATGTGGAAATAATTGTTTATGGAACTTCAATAATATAATATTTGAAATCCTCTACCCCAAAAACCCATAAAACAATACCCCACATCGGTAGTGGGATGGGGGTGGTGATAAGGGTGGAAGTGGGGGTGGATGAAGCAAAAAAATATTTTGAGGTTTCTGGTTCTTGTACACACACTAAAGCATAATTTTTTTTTCATCCCCTTTAATAAAAGGGTGGGGGTGGTTAATGTCAAAGTTTTTTTGAGACCTTAACTTCTCTTGTATATACTAAATACCAGTTTTATGGACTTTTACCTGCTTGATTTACCTATTTATCCCAAATTTACCCCAATTTACCTCCCAACCCTTTGACGGAACAAGATGAAAATATAATCTAGTTCTAGATCTCGTTAAAGTACATATGTGTACCAAATTTTAAGTCAATATCTCAAACGGTTTCAGAGTAAACGTGCGCACAAAAAAAAGTTACAGACAGACAGAAATTTTTTTCGCTCAAACTTAAAATCTCGACGTTTCATGACATTCTGAGCCTATTTGAATAATAAAAATTTTTAAACATTTTTTTGTCATTACCATACTTCCACTGGATGTGGAAGTAAAATATGTGAGTCATTAATTCCCACGGAGGGGGTTCATATTGGCAGCTCATGGTCTATAAAGCTATACAAGCTATACATAAAAGATAATTTCCTAAAGCCCTAAAAAACATTTAAAAAACCAAGTGTTTATCTGTTTTTAATTTTGTTTAAATATATTTCTCCAAAAACCAATCCCTGAAGTTAAACAAATTAAATAAGTTTAATGTACATGTATAGACCACCACAATTTTGCAAACACTGGCTTAGAAGTTGGCCTGTTTACAACTAAATTACTTACCAGTTCTCACAAGGTCAAGATATTTTTTTATTTTTAGACCGGCTCATTCGTTATTCTCAAGAAGGATGCTCAAGTGGGTGATCCTTCGAAACATCCCTGTATTTGGAGGATAGATGGAAAGGCCCTTCTCCAGAAGTATGAAGCATTCGATGAGGAAGGAAAAGTGAGACATAAAAATACCTCTATTGTAAGTACTCAAATTTTTATTTGCACTCTATCAAGATGTAGCTTTATTTTGTACCTAGATTACAGTGAAGTGATTTCCACAGATACCAATCCACTGAACAGTATATTTCGTCAACAAAGTTGGCATCATCTGTAAATGATCAAAATACAGTTTTAATCATTTGCAGTAGTTGTCATAAACATTAAAACAATATAGAAAATATCTTATTCAGTGGTACACTTATTGCTTTGAAGTCATCAATTTATATTTTGTTTATTGTAAGCATAGCAAATTATTGTATTTAATTATTTTTTATTTATTTGTGTTCACCATGATTAGAAAATATTATTTAGGTATTATTAGCAAATCACAACTTATCAATGAAGCGGAAAAATCTTTAAATCTTCTGAACTCTCAAAAACATATCCGATTTGAATGAATTCTTTTTTAAATGCTTGTTAGATTTAATTATTCAAAAATTAAAATTTTTTGAAAAATATTGTGAAATTTAAGGTTTTTATATATTAAGTAAGGTTTTCGAATAAAAAATGTGTCTTCGAGGTTACTGATTAAGAATATATTGTTAAAAAAAAATTTCTGAAGCCGAAATAAAAAAAAATCAAAATGGCGGTTAAAATGTAGAGGATGGAAATTTTTTCTAAAGCAAGTGTTTTAAAAGGAAAAAAAATTAATTAATTGCCGGAAAATTATAATAACAAAATAGCGACATTTTGTAAAAAAAAAAATGCGAAAACACACATTGCTTCGTCCATAACTTCTTTATTTTTTATGATACAGAAACAAAAGTCATTTCAAGGACTGATTAATGATCTTTAATTCTGGTTCCTAAAAATTTCGATAGAAATTTTAGTTTCTAAGATATTCAACAATTAAACTAAATATTTCATCCTATAATCTTTCGAATGCCATTTATAAACTTAAATATCTCCGAAACTATTAATCCTATGTAAATATTAAAGTAAAACACATTCATTTCCAGCTTATGAGCTTTATTTTTTATTTGATTTTTTCACTTAAACTTATATTCATTGAAACTTTAAAAAAAAAAAATTTTTACGTTTGAGGAAGCACATTGTTTCTGTCATATCTAAAATTATTTGAAAGCCTAATTAATAGCATTTTTGACGTAAGTGCCATAGTTTCTGAGATATTTAACATTTACTTTAACTAAATACCAGAGATGGGTAAACTCCCGGAGTTTTGATTACTCCGAAAGTTTCCAGGAAGCTTTCCTGGAAACTTTCCATTGGGAATATTCAGAGTCTATTTTATGGTAAAATCTGATTCGTGATGATCTAAGCTTCATTTTGATACCAAATAAGTGCAATGTAATGTAATGTAATGTAAATAATATATTTATATTATTTACATTACATTTACAGACTTTTATCAAATAACTGATATTATATGACACCCGCTATATGTGCCCTGTGCTATATGAAGAATATGGAGCAATTGGGTGGTTACCCAGTAATTTGTTTTGTTTGAATTATTAAATAATTAAATATAAATAAAATAATTTATAGAATGTGATAAATATGTGGATTATAAAATTAAAAATTTATGTAAATGTCATATGTAAGTCGTAACTCCTATTTTGTGAAGAAACGGAAATATAGAAGGCAAGACAGAAATAACATCTAAATCGCATATTGTAGTTATATTGAATTAAAAGTGTAAAACAAATAAATAAAATAATAAATAAATGTTTATTTAATTTTAAATTTTAACACTTAAAAAATAATAACAATAAAATAATATCAAAATAAATTAAGCCATCCACTATAACACAACATAACATTCATCATAATTTAATTAAAATTACACTAAAACTATTAAATTAAACAATATCTTATAGTTTGTAAAAAAATAAAAGTATATTTCTTTTTAATCATTTTCGTTTTTAATGTAGCAGAAAAAAATGCTAGATATTATTCATCGGGAAGCGATAGTGCGGGTAAACAAATAAACGTAACTTATCATATGTCTGTCAACTCATCCTTGATCATAGCCAATAGCACGAAATTAGAGAAATTCTGTGCCAATGCCAATAATAATAATCCGAGCGGTGACCATATGAAACCCTATGTCATCAAACATCCGATTAATTTTTGATAATTTCGAAAAAATATCAACATACTAAAACTAGATTTCTGGCGTTTGAGGTTATGGCGTTTGAGGTTATGTGGATCATGACGGCAATTTCAAATTTATGAGTGAATATGTGTAAATAATAACTGTAAATATTCATGAAAAATTTGGAAACTTTCCCGGAGTTTTGGAAACTTTTTCGGAATTTTGGAAACTTTCGGAATATTCAAATATTTTAAAGGAAACTTTCATTTTTATCAAAACTCCGTTCCGGAATCTTCCGAAAATTTCCTGGAAACTTTCCAATGGAAAGTTTCCTTGACCCATCTCTGCTAAATACTTCGTCTCATAAATGTTGGGATGCCATCTTTATAGTTCCATATCTCCGAAACTATTTTTTTTAACAGGAATTAGAAAAATACGAAATTCATCTCATCAATGCAATATTTTTATCGAGTTATTTGACAAAAATCGTGTTGAAATATCTCCCTTTTCAAGCTACTATCCCTCTCAAGTCATAATAGTCCATGCCAAAGTTGCAAAAACCCCAAAAGTGCAAGGGTAGCGACGAAATATGACAACCCCCCCGCTTTCAAGGGCGGACAACACAAAGGTGATAGCCGTCCCTACTCCCCTCAAAGTACCTCTAAACGCAAAAAAAAACTTTTTTCCATTTTTCGTTGTCAGGCATGCGAGTATTTGTTGCATCGGGTTTTTTTTTTAAAAAACTAAATATGTTCTATAAAATTTCGCAGACATCCTAACGACCCACAGAGGTTAAAACCACCCCCTCCCTTAACATGCAAAAAACATCCATACCTGCTGAAAATTGTTTTCTACACGTTTTCAAGGGTGGGGAACACGATGCTGATATTATTTATCCTCCCACCCCCAACCATCTATCCCTAAATGCATAAAACCACTCCTTTTCCCCATTTTTTTGTTATCAGGCATGCGAGGACTTGTTGGATCGGGTTTTTTTGAGCAAACTTAATATGTTCTGTAAATTTTAGCAACCAGACATCCTAACGACCCCCCGAGGGTTGAAAAAATCCCCTCCCTCAATCCTGAAGGAGGAAAGAAGGTTTTAAAGAAAGTATCCCCCGTTTTCAAAATTGGAGAACATGATAGTGGTATCAGTTTCTTTGTTAGTCCTTAAAAACTACCCTTGCATGCCCAAAACCATCGATTTTTCTTATAGTGAGATCACGAGCGCTCATTGGATCAGGTTTTCTAGGGAAATAATTCTTTTTATTGCAGCTTAAGAGAAGTTTGATAGGACGGGTTATGCGCATGTATATACAGCGTGATCTACCATGATATGCGGAAAATAAAATGGTGTACTAGTCTTCAATGTGGGAAAGCCTCTGCAAAATTTTAGAGGGTTCTGAGGTAATCTAGTATATTAAATTATTAGTAAATTTGCGAAGTCACACTACTGATGTTGAGTAGGTTAGGAATAGGTCGACGAACTTACTTGTAAAAGAACGTATTGGAGTTGTTTACATTTCTTTAATTGGCATAAAAAGTGAAGCCGGCCAGCGAGGTCAAAGTCCCACGTTTTTTGGCCTTCGGTCAAACAATCGGGACACTGGTGTGTTATTGACCGGTTTAACTAAATATCTCTTATATCTGCTTGTCATTTCAGCATAGAGTCAATGTCTTTTCGATTCATTTCGCTATTTTTGTAGTGTGATTTGATTAATACCAAAAAGTCACTTCTATCCTATCCAGCTTTGCTGTCAATAGTGTCAATCCCAAGTCTGATAAACACATTACGTCAGATTAGTTAGTCATTGGCAGCGTATTTCTACAAAAAAATAGTCATTTTTTTGGTCACTTTTTTTTTTAATTTTTCATTTTTTAACTCCTTTCGGTGTTGGTAGATCACGTTGTATAGTCGTGTATGTGCATAGTCGACTTTTTTTATTTATTTATTTTCCCATTATGTACATGATTTTTATTCTTATGCTAGACATGTGTCATAATAGTATTGTAGGTATTGGAACACCCTCGATCCAACAAGTGGTGGGGTGGTTTTATACATTGGGTAGTTGATTAGGGAGACTGAATAATATCAGCATCGTATTCCTCGGCCTTGAAAACGTGTAGAAAACAATGTTAAGGGAAGGGGTGGTTTCAACCCCTGTGGATCATTAGGATGTCAGGTTGCAAAAGTTTACAGGAAATTGAGTTTCCTCAACAAGTCTTCGCATGCTTGACAACAAAAAATGGAAAAAAGGAGTGGTTTTTTGCGTTTAGGGATAGTTTGAGGGGGGGTAGGGATCGTGCGACTATCACCATCGTATTGGTCATCCTCGAAAATAGGGGAGTAGTCATGTTTTGTCGCTACCCTTGCACTTTTGGGGTTTACACTTTTTTTGCAAGTTTCGTATGGACTCTAACAGGACTATCAATCTGAATGAAAAGTTGCCTAGAACCTTTTCTTTTCAAAATTTTATTTTCTTTCAGTTCCACACCCTGTATATTCCAAATTGAGTTCCAAATTTAAAAGACTAGTTTTCTTATGTATCTGGTTCATTTTTTTGTTTGTTTCATGTTCATTAATTTTATTTTTACTATTTGAAATGTTTTAAAGTTTGATGTATAATGTGATTTTAATTAAAAAAGAAAAAAAAAAAAATCAGTTGATTTAAATCGAGCCAACCTTGAATACCTAAAGTGGACCCACCAAAGCCGAACATTTTTGCAGAAATTTTGATTTAGTGGCTTTATGCATAAACTTTTTACATGTTTGTTAATCATGATCTATTCAGGGTTTTTGATTTTCTTTGTTTATATATTTTCAAATACTTACCTACATTCCGATTATACAGGCTGTCCATTTTATCAGGGCCCTAGCAAAAAAATAGTTTTTTTACAAAAATTGTATTAGTTTTTATAAGCTAGAAATTGAATTTCATGGCTTACTTTAAGAATTATGAGAATCTCGAGAGTGTGGAATATGTCTAAGCCAGATACAGTGCGTGTAATTTCCCGTTAGGCATGTACATCCACGTAGCGCGATAGATTTGACAACATAGCTGCAGTAAATTCCTCCGTCGAGCGGAGCATTCCAGTCTGTTATTTCATTTCAGCCAGCTGGCACGCGCGATGTTGTAATTTTACTCCCTATGCCTAGCGTTCGGCTACACACACGGTATCTCCATTATTTGAAGGGATAGGGAAAAAAAAATTAGGGCGAAGTCATTATCTGAGTTTCCTCAGAACCACTGGATTTCGAGATTTACTCTTCAGGGTGTTAGAAATTTTGTCTCAGACAGGCGGCAAATGGTGGCATTAAAGAGAGTATTCTCTTTTCAATGATATATCATATGCCATATTTATTTATTAAAATTAAGCAATTACAAAAATATTTTTTTAATCACTAAATTTTTTTTTCAACCTTGAAGAAGCATGATAAAACAGTACAATTAAGAAATCCAATTAAGTTGTTCCGATGTTTACTATAATAATACAACATTAACACAATAGAGAAAAATAAAATAAATTGAGATAAATGAATTTACTTTATTTTTCTTAATTTTGTTAATGTTTTATTATAGTAAAGATTGATTTTTTAAATTGTTGGCAAGTACGATGTTAATTTTTTTTTTTTTACTGATTTAAAAAATATTTTTATAATTACTTAGTTTTAATGAAATATTCTATTTAATGCCACCATTTACTACTTATTTCAGAATTTTTTTTTAACAATGTAAATCTCCACATTCAGAGGTTTAGTCATCCCATTTAGGAGGTCGTAACACCGTAACACCCCGGGAGTTGTCATTGGGACACGTGTTTGCATAAAAATATTGTCAGGAATCATCACCAGAAGTTTGTAACATCGATTCATTGACACCCTGTGTATTGGTAGTTACACATCCATTAACTCATGAAAGTTTTTTATGTGTTTTTCATTATTAGCACTGTAGATGTTTTTAAACTGAGGCTTAGTTTGTTTTGTATTTCTCATTTTAGAGGGAAATAATTTGAATAACTAACAGTTGTTTGAAGCAAGACGTAGAAAATGTTTAGCCCAAATCTAATTGTCTCTCTTAATTTTCAGTATACAGGCTGGTCTCCCATGGATAAGGATCTGTATGCTCCAATAACAGTTGACGTAATCCATCATAACAACCAAAATCTAACTGTGGAGCTCCATTGGGATAAATTAAAAGATATCAACATGGACAGTGATTAAGTCAAGTGGATGTATTAACGGTTTTATGTTCAATTTTGTAAAACTTTTAAGGCTTAAATGATTTTTTTTTTTAATGATAATATGTAATATAAAGTTGTGTTTATAAAATAGTTTCTTTAAAGTACAGTTCATTTTAAATCTTTGATTACCTATCTGTTACAATTATAAAATAACAATACTGTAATCTTAAGTAATTTAAAATAAATTTAAATTTAGTATAATTATTTATTATTTTTATTTTCATATAAATTTCATTACAAAATATTTTTAAATAACTTCATCTTTCTCGGTTGTAATGTTTACAACAAATTCTCTTTTTTTTCCCTTTTTTTTTCTAAGAACAGTCAACAATAATTAATTTAAAATTAAAACAATCACTTAAGTACTTAAAATAATTGGGACATAGACTCTAATTTCCTATAAAGTTAATAAAAATGCGGATGGATGTGAAATATTCTGGGATGTTAACTATTGCAGGAATAATATTCCAGGTGCCAACAAAATCATTAGACAAGCTGTAGTTTCCAGAGTTTGCAAGGTATAAGACTAAACTTGGCAGGACCAAAAGTGGCCAATCTTTCATTTTAGACACTTTTCCATTACGTCTGGTTTTTCCCAATTTTGAAATTTTAAATAGAATATCCTGGAGTGGAATGGAATGGAATGGAATGGAATTTTTGTATTCTGGTGACGATTTTAAGCAAGATTGTAGTTTTAAAAAAATGGGAATACTTGATTCTTTAGAGCCTTTTTTATTTTTGCATCTAGAGTTCAGTAAATGCACTCAAATCAATCTATTGGAGCACAAAAATAAGAGAATTGTAAAAGTGAGATTTTTCTCTTATTTTTGGCCCATTAGATTGATTTGAGTGCGTTCACTGCAAAAATAAAAATTGCTTTGAAAAATCAAATAGTCTTAATATTTTTTTTTTAACTTTGCAATCGCACTTAAAATCGCCTGCAGGATTCAAAAATGTAAAAACATACAGAGTATTCAAAATTTCAAGATTGGGCTCATTTCCGAGAAAACGGAAGTAATGAAAAAGTGTCAACTAATGAAAACATTTGCCATTTTTGATATATACTGCCCTTGCCAAGTTTGAGTCTTCTATCTAGAAAACTTTGGAAACTAATGATTCCGTTAACACCCGGCATAAGATGAGAATGCGTTATAAAATATTGATGAATCTATGCAGTTATGGTTCTGATGTTGGTGCCACGGTGTAGCTTCCAGATAAAGGTGGTTCGATTATAGTTTTTCTCATAATGATGTATATGATCCCGCCAACTATTATTTGACCTATTCCAACTAGTATGACTATGGCATAAGCTGGTAGAGCGTTCTCACCTAAAAATAAAATATCGGTTTTATCCAATAATAATAATCATTTATTCATGTCAAAATTCGAAATAAAAAAAATTAACCAAAATTGATGAGCAGGGAAAAGGAAGAAATGGGAAAAAAGCTTTCTCGAAAACGAAAATTGATTAGCGGGGGGTTACAAAATAAGCCCCTCATGCCCTAGTGTGCGCCCCTTTGCGCATTGTCGCCCCTAGTCAGCCTTATGGATAATCCCGTTCCTGAGATAAACGAGCGAAACAAAAAAAACAGGTAAAGTAGTAAAATTCCCACTATATCTTACGTTGGCACACAAGATGATAAAAATAAGATTTCACGAAGTGTGTAACATGCTGGGAGCAATATATGTCTTACTTTTCTTAATTCTCTCTGTTTTCTTTCTTGCTCTCGTTTATCACCGGATATATAAAACTACATTTACCGAATCTGTATATGAAATCACTATATAGATGTCGACAGTCACCCGTCAGCAAGCTTTTGGGGCTTGGGGAAGTCATTGGTGAGTGTACTGATGAATTATTGGTAAGTTGCACAACCAGGGTTTGCCTCCATCTTGAAAAAATGTTTAGGAACCGTTCTTTCCAAATATCTCGTCTTTTGCTGAGGCTACGTAAAAAACAAATGCGGCGTTTTCAAGGGTGTAAAATTTTCCATGTTTTATGTGCTATACATTTTTTTCGTAGGACTGATAATGAAAATGAAAGTTTTTAATAAAATATTGGAATATTTGAAAGTTTCCAAAATTCCGGGAAAGTTTCCTTTGGGAACTTTCGGAATATTCCAATATTTTATTGAAAACTTTCATTTTTATCAAAATTTCGTTCTGGAAACTTTCATATGGAAAGTTTCCTTTACTCATCTCTGCCTTTTATCAAAATTTCCTTCTGGAAACTCCCGAAAATTTCCTGGAAATGTTTATTGGAACGTTTTCTTTACTAGTTTAAAATGAGGGCGCGGCTCGTGGTTTTTCACATTTTTCTCGATGTGGGTAATTCATGCGAGAAAATTGTTCTACATGAAAATTGTTGGTTGGACTAAAGTGCGCCGCAAAGTAGGCATGTCAGGTTTTTTTTTTGTGTGCGGAGGAGGACAAATTTTCAAGAGACATTCGCCTAAATACTGTGCAGCAGGGTAGTATGAGATTTTTACTTACTAAAACCTCTCCTCCTCTTCTCAGCGACACCTCGGAACCACTCGTGCATTACTTCGCGGCTTCATTCGTTGTCATTGTTAATTAATTAAAGTTGTTTCGTTGGATTCGTTGTTGATGCTGTCCTGCACACAGATTTTCGGAAATTATGTAATGTCACAAATTTTACCACTGCAGTTTTAATATACTTAATTCATTCCAGTTTTGCATCAACCGCAAGCTATTCCACAGTTTTTATTGCATTTGCAGGCTATTAGTTTTAGGAGATCGTCGGGTGCAACTTTTCCTGTGATAGTTTTCGGTTCTAGCTCACAATTTTCCTGGTCTATCCCCATTTCTCTGAAACGTGAAAGTTTCGAAGCCACTTTTGCGTTTAAAGGTATGTCCTGAAAGTGTGTTGCCGGGCTGCATCTGATGTCGGTGGAAGTGATGCAAGGTCCGCTTTTGATTTTATAGTTGCTCTTGCAAAACATTTATGACGTAGCAAATTTAACTTTTCTTGTGCTTCATTTTCTTTGTACAAAGCAAGAAAGAATGTTTCTCCTGCGGTAGCGAGAAGTTCGGAGGAAAATTTTTTTCTTTAAAGATTTTCAGAGATGCTTCCAAACGATCGTCGTTCTTCAAAGTGGTGACGACTTTCGATTTGCCAAATCCAAAACAGAGGAATTCGTGTCGCACCCGCTGAAGACATGTAAAACAGGATTGTTGGCGCTTGTGACATTGTCGTGAGGAAGGTTTGATATTGAGTACAATTTTTCGGCAATTTTTCCTTTCGTGGGTTTTTTGAAAAACAAGTTCGATTTGTCACGGGCCAGTCTTGTTAGAAACTCGAGAAGATCAATGTCTTCGCCTA
Organism: Rutpela maculata; assembly: GCA_936432065.2. Lineage (NCBI taxonomy): Eukaryota > Metazoa > Arthropoda > Insecta > Coleoptera > Cerambycidae > Rutpela > Rutpela maculata. The sequence continues at coordinate 97,604,098 of OW386285.2, read as the reverse complement.
CGATTACTACGGAATCGTAATTTGAAGCATGCCTAATAGCGGAGTTTACCATCTCGGTATCGGCGTATTCTTCTTCTTGAACCTGTGTGGCTCTTATGCTGTTTTGGTTCAAATATTTCAGAAGCATTTTTATCCTTGTTTTTTTCGTTGGCTATAAACTTTTCTTGAGTTGTCGATATCACCGTGGTTTTATTGAATATGTGATCTATACAGCATTGTTTTCTTGCTGTTAGTAGTCGTTCAGAAAATATTGTTTTTTAAATTTTATTTTTGATTGATTTCCATGGTGCAGAAAAAACAGCAACGTAAATTCGACTGTTCGCCCCGAAAAGTAGCTATCGCCTGAGTAAAACATGAAAAGTATTGTACAGTCACCGTATAATGATGTAAAGCATTTTCTTCTTTACTGTACAGTCACACGCTGTAATGCCGACTTTGCAGCTTGCTGTAGTGCAACCTATTATTCGAAAATAAATATTAAAAAACAGAGTGCATATCACCTCGCTCATAAATTTTCGAGCAGAAAAATTTTTTTAGGTTTTTTTAGGTCTTTTCCTGCTGAATTACCTATATCGACGCGAGCCACCCCTCTATTTCAAACTTTCTTTCGCAATAAATAAGTTCTACGAAAAAAATATACAGCACATAAAACACGGGAAATTTTACGCCCTTTAAAGTGCCGTACTTGTCTTTTATATAGCCTCAACAGAAGCCGAAATATTTGAAAAAAATGACTCTTAACCATTTCTTCAAGATGGCGGCAAACCATGGTTGCACAACGTCCCGACAATTCACCAATGTTTTGATATTTAAAAGATCATTCTTGTTTCTTGTGTCACATGTGATTTCTATCGTGATTCGCAAACAGAAACTAAAATAATGGACTCGTAGATGTAGTGACTGATTAAGGTAAGTATCTTTTTTTTAATAAATATTGGCTTACAACGAACTGTTTGTTTAATGTTTAATATGTTTCTCAGACATCTCTTGTAACACAGATACTTATATAAATGGCTTGTTCCGCCCCAGAAGAATGCCATAGTCTGGATTCTACATACGCATAATAAGCTATAAAAGCTGCCTCAATACAAATATTTTGCGCTATCACCTTTAGAGCATAACAGTACTTGGCTATATTATTTGTGAGGTCGTCCCCGTGGGCTTTTCAGTCAAGTCTAGCATCAATTTTGATTCCCAAGAAACTCATTACTGGCATATTTGTCAACGTACTAATGCCATTATCAAGTGTTTTCTCAATATTAGAGGCATTACATGTAAAAGCTTGTGTTTTATCTCTATTCAGTTTGAGATGAAATATTATGTTAGTAACTTTTCTCGAATGTGTCTTGTTCAGTGTATGACCCCATCCTCGTAAAATAGACATTTGTTAAATAATATCGGAAGAAAATTGAGTGGTATGTGCAACAGTCGAATTCGACAATAGTGAAAGTTTCCCATAATAAGATGTCAAATTGTGCAGTGTATCGCTGTTCCAGTTCTGAGAGGAGGACTAAAGTTAGAGATAAAATATGGTTTTGGAAATGACATTTCTCAAAATTGTCAGTGTGTGCGTTCCGGCATAAGGATAAATTCAACATTAAAACTTGTAAGTATGCTATTTTAATCAATATTTAGAATATAATTTTACTCGAATTTTTTCAAAGATTGTTTGGGGGGGGGGTGATATTTTTGTGGAAATGCAATCTGTATGTTATCAGGATGTTACAGTAAAGTTTTGTCCAATCTGGGTGTGCAATGTTTCTAGGAAATTAAAGTTTAATTTTGAAAAACGTGATTTTGTCTCGTTTTTTTTTTTAAATATCTCGGGTTCTGTTCATCGGATCCTAAGAAAAAATCGAAATGTTTATAAATGAATCATGAATAAAACTGCATGGGTCCAAATCCGATGTGCTGTCCTGTTTTTTTGCAAAGAAATAAAATCCACGAAAATTTCTAATTTTACATAAACCGAAATTACTTAAGAAATCATTAATCTTTTTTAATGAATCTTGTGAAATTATAGGTCCTGTAGATGTAAACGGCGCGGTATGCTAACCGACTGTCTATCGCGTTCTGGGTTCGAGCCCCAGCCCTGGTATTGACAATATCAGTGGGTATGGATGTATGTCTGCGTTTTTCCAAATGTGTAACCCTTCCGGACAGCCTTGGATTTGGGAGTTGTCTACTATATGTGGTGTGTTTGTATTTATATTAACTAGTATGAGAATTACAGATAAAAATTGTTAATATTTTCCTTAAAAAACGAAATTTTTTAAAAATGTTTAAAGCTTCATACAATACTGCCATTTGGTCACACTAAAATTTTGTTTTTCTTAAATTGTAACTTTTTAAACGTGCTTTACAATGGTGATAAATGTGGGAAAGCCCCTGCAAAATTTTAGAGTGTTCTGAGGTAATTTAGTATATTAAATTATTAGTAAATTTGCGAAGATACACTACTGTTATTGACTAGGTTCGGAATAGGTCGACGAACTTACTTGTGAAAGAACGTATTGGAGTTGTTTACATTTCCTTAATTGGCATAAAAACTGAAGCCGGCAAGTGCGGTCAAAGCACAGATCAAAGTGCCGCGTTTTTTGCTTTCGGTCGAACAATCAAGACACCGGCGTGTTATTGACGGGTTTAACTAAATATCTCGTATATCTGCTTGTCGTTTCAGTGTTCACCAGCATAGGGTCAATGTCTTTTTTTAATTTTTAATTTTTTTAACTCTTTTCGGTGAGAACAACCTACTGTTAAATTTTCCGCATGTCATGGTAGATCACGTTGTATATTTTGAGTTGAAATTGGTATTGCTTATTCGCTAATGTGTGAAAACTTTACTGAATACATATAATAAATTTTAATCGTTAATATCTTCAATTATGCAGGTATACGCGCGTTTGTTCATCAAAACTAAGACTGTCACAAGAATATTTCCCCTGCTCTCGTTACCAAGGCTTCGAGATTCTAGGAGAACGTACGAAGATGATATCCACGCATTCTACTTACTCATTTAGAGTGCTCAAAGTCAAACGCGTTTCAAGAAGAAAATGTCATTTTTCGCTGCTGGATCTAATTTTCCATTTGGAGTATGCAGTTTATGGTGAGGTTAAAACGACATTCTTGCTCATTCGATGTCAATATCATACGGCCTTCCTACTCATGTATTAAAGAAGATGATCGTTTAAAAATTTCGTGTTTTGATTTCTCTGCCAAAATTCATCGAATCCGCAAATATTTCACGGCCGTAGTGCAGTGGGTTCATTTTATATAAAGTTTTTTTTTTATTTTAAAATATTACAAAAAATTTATTTTTATCACCATTGTAAAGCACATTTAGAAAACTACAATTTAAGTAGAAAAAAGTTTTAATGTGACCAAATGGCAGTTTTTTATAAAGCTTCAAAAATTTTTCAGAAATCTTTAGGGAAAATAATAAATATTTTTATTTGTAATTTTGCATAATAGTTTACTAGATGTAAAGACCCATAATGATGCGGGAGCTACATGGCTTTTTCGGAAACTCATCGTTACAAGCATTTTATATGCGTTGATTACTTCTATCGAACTTAAATAACGACAAAATAGACTTGTGGCATATGTCAGCCCGTCGAGTTGGCCATGGTTCAAGATATTAAAGTCAGTGAAATTATATCATCGTTGCAAGGCTAATTTTTTTTGTGTGTACATATTTTATGTTTAGAATGAATAAAATAAGATCGCCAGAAAGTGCGTGCCGTCAGGGCGCAGCCAGAAAGGTCGAAGGTGTAAAAAAACGGAGTTATATAACATGATAGTTACAAGCTTTTTTTAGGCTGAGCATGTTTATTTAAATGTTTTGAACACAGAAAAAAATTCCCAGAAAGAAACTTCCGTTAGTAAGGCTAGCCAGAAAGAAAATGTTTAGGATTTTTAAAGAAAATGGGATTTTTTTTCGCATATTTCATCTCAGAACAACTCATCTTTACAAGTTCTGGCTCCTTTTTAAAACTTAAATATAAGCTCCTTCAACAATAGAATAGCCTCCCCAGAAAGTTCTCAGTGTCAACAAAAGTGCCATAGGCTCTTAAATATACAGGAATTTAACACTTTCGGCTAACTTGACTTCCTACCATGCCTCAGATGTATTGTATCATTATTACCTTTCTGGCTGCGCTTCCTGATGTCCCACACTTTCTGGCGATCTTATTTTATTCATTCTAAATATAAAATGTGTACACACGAAAAAAAATGAGCCCTGTAACGATGAGATAATTTCACTGATTTTTAGACAGTGACGTGACGCACCTGACAGGAGGTGCCTCGCCAGAAGTCGATTTTATGAATCGTTATCATCCATTAAACCATAAAAATATCTGAAAGTTCATAAAACGATGATGTACCAAAAAAAGCCACCTAGCTCTCCCGCTCAATAATTTCACCAAGTTTCATAAAAAAATATTTATTATTTTTTTAGTAATTTCAGTTTATGTAAAATTAGAAATATTCTTAGTTTTAATTTTTTTGCAAAAAAAGAAATGACATCATATTTGAATCTATGCAATTTAATTTATAATTTATTTACAAACATTTGGATTTTTTGTTTGGCCTGATCCGATGCAGAACCAGAGATTTTAAAAAAAACGAGACAGAAACACGTTTCTAAAAATTAGAATTTAATTTCCACCTTCAGATTGGACAAAAATATACTGCAACTTCCTGATAACAGATACAGATTACTTTTCCAGAAAAGAATCGCCCTCTCTAAACAATCGTATTCTTGATGCTTAGTTTTATTCATCTATTTATGTAGTTCACTAATTTGATGAAGTTGGGAAACAGAGCAATACTTGAGGGGCTGATAGGAGACAAAAAATCGAGTGCAGTTTATTATATATAGCCCGTAGTCTCATATCATATATGTGTAATACGAGCTCTAGGGCTTGCAATAACGTGATCAGGTCATTCCAGGTCAAATCAATGAATAAAACAAAAATTTTGAAACTTAACCTCTCTGAAGTGAAAAGTAACTTTTATGAGCCCCTTTGGGGACTTGTATCAGTTGTATCACCCTTATTATCCAATATCGGTCCGTACAAGGTGTTCCATGAGTAACCATACATATAGCTTGATGGGCAATAAAGGACATGAGTTTTCCAATTTATATCAATTTTTTTTTCGTTTTAAAAAAATGCATTATTGGACTGGGGCAAAATATTTCTGCATTAAAACTATATCACCATATATAAAAAATATATGTTTTTTTGAACACGAAAACTGCATACTTATCTCATTAACAAAATATATGTAATGAAATTTTTAGCTACCATCACATTACGACAATATTTTCTGTTTGACAAATATGAAATATGAGCAAAATCAAAGAACAAAATATTTTTACCAGCCCAGACGACAGAGAACATTTTCACTATAGTCAGAGACTATCGTATAGTCTCTGCTATAGTGAAACCTCCAAAAACTTGCAAAATGAATAATTTTTTTTTAATGAGTTCGTGAAAGTGTATAGAATAATATCCTGAAAAGTTTACACTCCGCTCGGATGCAGAACATAAAAAAAAGTTTACCATTTTTTAAAAAAATTTGAAATTAAGCCAGGGTAGGAAAAAATAAAAAATACAGGTGGTGTTTCTGAACAAAAAATGTCCTCATAAAATTTGTCGCTAAAGCCATGGTATTCCTGGAAAAAAATAGTGAAGCAACTTTGTCAAGCGCACGGTTAAATGCATACTATAGGTTCCATATGGAAACTCTAAAAATTCTTGGCTGTTCTAACGAGTAAAATAAGTCTTTTTCTCTTTCTGATTACACATTTTCAACATTTTTCTTAGTGAATAGGAGGAGTGTGAGTGTGTATCCATTCTTTGCTTGTATTGTTTAAAACAAAAAAGCATTGGCAAGCTACAATTTCCACCTTTTAAATGAACCATCATTCATGTAGATTGAACAAATTCTGATTTAGTGACATGTGATTCAGTGCGTCGGTGTCACAGTCATGCGTATTCAAGCGAGCGCACGCATGGATCTCGCTCCTAGTTACAACATTACTTGACTATTTTTTTCCGGGAATACCGTGGCTCTAGCGATACTTTTTGTTAGAATATTTATTGTTCATAAATACGTGATCTATCTGTATTTTTTATTTTTTCCTAGCTTGATTTAATTTCAAAATTTTGAAAAAATGGATGAAGAAATTATTTATTTCACTTTTTTTTATATTCTGCATCCAAGCGAAATATAAACTTCAGGATATTATTATATACACTTTCACGAACGCATAAAAAAAAATTATTCATTTTGCAAGTTTTTGGAGGTAAATACCTTCATCGACTGGGATATACTCACTAACCCCATTTAAATCAACACAAAATAAAGATTTAATTCGATAAATGATCATTAAGGTAAACTTCGTTTTATCATAGTATTGGAATGAGTAAATTTTGGTCTAAATTTGATGTCCTTAATTTAACGAATAAGGATTCGGACCGGAATACAATTTTATCATATATTACTAGAAAACATGGTTTTTTCCCTTTTTGTGCTATAATGGGAATTTCCTAAAAACCGCTTTTTATTTATTAACACGCTTCCATTAGCTTGACCTGTAACATTGTAAGCAAATCTTACAACGCACTTTTCACTCACTTCTAATTGTCGTATCGATTTGAAACTTTGCGAACTTATGCAATTTTGATGACAATACAATAATGTTGTACCATCGATCTTGTATGATGATGAAGGTGGGAGGTGGTCACAGGAACTTATCAATGGCGTATCACTGGCGACTCGGCCATAAACTCGAATTTTTCGTGACAGAGAAAAGAGATAGTTAAAAAAACTAAAAAACACGCTTTCATGAGTAGCGCACTAAAAAGTTAAGAACAATTATTAGGTAATTAAGTTTAAAAGCATGGGGTGCACTCATTTAGCAGTCTAGGAATAATTAACAAAATGTAATGTAGTTACCTACCTAGCTATTATTCCGTTGAAGGGTTAAGGGGTAAATTGGGGTAAATAGGTAAATCAAGTAAGTAAGAATCCATCAAATTGATATTTAGTATATATAAGAGAAGCTAAGGTCTCAAAAATTATTTTGGCATTAGCCACCCCAAAGGCCTTAAAATTGTTTTTACTTCTTCCACTACTTTTCTCATCCCCTTTAATAATGAGGTGGGGTGGTAATGGGGGATAATGCCAAAAAATTTTTTGTGACCTTAGCTTCTCTTGTATAAACTAAATACCAATTTTATGGACTCTTACCTGCTTCATTTACCATTTACCCCAATTTACCCCCCAACCCTTCGACGGAACAAGATGAAAATATAATCTAGTTCCAGATCTCGTTAAAATACATACGTGTACCAAATTTCAAGTCAATATCTTAAAACGGGTCCAGAGTAAACGTGTGCACAAAAAAAAGTTACAGACAGACAGACCGACAGACAGAAATTTTTTTCAAGTCAATATTTTAGATGGGTCCAGAGTAAACGTGTGCACAAAAAAAAAGTTACAGACAGACCGACAGACAGAAATTTTTTTCAAGTCTTAATCTTAATCTTAAATGGGTCCAGAGTAAACGTGTGCACAAAAAAAAGTTACAGACAGACGGACAGACCGACAGACAGAATTTTTTTTCACTTAAACTTAAAATCTCGACGTTTCATGACATTCTAAGCCTATTTGAACAATAAAGATTTTTTAATTTTTTTTTTGTCGTTACTATTTATACTCCCACTGGACGTGGAAGTAATAAAGGTGGGCGAGGGCCGGTTTTTTTGTCAAAACTCGGGCCACAGATATACAGACAGACGGACAGACCGACAGACATACAGACAGAAATTTTTTTCACTCAAACTTAAAATCTCGACGTTTCATGACATTCTAAGCCTATTTGAACAATAAAAATTTTAAAAAATTTTTTGTCGTTACTATTTGTACTTCCACTGGACGTGGAGGTTGGCGAGCAGAGCTGGGCAAATGCTTTGAAAAAGTATTTAAATATTAAATACTAAATACTTTCAGAAAATTGAAAGTATTTAAATATTAAGTATTTTCAAAAGATAAAAGTATTTAAATAATAAATAAGAAAAGTAATTAAATAGTTTAAACTTAGTATTTAAATACTTTCCGAATATTTAAATACTTTGATAACACTGAAATATTTTGAAGCATAATTAAGTGTAAAAATAGCCTATAATGGCTAAACTTTAGCCCAGTCGATGTAGGTATTTACCTAGAAATATTTGCAAACTGAATAATTTTTTTTTAATAAGTTCGTGACAGTGTATAGAATAATATCTTGAAAAGTTTACATTTCGCTCGGATGCAGAACATAAAAAAAATGTGAAAAAAAATTTTTTCATCCATTTTTTCAAAATTTTGAAATTAAGTCAAGCTAGGAAAAAATAAAATATACAGATGGTTAGATCACGTATTTGTGAACAAAAAATGTCCTAACAAAATTTACCGCTAATGCCACAGTTTTCCCGGAAAAAAATAATCAACTGTAACGTTATAGTCCCAATGTAACAGGCTGAATTTTCGTGAGTACCTTCGTCTTGACGAGACGCCCAACTTTTCTCTCTGCGAAAATTGTCGGTAGTGGAAGCTAATAGCAAAAATTATTTTTTCTATTTCACACGAATTAGACAATTCAACAACCTGCCAAATTATTTTGACAATATATTTTTCATTCATTAAACGTTTGTTAAAGAGTTTGTTTTTCGATTGCCTTGGTTACGTTTGCGCGAGTTAATTATAATAAGCCCCATGTTTGTCCACAACAACATAATATGACAGGTTGTCGAATTGTCTAATTCGTGTGAAATAGAAAAAATAATTTTTGCTATTAGCTACCACTACCGAGAATTTTCGCAGAGAGAAAAGTAACTTTGTCAAGTCGAAGCTACTCACGAAAATTCAGCCTGCTACTAATCATTAAAAAAAAAGGGCGATGTACTGTGGACTATTATAACTCGAAGCAAGATACATGCGAGCGCGCGCTTGAATACGCATGCCTGTGACACCGACGCACTGAATTACCTTTTACTAAATCAGAATTTGTTCAATCTACATGAGTGTTGGTTCATTTAAAAGATTGAAATTGCAGCTTTCTGATGCTTTTTTGTTTTAAACAATACAAGCAAAGGATGGATGGGAAAAATATACTTATATATATTATCACGCCCGAACTCAATCGTCGCAATAAAAAATATAGAAAAAAGTAAAAGCCCTTCAAAAAAATTCTTTTTTCATTGAGATCTGTTAAAAAGTATGTACACTTCATGATTATTATGGTTTATTAAATTGTAGTAACGTGGATTTAAAAAAAAAGTACATTTCAGATCATTTTAATTTCCTTGTTTGATGATTTTTTTGATAAATATATATATATTGGAGGCTGTAACTTGCCGAGAACTTGACCCATTGGAAAAAATAAAATATCACTATTTCGGAAAAAATGTATATTTTTCGAATGTTCAAACACAAATTCGTTTACTTGTATGCATTTTTTCAAAAATATGATCAATCAGATCATGATAAGAAATTGCAATTTTCACAATCTTATCCTTATAACTATGAAAATATCTTTGATTGTTTTGAATATAAATTCTGGAACTTTTCCAATATATTAACAAATGTATAAGGAATCCATTGGATATAGCTGAAATGTGGATAGGTGTACCTGTAATAAATACATTACAGTAAAGGCACATAAAAATTCATGCGAGCGATTCGGCGGCTATATGTATGTGTATGCGTTGATAATTATATATTTTCCCTCCAGACTCACTATTTATCCTCCTATTCACTAAGAAAAATGTTAAAAACATGTAATCAGAAAGAGAAGAAAGCTTTGTTTTATTCGTTAGAACTGCTAAAAGGTTTTAGAGGTTCCGTAGTATGCATTTAACCATGCGCTGCTTGGCCACGCAGAGTGACAAAGTTACTTCATTATTTTTTTCCAGGAATACCGTGGCTTTAGCAATAAATTTTATTAGAACATTTTTTGTTCAGAAATATGTGGTCTATTTACCTGTATTTTTTGTTTTTTTTCTACCCTGACTTAATTTAAAAGTTTTTTCTTTTCCTTTTTTTGTGTTTTGCATCCGAGCAGAATGTAAACTTTTCAGGATATTATTCTATAAACTTTCACGAACTCATTAAAAAAAAATTATTTAGTTTGCAAGTTTTTGTGGGTTTCACTATAAAATGTTCTCTGTCGTTTGGGCTACTACGCCAAATTATATTTTCTATTTTTGTAGAAGTCAATAAAGACTTATTATTATCATTATCATTATTATATTAAATACTATTTGTCTATTTGAGGTGTCAAAATTTTAGGTTTCATGACTTCCATGAACTTCTGCAACACTATACTTAATCAGTTCTAGTTGGGTATTGGACTTTTACTTATTCGTAGAGCTAGACCTTTGCGCCTTCTGCAAATACCCAAATAAAGCACAGAGACTATGGCACTAGTTCAACTGTTTTCAATCACAAAACATATACATTAACAGTTAACGCTTACTGTCTGCTCTCAACCAACTTTCTGGGAATTAAGACGTGAACGGCTGAAGATTGAATGATGCAATGTATTTATTAACTACATAGTACAGTACATGTCTTGATTCTTGACGAGATAGTATAGTACATGTCTTGATTCTTGACGAGTATCTACCTGTCTCCCTGGTGTATTTGATTATATTTGTTATATTTATTTAAATACTTTTGAGATTCAAATACTTCTGAAAGTATTTAAATACTGTCAGAAAAGGATTTAAATACTTTTTTAGAAGTATTTAAATACTTCCTAGTTATTTAAATGGTTTAAGTATTTATAAATACTTTAGGACCATTTTCACAAATACTAAGTAGTAAATATTTCAGATAAAGTATTTGCAAGTATAAATACAAATATTTGTTGCAAGAAGTATTTAAATACTTGGTATTTAAATACTTTCTAGTATTTAAATACTTATGAGGTATTTGTAAGTACATATTTGCCCAGCTCTGTTGGCGAGGGCCGGTTTTTTGGTCAGAACTCGGGTCGGAAAATTCTCCCAATCCGGGCCTGGACAAGTGATTAAATTATGGATATATTTTTTTTTTTACAGAAATGGGGCCCTTACTTGGGAACATATTACTTCCACATCCAGTGGAAGTATAGTAACGACAAAAAAAAAATTAAAAATTTTTATTGTTCAAATAGGCTTAAGTGAGCGAAAAAAAAATGTCTGTCTGTCGTGTCGGTCTGTCTGTCTGTCTGTCGGTCTCTCTGTCTGTAACTTTTTTTTGTGCGCACGTTTACTCTGGAACCGTTTAAGATATTGACTTGAAATTTGGTACACATATGTACTTTAACGAAATCTGGAACTAGATTATATTTTCATCTTGTTCCGTCGACGAAATTTTTTTTTTTAAATTCGGTAGCCTCCCCTGATCTAGGGACTCCTGTTTATTATTATTTTTTTTGTCATATACATTTGACGTTTCATAAAATTTTGAGTTTATGAAAATATTTTCATTACTAACTGAGATACAACGAATTGAACTATTGTAATTTGTTAAATTTTAAATTACAAAATTTCAGGTCGTTGTATTTCAGTTAATAATGAAAATATTTTCATAAACTCAAAGACGGGTTGTATTTTTATGAAAAGTCAAATATATATGACAAAAAAAAATAATAAACAGAAGTCCCTAGACCAGGGGAGGCTACCGAATTTTTAAAAAAAATTTTCGCAAACTGCTTTTTCAAAATTTTTTAGGAGTCATTAGAGAAGTGCTTCTCCAGATGTTATTTCCCATATTTCGTATGCGCCACAGACGAGAAAAAAAAATGAAATATTTATGAAATAGAGATCTAGTTTAGCAATTTGTTAAAATATTCCTGTCATGTTTGTGCGCGGATAACACGAGTAGGTAGGTATATGATTGATAAATATGCTTATTTACATTAACTGATAATGGCACAGATAAAATTGTTGTACGGTTAATGAAATACAAAAACTAGAGCAACACCCAACTGTAGTATACAAAATAGGGACATTGCGCATTGCACTGGTACATACATACCTCACTAATAAATTTAATTTCATAGTATAGACTATTTCATTTTTAACTATCTTATACCTAGAGGTAGATCTTAATTATATGTTACTAGATATTTTTGTGAAAACCTGTTAACTATAAAAAATGACAAAAAATTATTTTTAATAGTGAAATTGAGCCGGTTTTCTTTTAATAAAAAAGGCTGTTGAATTAATGAGTGAATAAATGAGAAAAATGTTTCATCCAGTCAATGGGCTTATTGAAATAATAATTTTTGTTTTTGTGTTTTTTTTCTGAAAACTATTTTCGTGTTCGTTAGGTGAAATACTTACGTAAATATGTCCTTGTTAAGGTTTTCCTACCGCGCAATATTTTCCTTCTACACTCCACTTCTGTACATAATGCAAAGATCACTAAAAAAGGAGTAAGTATGTATTTTTGACCTCCCACAATGCAAAACTATTAATTGTCTTACCTGCCAAAACGGCAATATAGTAAATTCCAGATTTGAAGAATTTCATTTTCTTCCAAATAACTAGGTAACTCGCGACTAATAATACGTTTAGGTATATTTTTGTATGACTGATATGTTTCTCATATTCCCATCTATATGTTATCTACAGATAACGATTATAGATTTATTAGAAATAGAAATTTGTCACCTTATTTGTTTTATACTCTTTTGTTTCCGTTTTATTATTCGTCTCAAATTCCGGAAAGCGTATGTGTCACGTATTTTGGATAGAGGCAGTGCATGGTCACTGGGCAATAGTCACTTTTACTTCTATTTCCGAAGGGAAGTATTGTAATTGCTAAAATCATTTTCCTGGATTTCATCAGATTTTCACGATTCAAAAGACAGAAATTACAACTTTCAAATATAATATTTGGCAGATATGAACTATCTATTGTTAATGAAGAAACCTGATGGTGCTGTTAAAAAAAGCACTCTTACCCAGACAACAGATTTACGTCATTTTGACGTCAGTCATTTTTTGGTAAAATTGGTCGCCGGCGTCAGGTGACGAAAAAATGACGTCTCTGTAATGTCGTATTGTGACGAAATTATAACGTAATGTTGAGATGTTGATGTGACATCGGTATTTTTTTCATTCTGGACAAGTTTATGCATTACCACGTAGTTTGTTGCAGAAATTATTTTTAGATGGCGCCTCAAACAAACCATTGACGGTCATCAGTCACTCTTTATCTTATACTTCAATGAATTTATAGAAAATAAATAATATAGATTGCAATGTTCAAATCAGGGTCCGAAACCGAAATTTATTTCGGTTCGGTTTCGGTTACGGTTAACTGACGTACACCATTTTCGGTTTTCGGTTACGATTTCGGTTTTCAGAGCAGCGTTAATATGGTTTTCAGTTTCGGTTTTCAAAGCATCATCAATTCGGTTTTCGGTTACGGGAAAATTCGTAATTACGGTGCGGTTTTCGGTTGGGGTTTCGGTTAAAATTGAATTAATGCTTGCAGGGACCGAAAACGAATTTTTTTTCGGCTCGGTTTCGGTTACAGTTACCTAACGTACATCAGTTTCGGTTACGGTTTCGGTTTTCAGAGCAGCGTTAATTTGGTTTTCGGTTTCGGTTTTTAAAGCAGTGCCAATCCGGTTTTCGGTTACGGTTTCGGTTTGGTTACGGTCCCTGGTTTAAATTCGTTCAGGAAACATTGATTGATTTGGGTGGATCTTATAACGGTTAGGTTAAAGATCATTATTCTGTGGCTGGGTCTAGAATCGAGATAGCATAAAACCTGTGGGTGCTTAACAATTAACCTATTCATATTATAGTACAGTACCTAGAGGTAAAAAATATGCAAAACTTCGGAATAATGTCATATTGAACGGATTTCGTTCATTTTTGGCAGTATAATAGTAAATGCTTCACAGAAAAGTTTATATATTGTGCGGGGGCTTGCTAATTTATAGGATACCACCCCCTCTCGGGGGGTGGCACTTAAAAAATATATATATATATTTATTGGAGCTGAAGTAGAATCAAATTTTAAGAAGAAAAGGTTCTATGCAATTTTTCACATAAATTGATAGTTTTTAAGTTATAACGACTTCAAAATTGCGATTTTGGCTTTAAAAAAAGGTAATTTCCAAACGGCTTTCGTCAAGTATCTCGAAAAGTATTACTTTACCAAAAAAATGTTACATACCAATTACAGAAAGTACAAACTGGGAGTTAATTATATTTTTTGTTTGTTGATGTAAGATTAATAATTTCGGAGATATTTAAGTTTACATTTGGCATCCAAGTGTTCGCATAAGGTAATTATTTAGAGTGGAGTTAAATATCTCAGAAACTGTGACAACTACGTCAAGGATGCTAATAGGTAGGATAATAGGTTATTAATCAAGCTTTCAACTGTTTTTTTATTTGTTTCTGTAGCATAAAAAACGAAGAAGTTATGACCGAAGCAATGTGCGTCTACACATTTTTTTAATAACAACGTCGCCATTTTGTTACTGTAATTAGCCAGTAATTAAAAAAAAGGAATTTCAAACACCGTTTCTCATTAATATATAGCATGACGTAGTAGATGCTCAAATTTTTTGGTTTGTATACAGCACTTGCTTTAGAAAAAAACAGGCATGTTTAAAACAAAATGTTTTAAACAAAGTGTTTAAAACATCGCACTGTGTTTCAAACAAATGTTTAAAACATATTTAATACAAAATACTATGTTTTAAACAACTGTTTAAAACACAGTGCGATGTTTTAAATAAATGTATTATTTTGGAGTTTGTGGAAAAGCAAGAAAAGTGTCGATGATGGTCCATTCCGATAAAGAATTCCGATATAGTGGTCACGTGCGCTAAACTGAGCATTTTATTTGCAGAGCTCTAAAATCCGTTTAAGAGCGCCATCTAACATCAACTATAGTAGTAGCAGACATAGTGTGCCTGACACCATTTAATTTTAGTTGAATATAGTTTTAAACCTTTTAAACCTGTTTTAAACATACCATTTAAAACTTAAAAAAACCTGTTTTAAACAAAAAAAACTGTTCAAAACAAAAAAAACTGTTTTTTTGTTTAAAATGAAAAAAAACTGTTTTTTTCCAACCCTGGAAAAAAATACCGGTTAAACTATAAAGGTATTTTCGATAAAACATAATTTTTTTTTTCATTTTCCAAATATCTCAATAAATATTAGTTTTATTGAAAAATGGGTAGAGACCAAAAATAAAGCTCATAAACTGATAATGAATTTGGTTTGTTTATTTATTTACATAGATTTAATAGTTTCGGAGATATGAAAGTTTACAAATGACGTCCGAACGTTTATAAGACGAAAAATGCAGTTTAAATGTTAAATATCTCAGAAATTGTGACACCTACGTCACGAATGCTAAGAAATGAAATTAAAGACAATTAATTGCGCTTTCAAATTATTTTTTACTCGTTCCTGTAGGATAAGAAATAAAGAAGTTATGACGGAAAAATGTGCGTATTTATATTTTTTTATATAAAAAGATCACCATTTTGTTACTCTAATTAGCCAGTAATTTAAAAAAATTATCTCAAATACAGTTTTTCGTTAAGACGTAGCATTACCTAGATGCTCAATTTTTTTTGCTCATTTAAACACTTGCTTTAGAAAAAAATGCATTTTAGACTTTAAAGATAATTTCGAAACACTTGAGATACCAAATATAAACTTAAATATCTCCGAAATTATTAATCCTACATCAATAAAAAAAGATATAATTATTTCCCAGTTTGTACTTTCTGTAATTGGTCTGTAACATTTTTTCGATAAAGTAATATTTTTCGAGTTACTTGACGAAAGCAGTTTGGAAGTACTTTTTTTTTAAGCTAAAATCGCAATTTTGAAGTCGTTATAACTTAAAAACTATCAATTTATGTGAAAAATTGCATAGAACCTTTTCTTCTTAAAATTTGATTCTATTTCATCTCCAATAAATATATGTATTTTTTAAATGCCAGTCCCTGAGAGAGGGTGGCATCCACCCCCTATAAATTATCAAGCCCCCGCACAATATAGAAACTTTTCTGTGAAGCATTTACTATTATGCTGCCAAAAATGAACAAAATCCGTTCAATATGACATTATTCCGAAGTTAAAACCTCTAGTTACTGTAGTATTAATTGTCCATTCATTACATGGTAACTTATCCTGTAACCCATCATACATTGAAAAAATTAGACCTTCTAGATGTTGCACCAAATTGTTTTATTATATTTCTCAAATGTACATTTATTTCAATCAAAAATAGCTTACACAACGTGATCTACCATGACATGTGGAAAATTTAACAGTAGGTTGTCCCCACCGAAAGGAAAAAATTAAAAATTAAAAAAAAAATGACCTTATTTTTTTGTAGAAATGCGCCGTCAATGACGTAACGCGGTACAACCATATTACTTTATCAAACTTGGGAATGACACTATTGACAGTAAAGTTTGAGAGGATAAAAGCGACTTTTTGGTTTTAATCAAGTCACACTACAAAAATAGCGAAATAAATCGAAATAAATCCAAAAGACAATGACCCTAGGCCAGTCAAGTCTGCAATAGCAAGAGATATTTACAATACCACGCCGGTGTCCTCATTGTTCGACCGAAAGCAAAAAACGCGCCTCTCTTTGATCTGTGCTTTGCCACGCTTGCCGGCTACGCTTTTATGCCAATTAAGGAAATGTAAACATCTTAAATACGTTCTTTCACAAGTAAGTTCGTCAACCTATTCCCGACCTACTCAACATTAGCAGTGTACTTCGCAAATTTACTAATAATTTAATATACTAAATTACCTCAGAATCCTCTAAAATTTTGCAGGGGCCTTTCCACATTGAAGACGTACACCATTTTATTTTCCGCATATCATGGTAAATCAGGCTGTATATGATCAGATAATCGTCGCTAAATTACGTCGATTTCACGTCTTTCGGCAATGACATAAACACGTCATTCCATAGATCAAAATAACATCTAAAGCAGAGCTGCGGTACTGAATTACCTAAGTACTTAAAATTTGTACTTAAGTACAAAAAGTACTTAAGTATTTTTACTTCAAGTCCCAACAAAAATGCAGGTACTGGTACTTAAACTTTTAAGTATTGGCCATGGTACTTGTACTTAAAACTTAACTTTTTATTTTAAGTACTTTTTACTTATACCTACTCGGAGAAAAAAGATGTACTTAATATGGAAATGTACTTAAGTATTTTTTAGGACTTAAAATTAACACCTGATAAATTTAAGACTTTCAGTATCTACTACGTATGTATAAATTCATGTCTTGACAAGTCTTTTCTAGCTCAGTGATTTTTATTTTAGTTTAGAACAGGGTGTATTAAATAGGTGATGCGACGACAACCCTCACAGTGTAGGGATTGCAATTTACCGGAAGTTTTAATAACCGGTAAATCGGTAAATAACAATGTAAATAACCGGTTAACCGGTATTTACCGGTAATTTTTAGAATGAATGATTAGGGTGGCGAAAATGGCAATTGTCTTTTTCCATGTACAAAATTATCTAAATTTAACAAAAAACATTTTTATATACGTATAATTAATATAATTAGGCTTTGAGAAACATATTTTTTCAAAATTGAAATTCGCTTACAGTCGATTGAAAAATATTATACAGTTTTTCGAAAGACATATAAATCAAAATTTTGTGATTCACTCGTATTATCTTTAGTTGATTATAGTGATGTTGTATATGGAAAGTTATTATCGGCGACAGCAAAAAAGAAATTTCAAAAACTTCAAAATTCATGTATGCGTTATATTTACAGTATCCCATATAGACAACATATATCACCACATCTAAATAAACATAGCATATTAAACATGGAAAACCGCAGACGTTTACACATGCTCACACTTATTTGGCGAATATTGACGAACCTCAGTACTTAAGAAATAAGTTAATTTCATGAGATCACTTGCATAATACAAGATACATACAAAATTTTTTGGTGCCTCGTCATGATACTGCGATTTTTCAAAGATCATTTACGTATTTTGCATCTCATTTTTGGAATGAACTTCCAAATGAATATAAAAAATATAAATCAAAAAATTTTTTCATTAAAGTTGTCAAAAATTACATTTTGGCTGATCAGAGGTAGGAGACTTGATGCTGCGTTGTGGATGCGCGTATATTTCTTTTTCTTTTTCCGATATAATTTTATTTATTTTTAACCTTTTTGCTTCGCTTCGCGAGGTCTGCCCATTCCCCCTGTCTGCAGTTGTTATTATTGTTATTATTATTATAAAATATAACATTTGTTAGATTATTACAATTCATTACTGAATATTAACAAATAAAATAATTATAATTTTTTTCTTGAAATTTTAGATTTATATGTATTAATATTTTTTTATAATCTTTTTATAATCTTAGATTTAGGTTATTTGTATTTGGGCAAATGGAAGAAGAGCTCTACAGTTCAATTTGTACCATTTTTACTTTGAGTAAAATAAATGTATTATTATTATTATTATAATGAACAAACAAAAGGTTTTTTTATCAAAAGGAAAAAATATAAATGAAATAAATTTAAATAAATAATTATTCTGTAAATAACAAAAATTACAAATATAAACTCAAATAGGGAATTTACTGAATACCTAATCTAAATATACAATATTTTTTAAAAATAGCCCGTTAAAAGGGCTAGTTTTTCAAAGCTGTTTGTACATAGAATACCACCAACTGAAAATGCCCTTCCTCTATCGATATTGGTAGGTCAATAAGTTAATAAGAATTGGTAATAACATTCTTCTAAATGTTTTCCATGGATATTTGAGGCAGTAAAATATTCAATTTCCTGTTGCAAGATATTGTCAATATCTCTCTTACTTGCATTTCTTAGAGCTTGGTGTTTGGGTTTTACTTTTTATAATATTATTTATTTATTGTTAAAAGTGCTCAGTGTTGGGACAGTCACTCTATATTTAGTGAATACTAGTCACTGACATAAATAGAAACGTTGAATACGTGACATATCGTAAGTTCAGAATTTACCGAAATAACCGGTAAAAAATTAAAATAACCGGTAATTATTGTCATATGTTTTTTGTCCTGTTTACCGGTTAACCGGTTAACCGGTAATGCAATCCCTATCACAGTGGCTTCATAAGTGCTTACTTTGTACATGATGTAATAGATGGCAGGACCAATAAGTTCTCTCATTACTTACGCATCTCCGAGTAAAGAACTTATATCTAGATACATAATGGCATTGATTAATTTGTCGCTGAAAGACTCACAATCTAAGGCACTTCTTCCCATAAGTTGCTGATTGGCCCATCGGCGTATTCGCGGCCGCTCGTGCACGATCGGCTTCAGTTCGATTATCATAATCTCAGTTGACAGTTCGGCCATTAATGTTAATAAATGTTTTTCGTGTTCTCCGACCAAAAACTGGTGAAAAAGTAATTTTATTTCAAGTTGTGATTTGCTTAATACCTAAATAATATTCTCTATTCATATTTACACAGTTTAGTGACAATATATTTTGTGCAAATAAATAGTGAAGTGCCGTGCCGTTTGCAGAAAGCAGTTTAGAAAAGAAGAAAATCGATCGTTCCATAGTCGTAACATGATGAAGTTCAGTTTACAGTTATAAAGTAAATAGCAATTAAATTTTAATATCCTTTCAATACATATTTATCTTACTGTAATATCGTATGCCTACATCACGTTATATAAAGAGCCGGTAATGCAGGAATTGCAATATTCATTTTAATGAAAATATTTACCATTCCACACATTTTCTACACACACAACGCCACTGTTGCCTGTGGGATGTGATGTTCATCTATCCATTTTAATGGACATAATGTGACTGTTAGGTGCAAATATATAGTGAAAAGATAGCCTGTTATGTATCTAGATATAAGTTCTTTCATCGGAGTTACGCATAGATAGATAATTTTACATACAGTGTTGCATACATTCCCAGCCTTTTGTTTTTGTTTAGTGAAACAAGAGTCCAGTGACATCTCACATTAAGTAGCTAAATTAAAATATTGAAAGCATATATGCAACACTACATGCAGCATTGCACGTGTCGCCACAGCTAACCTTAAAAATATATATTTCTTAAGATTTACAAGTATTACGTAGCTATTATTAAAATTTCTGCCTGGTTCCTGTACTTTTCAACCAAAGTCAAGTCCAACGTAATGTGTATGAAGTTTTAAATAGTTTGTCACAATAAAATAAGACACTTTTTGCAGGTTAGAAATCTAACCTATAATTAGCAGTCATTAATCAACAATATTGAAAAATTATTTGCGTGAATTTTTAAATATTTGCAATGGCTCCAAGCTAAAAATGCCTACACAAACATTAAAAATGAGAATAAACGAAAAAACCTTAAAATTTGAGGTTATGTTAGTTATACGATGCACATGTCCAGGTAATTGTAGGACCTTATTGCTCACGCCATCTACTAAAGTAAATAGAAACCATGCACTTATGAAGCCATTATTATAATAGGAAAGTGCCGTACGTCGGACCATCTATTTAATACACCGCGGTTTAGAAGGAGAGGCCAGTGAATAATTTATTTAGTGTCGTCTGATTGCTGAAAGTTATGTGTATTCTTTAGTTTTATTTGACTTTGTTCTGTCTATATATTGCATAATATAACTAGTGGAAGCATCATACTCTTCGCTGATTTACTGAGCTTTTTATATAATTGTTACACATTCTATAGGATACTCTTCGCAGTTTTGTTGTAAACAATGATAGTTTTTGGACATTCTATGTGATACCTACTTTGTTGTGAAAAAATATATATAAAAAAAAATGAAAAAAAAACACCTTGTCAAGGATTCGAACACAAGACCTTTGCCAGACAAAACCTTAGCCATTGGACCATCGACACATCGCTACAAAAACTGAATGCCGCTGGTATTATATATATCATTCGAGTATTATATTTTAACAAATTAGATATAATTATGAAATATATATACATTAGTAAAATGTATAAACAAAAAAAATTTCACCGGAAGTGACACTAACTTTCGATTTTTAAATGGAACATCCTGTATATTATTGCATTTTTGAACTCTGCATAACTTTCTGAATCCAACGATACCAAATAAGTGACATTTCAAACGTCAATATTTTTTATAATATAATTCTTAGTTTTCCATTTAAGTGTGCCGACACACCGATTTATTCTAAATGAGCCGTGTAATGCTAGAAAAATCGAAATTCCGTCAAAAATACTAAATTACGTGATTTATGAGCAAATAAAGTTCATTAAAATGGTTTTTGGGGCAAAACTCAATTTTTTCAAATGGAACCATATTTTTACCATGGTACTATTTATTAGGAAGTAGGTACTATTAATAAGGAATTTATTCATGTCGTATTAAAATGTGCGATAAATACAAACAAAATTACAGCTAAAAGAAAATACAATGGTTCTGTCAGGTGGTCTCCAAGGTCACCTGATTTAACACCCCCTTGATTTTTCTAGCATTACACGGGTCATTTAGAATAAATCGGCACACTTAAATGAAAAACTAAAAACTATATTATAAAAAATATTGACGTTTGAAATGCCACTTATTTGGTATCGTTGGATTCAGAAAATTATACAGAATTGTGTCCCAGTTAAAAATCGAAAGTTAGTGTCACTTCCGGCGAAATCGGAAGTGAAAAAAAAATCACTTATATGTCAAAAAGTGCCGCTTATTATGTATATAGGATATCCCAAATTTCAATTATCCTCATTATCCTCAAAAATATATCCCAATCAATTATCTTCAAAACGAAGGAGAAAAGGGGGGGGGGGGTGTACCATGATCCTGTTACACCCGGTATGCATGATAAGCGGCATTTTTTGACATACATAAGTGATTTTTTTTTTACTTCCAGTTTCGCTTTCGATTTTTAAATGGAACACCCTTTTGAATTCTGCATAATTTTCTGAATCCAACGATACCAAATAAGTGATTTATAATATAATTTTTAGTTTTCCATTTAAATGTGCCATGACGATTCCGATTTATTCTAAATGATCCGTGTAATGGTAGGAAAATCGAACTCAAACGTCAAAAATATTAAATTACATGATTTATGAGCAAATAAAGTTCGTCAAAATGGTTTTTGGGGCAAAACTCAATTTTTTCAAATGGAACCATATTGGTACCGTGGTACCATTTATTAGGAAGTACTATTAATAAGAAATTTATTCATATGTTGTATTAAAATGTGCGATAAATACAAACAAAATTACAGCTAAAAGAAAATACAATTTTGTTCTAATTATCTTGTTGTACATAAGGTGGCTTTGGAATATAAAAAATGAATAGAAAACATTACAATTGTTCAAAATGCTGTCCATTAACGCCAATGCACTTCTGAACTTGAATAGAACAAAATTGTATTTTCTTTTAACTATAATTTTGTTTATATTTATCGTACATTTTAATACGACATATGAATAAATTCCTTATTAATAGTACTAATAAATGGTACCACGGTACTATTATGGTTCCATTTGAAAAAATTGAGTTTAGCCCCAAAAACCATTTTGATGAACTTTATTTGTTCATAAATCACGTAATTTAGTATTTTTGACGGGATTTCGATTTTTCTAGCATTTCACGGGTCATTAGATTAAATGGGAAACTAATAATTATATTATGAAAAATATTGACGTGTGAAATGTCACTTATTTGGTTTCGCTGAATTCAGAAAATTATGCAGAATTCAAAAATGCAATAATATATAGGGTGTCCCAGGTAAAAATCTAAAGTTAGTGTCACTTCCAGCGAAACTGGAAGTGAAAAAAAAAAATCATTATTTGTATGTCAAATAGTGCCGCTTGTTATGTATATAGGATATCCCAAATTTCAATCAATCATCTTCAAAACTAAAGGGGAAAAGGGGAGGTTGTCCCATGATCCTGTTGCACCCGGTATAACAGTGGTGTAGCGGAGTAGTCCATACAGCAACACGATACAATAGTATATTATATTACTAGGAGTAGAACGCACTCTTTTTTTGTGTTGAGCCCAGGATTTGCGGCTGAGGCGAAGCCGAAGCCGCAAACTGGGCGAAACACAAAAAAGGCGTTCTACTCCGTGTAATATATACTATTTTTTCTTCAAGCGTATTAAAATGCAAAAATTCATTTATTTATCATAAATGTACAAATATTCAAACTACAGTCTTATATGTTGACACAATATGACAAGTGGCTAGTGGATAGCGCGCCACCGGTGGCTTTCGGTATTAACATTATGTTACTAGTAAAACAATACCCACTGCGGTGGCGCTTTCGGAACTAACATTATGTTACTAGTAAAACAATATCCACTACGGTGGCGTTCGGTACTAACATTTTGTTACTAGTAAAACAATGTCCTACTTCTACTTCTGTTTTTGGTGACATAATTTAAACATTTTAATACGCTTGAAGAAAAAAGACTTTTATTTTATATTACAATAGAAGCGTGCATGTGCTGCCTCTACGTTTGTTTGCGGGAACTATGAAATGTTCGGACACTTGGATTGTCAAAATGGTTGGACTGGTATCATTTTTTCACATTCATTTAGACGAAAGTGTGATTGACGGTGCAAAATTAGTACACAACATTGTGGAAGAACACACTTGCGCTCAATTAAGGCGCTGGCTCAAAAATCCTGGCCGTAAAATGACTGGAAGCAAGAATAAAGAACTGGTAGCAAGGTTAGAATTCAACTATCAACTTATCAATTTATATACAAGTGCATTAAAAGAAAACAAATGTGTTTGGTCTACAATATGCTTAATAACATTCCTCGTGCAGTAATTGATAATGCAGTAAAAATATTTTCTGTTTTTTTACGAAAATGTAGAGTCATGCGCGCTCTTATGATGAAAAGGCCTATTGCTTAAAAAGACCTTTATTTTTCCTTGCAGGTTGCCCCGTGAGCCACCGGCCTATAGAGCATTTGCCAGGTTGCCGGCCTGTCCTACCTCCCCCAGTCTACATAGGTCAGGGAATAAAAATATACACTTCTTAAAATGAAATTATTATTATGTAACACATTACAATTGATTATAGTACAAATTTTTAGACATTTCCACATATGACGCAATTTATATATTTGCAATAACAAAGAATTTTTCTCTGTTTTAAAAAAAACTACTGAATACCTGTTTTGCCTTTTACTCTTTTTGCCTATACCCTATACCTTTCTATTAGCTGGCCATACACGTAGAAGTTGATACGCCAGTTTGGAACACCTGAGTTAAAGCGTTTAAATTTACATTTTTTTCTCAACATGTCTACTCGGAAGCTGTTGGAAGCTCTGGCAAAATATGATTTAGCAAATTTTATAGATATTTGCAAAGAACATCCAGCTTTGTGTAACATAAAAACCATGGAGTACACCAATCATCAAAAATTTGAAATTTGTACGAAGAATTACAAAACCTCAGTGGATGTTTTCGTCACTTTGATGCATTATCTTGTGCCATTATCATGCATATTAATTATTGCACAGCAAGGAGCACGTTCTTCTTTATTACTTTTAAATATATTTATGCAGAATTAGTTACTATTTCAACTACTAATTTTAATTAAAAACCGTGTAAATGCAACTAAAAACTTTCGCCAAAGCAAATTTGTACAGTTTAGGTTTAATCCAACGATATATCTACGATTTTCGTCTACTAACACGCAGTTCTGATATGACGGACCAACTACGCAAGATTGACTTCCATAATGTATTAGTGAGCGACCACGGATTTGATCCGTGGCGAATTAATCCGAATAGACTTATCTGTTGCGGTCCAAACCGATGGGTCAACCCCATGTGCATGGCCGCCTAATATTTAACATTCAAATTTTTACAACTGTGGATTGTGGCAAAAGTCGATACAGTTCGTCCCATCGCTATTTCATCAGTTTATATAGGCGTTAAAATGCATAGATCTTTCCGAAGCATTGTCAGCGCGTTTGAAACGCCGCCTGCAAACTGATGAAATAGAGGTGAGATAAACTATAGAGCCCTTTTAGTTGTTGCCTATTATAATAACATAGTATGTAGAAATTCTTGTTGCATATATCAAACGGTACAAAAAGTTTAACACACAATTTTGATTAACCTATTATTATTATTAAATTATTTGTCAAACCGTCAAGCCCCTGTAGATGGTCCAACTGGCTGATATCTTGGAGGAAGAGGTTTATCCAGAATACATATTTTCAGTAAAACATAGAACAAGCCTCCAATGACTAATTGTCCTATGGCCACTAGAAGTACCACAACCCAGGCTGGAATTCCGGACTTTCCTATAAATTAAAAAGTATTTTTTTATATGTTCCAAATAATGCACAAGGTTATTTTAGGAAACAAAGATTTTAAAAAATATGGGTAATTTTCAGAGGTGGCTACATTTAACATTTTTCATATTATGGATACTGAAATAAATTAGGTTTAGGTAACTTGAAAATCAATGATATTTTGAAAAACACTTGGGCGCGTAAATTTTTACCTCCCACCTCTTTAGGAGGGAAATACTAGCAAGAAAATGTTCCGGGTTTTAATTTAACACTATAATATATGAAAGCTTATTTAGTACAGTCAACCTGTCATTTGACCCACGAATAATTCCTACAAGAGATTTTCTTTCTTATTCTATAGAGTTTGCCCCACTTCCACAAAAATATCGTGTCCGCTACGAGAAAATTACAGTCAAAATAGGTTTTTCTCAATTATCTCATTTCCTGTTAGTTCTACCCTAAAATTAGGTACATATTACCATTATTGTGGAAAATGAAAAAGCTATATGACTTTTATTTAAACTATTTTTCTTTATTATTAATATTTTTCGATTTATAGAGAATGGTGAAAATTTGTGCTTCGCTGCACATTTTTGCAATTATCTCTGACCTCGTTGCTCTTATGTAGTAACTGACTATTATCAATATTGTAGAACATAAAATTTCCCAAATTCTTTGTTTAAACAATTTTCCTCCACAGTCAATTTTAAAAAATTACAGCAGCTTGAAGTGTCAAGAAGATTCTTGAATTTTGGGAAAATGTTTGCTCTGTTGTTTCATTGGTATTCATACGTATTATTATATATATTTTATCTATTATATAAAAATCTCGTGTCACAGTGTTTGTTATCGAACTCCTCCGAAACGGCTTGACCGATTTTTATGAAATTTTTGGTGTATATTTGGTAGGTCTGAGAATAGGTCGTAGGCTATTTTTTATACCCCTAGGTGATAAGGGTGGCCCTATCCAAAAATTTTCTTTTTATTTTTTGGACAAAAATGTATAATTTATATGGCAAAACAACGTTTGCTGGGTCAGCTAGTAACCAATAAAAATGACTTACGATACCGTTATTTCTTTAAAAAAACGAATTTTATTCGAATTTTTCGAGTTTTCACTAATCTGTCAAGACAACAGTTTTATTTATTGCTAATGCTTTTCGATTTACACTCGCTCAAAAATGTGACAATTTATGCTTCACCGACTCACTGTGGATTATTGCATTTTATCTCTGTCCCCATTGGTCCTACGTAGTAATTAGTTATTATCAATATTGTAGATTATAAAATTTACCAAAATTTGTGCTTAGAAAATGTTATTGCACTATCAATTTTTACAAGTTACATCTACTCGAAAATTTAATAATTTTTTAAATTTCGAACTGCTGTAATTTTAACAGTTTATCGTGGAAGAAAATTCTATAAAAAAGTTTTGGGAAATTTTATAATCTACAATATTGATAATAGGGTAGAACTAACAGAAAGGAGATAATCGAGAAAAACTTATTTTGACTGGCATTTTTTTAACAGAGCGGCTGTAGCGGACACAATATTTTTTTTGGAAAACATCAATTAATGATTGGGGCAAGCCTCTCTATAGTATAAAAAAAAGAAAATCTCGTAGGAATTATTCCTGGGTACCCCCCGTTTTTTGCTCCACAGACTGTATCACATTTCTTTACAATAGAACGTAGTCAAAATGTGGTCAAAAGTGTATTTTCATGAAAATTAAATGTTAGTAACTCGTTTATAATGCTTCCAGCTAAAAAAAAAAAATTAATGACGCTCATTTGATAGCTTGTTCGTTGAGGTAATTTTGTAGTTAAAAAAAAATTTAGATTCAAACATTTTATTTTTGCAAAATTGGTGTTTTTTTCCATAAGTTGTCATAAACAATCATGTTTAAACAAATGAGATGTACAAAACCTTCATTGCACACTAATGTTTAATAAATCGTCTTTTAAGTGCCGCTTTTACGGCATCCATTTATCTCATTATACAGGGTGATTTACCATGACATGCGAAAAATAAAATGGTGTACTAGTCTTCCATGTAGGAAAGTCCCTGCAAAATTTTAGAGTGATCCGAGGTAATTTAGAAATTTTTGTTGCATTAAAACTTGCAAAGATACGCTACTGTTACTTGTCTGTGGTCAGTATGATGGGGTAATGAACTTACTTGGGAAGAACATATCGAAGATGTTTACATTTCCTTAATGGTATAAAAAGTTAAGCTGGCGCGTGCGGCCAAAGTGCGGTATTTTTTGCTTTCGGTCGAACAAACAGGACACCGGCAGGTACGAAGTACCGCCGAAGTTTGGTGTGTTTGTGTCATCGACGAGTTTAAGTAAATATCTCTTATAGCTACTTGTTGTAGAATTCACTAGCATATAGTCCAGTCAACGGAGCGCTAAAATGACCAAAATCTCTAACTTGAGTGCTAATGAATGGATCTTGTGCAATATGTTTGTAATGACGTTAATAAAAAAGTTAAAAAAAAGATTAGAGATATGGCCACTCGAAAATTCTTAAAAATGGGGGAGGGGAAACGTAAAACTTGAAAAAAAAATCTGAAAAAATTCAGGTGAATGTATCATCGAAATACAAGATTTTTTTTATTTGCAACTTTTCTGTAAAGTGCGTTTTCACAGAGTTTTTCGGGAAAAACATGAAAAACTACCCCATCTTTGACATTGTAGCGCTTTAAAAATTTGAAAAAATTCAGACGTATGCATTGAGGTCTTCTAAACATTTTTTGTCTCTTGGAATATTTTTGTAACTTGTTAATTCTCCGAGTTACAGGCAGTTTTTCATGATAAATATTGTACTATATTGTACTATTTCGATGAATCAAGGCATCTTACATGAGGACTGGAAAATTGCCAGTGTCACTCCAATTTTTAAAAAAGGCGATAAACTTTCCAGTCACAACTACCGCCCCATTAGTTTAACTTCTGTACCTTGTAAAGTTATGGAGAGAACCATATGTGAAGAGCTAATTACCTTTTTAGTAGAAAACTACCGCACCATCAGCACGGGTTTTTACCAGGACATTCTGTCACCTCCAATTTACTCCAAGCCTGCAACGAGTGGACTAAACAATTAGATAGTGGCCAATTCACTGACGTTTTATACTTAGACTTTTCCCATGGATCGAGTGCTTTCTGTCAAATAGACAATTTAGTGTAAGAGTGGGAGATACTTCATCCGCGGTACGTGATGTTTTGAGTGGAGTCCCCCAGGGATCTGTACTTGGCCCTGTACTGTTTTTAGTCTACGTGTCCGACCTCACCCTAAGCTGCACCTCTTATGCAGATGACTTATATTTCAGTCACCATCCACTGACCTACAATCCGATTTGGACCAGATAGGGAGCTGGTGCTCCAACTGGCTAATTCCGCTAAATTTAGGAAAATGCTCGGTACTACATATAGGAAAAAATAACCCAAAAATGTAGTATAAAATTGACAATCACAACGTAACACAAGGATCACAGACAAATTATCATGGAGCGCACATGTTACGAAAGTCGTCAGCAAAGTCAACCAAATTTTGTACATAATTAGAAAGTCCTTCCAGGATTTGAGTATCAACTCATTCCTAAAAATTTACAATGCCTATATTCGTCCTCACCTTGAGTTTGCAGTCATCATATGGTCGCCCCTGCTTAAGCAGGATATAAATAGGATGAAAGGCGTGCAAAGAAGAGCTACAAAGCTGCCTCGAGGTTTTACAAATTTGCCATATGAAGAACGGCTTCGCCTACTTAACCCCGAGCGGTGATTTGATCGCCACCTACAGAATCCTGCACGGGACGTTTTTTTGCCACTAGGACTTATTTGACCTTAACACCGACAATCGTCTGAGAGGACTAAGAGTCTAAAACTACGCAAACAAAACTTCCAAACTACTATAAGAAAGCACTTCCTCTTCAACCGAGTTTTTGATCAATGGAATTCACTTCCTGAAAATATAATCGCCGCACCATCGCTGAATTCTTTCAAGGGACGCCTCGACCAATATTTCAGGAACGTTCATAATTGAGTTTATAATGTCGTTTCCCTCAGTGTTTATGAATTGCTAATACGTTAGGTATGAGAATATTTTTAGGAGTTTATCAATATTTTTTTTCTTTTTCTTCATAATATTTATAGACCTTAATGTAAATGTAAGTTTTTTTTTCCAGAGAGCACAAGCCTTTGGCTTCTACTCTTATCAATTTAATAATAATAATAATAATAATAATAGTAATAATGCATATTAAAAAACACATGAAAATTCGAAAAATGAGAGTGATTTATATACGTTATTATAAAAAAGTGTGAAACCTATATAGTTATACCATTTTTAATAATATATATAAATCACGCTCATTTTTCGAATTTTTATGTATTTTCTGATGTGCAAAAAATGTAGTACATTATTTATCGTAAAAAACTGCCTGTAACTTGGAAAATTATCAAGTTACAAAAACATTTCAAAAGACAAAAAAATGTTTAGAAGGCCTCAGTGCATACGTACGAAAGCGTAGAAAGGCCATGCCATTAATAATATTTTTTAACTCAGAATTCACAATTGTTAAGTCGGAATTCATAATTGTATCTCGGAATTTACAATTGTACCTCGGAATTCACAGTTGTATCTCAGAATTCACAATTGTAAGTCGGAATCACAATTGTATCTCGGAATTCACAACTGTTAAGTCAGAATTCACAGTTGTTAAGTCGGAATTCACAATTGTTAGGTCGGAATTACTAAAGAAGTAATAATGTAGAGGAATGGTAGATAAAATATGCAATTTTGTCGCATTCCTCTGCGTTCTGAATGATATTACCATCATTACTAGAAACGCAGTGTGCTTGCAACAAATGCTGATAAAAGGAACTTTGTCTATATCAAAGGAGTCCCGCCGCTTTGGGAGGTTTCCAGAGTAATTTACGTATCGGTTTCGAGCTTTTGGCTCTCGTCATCCCAAAGCAGACTCGGACACCTTTGACGCTGCGGACTCTTTTCCTCTTAATAAAATAGAGCAACACAAAGTCAGTGACTTGTAAATAATGTGAGTGGATTCCTCCAACGGAATTAGTTCTACAAATATTGCACGTTTCACCAACTATATTGGTATCATCTGCAGATGATTAAAAACTAATGAAAATTAACTTGGTTATATTGTTTTCTAACTCGGAATTCACAATTGTAGGAAGGAATTCATATAGTTGAAATAGTCCTATAAATACCCGAATACTATACTCGATACACGTTTCGCCAACCATGTTGGCACCATTTGGAAATGATTAAAACTGAAGAATATATTTTATTTATACCAAACTAATGTCATGGTTCAACGAATTCAACCAATCCCGTCAAACCTATCTACACTCTGTCTCAACTCTACAAACCACCACCTGCTAACCAATAAAGAGGGATATTTTGGATAAGGCCTTCATCACGGTTCATACATTTTTTACATTTTGCAATTTCTTTACATTCTAAAGCATCCTGCTGTCTTTCATTTATTACATTCCTTATTAACCTTCGGTTATTTATCATAAGGAATTCAGGGCCGTTTTTCAATGCGAGGTTAAGCACTTTATCATACAGATAAACTAACTAGAAGTTTAGAATATGAAGTAGTAATATTAAAATGTTTAATAGAAGCACAATCTAAACTTCTAGTTAGTTTATCTGATAAAGTGCTTAACCTCGCATTGAGAAACCGGCCCTTAGAGCATAAAATTGAATTATACGAAAAGTCCGGGATTTACGAAATCAATTGTAAGGATTATAATTTGAAGAATGTTGGACTAGCGAAACGTCCTAGTATAACTAGATTCATGTAGGCTAATATGACCCATCTCAAACATTGAAAAACTTGAAAATTTAGTGTTGCCCAGCCCAACATAACAGTCATGGAATAGATATTAACAACTTAAGGTTAATTAGGAATATGAAAAATAATAGCCAACTGGATGCATTTGAAAGCTTATAAAAATTGTAAAATGTAAAAGCAGTATGAATAGTGATAAAGGTCTTATTCCAAATAGCCCGCTTTATTGGTTAGTAGATCATGTACTGAATAGTGGGTTGCGTTGAACCAAGACATAATTTAGTAGAAATACAGCATATATTGTTTAATTTTCATTAGTTTTTAATCGTCTGCAGATGATGCCAATATAGTTGACGAAACGTGCATCGAGTATAGCATTCCAATATTTATAGAACCAATTCCGTTAGAGGAACCCACTCACATTATTTACAAGACACTGTCTTTGTATTATTCGACTTTATTAAAAGCAAAATGAGCCCACAGCGTCAAAGGTGTCCGAGTCTGCTTTGGGCTGGCGAGAGCCACTAGCTTGAAACCGATACGCAAATGAATCTGGACACCTGCCGAAGCGGCGAGACTCCTTTAATCTAGACAAAATTCCTTTTAGCAGCATTTGCTGCAAGCACATTGCGTTTCTGGTAATCTAGTAATGATGGTAATATCATTCAGAGTCAAGAGGAATGCGACAAAATTGCATATTTCATCTACCATTCCTCTATATCATTACTTCTTTAGTAATTCCGACTTAACAATTGTGAATTCCGACTTAGCAATTGTGAATTCCGACTTAACAATTGTGAATTCTGAGATACAATTGTGAATTCCGAGATACAATTATGAATTCCGACTTAACAATTGTGAATTCTGAGTTAAAAAATGTTAATAACGGCATGGCCTTTCTACGCTTTCGTACATACGTCTAAGTTTTTCAAATTTTTAAATTACATATTTCTAAAGAGCTACAATTTCAAAGAAAGGGTGAAAACGTACTTTACACAAAAGTTGCAAATAAAAAAGTCTTGTATCTCGATGATACATCCACCTGAATTTTTTCAGATTTTTGTTTCAACTTTTACATTTCCCCTTCCCCACTTTTAGGAATATTCGAGGAGCCATATCTCGAAAAATATGCATTTTTCGAAAAAATTCACGAAAGTAAAAACATCTTATTTTGGGCCAAAAAAGGGAAATACATTGTTTCTTTTTTCATTTTTGCCTAATTCTACAAGTTACGAAACCCGTAATAAAAGGGGCGTTTTCTACCCCTTCCGATCATTTCCTACTCTACTCTACACTAATCTTTTTTCAACTCTTTTATTAACGTCATTACAAGCACATTGCACGAGGTTTCATCAAAATCCATTCTTTAGCACTCAAATTAGAGGTGAACTAGACTAAGGTCAATGTTTTTTCGACTTATTTCGCTATTATTTTGATTAAAACCAAAAAGTCACTTCTACTCCCTACAGCTTTGCTGTCAATAGTGTCACTCCCAAATCTGATAAAGGGGGAGATTGGTTAAAGTCATTGGCGGCGCATTTCTACAAAAAAATAAGGTAATTTTTTGGTGACTTTTTTTTAGTTTTTCATTTTTTAAGCTCCTTTCGGTGGAGACAACCTACTGACAAATTTCCCGCGTGCCGTGGTAAATCACGCTGTATAGCTATTACAGCTTTATGAACATCCATTTGCATAAAGCCAAATTTACAAGAAAATTTAAAGATCATAAAAAGATGCTTTTATAATTTTTTTTTGAAAAATGCGTTATATTATCTTGAGCTACAATATTTCATGGACGAGCTCGAAATAATTTTTTTCTACCCCATACTCTGAGAAATTATTTATTTATTTGAAATTAGCTCTAGAATATTTTTATTTTATTGCAAAAATTTCGTCAAATATTACAGGAAAATGTTAAGATTAAAGCTTATAAAATTACATTTACTTCCACATCCAGTGGAAGTATAGTAACGACAAAAATTTTTTAAAAAATTTTTATTGTTCAAATAGGCTTAGAATGTCATGAAACGTCGAGATTTTAAGTTTGAGCGAAAAAATTTTTCTGTCTGTAACTTTTTTTGTGCGCACGTTTACTCTGGAACCGTTTGAGATATCGACTTGAAATTTGGTACACATATGTACTTTAACGAGATCTAGAACTAGATTATATTTTCGTCTTGTTCCGTTGAAGGGTTGGGGGTAAATTGGGGTAAATTTGGGGTAAACATGTAAATCAAGCAGGTAAGAATCCATAAAATTGGTATTTAGCATATACAAGAGAAGCTAAGGCCTCAAAAAAAAAATTGGCATTATCCACCTTCATTACCACCCCCACCCCATTATTAAACTGGATGAAAAAAAGTTGTGATTTAGTGTGTGTACAAGAACCAGAAACCTCAAAATATTTTTTATTTCATCCACCCCCATTACCACCCCCTATCACCACCCCCACCCCACTACCTATGTGGGGTATCGTTTTATGGGTTTTTGGGGTAGAGGATTTCAAATATTACATTATTAAAGTTCCATAAACAATTATTTCCACATGCAAAATTTTTTCGTTGTGAGTGACTTGGATAGAAAATCTGGATGCGGAAGTAGTGATTCCTTGGGCAGCGGTTTTTTACTTTCGAGCGACACTGTAGGAAGGAGGAAAATATATTATAATAATTCAAAAATTCGACTGAGTTTTTGACGGATTTTGATCCTACTTCACTCCTTGATATTGAAAAAGAGATTTTTGGGAAATCTGTTTGTATGTATGTGTGTGTGTTCTCGTGCGTGGGTGTGTGGCCTGTGAGTTTCTACAGCTTAGCCTAGCGCCGAAACCAGAGTTGGCCGGTCTCGTTTAAATTCGATATCTATAGAGTTTTCCCTTAAAATGTTTCCACACGTTATTTTTTTTTATTTTTCGCCTAATCTTAAAGCTAAAAGTATTATGCAGAAAAATTTTCTCACAAACTACTCTAAACGATTTTGTTCCTTTTTTATGGTCTTATTTATATTAACGTCCTGGCGGAGTTTAGCTAGAGCTGTTTCCCACTCAAGCAGGACACGTACACATAAACAACAACACAACAACTAATCCCTGCAACATTTCCATCTGCTGCAGCTGAGACTCGAACTCAGGAGAGGAGAGTGACTAGACCGTGTTGTCTCTCATACAACCGCGGTCTAGCCCACTGCTACCGCCTCGGCAACACGTGAAAACTGTCACTAAATTGCTACTATAAGGTCGATACAATAATATAGGTTGTATTGTTTTGTTTTTATTCTTACTATGTTGTGATTGAACTATTGTTCTATCTATTTATTTCTTTACAAAATAATATGGGAAACATTGGGGAAGGGGGTGCTTTATCTGAGCTTCTTCCCGGTGGGCTCAGTAGACTAGTCCGGCCCTGAATGAACGTGAAATATAAAATTATAGTTCGTTTTAATCAGATAGTCAAAAACGTTATTCTTTACTATTGCCGCAAATAAAAGAAAAGTAGTGTATACTTACTCATGTACCATCTTGTAAGAGTTTTTCGTCCTCTTAATATTTTTCTTCTTGCTTCCACCTCCTGCATAAGAACTGCTAGAAGTACTGCTCACAAAAATATTGAAAATATTATTAGTTTTACTAAACCATAACACAGGCCCACAAAAAAAAAGTTATTTCAACCTGACATCTGAATATACTTTTCTTTAGTATTCTTTCCCGCTGATTACGAATCTGAAGTAATGTGCAGAGAAAAACCCGAAAAACTGTAAAAAAAATGCGTTTTCTATGGTTTTTTTGGTGGTAAAATATGCATGTGTCGTGTTCGGCTAGGCTGGATGTATTTTTCTTATGTTTTTTGCCCCACTGACCTCGAATCTATTGTTAGAACCCAGGGCTAATTGTCAAAATGTTGAGGAAAATTTAAAAAACCGTAAAAAATCGCGTCTTTCACGGATACTATGTTTTTTTATGGATATCATGAATACATAGCGTGTTGCGAAGGCCTGCATACTAGTACAGTCAATGAAGGTTTTCACATCCGATTTCGTTGAACCTCCATCGATTTTCATAAAAATTTGTGAGTAGTTAGAGGATACCTCAAGAAACAAAAGTGACATAGTGCCAACTTGCGCTTTTACCCTGGGGGTGGATGTCACCCCTTCTCGGGGCTGAAAATTATTTTATGAAAAATAACCCCAGGAGTCGATAGAGGGACCAATTCTAAGCAAAATTTGTTATATAAAGTTATTAAAATAAATCAATACTTTTTGAGTTATTAAAGATCAAATATTTTGATTTTTCGTGAAAAAAATGCATGTTTTAAAGCGGTTTTTCATAAATAACTCAAAAACTATAAGTTTTTACAAAAATATTGTCATTACCAAAATTGAAGCTAATAAAAAAACGAATAAATTTCTTCCTTAAAAAACCTTTTAATATTAATTCAAAGTGAGCTATAGGTAATTGAATGTATATTTTTTTTCGGCGAGTACTCAAATCTAAGTATTCAAGCTTAAATAACGGGAAAACGATGCATTTTATAAAATATACTTACTGAACACTTTTCAAAGTACTCAGAAATACCTATCAAATGAGTAGAAGAAGTTGATAGCATCAAAGTTAAGCAAGTTATGATGAAAATAAGAGGACCCTTTCGAATTTTTTAGGAAAAAGTGAAAAATAAAACCTACGCCATTTCCACAAAAATTAAAATTTATAGTAATCCCTATAAAACTTTCTTTATTTTGGCATAAGTAATGACTTTAAAAATTTTGACCGGTTTAGAATGCATATTTTTGAAAAAAAAAATATGATTTAAAAAAATCAGAATTTTTCAAATTTTCGTAAATTTCATTTTATTTTGATAATAACTCCAAAAATACTCGATATACGTAAAAAATAATAGAGAATGAAATTTGAGTTTTTTTTAAACAAAGATTTTAGTTTTTTTTTATTTTTGTAGGATAAAAAATAACCGAGATAGAAACGTTTAAAGCCTAAATTTTACTGCGAGAACCATGTAACCGGGGCCCTTTAACCTTTTATCTTTTAAAAAATAAGGGTTTTAAAAGATTAAATTTACGGTCTTATAGCCCTTGAAATTACCTTTCAAATGGTTTTTGGATGAACCTGATATCATAAAAATTAACGGAGTTATTGTAAAAAAACCAATAACATTTTTTTGGAAAAATTTATAGTAATCCCTATAAGACTTTCTTTGTGATTTTTTGCAACTGCAAAAAAGGGTGCGGCGTTTCTTGCGGGTGTCGAAGAGTAGGGTTATTTTGCAATGCAACCTGCGGATCATGCAGTGGGGACAATTGCCAAAATAGCCCTCCAATTAATGAAGAAGGAGAAGTTGGTGAAGAGAGCTCTGATGAAGAGTGAAAAATTAAATTTAATGTACTATTAATATTTGATTAATTTATGAAATATTATTTAAATAAAAAATGAATAAACTTTTCATATATTTTAATATTTATTTTAATGCATTTTCCTCTTAATTAATAAATTAAATTTTTATGTCACATAAGCACTGAAAAAATTGTTTCCAACGTTAAATTATGCTTTTTCATCAATTTGTGCACGAAGGGTAGTTTGGGGAATGTGGAAAGAATAATATTAATAAAGTTTGAAATATATTAATAAAGTTTATCATAAGTAATAAAAAGGATTCTAAATAATTAAAGCTATTAAAGTTGATAAAAAAAAAATTCCATTATTTTTATGACGAGTGGTAGTTTTTAAGGGTGGAAAATTTCGCAATAAATAAATAATTACTTTAATACTCAGTAAATGAGATTTCAATTCAGTAATGTATTATTCAAATGATTAAAGTTTCTTGAAACCAATTTTTTCAATGATTCTGCATTAAGGGGGTGGTTTTTAAGGGTTGAAATTTCACAGTCAACCAAAAATTATATCATAAACATTAAACAAACCGTTTGTGTAATGTTAATATGCGATTTCATATTTCAGAAATACAAAAAATGATTTTTTCATAATTTTCGATTTAAGGGGTGGTTGCTAAAAGGGTTGAAAAATTAATTAAAATCATAAATCATGCATATAAGTGTTGAAAAATATTTATTTTATCTAATTAAACGAGATTACTTACGCCAGAATGCTTAAATCTGCATTTTTTCCCATTTTTAACAAAAGGGGTGGCTTTCACCCCTAAAATGCAAAAAGCGCAAGTCGAGCATATGTCACTTTTGAAGTTGAGGGTAAAATATACTCAATCCCAAATTTTCATGCAAATCGATGGAGGTTCACCGAAATCGGAGGTAATAGTTGATTTTTACCTTCATTCACTGTACTATACACCTTTTTTGAGTAATTTTTCCCACTGATCACAAATGTTGAGTCAAATTTGAAGGTAAGTGATGAAAATACTGAGAAAAATTAAAAAAACTGTCCAAAATCGGGTTTTTTATGGATGTCGCGTTTCTTCATGAACGCATAGCGTGTTCCAATGGTCTGCATATACCTTTATCGAATAATTTTTTTCGCTGGAGTCTGGAGTCAAATTTTGGGGTCAGTGATGAAAACACTGAGAAAAATCAAAAAAACTGTCAAAAATCTGGTTTTTTTCAGTATACCCAATCATCGTGCGTGATATATAGTATTTCAATTTTA
Source organism: Rutpela maculata (assembly GCA_936432065.2). Classification (NCBI taxonomy): domain Eukaryota; kingdom Metazoa; phylum Arthropoda; class Insecta; order Coleoptera; family Cerambycidae; genus Rutpela; species Rutpela maculata. The sequence continues at coordinate 97,566,288 of OW386285.2, read as the reverse complement.
TATGGTTTTTCGTTTTCGAACGCGCTCATCTTCAAACGATCTGTATAAGGGGTTTCTTCGTCGTTTCGTTCCTTTTGGTTTCACTTCTCTTTGTAGCATCCAGCATTAATCTGCTAACATGTTGACATCCTATTTACCCTGAAATCGACGTTCAAAGTCTAAATCTTGGTGGAATCTTTCTCCTTGCTCTTCGCTGAAGTCGCCGTTATTTTCTGGAAACTCATCCAGGTGTGAATCGAGAAAGTGCAATTTCAAACTCATCATACAACCTAACTTTTCGTAATTCTTTATCAGTTTTGATTCAATGTTTCTGTAGTCTGGATCTTTGGTATTACCGAGAAATTTTGTGGACACGTCTTTAAAACTTATAAGTATGCCGTCTTTTCTACTTCATTCATAGAATCAACGAATTCTTTGTCCCTAAATAAAGTTCAAATCTCAGGCCCAACGAAGATACTTTCCTTCAATTTAGCATCAGATTTGCGACTCACCAAATGATTCAAATATTTAAAGCATTGACCATCTTTGTTAAGAACTTTCGAAAATTGTTTCATTAGCCCAAGCTTAATGTTCAAGGGAGGAATGAGAATTTTAGAAGTGCTGACAAGCGGTTCATTTATATATAAAGCACTTCTAAAATTCTCATTCCTCCCTTGCACATTAAGCATTGAAGATAAGCGCGTTCGAAAACGAAAACCCATGTAAAATTGAAATACTATATATCACGCACAATGATTGGGTATTCTGAAAAAAACCGATTTTTGACGTTTTTTTAAGTTTTTCTCAGTATTTTCATCACTGTCCTTGAAATTTGACTCGACATTTGTGATCAGCGGGAAAAATTACTCAAAAAAGGTGTACGCAGGCCATCGTAACACGCTATGTATTCATGAAAAAATCGTGATATCCATAAAAAAACATAGTGTCCGTGAAAGACGCGATTTTTTATTTTCCTCAACATTTTGACAATTAGCTCTGGGTTCTAACAATAGATTCGAGGTCAGTGGGGCAAAAAAACATAAGAAAAATACATAACGCCTAGCCGAACACGCCACATGCATATTTTACCACCCAAAAAAAACATAAAAAACGCATTTTTGACAGTTTTTCGGGTTTTTCTCTATGCGCATTAACCCCCCCCCCCCCCCCATTCTGACTTCAGATTCGTAATCAGCGGGAAAAAATACTAAAGAAAAGTATATTCAGATGTCCAGTTCAAATAACTTTTTTTTTTTGTGGGCCTGTGTAATTAATGAATCACATACCTAGCACAATACAGCAGATTTTTAAACACCTTTTCACACCCATCTTTGTTATCTTGTTCACCTTTGAAAACTGTTAAGTTATGAAGAACAACCAACTTATCTCTGTTATCAGTGTTTGCATAGTGAGTAGGTGCGAGAAACATATTTAATTAAGTAAATATTAACTACTCTCATTAAAAGTGTGTCATATTCGGTTAATACAGTTGTAAACAATTCAAATCGTTTTTTATATGCAACGTTAAAAAAAATACAAAATGTGTACGTATTTTTGTCAAGTATTATATGTACATATATATTATATGACATGTACCTATATATGATACATGTGTAGGTGCAATAATGATTCTTTTTTTCCCATCCCTGAAAAAGTTCACGCATGAAGGTATTTCATCCTCCGAAGTTTTAAAGAAAAAAAATTAGATTTTGCCAATAGCCCTGATTAATTTTGAACTTTTATATGAAATATTTATAGGAGCTATTAAAAAAATACGTTCCCAAAAAGGGGCCATTTTACTTCCAGACATCCATAGAAGGCAAATATGCTATACAGTGGGGCCGACTGCCCCTCCCCCCACTCCCATTTACCCCAATTTATCCCCAGTCCTTCAATGGAATAAGATCAAAATATAATCTAGTTCCGGACCTCGTTAAAATACATACGTGTACCAAATTTCAAGTCAATATTTTAGACGGTTCCAGAGTAATCGTGCGCACAAAAAAAGTTACAGATAGAAATTTTTTTGCTCAAACTTACAATCAGGGGCGGCTCAAGGTAAATTTTCCACCCGGGCGGGAGCACTTTTTGGCGCCCGCCCCTCCCTGAGGTAATCACGGAAATTTCACGGACGTACTACATACTAAAGTGCAAGGATTTCCCCTCGGACTTCGCGATCACTACTACATGGAGTAACATAACCGTCTATACATGGTGGTTCAAAATTGTCTCTCGACATTTATGTGGCTGATAGTACATCCAAAAATAAAGGTAAGTACTCTCTCTAAATGAATATTAAGGAAATTATACCCCTTTAATGGGGAATAATAAATATCAGCTTTTCTGCAATATCTTCCGACCACCTTAAAATATAAAATTTACATAGTATCAGTTAAGAAAAAAATTATTTTCAGATCATTAGAAATAAAAAAGACATCCTTATTGCGTTTCGATAAACCCTTCTCAAGTAATTTATGTTTACAAATCAATGTGCATTACAACATTTTATTAATGATAATTAATTTGTGATATAAAATATGTTGTCTACACTGTCTAAACGCTATTATAATGAGAGGACTCCCAGACATAAGTTTAATTAGAGGAAGATTCCTCTTAATTATTTTAATATTCCACTCAAAACAAATTGGCATTTATTTATTTATAAATAGTAAATTATGTAAGATATGAAATGCAAACAGCTATTGTTGGTGTAACAGTTTTCTGAATATTCTGAATGAAACACGTTGCCTGCCTGCATTTATGCAAAATATTTAATGGCCGACTCCGTGCTAGTCAATAATAGGGCGAGAAGCTCACATCAGTAGTGAGGTGTCTCATAGCTAAACAAAAACGTTTGTGTTGCGTTTTTGAATTTTTTAGGAGGTTTTAATATTATTCAACTGTTAGGTATGCATTGTTACCATTTTAATTGATATAGAAACTGATAATATTCGTTATTATTTTCCAACAAAAACTCTTATTAAATTAAAAAGGGTACATAAAGAATTAAACAATTTTTGCCCTCAATTTGGCGCCCTTCCGAGCCGGCGCGGCGTCCCGAGCAGCCGCCCGGGTTGCGCGGCCCTTAAGCCGCCTCTGCTTACAATCTCGATGTTTCATGACATTTTAATAAGTCTATTTGAACAATAAAATTCAAAATTATTATTTTTGCGTTACTAAAATATCTAGCAATAAAGAATCCGTATAGATTGCTGTTTTCTATAAATCACAGCAGTATTAAAAATTTCTAATAACAGCAAGAAGTTTTGTATTACTTCCACATCCAGTGGAAAGTAATATAGTAACGACAAAAAAAAAATTAAAAATTTTTATTTTTAAGATAGGTTTAAAATGTCATGAAACGTCGAGATTTTAAGTTTGAGCAAAAAAAAAATTAGATAAAAAAAATAGCAGTCTGCGTTCCTGAAAACCCATAGATGTCAATTTTCAGTCGTATCGGACCATAAATAAAAAAATGGTCCGCCATCTTGGCGCCGCTATTTTGATTTTCAATTTTGATTAAAAAAATAGTAATCTGCGTCCCCGAAAATCCACAGATGTCGATTTTCAGTCGTATCGGATCATAAATGAAAAAATGGTCCGCCATCTTGGCGCCGCCATTTTGATTTTTCAATTTTGATAAAAAAAATAGTAATCTGCGTTCCCGAAAATCCCCACATGTCGATTTTCGGTCGTATCGGACCATAAATGAAAAAATGGTCTGCCATCGGCTCCGCTATTTTGATTTTCAATTTTGATAAAAAAAAATAGTAATCTGCGTTCCCCTAAAACCCACAGATATCGATTTTCAGTCGTATCGGATCATAAATGAAAAAATGGTCCGCCATTTTGATTTTCAATTTTGAAGAAGAAATAGTAATCTGCGTCCCCGAAAATCCACAGATGTCGATTTTCAGTCGTATCGGATCATGAATGAAAAAAATGGTCCGCCATCTTGGTGCCGCCATTTTGATTTTCCAATTTTGATAAAAAAAAATAGTAATCTGCGTTCCCGAAAACCCCCAGTTGTCGATTTTCAGTCGTATCGTATCATAAATGAAAAAAATGGTCCGCCATCTTGGCGCCGCCATTTTAATTTTCAATTTTGATAAAAAAATAGTAATCTGCGTTCCCGAAAATCCACAGAAGCGAGAAATGAGATGATATAGAGCGGAAGAGAAACATTACACTATTTCTACAGAAGATTTCGTCTGTGCTATTTCTATCCATTTGTCATATAATAATAATATATGTGTGAAATTGTTTACGCGATGACACATTTTTTAAAGCCATCCCTGTTGTTGACTTATAAACGCAGCGTTGCCACATTTGGTAGATTTCTACTTTTTTAGTAGAATTTTAAGGATTTTTTTTGTAAAGTTTGGTAGGTAAAATTTGCTGGTACCTCCCCCGCTCATCAAAAAAGTTGTCGGACAAAAAAAATGTTTTTTGGATTTCTCCTGCCTCGCTTATCAAAAAATTTTTCGGCCTAAAAAAATTTTTTTCGTGCCAATCTAGTTTTCTTGTTTGAATTTACTAAAAATCTACAAAAAAAATTTTTATCAAGCCGGAATTCAAATTCCAAACGTAAAACTAAAATACTAAGAGACGATAAACTAAAATTTTATCGCTGTATTTATTAACCACAAACTCTAAGCTGTTTACCCCATATACCGTACGTGTAATGGCAAGTTAGACATAGGGAGTAGAATTGCAACATCGCGTGTGCCAGTTGACTAAAATGAAATAACAGAGCTGGGATACTTCAGTAGTCGAGTGCGACAGGCGGGTTTGCTGTTGCTGGGTTGTCATATCTCTCGCGCTACGTGGATGTACATCACGGTCAATAAACGATACGGTTACCTCGATCTGCAGCTTTAGGACGAGAGAGACGCGGGGGGCGGGAAATCGAATGATTTCCGTGCAAAAGACAGAGACAAAGATAGCCGTAGGTCTACAACCTACGTCACCTGTAGACACTACAGGAATCTTTGTATCTGTCTTTTGCACGGAAAATCAGATATGTCTGTCTCTTTCATTCTATTTCCCGCCCCCCGCGTCTCTCTCGTCTTAAAGCTGCTGATCGAGGTAACCGTATTGACCGTAATTACACGCACTGTATTAGAATTAGGGAATCCAACGACCTGTCAAATTTGACGTCGTTGGCAAACAATTGGGTTTATTTTTACAAAATTCCGGAAACGTAGCCAACCCAAGCAGCATTCAAAGTGATGGGAACTGGCATCTGAGGCATCGGAACTTTAATATAGTAGGAATAACATAACTGTTACTAATTTTGCGACTTCAGGGTAATATTCACTTTGTGGTATGCATTTGTAGTGACAATTAAGTAGATTCTACTGAATTTAGGCACTGTATAGTTATAACACTTTCAAGTAACTGCTGGAGAATCTGCAACGTCGCGGATACTACTCTGCATTACTTTGAAGCATCCTCAACTGCAAAGTGAAAATTGGTAGTAATGCCGACTGCACAGCTTTACCAAAGGACCACTTGAAAGTAGTCTAACTTATTAGTGACATCTCGAGTAAAAATGAGGTTATTTCTACGAACATATAGGGGCTTTGAAGTTATCTTTACTACTCCCCACTAATTGAAAATGACTTAAAAGTTACATATACCTTGAAAATCTACTATAGAGTAATATTAACTTTTAAGACAATTTATATAATTATTGGCATTGAATAAAATGGCGGCATCTGAAATGCTCAGTGAAAGCGAAAAGTTTATCAGCACTCATCCACGTTTTATAGAAAACTGAAGAAACAGTTAAACAGTAGTAGAGAAATAGTGATTCTTCAGAATATGATGCAAACATGAAAGATTATTTCGCCACAGCAAAACCATCATCTTTGGCAACAAGTGCAAAAGTGCTCCCATCAACACAAGAAGAGTAATCGAAAACTATAACAGTTGTAGTGATTAATGATACTGTGTACTGCTCGAAAATTACAACTTGTCTTTAACACACAGATTGACCCATAGTTCAGTTAGTGATCCACTGAGCATATTAAATGAATTTGCCGATTAAAAACTCCAAATTTAATAAATATTGTGTCGATGGGGAACGGACAATGTCGGTATAACGGCATAAGACATTATTTATGTACAATAAATTGAATTGAATGAAATTAAATGTAAACTGATCACTAAATAAATATGAAAACTGTTATGTATTTTTACTTCCACGTCCAGTGGAAGTATAGTAACGACAAAAAAATTTTTATTGTCCAAATAGGCTTAAAATGTCATGAAACGTCGAGATTTTAAGTTTGAGCGAAAAAAAAATTTTTGTCTGTCTGTCTGTGACTTTTTTTGTGCGCACGTTTACTCTGGAACCGTTTAAGATATTGACTTGAAATTTGGTACACATATGTACTTTAACGAGATCTAGAACTAGATTATATTTTCATCTTGTTCCGTCGAAGGGTTGGGGGGTAAATTTGGGGTAAATAGGTCAATCAAGCACGTAAGAGTCCATAAAATTGGTATTTAGTATATACAAGAGAAGCTATAAGGTCTCAAAAAAATTTTTGGCATTAGCCACCCCCATTACCACCCCCACCCCCTTATTAAAAGGGATGAAAAAAAAATTGTGATTTAGTGTATGTACAGGAACCAAAAACCTCAAAATTTTTTTTTACTTCATCCACCCCCCACTATCACCCCCACCCCACTACCGATGTGGGGTATCGTTTTATGGGTTTTTGGGGCAGAGGATTTCAAATATTATATTATTAAAGTTCCATAAAAAATTATTTTCACATATACAAAGTTTTTTCGTTGTGAGTGACTTGGATAGAGAATCTGAATGTGGAAGTAGTGATTCCTTGGGCAGCGGTTTTTCCATTATTACTCACCTTACGTTAATAAATATATTTATCCAACACTTTCATATAAAGTGATCTTTATTCATAAGAAGGTATAAAGTGACCCATAAGTCACTAAAGAGTAATTTTAATATAAAATAAAGTCCAAGGAATTTATTTATTGTCTCCATTATATGGAAAATTAACAAAACAAAGAATCCATGCACTAACACTTATTTATATTTATGTTAACATTTATTGTCATCATATTCGATTTTTCACAAAGAAAACTGCTCTTCTGTACACAATTTTTCTCTATACTAGTAACGACGTCTGTATTGCCTGACTCGTGCTGCTCTCCCTGAATTTTTTTAGCAATAACAATCTTGTTGAGACTGAATCTTCCAAATAACCCTCCGCCATGGTGGATGATTTTCACACACCGTGACGTTTAAGGGTGGTAATGTCACCCCCAGCATTGGCCAAGAGTTGATGAGGAACGGCGCATGCTATGGCCAGTATACAAATCTGCATCAGGCAATTGCAAATAATCAGCTACAATTCTTGGAATTTTTGAGAGCTTATTTAATCCAACGCATTGGACAGTGCACTTTCCCTTTTGAAAATTTACGAAAAATCTTTTGTGAGACACATTTTGCGGTCTTAAAGACATTCTTCCTAATCGAATCAAGTGGGTTCACCGAAAATCCTTCATTTAAAACTGTGAAACTTCTTGATTTATTCGTCTTGGTATCTGGTATGGATATATATAGATATTATTCTTAATCTCATATCTTCGACGCTTAAGAAGGTCAGTTCACCGCAAACTCCCAATATCAATGCAACCTAAAAAACCCAAACATTTAAATAGGTATATAAAAGCAAGATCATAAAAAATACCTACCTCTGACATAAGATGCTCACCGTCAGGGGCATCCATCAAATATTGTTCGATGTGCTCTTTCTAAATAATATCAGATAATAAAAAGTACTTAAAAAGTATTTCCCATCGCACACAGTGACAATGACACTTTAACAGTTATTACCGCGTTGCCAATTAAAAAAAAAAAATAACCTATATCGATTCTGCCAATTCTACCAACATGGAAATAAGTTGATAGCAACAGTTACTAAGATCTTATCCCGTCATTGGTCCCATTTGCTACATCTAGGTAAATATAACTACACAGTGAAATGGTTGCAGTTGCCGTCACCACTTTTAAAGTAACAACAACTATAACGTTGGTGGCATCTGCTACTTTATAGTAAATGTAACTTGTAGGGAAATAATTTTGGTTTTTTCAACCACTAAGTTACTGCAATTAAAATCGTCATTTTTCTGTTGTTGAATGAAGACGCCATATTGACACGGATAAAAATATAATTCAATAAAAAATTTCTTTTTATTATAGTCATTTACAAATATGTTTTCTAAATAGATTATTACTTTATAATATATAAAATTTAAAAAAAAACGTTTTCCATAAAAAATTTTGCAGTTTTGCTTTTACACATAATTTTTGTAAAAAATTTTTTTTCCGAAAAAACCATTTTCTCGAGGGGGCGTCTTTTTTATCGAAGCATCATGATAACATTTTACAGAAAACAAGTGGTGGTTTTAATATGCACACCCAGGGTAAATGCAAAACATCATGATTTACAATATATGCTTATGCATGTTGTATATAATCACCTTAACTTGGACCTTGGACATATCATGTGCTTAAACTCAGTAAGTCATTAATTTGCTATTCGAATAACAGAGAGCCAAATATATAGTTTGCGCTCTCATTTCGGTCAGCTGAGCTGTTCCAAAAGTTAGTCATTTCTACTACTTGGTTACGTCCCGTTTACGTAATAACCTAGTCTTTAACACGGTAATGGTAGAAGTACCGGAATAGTAATTTGCTACGTAATTATTATTCCCCATTTTGGTGAATACTTGGTAGAAGGATGGTTCCCATTACGTAACAGTCCTTAGTTGCGGAAACCTTTAAAGTTCCCCTAATGGCAACTATTACGTAGAAACTACTAAAATTGCTGCTTGGGAAGCCAACAGAAAAACACAAACGTTTTTAACAAATGAAAATGAATGTTTGCCCTCGACTCCATCAGACGCCATATATTGGATGTCACGTGGTTTGGATTGCCTAATATCACGGTTTAGAAGTGCATTCTCTATATAATATTTGATTTAGGCCAAAATTTTGTACTACAAATCTTGGATTTAGGCAATCTTTTAGTCTACAAATCTTGACTGATGTGCATACATCATAACAGACGCTTCCTTTTCACAGGAAATCTCAGTTTATTCTCACATTTGATCAGGGCCGGATTATCCATAAGGCTATTTAACTAGGCTATAGCCCAGGGGCGCCAATGCGTGAAGGGGCGCGCACTAGGGTATGAGGGGCGCCGCGAGCTCTTTGCGTCATCTGCTTATTAAAAATAATATGTTTTATCCTCTCCCGCTAATCATTTTTCGTTTTCGAGAAAAAAACATCTTTAGATCTCATATCAATTTTGAGAATTTTTGTTTTAAACTTCGTAACTTTGCCTATGAATAAGAGGGCGCAAATATTATATAATTAGCCTAGGGGAGCGACAATTCTTAATCCGGCCCTGCATTTGACGCCAATACTCAGTTGGTACGTTTCTTTTAGTTTCCGCAAGTGAGTTTAAAGTGAGATTTTCTAACCCAGCTGAGTTAACTAGGGAATAAGATCATCACTTTGTACTGAGATTATTGTTCGTTTGTTTATGCGCGAAACTCAACTATTTCATAAATGTTTTGGCATGTTAAATAAAAATCACAAAAATTTACAGTAGCTTTGGTACAAAAGAAAGAATCAGAAATACAGCGTGTCCCACTTAAGGACTAGCGTAAAATTTTTATTTATGAACCGATTTTTTTTTTTTTTTAATATGTAGATTTCGCAAAAAGGCATTAGAAACATGTTCTATTAATTCCGGAACTCAGAGGCACGGCCAACTACGACCATTGTTTAAGTGCGAAATATTGAGAAGTACTACCCACTAAACATTTTTCTGTTCCGGAAATGTTTCTGAAATGCATGTACTGAAACATGAAACGTTTTTAGAAGTACGACAGAAACGTTCTAGACTCATTGCAAAAAACTCAAGATGTCCTACCTAAGAAACGTTTCAATGAAACATTTCAAAAGACAGTACCCGACATATTTATGAATATTTACAAAAATGTTTCCGACATCTCAAAAAATGCATATAATGAAAAATATGAAACGTTCCTGGAACTGTTACAGAAACGTTTCAGATATATTGTAGATACTAGAGATGTCCTACCCAAAAAACGTTTCAAAGAACATTTCCTTCAGGAAAGGTCGCTAAACCAGAGATGTGCTGAGAAAACTTTTCATATTTAATAAAAGTCTGTAAAAGTCATGTAAATAATATAATTGTATGCACTCATTTAGTATCAAAATGAAGCTTGCATCATCATGAATCAGATTTCATCATAAAATAGGCTATCAATATACCCCATGTAAAGTTAGAAGGAAAACTTCCTGAAACTTTCAGAGTTTTCAAAATGGAAAGTTTCCAGGAAGTTTTCCTTCTAACTTTCCATTGGGTATATTGATAAGCTATTTTATGGTGAAATCTGATTCGTGATGATGCAAGCTTCATTTTGATACCAAATAAGTGCATACAGTTATATTATTTATATGCCTTTTACAGACTTTTATCAAATATGGAGTATCCTCGGCACATCTCTGCTGTAAACATTATGAGACATAAAATTTCAATATCACCTAGTTAACTAAACTTTATTACCTAATGTCGAAATTGAAGCCGGTGTAAAAATAAACAAATAATGAATTGAAATATATTTTTAGGCGACTTCAATAACAATATTAAGGTTCAGTTAACTGGGCGACCGTAAAATTTTATTTCATAATTTTTAGCGACCTTTTTGGGAGGGGGTTCAATTTTCTTTTTAACTTTCTAGTGTCTTCATCTTTACTTATCTTCACTGGGCTGTCGGTCCCATCAATCTTTCCTTGGCGTTTAGATCTCTACAAATAAATAAAATTACCCAGTAAATATAAAAAAAAAACATGTATTAGAAACACTTTTAAATATTTGTAAACTGTAAATATCTAAAAAAAAACATAGTATATAAATATAAAAATATATAACAAAAGTATATCTTATTCCTCCATAAAATAAAATGTCAGCTTAATAAAATCAAGTTGGCAGTTTTTTCGGAAAAACATTTTTTTGCAAAAATTATGTGTACAAGCAAAACTGCAAAATTTTTAATGGAAAACGTTTTTTTTTTAATTTTATATATTATAAAGTAATAATCTATTTAGAAAACAAATTTGTAAATGACTATGATAAAAAGAAATTTTTTATTGAATTATATTTTTATCTGTGTTAATATGGCGTCTTCATTCAACTACAGAAAAATGACGATTTTAATTGCAGTAACTTAGAGGTTGCAAAAACCAAAATTATTTCCCTACAAGTTACATTTACTATAAAGTAGCAGATGCCACCAACGTTATAGTTGTTGTTACTTTAAAAGTGGTGACGGGAACTGCAACAATTTCACTGTGTAGTTATATTTACCTAGATGTAGCAAATGGGACCAATGGCGCTATAAGATCTTAGTAACTGTTGCTACCAACTTATTTTCATGTTGGTAGAATTGGCAAAATCGATATAGATAATTTTTTTTTTAATTGGCAACGCGGTAATAACTGTTAAAGTGTCACTGTCACTGTGTGCAATGGGAATATGTGGATTAAAACTAACAATTATTATACTTTTTAAGTACTTTTTATTATCTGATATTATTTGGAAAGAGCACATATCGAACAATATTTGACGGATGCCTCTGACGGTGAGCATCTTATGTCAGAGGTAGGTGTTTATTATGATCTTGCTTTTATGTACTTATTTAAATGTTTGGGTTTTTTAGGTTGCATTGATATTGGGAGTTTGCGGTGCCTGCCGTTGCGGTGAACTGACCTTCTTAAGCGTCGAAGCTATGAGATAAAGAATAATATCTATATATATCCATACCAGATACTAAGACGAATAAATCAAGAAGTTTCACAGTTTTAAATGAAGGATTTTCGGTGAACCCACTTGATTCGATTAGGAAATATGTCTTTAAGACCGCAAAATGTGTCTCACAAAAGATTTTTCGTAAATTTTCAAAAGGGAAAGTGCACTGTCCAATGCGTTGGATTAAATAAGCTCTCAAAAATTCCAAGAATTGTAGCTGATTATTTGCAATTGCCAGATGCAGATTTGTATACTGGCCATAGCATGCGCCGTTCCTCATCAACTCTTGGCCAATGCTGGGAGTGACATTACCACCCTTAAACGTCACAGTGTGTGGAAATCATCCACCGTGGCGGAGGGTTATTTGGAAGATTCAGTCTCAACAAGATTGTTATTGCTAAAAAAATTCAGGGAGAGCAGCACAACGAGTCAGGGGATACAGACGTCGTTACTAGTATAGAGAAAAATTGTGTACAGAAGAGCAGTTTTCTTTGTGGAAAATCGAATATGATGACAATAAATGTTAACGTTAACATAAATATAAATAAATAAGTGTTAGTGCATGGGTTCTTTGTTTTGTTAATTTTCCATATAATGGAGACAAATAAATTCCTTGGACTTTATTTTATATTAAAATTATTCTTTAGTGACTAAATCACTTTACCTCACTTTAGCTTACTACTTTATCTCACTAGTGACTTATGAGTCACTTTATACCTTCAATCAATAAAGATCACTTTATATGAAAGTGTTGGATAAATATATTTATTAACGTAAGGTGTGTAATAATGGAAAAAATACATGAGTTTTCATATTTTAGTGATCAGTTTACATTTAATTTCATTCAATTCAATTTATTGTACATAAACAATGTCTTATGCCGTTATACCGACATTGTCCGTTCCCCATCGACACAATATTTATTAAATTTGGAGTTTTTAATCGGCAAATTCATTTAATATGCTCAGTGGATCACTAACTGAACTATGAGTCAATCTGTGTGTTAAAGACAAGTTGTAATTTTCGAGCAGTACACAGTATCATTAATCACTACAACTGTTATAGTTTTCGATTACTCTTCTCCTTGTGTTGATGGGAACACTTTTGCACTTGTTACCAAAGATGATGGTTTTGCTGTGGCGAAATAATCTTTCATGTTTGCATCATATTCTGAAGAATCACTATTTCTCCTACTGTTTAACTGTTTCTTCAGTTTTCTATAAAACAATGATGAGTGCCGATAAACTTTATTTTGCTTTTACTGAGCATTTCAGATGCCGTCATTTTATTCAATGCCAATAATGATATAAATTGTCTTAAAAGTTGATATCACTTTATAGTAGGTTTTTAAGGTACCTATGTATCTTTGTAGTCATTTTCAATTAGTGGGGAGTAGTAAAAACAACTTCAAAGCCCCTATGTTCGTAGAAATAACCTCTTTTTTACTCGAGATGTCACTAATAAGTTAGACAACAATGAGGTTCCAGAAAATTTCCCAACAACGTATCAGGGACTTAAAATTGAACACTTGAAGTTATCGTTACTTTGAAGTGGTCCTTTGGTAACGCTGTGCGGTCGGCATTACTACCAATTTTCACTTTGCAGTTGAGGATGCTTCAAAGTAATGCAGAGTAGTATCTGCGACGTTGCAGATTCTGCGGCAGTTACTTGAAAATGTTATAACTATACAATGCCTGAATTCGGTAGAATCTACATAATTGTTACTACAAATGCATACCACAAAGTGAATATTACCTTAAAGCCGCAAATTTAGTAACAGTTATGTCATTCCTACTGTATTGAAGTTCCGATGCCTCAGATGCCAGTTCCCATCACTTTGAATGCTGCTTGGGTATTCCAGACGGAATCTAAGTCGAGAATAGTTGTAATTTTACAAACAAGGCATTTTAAAATGGGAATGGACATATTGTTACCGATGTCATTTGAATTCATGATTTCATATATATTTTACCGACGGAACAATATATATAAAATATTTCTGCAAAATAACAAATATTATGAATTTCTGAAATGTGTCAGAAATATAACAGATATGTTTTAGGAAATGTTTCATTTCTTCCAGATTACAATTTTTTCCAAACGTTTCATAAATGTTTGGGTGACAAAGTTGTAAATCGCGTATTTCTCTGAAAGGGTGCATTTTATCGCGTTTAAACAAGTACACATTTTCTTTAAGAAACTAAATTGCGTTTCGATTATAATAGAAGACGATGTCCAAAACCTAACCTCAAAAAAGTTATAGCTTAAAATGTCACATAAAAGTACTGTAACTAGCGCCATCTACAAAACATGACATCGGCAATATCATAATTAGCGACCTGAAAAACATATCGTCACCAACTTTGAAGTAGATACGTATTCTAGTCTCCAAGATAGAGACAAATTACGAAAATATATATTTTTTACTTTACCACCCTCTATCTTGAAAACGAAAAGAGCTGGACCACTATTTTTTGAGTTAAATCGACTTGTTTTGATGTCAAGTATCTACCGCTAAGCGTTGTCCCAATCTTTTCGAAACACCCTGTATACTGAAAAAAAAAATCCTAATAGTACTTTTCAATATTTCGCACTTAAACAATAGTCGTATAGTTGGCCGTGGTTTTGAGTTCCGGAATTAACGGAACATGTCCCTAATGCTTTTTTGTGAGATCTACATAATAAAAAAGAAAAACATAAAAATCGGTTCATGAATAAAAATTTTACGGGGGTGGCTAGTCCTTAAGTGGGACACACTGTATATTAGGTTAGAGGTTTTTCGGCACAGATATTATACCTTTTAGGGTGAGTTCACATAACTGCGAAATAAATCCGCAATTTCGCAGTTATGTGAACTCACCTTTATTCGGCAAGATCGTTTGTTTTGTACAACTGAAACTGAGCTGCTCAGTTTCAGTTGTACAAAACAAACGATCTTGCCGAATAAAGGTGAGTTCACATAACTGCAAAATTGCGGATTTATTTCGCAGTTATGTGAACTTACCCTAAAAGGTATAATATCTGCGCCGAAAAACCTCTAACCTAATATACAGTGTGTCCCACTTAAGGACTAGCCACCCCCGTAAAATTTTTATTCATGAACCGATGGTAACCCTACGGATTTATCCGTAGATCTACGGATTTTTTATGCCAGCTCCGATTTTCCGATAAACCGTAATTATCTACTAATTTTTAAGGATATTAATTATAGCAATATTAATTAATTGCGAAATAAGAACATCAGCCATCATGGTTTACGGTTTTAATCTAAGATAAATGAGGTTTAATAGTCATGACAGAATGCATTCTATCATCTGTGGTCATGATCCATGGCTGTGAATTGGCATTAGTAGTCTTATTTAGAAGATGAGATCAAACCACATTTTGATATTTTAATATTTATTTGAACCATGGAGGTAGAATATAAATAAGGAGTAATAGTCATAAAGCTAATATCCTACAATGAGAAACGGCCGCAGAAGGCGTGGCTTGTGATCATACTATCATGAACGGCTCGCCAGGTCCTGATTTAAAACAAAGTTTATACAGCATTTGAGGAGATACATGTTAGTTGACTTTACACAATGATACTACCATATTTCAAGCCAGTAGAGTAATGAATGAGATAACGGTTTCACTTTTCAAGCAAATATAATATAATATAATCTAAATTACAATCT
This sequence comes from Rutpela maculata, assembly GCA_936432065.2. Classification (NCBI taxonomy): domain Eukaryota; kingdom Metazoa; phylum Arthropoda; class Insecta; order Coleoptera; family Cerambycidae; genus Rutpela; species Rutpela maculata. Next base: position 97,550,744 of record OW386285.2, on the reverse strand, counting down.
AAAATAAATAGAAAACAGTTTCAACATATCTTTTGAGTACGGACCTGTTTTAACCTGAAAAGTGATTCCAAAACATTTCTTCTTATCGATACTACTTTGATTTGTACAGCTACTTGACGGACACGAAATCATATGTTATGGCGAAAAACACTATTTTCTATCAAAAACATTTATTTTATAATAATATTAAACCAAGATACATGTCGCCTTTTGTTGACGTTTCGATCATACTAAAATGAGGAATGTGCTGCCACATTTTGCTTCTTATGGCCAAGATTTGTAAAAGAGACAGGTTGCCTGGTAACTCCAATAAAATTCTTGCGCGGGAGTGACGTGTCCAGAGGACCTTTTAAAATTAACATACACAACAAATGACCTACTTAAAATATGAATATCCAAAATAATATTTTCAATAACTGTGTAAGCAGAAATAAAATATATTAAACAAAGTACGACGAGATCAACGAGGTTAGTGATACACTGGTCGACTGTTGCATCTTTTACCTCTGTGAAGTGAGTTATAGAAGCGGGTCCTCTGGATGACGCGCAATATGGCGCTCCCTAGTTACCAGGCAACCTGTCCTCTACAGACCTTGTCTTATGGCGACTCCTTATTTATTCAATCTCCTTGATTTGAACTTAACTTTAGACTTTAGAAAGGATTTGTAGAGTATAAGGTTCCCTCATATTCTGATTTTAGGCGAGACTATTGTTCGTTAAACATCGATAGTCTATCGATAGTTATGTTGTACTATCGGAAGCTATCGACACGCAGTGTTGCCAACAGAGCTTTCTAAAATTCTCCGCCTACTGCCTTAAAATTCTCCGCAAATCGAAGAAATTCTCCGCCAAAAATAAAATATCGAAATCTTCTATACAACAAAAAATATGCTTATTTATTTTTATTTGCTTCTCAATATGTAATACATTAGTCCATTACTAATTTGCACAAATTGATATTTTAATTCATCAGTAATGAATTAATAAAACCTGGTTGTAATGAATCACCACAACCAGGTTTGGAGCACGCTTGGGATTAGTGAACTCTATATACATACTGGAATGAGTATGAACAATTTGGAACCTATTGTTCTCTTTCAAAGAAACTTTAGAGATAAGCTAAATTTGGAAGCACTGTCTCCCTCTCACTTGTAAACTAATTTTTCAGGAAACTGAGACAGGTAACCTTCAAATATGGCTTTCTCTCTCTAAAGCTTCTTCCAGCTCCAGCGTATCGGTCTATAAAAACTTGAGATCATTGGTCGACAACCGGCCTCTGTTGACCCTCAATGAAACTGAATACGCACATTTCGCCATCTGTTATCATTTGCATAAACTACTAGTGTGCAAGAAAACAGAGAGCTATATTATTTTGTTATTTGTTTTAATAAAGGAATAATTATAAATTCTGCCACCCTATATTCTCCGCCAATTCTCCGTCAAAAAGGCATTCTCCGCCAGATTCTCCGCAGGCAGTCAAATTCTCCGAAAAGCGGAGAATTCTCCGGCAATTGGCAACACTGATCGACAGTCATAGACAGAAGAAAAAGTCTATGTCGATAGTTCACTCGACGATACATCGATAGTTGACAGCTTATGCTTAAGTCCCGATTCCCCCACCCCGCTTAGCAAAAAAATTTTGGTTTTGTACTTTTAGTTCCGTGCCTGCGATTATTTAGTTATTATTATTATTAATTATTATTATTTACTTCTACGGATTTATTATCAGGTTCTACGGATTTTTTTGGGTTTGTCTACGGATACGCAAACCAGAAAAGTTACCAACGTTGACTGAGCAGTATAACCACAGAGTAGTAGATAGTATAACTCCGATAAACAAGTATTTACTGAGATGAGTATGGTCACTTCGCATTTTACTCATACTCAGTTTTTTGCAAAAGGGAAGCGCCTAATCTTAATTGTAGTTAATTCTATTCTATTGTGACAATGTGCTTTTTCAATTTGAATGAAAAAAACCAAGAACAATTTATTCAATACTGTCAAAATTGTCAAAAACGAGAAAAGAAAATGAAAATACTACCAGAGCATCAGAGTAATACAAATAATAATTATGATAACTTGATATCATGTTAATAAAACTGGTTCGAAGGTCAAAATACAGGATTACGTTTCTGTTAATCACTTGTTTATCGGTAGATTATGATTATGTAAAAGCCAAAAATCTATGGTTGGGAAGTTTGTTTAAGGAGCGCGATTGGGAATTAAAAAAATGGGGCCTTTGGTAGGTGCTATTGATGAAGGAACATCAAGTGCAAGATTTATATTATTTAAGGCTGGAACTTCAGAAGTTGTAGTTTCACATCAGCACGAATTATCACAAATATATCCCCAAGAAGGATGGGTTGAACAAGATCCTATGGAAATATTAAAGGTTGTGCGAAATTGTGTGGAAAATGCTATTGATAAACTAATTGCTCTGGGAGGTAGCGTAAATGATATTGTGGGTATAGGAATAACAAATCAAAGAGAGTCGACCATTGTCTGGGATAAAACAACTGGAGAACCTCTTTATAACTCAATTGTGTGGTTGGACGTAAGAACATCTTCGACAGTTGATCAACTTCTTGATGAAGTGCCAAATAAATCTAGGAACAAAAATTACTTAAAACCATTATGCGGCCTACCATTATCGCCATACTTTAGTGCAGTCAAAATTAAATGGCTTCAAGATAATATTCCTAAAGTGAAAAAAACAATGGCAGCTGGTAACTGTTTATTTGGAAATGTTGATTCTTGGTTAATTTGGAATCTAACAGGTGGGATAAATGGGGGTATTCACATTACCGATGTTACAAATGCGTCAAGAACTATGCTGATGAATCTTGAGACGTTAAAATGGGACCCGGTCCTTATAAATTTTTTTAAAATACCATCCTCAGTTTTACCCACTATTAAATCTAGTTCAGAAGTATATGGATATATTGCCGAAGGATCTTTAAGGGGAGTGCCCATATCAGGATGTCTTGGAGACCAACAGGCTGCGTTAGTTGGGCAGCAGTGCCTAAGTAGAGGAGAGGTAAATATATATATATTTTTATTTACTTAAATATAAAAATTCAGTGGGATAGACTGAAAATCACTCAGAAAATGAGTAGGTATAATGAAATATATTAGTGCAGGTTGTGTTGACCCAGTTTAAACCTGATCAAAGATCAAAATCCAAGGTAACGATTATTGTAACAATCCTAGCTTGGATTGGGATCTCTGGTCAAGCTGATCTTGGTTTAAACTTTGTCGATGCAACCTGCCATTAGTGTCATTGGGTTGCGTTATCACGGGGTAGCGCTAACTAAACGATCACTTATCATTTACGTCATTGATCAGTTGTGTACTGAACGATGTATTCTGTCACTATGAAACATGATAGATTGAGAGCAGCTATAATCTGAATTGGCATGCAAAGTATTAGTTGGGATTATTAGTACTAAAAACTTTATAGATTATATTTTTCTTAAAGTAAACTAAATATAGAAATGTAAACATTAGACAGACCCTAATACCACATGGATATCCTATGGATGTCCAGTGGACGTCCCCACGGGATATTCGGGACGCCCTAGGACATCCATTTTTTGTACAGTTGGAAGTTCTGTGGACGTCCCAGGGACGCCCAAATGTCACAACTTTGGATAATTTTTGGAAGTCCAATGTTGGACCTTAAATGGTGGTCCATGATGGACATTATTTGGACCAATTAAATTACAATCATTTTCTGTACAAATGCCCTCCAATGTTGGATCTTAAATGATGGTCCATGATGGACATTATTTGGACCAATAAAAATTGTCCTTATTTGGACCGATAATGGGTATCTCTAAAGCCTCAAAAAAAATATATTAGTGAACAAACACGAAATCTATAAAGCATTTTAATATAAAAAATCTTATCTTGGAAACTGTGACATTCTAGGAATCAATAATTAGTTTGCTGTAACATCGATGCATTGGCCCTAATGTCCACGCGACAATATTAAGAATAAGAATAAGAATAATTTATTGGTGTTAAATACACAAAGTGTTTACACACGTCAAAATACAAAATACAATGGTAAAATGGTTTATAGAACAAAATAACATAATGTACATGTCACAAACAATACATATTAAAATTTCTATAAAACTAGCTATTATTTAAAATATACGTCATTTTACATGTAACATAAGAAAGATTACATAATCAAAATCTATATGAAAAATCAATATGAAACAAATATTTAAAATACAATTCAGTTAAAAAATACAAGCCAATAGTTATACCTTCATATCACAGAAATCGTTGCTGTAATAGTCATCAATGGAATAAAATGCTTTCCTGTTGAGGTAACCTTTTATAACTTTTTTAAATGCTGTAGTAGGAAGTTCTTTGATTTTATTGGGGAGGAGGTTAAACGCTTTAGGACCATAATAATTGACTCCGTTTCTTGTCTTTGTAAGTCTGTGGAAATTCAACTGAATATTTTGATTTTTTCTTGTTCCATGAGTGTGTAGGATACTGTGTCGAGTGTAACTGCTCTCATTGGTTTTTACGTGAACAAGGCACTGATATAAATATAAACAAGGTACTGTTAGAATATTCAATTTAGCAAAACTAGGTCCACACTCATCCCGATATTTTAGTCCATCTATTATTCTTATGGCCCGTCTCTGTAGCGCAAATATTCTTGCCACTGAAGCCGCATGTCCCCATATAAGCAGTGCATTGCAATGTCATAGCGCAAGGAACAAATCGCAGGAACAAATAATTTATTTTCATGTAATGTTCAATTATTTACTTACTGAAATATTCTAATGAAGCTTATCTTCGAGTTACAAATATAACTCATATAGTGTCTGCCAAAAAATCTGTATGGGAAACTCTGCTGTTATTAACTTTCTGAAGATTTTTATTTTTAAGTTAGTGCATGTTCTCAAGTGAAAAAGTGACTGCAAAAAATTGTATTAGTCCTGGTGCTTAAGTTGGAAAATTAAATTTTTTGAAATTGGCTCAAAAGTACACCACCCTTATTCTTAAAGATATCGAAAAATTTTATTTTAAGAAGTTATTTATAATGTACATTAGTAGTTTAAAAATAAAAATTGTCCACTCTTTTATGATTAATTCCTGAAAAAGTTAAAATTGGAAAAGAGGTAACAACTCTGCAAAATACAGCATTTTTTTTCCAAAATATCTATTTGGTTCTTTAAAGATGATTTTATTTAATCCATTACTTAATCTGAAACTGTTAAAGAGAGAGAATTAATGATAACAAAAAAATATCAAAATATATAGTTCAGGAATTATGCGTAAAAAAGTAGAAAATTTTGATTTTTAAAATAGAACAGACTAATTTGATATTTAGCTATAACTTCGTATTGTAAGCAACTTCTTGAAATAACATTTTTCGATATCTTCAAAAATAAAGGTAGTTTACTCTTGGGCCAATTTCCAAGAAATTAATTTTCCAACGCCAGGACTAACACAAATTTTTGCATCCACTTTTTCGTTTGAAAATATTCACTAACTGTTATCAAAAGTGAAATTTTTCAGAAAGTCAACAACAACAGAGTCTCATATGGTGCAGACTTTTTGGAGGACACTGTATAAACCGAGGTATAAACTTTTCCTAGTAAATTCTCTATATAAGTTTACTATAAGATGATTTTTGAAAAAAATATGCGAAATGATCTTCACTAGTGCCATGACTATTTTACCATATTTACAGATCGAAACAGTTATATTATTATATATGTCACTTTATAATGAGATAGAAAAAAAAGGCAGCGGATAGAATAAAGTCTTTACTGTCTCCGACTTGTTTAACAGAAAGAACTTAGGACATTAATAGTTCTATTGGCTGTCCTCTTTTCTATTTCAAAGTATTATATAGGTGTTGTTTCTTATTTGTATATATGGAAAAATGGCGATCGACGTAGAGTGGAGACCTTATCGACAATTTTTTTAAAAACCAGTTTTATAGCAAACTTGTGCTGTATATTTAAATTTTTACCTATTTATATTAAGTTTAGTATAGTAAACATAGCATATCTAATTTATAAAATAAAATACGAACGCTTTATGTATTAAAAAATATTTATTTATCAAATAATAATAAAATAGAAGGCTATTTTATTGAGTTATTAGAAATACTTATTTAATAATAAAAGATATCATTTGGTAATTAGGTATCTTCTATTTTTCAACCAAAAATCAATGTTTGCCTCTCATATGCCTGGTTTTGGCATGCTGGAACTAATTCATAGAAAATCCCTCGAAATGATCATTAGACTTTGAACTAGATGCCCGTGCTGCGGCTAAAAAATGTTGCCGTTATTACACTAACTCTGTTGTGCACTAAGTATTTTAAAACTGTGTGTTTGTAATTCTATTTTAATTTTTTGGAATGAGTGAAATAATATACTTTACAATAATTCAAATTTTCAAAATAGGTCACACATAAAAAACTGCAGGCAATAAAACACCTTTATCCCTGAAAGCTTAAAAGTGACAAATGACTTTGTGCGGGAGAGGCCTATCTTTAAAGGCCAAAGATATGCACTTGGTGTCCGGGAATACTAGGATTAACTAGAGAAATATTTAGTAGTAATTACAGGTAATAAACATACTTAAGTTTTTCATTAGAATCCTCGATAATAACTAACCTCAAACTTACCATTTTGTTCACTTTCTCATTTTTCATATTTAAAAATCCACCAGAAACACATCGTGCAAATAAAGACATACGTGGATAATTTGGCGGTAGCTATATATAGATATTGTACACTTCACTTTGCAATTTTTTCTTCAACTCTAAAAATAATTAAATATCTCTTTACTACTATGCCATGAAAGAATGTCTAAAGAGAAGCGCGTGCGCACAACATGGTTTAAGTTAACATAGACAGGGCTTTGGATTTTGCAGAGTCAAATTTCATTTTATTCGCAAAATGAACTTTGATTATCTCACTTGCAATATAACTTTTGGCAATTCGTAGTAAATTATCGTAAGTAAGTTGCAGTCACAACTTTCAAATATATTTGTAAAATTAACTTTGCCACAAAGTTTCAGCTACACTTTTATTTCTTTCAAGTTTGTTGAAACCTTCCAGCAAAGGAACAATTTAAAAGTAAAAAAATAAATAAGATGCAACATTGTAGGAAACTTTTGCAAGTTTCAATGTCCATCAGTGGGTATATTTAAAAGAATATTTATATTTGCTAGCAAATGAAAAAATGTAAAGTCTACAAAGGACATTATACGGTCCACGTCCACGTATAGGAACAAATAAAACGTACACAGATAATATCGTTTTACGTACATAAAATGGGCAATTAAGCGACATCCATTTATCTTCTGTGCATATTTGTACAATAAAGGACTTTAACGGGACATTCACTGGTTGTTCAAATAGGGACATAAAATGTGCTTTCTTTTATGCACTTTAAATGGATGTCCCTCGTCCACACAACGTCCATAGAAGATGTCCTTTATGTACATAAAAGGGACAATTATGGGACATTAATTTATTCACCATGAATGTGTTTGTACAATAAATGGACTTTAGCGGGACATCTATTAGTTATCCAAGCAGGAACAGAAAGTATTTGTACATTCATGTACAGTAAATGGACGTCCTTAGGATGTCCATTTAATACTCCATAGAGGACATCCTTGTATGTACATAAAATGAGCATCCATAGGACGTCCATCCAATGTCCATGGACATTTGTACAGTAACTGGATCTTAATCGGACATCCACTGGTCAGAGGCTTAGCACCTATGTACTTAAAAATTAAAATACCGCTGTTTAGTGATATTGATATATTAAATTTGTTTAAAAACATTAGTTAGAAATAGTGAGATGTTGTATCCAGTTTTAATAAAAAATAGTTTAATATAGCCCCAGTATCGAAAGGTTGATTTATTTGGCCACTAAAATCAAAAGACAATAATATTTAATAACCTTCATATTCCTAAATAATTTCCAATTTTTCTTGGTCCATTTTTGTGACCTTCCGATTAACTGGTACAAACAGAAAATGTTTGCTTAGGTTTTTATGTTAATGGATAAGACAAATGTTGTGTTTATGTCTAATTTTTTCAGATTGAAATAATTGATCAGTGATCACAGACCATGCATCATACAATTATTTTGCTACATAAAAGGGCTGCTGATAACTTAGCGATCACCTGTGATCAGTCGGGCTAATGCCGTTTATGCAAAATGATCAGTGAGCGCTACCTGATCGCTTCATCCTGATGAATGCAACCAAGGTAAATGAGATAAGGAATTCAGCAATAAAATAAAACAAAGAACAAATATACAGAACAACAGAACTAAATATTATAGAATTGAAATTTTTGTCCAAAATATTGCTTAAATATAATATTGTAAGTAGGTATAGCTAAGTACTGGTAGGAAATATATTATACTCTTTTAAAAAGGTTCTGCAATATCTTTCCGACCGCCTAATTTGAACATAAAATCAGGGAATTTTAAGAAATAGTCAGGGAGAATTGCGTAAAACGCATTTATTTCAGTATATTTATATTCTTGCTTGTAGCCAACATTTTTTTATTCATTGCGAATTTTGCGCAAGTCAATCGTAGTTATCTTCCTTGAAAAATTGCACAACTAGGCAACATTGGCTTATTTTTTGCAATACATTTTTACTCAAAGTTTTTGTATATTGTGTTATGTCCAAAATGTTCAAAATTTTTTAGTATGTAATGGGCTTGTTACCGATAATTTTTTTTTCGTTATTTTTTTTATGGTATTCAATAGAATTAGATCATCTGGATAAGCTGTTAAAATTTCAGCTTCATAAGTATATCCAATCCTTAGATATTCAATGTTAAAGATTGGGTTTCAGTACAAAGCGCTTTGCCGATCCGTGACGTCATTTTGCATAAACAAAAATTGAAAAAGTACATTGTTTCTGTCATAACTTCTTTGTTTTTTATGCTATAGAAATAGAGAAAAAACCATTTGAAAGTCTAATTAATAGTCTTTAATTTTTGTTCTTAAGTAAGCGGATCTAGAAATTTCAATAATTTTTTTCTCGTCTGTGGCTCATGGGACCCATACGAAATATGGAAAATAACATCTAGAGAAGCACTCCTCTAACGACCCCTAAAAAATTTTGAAAAAGTAGTTTGCGAAAAAAATTTTCAAAATTCTTGCGCCCCCCCCTTGTCTAAGGACTCCCGTTTGAAATTATTCTTTTTTGTCATATACATTTTACTTTTCATAAAAATGCAACAATAGGTTTTGAAGTTTATGAAAATATTTTCATTATTAACTGAAATACAATAAACTGAAATTTTGGGGAGTGATTTATCGACGGGTTATACTTGAAATAACATGGAAGGAGGTTGTAAGTTTTTGGAGTCGCCGATCACGGGAAAAATATTCATCTTTAGCTCCAACCCCTCCTCATCCCTCAAACGGGCAAAAACCATCCCCAACTCACCGTTTGAGAGACGTTAGAACTAAAAATGAATATTTTTCCCGTGATCAGCGACCCCGAAAACGGGGGAACACACGTTTGAACCGAATCATTTAAAAAAAAACAGTTTCCACCCCTCGAGATAGTTTAATCAACCCCCTAGGCCTGCTGTCTGGATTTCACTTACTCTATAACTCCCTTTCATGTTATTTCAAGTATAACTCGTCGATAAATCACTCCTCAGACCCGTTTATATATGAAAACATAAAGGATCATTTCAGGAGGTTGCGGCGGTCAAAAACTTCTCCTACCACTTGTATCGTGTTCAGCACCCTCGAAAACGGGGGGGAAGGTAATAGTGTGGCAGCGTAAGGTTAAAAATAAATACTCCGTATGCTCCTTAGTGTTACAAGCAAATGAAAAACGGTGTTGGATTTAATAAGGTTTTCTTAACACGAATCTACTTGATGGACACTTGAGAAATGTTGCAGAGTGATTCTACGTCATAATAAAAGGTGGGGCGTATTGACACTTTATTCGCGTGCTATACTGTAAGTGATTTCAATAGTTTTACCTATGTAGATCTGTGTTTGAGTAAATTGCACAATTCTAAGAACTAGTGTATGGTTTATTGATCGAGGTATTGATGTTTATAGTGAAAAATATATATAGTGTGTGCTATTTAATACCGCAACACCCCGTTATTTTGGAATGTGCTAACCGATTTTAATGTTTTTTTTTTTTAGATATAGTGCTCGATAAGCATTATTTGACTGTTTTGAAATATTTGTAATTTTCGCAATTTCAAGGCCTACTAAGCTCCTCTAAATGGGTCGAAATTTCGAGGTCGACTATTAGGCAATTTTTTGTCGGCAAATTGGATAGCGTATTCGATTCGCAGTTATCTCAAATACCTTTATACAAAATTTTGGCTCGATACCTCTTATAGGGTGTTTGTTATTCAATAGCCAAATTTAAAGTTTCTTACTTTTCGACTGGCCCTGTATAAAAGTCGTTTAGGTTTACTAAAAAGGTAAAGTAGTCATTCGACTTAAGGAACATCAGACACTAAATGAGGAAGAAAAAATAAAAGTTAAATGAAGAAATAGTGCTTCTATACATTATTCGGTTGCTGTACGTAGCTGCCTTAACGAAAATTTTTCAAACAAATGGATTGGATGGAATAGCTTTTCTTTTTTCTTCCTTATTTAGTGACATCAACATCAGATACCAAATAAGAAATAAAAAAGAGAAGCTATTCCGTCGAACCCATTTGTTTGAAAAATTTTCAATAAGGCGCCTACGTACAGCAACCGAATAATGTATATAGCACTATTTATTTAAATAATAACTTTTCTTTTTTCTTCCTCATTTAGTGTCTGATGTTTCTTAAGTCGAATGACTACTTTACCTTTTTAGTAAACCTAATCGTCTTTTATACAGGGCCAGTCGAAAAGTGAGAAACTTTAAATTTTGCTGTTGAATAACAAACACCCTATATGAGCCAAAATTTCGTATAGAGGTATTTGAGACAACTTCAAATCGAATACGCTATCCAATTTGCCGATAAAAAATTGCCTAATAGTCGACCTCGAAATTTCGACTCATTTAGAGGGGAAAATTACAATTTTTTTCAATACAGTCAAATAAAGCTCGTCGAGCACTATATCTCAAAAAAAAAAATTAAATCGGTCAACACGTTCCAAAAGAACAGGGTATTGCAGTATAAAATTGCACACCCTGTATATTTAAATTCGATTTGCTCGACCAATAAACTTACAAGCGCACTAAGAACCATCCGCAATACCTATGAGAAATTATTGTTTCGTGTTTTATAGATTTGTAGTGATAAAAACTATTTGTTTTTTGACATGTGCATGCCATGGATTAATGGAAACGGCTTCTTTATTTCAGATTAAAACTATTTAAAAGATTGTAAGTTGTGACAACAACAGGGGAATATTATAAATTAACAAAATATATATTTTTGTTTTAGTTATTAGTGAAAAGAAATGGATTTAGTAGTACATTTACATATTCCTAAAAAATGTAAGAGAGAAGAGCTCGACCCTAAAAAATGTTTAATTTGCGGCATCAAGACGAATGAAAATCTTAGACATGCCCCAAAGGCTAATAGCTTTTGTTTAATTTTAAGATGTATTTCTGATAGAGCACTATGGGGAGAAGAGGACTTCATGGCACAGATCGTGTTATCTAAGGACAACACACAAAAAAAGTTTCCACATTTTGAGAAAAAAATTTGAAGAGAAGCCATTTAATATTGAAAATAAAGGTCAGCAAGACTCTAGTACTCCTTTTACTTTAATCAGATAAAAAATCAAAAAAAAAATAAATGTTTTTTTTGCGACAAAGAGGGTGGAAGAGATAATAAGCTACGCAAAGTCGTTACTGATATAGCTGGAATATACTCTTCCTGGATTTCATGCTGTAACCGGAACAGATATAACAGGCAGCTTTTCAAAGAAAGGAGAAGTGTCTTGCTGGGAAACATTCTGAAGTTCAAGATGACGTATTGTTAGCCCTTGAGACACTAGAAGTAATACATACCACAAACTATTATTGATAATTTGGATGATGTTCGTTGGATCCTATTTAAAAAGAAACAAGTTGAAGGAGAAAATTTGCCTCCAACCAAAGGAACACTGGAGCCTGCAATTCTTCGGGCGCACTGTCAAGCCGTGGAATGGCATAGGGACAAACTACCCCATCCTATGCTCCCATAGCCAATCAATTACGTTTGGAAAATTGATAAAAATGGAGGTTATTCTCCAGTTATGTGTTTACTACCTTGTGCTCCAACTAGTCTTTTAGAACTGACAAATTGTTCATGTGAGCGAGGAAAATGTCGTACACCTTGCAAATGTTTATTAAATAACCTTTACTGCACAGAAATGTGCAAATGTGAAGCGGATAAAGAAAGTTGTGAAAATATCCCTACTGGATGATGATTCAGAATAAATCACAGACGATATCGATGTGGTGTTTGATTAACATTATATATTTAAACTGTTTAGCCAATGTATTTCTATTAAAATTTCTCTGTATTAAAAACATTTTCAGCCATAATTTTATTTCTTTATATTTTTTACTTTATATACTGCAATATGTGTTAACTTTCCCAGAGGAGAGGGGGGGGGAGTATGTGTGGATTATATGGGTTACTAACTAGAATTGTGCTCATTATCTGTCGTATTGTTGTCGAAATGCAAATTTTTGTGTGGTCAAATAAACTTACCAACTCCCCCCCCCCCCCCATCGACCCCCACCTTCATCACTTGCATCCTCTTTGACGACTATTTTGTGATTTCTATTATCTGTACAGTAATGTGGGTAATTTTGGGACCTTCTATGCTCATTTTATCGACTATGATTATGAGATAACCTCCCTTCCTCGAGTGATTATGATGGTGGGGCATTCCACCAATCAGACATGATTTCCAGATGTCCATCAACTGGTTTCGAGTTCCAGAAGGACCATAAAATAAAACAAAATTCACCATTCGCTTGTAACACTAAGCAGCACACGGGATTACATATGCTGCTGGACTATAATCTCGTCTTTGCACGAAATATTTATACTATTTCTGCCTTCGTTACATAGACTATTCTGTAAAGGTCGCTTTATAAATAGTTTTTAGATGAATAATTTCACTTTCCAAGTTCGGCTACTTTTCAATTAAAATTTTATAGTTTTCTTCTATTTCATCTTCATTCATATCGTGAAAATTGAGAAGAGGTGAAATACACTGCAGATATAATTCATGTGCTCAAATCGATGCTTGAGTTCTGTTATTATAGAATATTAGAGTATTAGGGATTATTTGGTCAGTGGCGTCGCGTCGTCGCAGTGGCGACATTATATGTGATTTCATTTATCTCATTATATTATCTGCCTCACTGATCACGTCTGGGGCCCGGTACCCTGCCGCCGGGCCTGCGCTGCGCCACAGACGAGAAAAAAATTATTAAAATTTCTAGATCTGCCACTGGCCGTAAGTGCCATAGTTTCTGAGATATTTAACATTTAAACTAAATACTTCGTCTTATGGACGTTCGGACGCCACCTTTATACTTCCAGATCTCCGAAACCATTAACTCTACAGAAATTAGAAAAAACAAAATTCATCCTCAATTTAGTAGCTTTCTTATTTGTCTCTAGTATGTTTTCGCTCAATGTAATACTATTCGAGTTATCTGACGAATATTGTTTTGAAATACATTTTTTTAAGCTAAAATCCCAATTTTCAAGTCGTTATAACTTAAAGACTATCAATTTTTATGAAAAGTGAAAAGTTGCATAGAATCTTTTTTTCTTAAAATTCTATTTTATTTCACCTCCAATGTTTTTAATTATTAAATTTCGATTGTTGCCTGATCAGCATCTACAAAGTGATGTCACGCGAAGCTCCGCCCCGTTTTCGCACGGTCCAACTTTGGTAATTTATTTAACTTAAACGTCCAAATAAAAAAATGAAAATTTGGAAATTGCCTTAAAAAGTGTTCTACTTTCGATTTATAAAATTAAAAAATAAATGCTGAACGGGCCTATAGCTGAGAACATGTATGTGAAAATTGTGGCAGATTTATTTTTATCTTAAGTGCTTATCTTTTGTTGTTCCTAAAAATTAATTTTTCTGCAGTACTTGATTAAAAGTTACTAGTCTTAATTAAGTAACACTCTTTTAGGCTAAAGCTACTTATGGAACAGGTTGTTTCCTTCTCTACAATACTGGTAACATGAGAGTTCACAGTAGTCAAGGATTACTTACCACAGTTGCCTATAAGTTAGGGCCCACAACTCCAGCTGTTTATGCCCTGGAAGGCTCAGTTGCTATTGCTGGAGCTGCATTAAATTGGCTCAGAGACAATCTAACAGTTTTATCAGATTTTGGACAGGTACAAGACGTTGCAGAACAAGCTCTACAAGTTGAGAGTGGAGAAGTATATTTTGTACCAGCTTTTAGTGGTCTCTATGCACCTTACTGGCAACAAGAGGCTAGAGGGTATGTTATGTATTAGAATTTAATATTTATGTATTTTTCAGTAGCTAATAAACTGCTTCATTTAGTTTATACTTTTGTAAACAATGTTTATATAATTGTTTTTATTTCTGTAGTGTAATAGTGGGAATATCTGAAGATACAGAATCTTGCCACATTGTCAGAGCTACTTTAGAAGCAGTATGTTTTCAAACAAGAGATATTTTAGAAGCAATGAATAAGGATTATGGATCGACCCTAAGCAACCTACAGGTATTTTATTTTAAAATATAACATCTTATGTATATCCAGCAGAGTTCGAATATATATCCAGTGATATATCGAATGGAGTTACATATATCACAAATGGACCTAAATTTAAATTTTTTGACAAGTCACTTTATAAAAATTTTGCTTGCTAAAAAAATTTAAAAAAAATTTATACTCGAAAAATTTCAAAAATAAATTTTTTATTTTTATTGAAAATTCCATATGAAAAAATTGTTTATAATTACTTTCTTATTACACATATAAATATATAAAAAAGACTTAATAAGAGAGGGACACACAAAAGAAAAAAACCTGTACTGTGCCAGCACAGAGCAACCCTGAGAATCGCGAATAATGACAAGACTATTAGGGAGAATAAAAAGAAGTACAATTTAATTCAGATCACTGGTAAAATATTCATTCAAGCTGTAAAAGCTATGTCTTAAGAGTAGAGTTTTGGTTTCCTTCTTAAAAGTAGTTATAGAAGTAATAGACTTGAGATTTTCAGGTAAATGATTGAAATATTTTATCGGCATTATGTAACTACTTTTAGCCGTCGAGGCAAGTCTATGTTGGGGTAATCTTAGGTTGTCACCAAAGCATACGAACTACTTTTTTTGTGCAGTTAGTACTTCATTTATCCGATTTGCATTGCCCCAACTGACAATGCATAACACAATGCTGAATTTACATACGAAAAATAGTATGAAAGCAAAATTTATTATCATATTGTATTTAATGAAATACTTTCCATCTTTGCAACCATTAATTAACTTAGCTAACAATTCGTACACGTACGCCCATTTAGCATTCGCCAAACCACAAAACGTCAAGTTCCTTAAATGTCAAATTCTACTTCATTTTTCGAACTTTGGCTTCACGAGGTGGGACTTAAGGAGTGAACTCTTTTCACTACACTCCGTAATGCCCGAATGCTAAAATATTGCAAATTTCACTCCAAATGCCAAAAGACGAACGGAAATAGTACTTTTGGAATAAAAAGCGTTAAAAGAGTGCGTAAGTCGAATTCAGCTAGGATACCTAAGAGGTTTGTGAAGTGTCAGTGTCATTGTCATAATTATTGTGTGCTCATTTAAAGAACCAGAACTCATTTTTTTTTATCAGTTATTAGCCTGGGTCTGCCCCCTTCCCTTGGCTACGGCCCTGTGTATATCCTACCTATTTATTTATCGAACTTGAAAATAGTTTGAATCATTAAATGAACATTTATAAATAATTCTAACTGATGATTAATAACACAGGCACACAAAATAAAAAAAGTAGTCTTTTTCTGGTACTCCATTGGGTAGCCCATAGGTATTTCGACGTGCTGAACACGAATAAGATGTCTGGTTAGCTCCATTGGCCACCATTTTTTTTGGTAAATCGCGAAAATAACCTAAAAAAAACTCATAATTTAGGTTGTTTTTGCGATTCACTAAAGGTTGGTGGGTAACAGAGCTAAACGGATACCTGATTCTTATTCAGCATTACGAAATACATAGGGGATGCCCCAATGGAGTCCCAGAAACAGACCTTTTTTTTTGTATGTGTTTGTGTAATACAGTAGTGGCATGTTAAAATATTGAGTCGATGCCAATGTAAGGTAGAAGGAAGAGAAATGGACAAATAATATGCTGAAGAGAAAGAGATTTAACCTACGCTGTTGCCACTTTTCTCTCTAGCTACTTTTAGTCGTCAAGATAATCCTTTCTCTTTTACTGAATTTTCTTTGTGATACATTTGCGTCAACTCATTCTATTTCTCTCATTTCTTCATAATTAGACAAAGATTATGTTTTGAGGACATGGGTGAACTATGGATAAAAAAAATGGCACGCCCATATTTGCCTGCCTGTTTAATCTAGACATCCCAACGGGAAGAGCTTCTGACCTGTTGCCCAGGGTTGGAAAAAAAAACAGTTTTTTTCCATTTTAAACAAAAAAACAGTTTTTTTTGTTTAAAACATGTTTTTTTAAAAGTTTTAAATGGTATGTTTAAAACATGTATTCAACTAAAATTAAATGGTGCCAGGCACACTATGTCTGCCACTACTACTTGATGTCAGATGACGCTTTTAAATGGATTTTACAGCACTCTGCAAATGAAATGCTCAGTTTAGTGCATATGACCACTATATCGGAATTTTTTTATCGGAATGGACCATGATCGGCACTTTTCCTGCTTTTCCATAAACTCCAAAATAATACATTTATTTAAAACATCGTACTGTGTTTTAAACTGTGTTTAAAACATCGCATTGTGTATTAAATATGTTTGAAACATTTGTTTAAAACACAGTGCAATGTTTTAAAAACTTTGTTTAAAACATTTTGTTTTAAACATGCCAACCCTGCTGTTGCCGGCAAAGCATGCCGAGATTTGACATTGGAGGAGATTGGGGAACGTAAATTATTTTACGCCATGTTAAAATACGCAACATAAATCTAAATAAATTTAACAAATCATGATGTTTCTATGAGCTACTGTTAATTAAATTATTTTAACAAGAAACCAATTGCAAATAAAGCCGTATTAATCAATAATTGGATTTCATCCGATTTCGCATTTTCTTTTTACCCCCCTTTATCCCATCATTGCATAGTATTCGCTTAGACATCCCCACCTAAAATCACTGTGATCTGGAAAGGGGAGAAATCAGAAAGACAAGTAGGTTTCAGTTTTTGATTTTATTTGAGCCATTGCGTGTGCATTAAACAGTACTATTGTAGTCGTAGGTAATTCTTTTAAAATGACGATTTATACAACGGAAGAATGAGTGCAAATTATTAAATGGTATTTTGGAAATAATACGGCTGCAGAAGTTGTCGCCCGATATGTTTTTACATTTGAGGATCGACCCGTTCCGACGGAACAAACAGTTTTGAACATAGTTGAATCGTCTGGATGAGTAAAATTTTGCAGAAAATGTAATAATGAAGGTGGTGACAATGATGGCAGACAGATGAGTGACGAACGGGAACAGAGGGAAATAAATGTGTGTAGTTTTGCGGAGGCACATGCCCTCTGTTCCAGCAGGCAAATCTCTGCCGAGCTCGATGTACCTGACCGTACAGTTCGGGCAATTTTAAAACGTAACAAATATCATTCCTATAAAGTTGCCGTCACACAAGAAATTTTTCCCGATGACTTTATACGACGTATGGTATTCTGTGAGACCATGATGGAAAAGGCGAACGAAAATGAAACTTTCATTAAAAATATTTTATTTACTGACGAAAGTTCGTTTTCGCTGCACGGTCGTCACAATTCATCCATTACTAGATATTGGTCCCGGGAAAATAAATATTTAAGTATGCCACACCGAACTCAGTACCCACAGCTGCACGGTCGTCACAATTCATCCATTACTAGATATTGGTCCCGGGAAAATAAATATTTAAGTATGCCACACCGAACTCAGTACCCACAGAAAGTCAATGTGTGGGCTGGAATTTTAGGTAATTCAATAGTTGGCCCCTTCTTTATCGACGGCAACCTTACAGCACAAAAATGTTTAAATTTGTTACGTGAACAAATTATTCCGGCCGTTCGAACTTTGGGCATTGACCTCGAGGAGATTTGGTACCAGCAGGATGGTTGCCCTGCTCATAACGCGATAGTGATACGTAGATTCCTAGACACTACATTTCACGATCGCGTTATAAGTGGGACAAGCACAATTAAGTGGCCAGCAAGGTCGCCTGACCTAACGCCCAGTGATTTTTTTTTATGGGGGTACATGAAAACAAAAATTTATGGACACGAACATTAAAGAGCGCGCAACCTTGATGAGTTACGTGAGAAAATTGTTACTGCCGCACAAAGTGTGACACCAGATATGTTAACAAACGTTAGGACGGAATTCTATGATCGTTTGGGATATTGTCTAGCACAAGAAGGCGATGTTTTTGAACCAATAATTTGTTAATTTTTAAAAGAGTTACTTTTTTATTTTTCAGTGTTATTATTTTATTTATTTATTATGTACCTATTTATTTAAAGAATTTTTATTTATTTTATTTATGTACCTACGGAATGCTAGTTTAATTTTCACGCCACATGGCTAAAAATGTGCAAAAATAAAACAGTATTTTAGTTATTTGAGCATTAAAAAATGCATCAAATAACTACCCTCCAGCAAACTCCAATACGCGTAACATCATTTTTGACAAGAGTAGTACATCCCAACTCATCTTGAAATGTACTAAACAATTTTTAGGAAACTGCTGTTTTCATCATAAACGTCTCAAGCTGTAGGAGGGACAATAAGAGGGGATAGAGGGCGGAACTCTTAACATACACAAGTGCTGGCATCGTTGTTATTATATCGCTCTCTTTCGCGTACGTCATTTTGCTCTTTATATTTCACTCTAACTTATGGGGATCGACCCAAGAACTTTGGCTGCCACTACTGTATATGAATATCACTAGATCCTCCGCCATTTTCTAGAAAATCACGTATGTAAATATATTCCATACACAAAAAAAAGTGAAAAGTGATCTGTTTCTGGGACTCCATTGAGTAACCTCTATGTATTTCGACATGCTGAATACAAATCAGGTATCCGTTTAGCTCCGTTACCCACCAATTTTTAGTAAATCGCGAAAATAACCTAAATTACGAGGTTTTTTTTAGGTTATTTTTGCGATTTACAACAAAATGGTGACCAATGGAGCTAAACGAACACCTGATTTGTGTTCAGCACGTCGAAATACATATGGATTACCCAATGGAGTACCAGAAAAGGACCACTTTTTTTATTTTGTGTGCCTGTGCAATTGGGAAGTTTCCATTTTTCTCATTTTCTCGTAATAAATAGTCGTAAAAATCTAAAAAATATCTGTAAGATTTTTTAAAATCATCTCTATAAATAAAAAAGTTAGCGCTCATCTGGGCTGAGGCTCGATGACGTCACAGTACATGATTCCGTCAACAGCGAGCGAGCGCGTGCACTGGAAGTTTAGTTCATTCAGTGTTATTCTTACCGGACACAGCGTATGATATTTTTGTAGTTGGGCTTTTTTAACGTTTTAGTCGTTTGAAGAAGTAAGTTATGCCTAAAATAACAGAGTTGTGTACTGTGACGTCACAGTCTAGCGCGAAGAATTCAAATAAGGGATTAAATAAGTTCCTGAGTTTTTCAGATATCGAGATGATTTTTTTTTTTTGTTTGACTAGTTAACTGAAAGACTACTAAATGAGGTTGTAGTTCATGTAAAACATGGGGTTTGACTCTCGGAATGCCCCCCTCATCGGGATTACTTGTATTTTATGTTTTTTGTTGCTGATCATGAAAATCGGGGTCCCGCGGCTCTAAAAATAGTGCGTCACCCATGAAAATGTCAAAAACCGACCCTTTCGGTGTTTTTTTCGCGGTAATGTGAATAATACTGTAAAATAATGTTGCTAATTGTAATGATATTTTGCCATGTTCATCTAAAATAAGGATAAATTTCAGAGATGGGTAAACTCCCGGCGTTTTGATTACTCGGAAAGTTTCCAGGAAGCTTTCCTGGAAACTTCCCATTGGGAATATTCAGTCTATTTTATGGTGAAATCTGATTCGCGATGATCTAAGCTTCATTTTGATACCAAATAAGTGCATATAAATATGTTATTTACACTACTTTTACAGACTTTTACCAAACAACTGATATTATATGACACCCGCTATATGTGCCCTGTGCTATATGTGAAGAATATGGAGCAATTGGGTGGTTACCCAGTAAGTTGTTCCGTTTGAATTATTAAATAATTGAATATAAATAAAATAATTTATAGAATGTGATAAATATGTGGATTATAAAACGAAATATTTATGTAAATGTCATATGTACCTAAGTCATAGGTAACTCTTATTTTGTGCAGAAACGGAAATGTAGAAGGCAAGACAGAAATAACATCTAAATATTATCATATTATAGTTATATTGAAATAAAAGTGTAAAACAAATAAATAAAATATTTATTTAATTTTAAATTTTAACACTTAAAAAAATAATAAGAAAATAATATCAAAATAAATTAAACCATCCACTATAACACAACATAACATTCATCATAATTTTATTAAAATAAAACTGAAACTATTAAATATCTTATAATTTGTAAAAAAGTAAAAGTATATTTCTTTCTAATCATTTTCGTTTTTAATGTAACAGAAAAAATGCTAGATATTATTCATCGAGAAGCGACAGTGCGGTTAAACAAATAAACGTAACTTGTCATATGTCAACTCATCCTTGATCATAGCCAATAGCACGAAATTAGAGAAATTCTGTGCCAATAGTAATAATCCGAGCGGTGACCATATGAAACCCTACGTCATCAAACATCCGAATTAATTTTTGATAATTTCGAAAGAATATCAACTAATTAAACCTGGATTTCTGGCGTTTGAGGTTATGTTAGATCATCGTGGCGGCAATTTCAAACTTATGAGAACAACTAAATATTCGTGAAAAATTTGGAAACTTTCCCGGAATTTTGGAAATTTTCGGAATATTCAAATATTTTAAAGGAAACTTTCATTTTTATCTTTTATCTGTTCCGGAAACTTCCGAAAATTTCCTGGAAACTTTCCAATGGAAAGTTTCCTTGACCCATCTCTGATAAATTTTATGCTGAGAGTTAACCAGAGGGGGTAAACTACTCCTGAGTTGACGTAAAATGGAAAAATGTTGGAATTTTTTCTTTTTTCATTTTTTAATTTGAGTTTAAATGAATGGGAATTGTACAATGGAGAAAATTTGTTTCCAACCCTTCAGGGGTGAAAGAGATACGTGCTATTCAAAGTGGAAAATATATCGCCTTTAAATTGAACTAATAATGCTTAGGAAGTAAGTAGAAATGTATACTTTTTAGTTTGCTTGTAATTTCTGATAAACTTTCGTCGAAGAAAAATACTAAATTTTAGTAGTTTTCACCCCTGAAGGGTTGGTAAAAATTTTTCTTCATTGTACAATCCCCATTCATCTAAACTCAAATCAAAAAGTGAAAAAAAAAATTCCAACATTTTTCCATTTTACGTCAACTCAGGGGTAGTTTACCCCCTCAGTATAAAATATGTCCATATTTTAGATGAACATACTGAACTGGCAAAATATCATTACAATTAGCACATTCATAACATTATTTTACAGTATTTTTCACATTACTGCGAAAAAAACTCCAAACGGTCGGTTTTTGGCATTTTTAGGGGTGACGCACTATTTTTAGAGCCGCCCGATTTTCGTGATCAGCGACCAAAAAAAAAAAACATAAAATACAAGTGGCCCCGATGAGGGAGGCATTCCGAGCGTCAAACCCCACGTTTTACATGATATTTCTAAAATAGGAAACTTCCTAATTGAATTATTTGTTGAGGTCTTATCAGATATGACTCTTCTGTCACATAAATATGTACTTACCCATTGTTTTAAGGTTGATGGTGGTATGACAGCTAATTCACTGCTAATGCAGCTACAAGCAGATTTGGCAGGGGTAACTGTGATAAAACCTTTGATGGCTGAGAGTACTGCTCTAGGAGCGGCAATGGTTGCTGGAGCTGCTGTAGGACACTGGGACTTAGATAGTTCACGTTTAGATATTCCAGCCTGTAAATGGCATCCAAAATTAGGTGACGATAAAAGAGATATGTGCTATTCAAAGTGGAAAATGGCTGTAGAACGTTCCATGGGTTGGATTGTGTAATACCTGTACTAGAATTTAATAACATTGTTATATATCAGAGCAGTTAATCGTGTGACTGGTCAAAAATCCACCAAAAGTGCAATTTACTAGAAATACCTAAGTTTCCTTAAGTTGCACAAATTAATTAACAGTAATTTTTTTATCCTTTAGTTTTTCAGTTCATTTTTTTATACAAAACTTCACTTGCTTCCTATATCACACATACATTAACTGGGCCGCGCCAAGCCTTTTGAGCACGGTTGTGCAAATACAAACGTGTCCTTCAGTAGCATATCTAGAATTTAGCTGAAAAGGGATGTTGAGGAAGAATATATCTCAAATAAATCACGCTAAATAATTGAATATAAAAATTCAAAATATTTCGGTTCAGGTGGGGTTACGAAATTGCAAAATGCACCGCAGGCGAAATTTTCGAATTTTTCAAGGTCAAACAGCCTCAAATTAAAAGTTAGAAATTTGACTTAAAATTATATTGTCTTCGAAAAGTAGGTTTCACAGGCGCAAGACATAAAAATATAAAATACCTTATAAAAAAATTGCAGTATTTATATTTTTCCCCGAACTAAGATTAAATATAAAAATAATATATTGAAAAACATATCCTTCTTCGTGACTTCTTGCTTGCGAACTCCGCTACAATATAATCCTTTAAATAAGTCTGTAAAATGTTGCTACAAAACAGAGGTAATAAATGCGACAATTATATCAAAATAAGGTAATCAAATAACAAATAAATAACTTCCTTATACATGTTATTTTCCAACAGATCAATGGTAAATGATAAACGTCGCTCGTCGGCCATCGGGTGATAAAATTAGTTAGTTTTGAAATGCTGGAGCGCCCCCTCACACGTTGGGTCCCCTAGGCAATTGCCTAGTTTGTCTATTGGATAATCCGGACCTGGTTCATATTTTTTTAATTTTAAATTTTAGAACTCGCAGCAAGGCGCCTTTATTTAAGTGGCGCCGTCGTGCGCCGCACAACTTGTTAACATAGCCTAGAATATATCTGTGGCTTGGTGCTAAAAGGGCCAGTGTTAAAAATTTACAATTTGAGGAAATGAGGTTTAAAGTTTTTATGGAAAATTATATTATTATTATTATTTATGTGTTATTATGATAAAACGGCCAAAGTCTACTTTGGGCTTTCTAGAAACGAAACATACCTTATTAATACAGTCTGTTTTACAAAATTTTTTTTACAAATTTGCATTTTTCCTAAAAACAACATTCTCAGTCATTTATGAGAGTTTGACATTGGCCTTTTTTTCAACATATAATCTGAAGGAATGTAGTTCGTTGGTGTCAATAAGTTATTTTAAAGAAAAAGTGACATTGGCCCTTTTAGCACCAAGCCACAGATATATACTAATCATTGCTTAAGTTTTCCTCAAAAATAAGGGACTGTAGCATAAGATGCCAGATATTAATTACGGGGTGCAAAATGTTGAATTGGCAAATTTTAAAGGCTGCAAATAAAATGGATTCATGATAGATTTTTGTTACCTCAATATAAGGAAATATTGAGTGAACTAATTATTCCACTAGCGACCTCTTATTTTCTCATCGTATTCTTATTTCCTGATGCCTCTGCTAATGCAGATACTTCAATTAAAATAACGCTAATTATACTTCAACCGCAAAATTTGGATTAAAATAATTCCTTTAATACGAAGCGAATGTATATATATTTGTAAGGTTTGAATTTTACGCAAAAAAAAATAAAATAAACAAAAAATATAGTATACTTTACCTGCAGTAGTTCATCAGTGATTCACAACATTAACTGAATATAATAAATATATTCAGACAGCACAGCAATAATGTGTCTGCTTTGTTGTTTTTTTAAATATATTTTAGGTATAGCAAGTACCTAATGAAAAAATCGGCAGCTACTGGAAGCGGTTGGAACCTCCCCACCCGGTGGATCTTTAAAGCCGAAAAGAGCACTAAATTGAAACAAAAAATTTGATTTTTTTTTGTTTTTTTAATTTTTCTCACAGAAACCAAATTGAAAGGATGCAAGTGTGATATATCGTTGAAGTCAGAATTTTTAAGGTGAACATTTGCAAATAAAAAAGTGTTATTGTCAGTTCAACTAAGAAAATCACTATTTTAAACATCTTTATAATTTAGGAGCACTTATTTTACTTCTAGATGATGTATATTCAACTTGCCTCATTTATAATTAAGTATGTAAAGTAGGGTCAATTTAAGAAAGCCAGTCACAATAAATCTACCAAATTTCCTACTCGTTTTAACTCTTAAATGTTTTTTAATGTTGATTTATTGCCGATTTTGCCTTCCTAATTGACTCATCTAAGATATTTAGTTCTTAAATAGTATTATATTAATTATTATTATTTTCTTATTGTTTTCTAATGCATATATTTTATTTAATTGTTTATATATTAACTATTCTTAAAAAATAAAAATGTTAACATTTTACTATTAGTTGAAAAAATTGTTCCAAACATTTTTCCTGTTAGTGGTAGTCCATATGTATAAGTGAGCGGTCCTTCACTCGCTTACTAACTCATGATTGTTTCGCCCATTTTCAGGATACATAAAAAGCTAAGATTTGGCTCAGTTGCAGATGGTCACTTATAAAAAAATGTCCAGTAAATTCTCTAAAACCACCTCCAAACGAGTGAGTTTAAATTATTCTTAAAATTACAATGTTTCTCTTATTTCTAGTGTACGTAAAAAGGTAAGATCTGGCACAGTCATCACTTAAAGGAAAATAAAAAATAAATTTCATGCACTGCCCCAAATTAGGTAAAACAGGATTTTTTTCTCAATATTGACAATTTATTTTAAATAAAAAGATACCTACTTTCTGTAGATAATGAAAAATTTCTTGATGTGGCTGCCAAAAAAAGTCAGCAGCCTATATTTTTTTAACTCATCGCAAAATTCTTCTGGATGTCTGGGAGTCAAGTAGAATGTATCCTTATCCTTAATTTTATTGGTGTTTTGAAAAACAATTGCTCAGTATTTCCTCAACTTGCAATGATTTTCAAATCGTTTACAAGTATAATAATAATAATATAGTAGTTTTTACTGTTTTCATACAGAGAAATATACAGTGTCAGAAAGTCCTTCATTTGGCATTGCGGTATTAACCGACCGCCCACAATAAAGACGGCTACCAGTACTCTAGCAGAAGCAAACAGTGACACACCCCTTCAAGAGTTGCTGCTCTCGCTTGCTCTTATTGCTGTACCCAAAACACTTTCTGATACTGTATGATGGTATGCTATATAAAATAATTGTTTAATTGTAATTCATTTGACGAAATAAATCACCAAGTTTAAATTCTGCAAAATTTTAGAATAATGTGTCTGGATATTTAATTACTTAATGCTCTATTAAAATAGTCTGTGTTGTCAGATTCAAACAAAGTTGTGCTATCTGTGGAATTAATTCTGTAGACAGTATTCATGTGATGACTCCCAAGGATCAGTTCTGGGACCACTGCCCGTTTAACCTCGTGTAAAAAATTTCCTGATAATGTGTAGGTAATCAAAAACATCTTTGCAGACAATGATTCTTATATTTACGTAGTACGTCATTGACAGACATAATATAACTAGCACCAAAACGCATATCCACTTCTAACTGGTTCAGGAACATTAAATAGGGTATCTCCAGCTCCAGCCAGGGTATTGTTTAACAGTTTACAGTTTCGAAATCTATTCTTAACAGTGATCGGAATTTTGGGTTTAATTTCAGGTGCGTCATTACAAGGATTTATTAAAATATGCATACATTATTAGTTGTAAATATGTATACATGTATTCTATTTATGCCAAAATAAATGAGAAACTTGTAAGGTAGGTTCGTATTATATTTAATTTCGATTCAATTTTGTAAGAAAGAACAAACTTTAAGTTTTTGATGTAAAACTGTATATACCTACCTATATGCGCTGCTGGAATTAGACCCAAATTCCGATCATTGATTCTTAAAGTTACTAAAATCAAGCTTAAATATCACTAAAATATACGATTTATCGGGTCAAAAACTTCGGATCCACGAGAATTGATATTTTTCTTTATTCGATCCTCCGATCTTTGGTTTACAAGCACAATGCTTTAACACATTGGGCTATGGTACATTTTTACGTGTTTATAATATGATCTACATATTTCCAGACGAGAAATACACATCAGCTATTCCGGTAAATATGAAATATGCATGTCTCCCAATGTCCGCTGCATATTACTTGTGGGTACACCCAGTTCCTATGTATCGCTGGTCTATTTCTATATTAGACTAGCTGATGCCCGCGCGCTCCTTGCCAGTACTTTCCCAATGATCAGGTGAAGGCATGCACGTAGTTTATTAATGATGGGCTAATTATGAGTGTTTGCTGGGAGCCTTTCTGACTTACGCGATTTCAAAAATACGGGTGCGCTTTAAACCATCTAAACCCCCGTTTTCACGCCTTAAAAAAGTGAAAATCGAAATTTCGTCTCACACGTATCTAACAGATTTCAACAAAAAATATTTCTGCCAAATTTCACGCATCGAGTTCTAACCGTTTCCGAAAAAGCCGAAAATTTCAACTTCCTTTTCTCAGCCTTTTAGGGGTCAAATTGCGAAAAATCCTTTCTTAGTGGTGTCCCAGAAATCACTGCTTCCACATCCAGATCTACTACCCAAGTCTCTCACAACGAAAAAATTTTGTATGTGGAAATAATTGTTTATGGAACTTTAATAATGGAAATTTAATAACAAAATATTTGAAATCGTCTACCACACAAACCCATAAAACGATATCCCAAATCGGTAATGGGGTGAGGGTGGTAGTGGGGATGGATGAAGTAAAAAAAATATTTTGAGGCCTTTGGCTCTTGTGCACACACTACACAATAACTACATTACACTACACATTTTTTTTTTCACCCCCTTTTTTATAATGAGGTAGGGGTAGTAATGGGGGTTGCCAATGCCAAAAATTTTTTTGAGACATTAGCTTCTCTTCTATACACTAAATACTAATTTTGGACTCTTACCTGCTCGATTTACCTATTTACCCCAATTTAACCCCCAACTCTTCAATGGAATAAGATGAAAATGATTATATTTTCATCTTATATAGTTCCAGATCTCGTTAAAATACATACATCTACCAAATTTCAAGTCAATATTTTAAGTGGTTCCAGAGTAATCGTGCGCACAAAAAACTTATAGACAGACAGACAGAAATTTTTCTTTATGCTCAAACTTAAAATCTCAACGTTTCATTACATTCTAAGCCTATTTGTACAATAATTTTTTTAAAAATTTTTGTCGTTACTATATACGTCCACTGGATGTGGAAGTAATAAAAACGTGTATATAATTCATTGAAAAATGAATTTCATAATGAGAATTGTGAATTTTTTAAACTGTTAAATGGAACTAATAAATTTACCATTAGGCTTTTACAAAATTATAGATTATTTTACAGAAATATTTGTAATAAATGTATTTATGCTTTTATAAAAAAAAATTGCATGTTTGTTTCATTGCCCACACTGGTTATCAATACCTTGAAAGGATGAATGCTAAGATGGAAGACTGGTGAAGAAAATAAATGTAAAAAATTTATATATTTCATGATAAAATACATAAACAATAAGTATAAACAATAAAAAATGGAGTCTAAATAAGTTTTAGTAGAATACATAGATTTCATGAAATACCTAATCATTGTAAAAAATAAACAAGTTACGTTTAATGAATGGCCTCAAGTGATTTACTGTCCCTTTTCCACGCCTATGACTTCTGTTTATGTACTTGTGAAATGAGCGACCACATCCTTTACCCCAATATTTTTTGCATGCAATGCATTTATTTACCATGATGAACAATAATAAATCAGCTATCATACTTTAACGTAGGTGTGAAAATTTGTATGTACCTTTTGTACCTGTTTCCTGCAAAAGCGCCCCGCTTTCAAGCTAGCAAATACGCATACGTTCTTAACTAGATATTACACTATACGTTGTCAAAATATTAGCTTTGCTAAAATGACGGAGGTCTGGCGGCTCTGGGATCTTGGACTATAACGTTTGCTTTTAAACTGTGTTTGCTGCATTTGTTGTTGGTGGATGAAATGTCAGGCTTATATTTTAAAATATACTTCGCAATTGGATATTTCTTATTTTATTTACACAATGTACGTACGTTTAGTCGATCATATTTTGTGACAAATTTTTGTTCAAAAATATTTTAATTACTACTATTAGGTATCACCAGTTTCTACCAATTACATTCTAACGCAATTGGTAACGATGGGCCAAAACACCTAATTGGTATTTAATTAAAGATAAAAGATAGTTTTCAACAAGAAATTGGATCACAAAATGTGATCGTCTAAATCTGTCTTTACCCAAATCTCAAAGATGAATTTAAATCTCCCCTTCCCCCGAGCTCGTAAATCTAACGCTACTAGCGCCGTAGGCGCTCATAGTACGAACCCAAACAGGTATTGGTCGATGGAGAGGGAGTTGCCTCTAATCTATGGGTCCCACAGATGGTATACTTTAGCCGAGCGGTACGCAAAGATCTTTAACTACTAGATGGTTTAACCCATAAAGCTGCAAACATCTCAACAGAGAAAGCAATATTAACACGCCTCAAAAAGTGAGATAGCGATGCTGGAATTGTCGGACTTTACCATTGCTAGGTCGGATCAGTTCGAGTTTATTAAACAAGATTTTTAGCTCTTACAGCGCAAACGCAATCAAATATCAATCGGCACTAACAACTAACTGGAGCAACCAGCAGTGTTGCCAAACTGCCACCATTTTCTCTACATTCTCCGATCGCACAACGTTATTGCATTTGACCACTTCAAAATTCCCCGCTTTAAAGACTTTTGTCTCTGATCTTAGACAACGTCGCGAAAGTTTGCGACTAGAAGCAACTAGAAGTGAGGCATGCGCATAGACAACACGCGTATTTGGAGTTGGGTCCAGAGTGGGAGCAGGGAATATTCTTAGAATCGGCCAATGGGAATATCCTACATAAACCTAGATTATTCCTTTAAGAATATTCACAAATTATTCCAAGAATAATCCAGGAATATTTATATGTTTCAAACATATTCACAGCTTTTGCCTGGAATATATATTTTTATTCCTGGAATAATTTAGGTTTATATAGGATATTCCCTTAGGCTGGTTTCAGGAATATTCCCGTTAGAAGGTATACAGGTCCTCTGGTATACGTGGGTCACTTTTGGTAAAAGCAGAAATAAAACTAATACCTCATCAAAACGCACCTGTATGAGGGAAGACACTCGCAATTGTTTATAGCAGCTCCTTCAGCTTGATATCTGATTATCTTACTTTTCGATTTAAATAATTATATAAAAATTAAAATGTAAAATAATAACAGTAATCACCTGAAAACTTTCCACTCCTTGCATATTAGTGCCTTCTTCCTAAAAATTCTAAAAATATGGGAAAATAAAATATTGAAAATATAATATTGCAGAATTATTTATTAAGTATTTAATAAATATATTTATATTTTGAATCTATCTTTAAGACTAATCTTCTTCGTCCGATTCATTGTTTCTAAAACAAAAGAAAACATTTTATAGGATTTTTTTTAGAATTTAAACTTGTGTATTGAAGAAAGCTAATGGTAAAACCAAGAATCAACTCATATTTTTGTATTTTGTAATTACTTGGAAGTATAGTAGTATAGTCAAATAAACTTAGAATGTCATGAAACGTCGAGATTTTAAGTTTGAGCAAAAAAAATGTCCGTCGGTCTGTAACTTTTTTTTATGCGCACAATTACTCTGGAACCGTTTAATGTATTTCAACGAGGATTATATTCTGATCTTATTCCGTTGAAGGGTTGAAGCGTAAATTGGGTATATAGGAGTACATAGGTAAATCAAGCAAGAGCCCATAAAACTGGTATTTAGTACATATAAGAGAAGCTAATATTTCAAAACATTTTTTGGCATTAGCCGCCCCCATGATTTAGCGTGTGTACAAGAACCAAAGGATTCAAAATTTGTTTTTACTTTATCCTCCACCTCCTACCCCCCCCTTCCCCTCTCATCAGTTTTTATTTTCGAAGGAATTCTTTTTTATTGTGGTTCGAGTTAGGAAATTCAGGCTTCAGATTGGGAAAATTCGAGAAAAATTTTATCCCCCCCCCCGCTCATCATTTTCATTAAAGAAAATTTTTTTGAGGGGAATTATTAACCTCCCCCCCCCCAAAAAAAAAACCCTAGTGTCACCCCTGAGTATCTAAAAAAAGTATTCAAAATTCAGAATAGATCTAGAAAGTTATATTCCTCTCGCCAAGAAACACTAAATCATATTAGATTTCTTTTTAAATAACTGATTCTTCTTCAGCATGCCATATGTCTTGATAGTAAGTTTCATCAAAATCAAAAAAAAAAAAAAATTACATTAAAAAAATCGAAATAGAAGGATATTGTATCATCTGTTTAAAAAAAAAACAATTGCTAATATGATTTACTGTTTTTGGTGAAAAAACGCTTCACAGGAGGCCGTGTATGTAAATTAAAACCAAATTAATGTCACCTACACATAGAAATATTGTCACTCTACATAAAAAAAAAAAAATTATTCAAATCGTGCAAAAAATAGAGAGTTACAGGCTTGTTTCTCATTTAAGCAAGTATATATCTGAACCGCAAACAAATATATTATGTTGAATAATTACCTGTAAATGTTGCGAAAAGTGGTTTTGGAAAACACTTTTTTGTCTTTGTGTCCGTGTAAACTGTAAAGCTTGGCCAAGTCATCTCTCATTACTTTTTAATAAAGCGGCATGAACATTCCTTGTAATTATCGCCACCCAATCTACACATACTATCAATCTAGAAAAAAAAAATACAAACAGGTAATTAATATCTTTTTACAAAAAATAATAGAAAAGATTGATTAAGGTGGCCATATTTATGTGCTAAATTCTGCGTATACTGACATGATTTTAAAGCTATCTTTTTTAAAAAGTATAAGTCATATTTATAAAAGTTGCACATCAATGGAAACTAGAATCTTTAACTTAGGTAAGGGGTGTTTTTATATTGTTAAAAAGTGATATTTTCATAGATAAAAAAAATGTTTAACATGTACCTTAGAAACGATGTCAGCTCGTCACTTCAATAATTATTTTACACTAGTTAAAATAAAAAATAAGGAAAATCAATACAGGCCTTACCTAAGTTAAACATTCACCCATGTTATGAAAAAAAGAAAAGTCGCATTAAACACTTCATAGACTAGAAAGATAGAGTTAAATTTTGCTATGCACTTTACACATGTTTACTAAATATACTGACATTTTATTTAGCAGAGACACAGTAAAGAGGGGAATTTTACACGATTTCGACGCTATAGGTTATTGTCTTAGTTCGGTTACTGTCTCATAGATGACGCAACAAAAAGAAGTGACTTGATCTAAATTCCATGTTTTTATATAAGGTGGACTAAAAAATGTTCAATAAAACTGATCTAATAAATCGATAAAATCGTTAATAATAATTATTCCCGACAGGTATTTTTAAAACATCTAAAAAATAAATGATGAATATAAAGTAAAATTTCATATTTATTTTTGATTTTAAAAATTTCTTAAGTTTTAAAGGTTTATAGCTGTTCTGCATTTACACATGTGAAATTTGAAAAAGTTTAGGCCCCATAAGAAACTTCCTACATTTAATAATACCTACAATAAATGAAAAATTGTGTAAAGGTTTATGTATACTTTTCGTGCAATAATGTAAATTTCTGGGTTGTTTTGAATGAATTACGATAAAAACACATTATATATTAACATTAACAAAAAAACGGTGGTCTGTTTACCTACATTGAATGCAAAGGCAGTTATTGGGCTAAAAATTTATTTGGTAAACGTTTGAGAAGCAAAGAAATCTAATGAGTCAAAAAACTTGTGTGGTACAGTCGTGGATCCCATTTCTTTACTCACTTACCTTACCCTAGGAACTGTATTGTAATCGCGAAACAAGCATTCTCCTATCTCTGACATTTATTCGATTTTTTATGTTCCAGATTATATCGACTATAAGAATTAATGTCTTTCAATTCTGTCAATCTGTTGGCGCGCGCTATATTTATAAAAACTATTTTATGGAGAAACATAATATTTTGTTATAATATTGACAAGAAACGAAATACCTAATACTTTTAGTGAATAATATCCCAAAAACATAATGAAAAAAATAATAATAATAATTCTTGGAATGTAGAAGAAAGAGAGCCTGTTATACATTTAACGAGAAAAAGTATACAAGGTGGTAAAAGAAAAGAATAATCTGGAGAATAATTAATAAGTAAATATGTTAAACACTTACAAATTTTTGTTTTTATGTTAGATTTAGGAGATTAAAGATTATTAATCAGATATATAAAAGAATTTCTTCTTAGTATAACTTTTAGGTGCAAACGTTTGGCCTACGAGTGTGACATGCATGTAGAATCGTTTACATTGACTTACACTCCTTACAGACAACCGTATGTAATGGTGGAGTCAAATTAGGATTTTAATGTGAATTGTCTGGTCAGGGCAGTTCTTCTGTTTTAGCGTGTTCAGGGGGTCAACTTAAGTTCACAGATCAGTTTTGCAGTTTCTGCGATGTCAACGTATTGTTTATTTAAACAATTTAATTTTTTAGACCGTGTTTTCCATCGGTTTTCTTTGAATATCTAGAAATCTGTAAGTCCTATGGAAAATAATACTGTACCATTAAAGTACATAAATTATAATTCATTCAAATTGTCATTATTATTTTAAAAAAATTGAACATTGCAAAATTGTGCGTTTTTAAACAAATTACTGTTCTTTAAAAAATAATGGATAATATTCAATGAAATTTTGAAATAATATAGCTCTTATAAAGTACAATCACCACTTAAAATTTTAAATTGAAATGATTACTAAAACGGCTCAAATATACAATTGTTGCTAAAACTTTGCATCCTTGTGAAATCCATCAAGACCAAGAAATGTGTACGATGGCTCAAAATTTTTTTTTCAAAATTTAAACCCGTTTTATTGCAGTGTAATTTTAGTTATAAACAAATTCAAGTAACTCTGATCTTTTTATGAAATCAAAAATGGTAAACAAGTAATGAACGTAGATTAAAAAAAACAACTTAAAAAAAATTAATGCTCTAATTACATTTAAAGCTGATATACGTTAGTTTTTACGTTTGGGTCACTTATAAATAAACAAATTGATATTTTTTATTGAAATTTGGGCTGGTTATTTTCCAATGCTTATTATTTTGTTTCTGCTGTTTGAAGATAATCCAAAGCTACAATTGGTAGAATAACAACGAATAATGCGACTTTGAGAACATAATGCAAATTTTCAATTTTTTTATAACTTTTTTAAATTTGTGTCATGAAAACGGTAAACCAACCTAACTTGAACAGCTACCCTTATGTTCATGTATACAGCTTTGTAAAATTTTTATTATTACTGATAGAGTAAAAAAAATATTTCGCGTGTAGGATTTGAATCCCGAGACGTTCTCATCCTGAATAAAAAGTGCTCGTCGCGTCGCCTTACCCACTTGGCTATACTTAGCGACTAAAGACCGCTTTGTAAAATCTATATATAACATTCGAACCTTTTTGGTGATTTTTCGGATCTCTAACAAAATTGCTAAAGGCCCCTCTTTCGGGCCTCTATACAGTATCCAGAGCTGGGCAAATACTTTGAAAAAGTATTTAAATGTTAAATACTAAATACTTTCAGAAAATTGAAAGTATTTAAATACTAAGTATTTTCAAAAGATAAAAGTATTTAAATAATAAATAACAAAAGTAATTAAATAGTTTAAACTTAGTATTTAAATACTTTCTGAATATTTAAATACTTTGATAACACTGAAATATTTTGAAGCATAGTTAAGTGTAAAAATAGCCTTTAATGGCTAAACTTTAGCCCAGTCGATGTAGGTATTTACCTACAAAAATTTGCAAACTGAATAATTTTTTTAAATAAGTTCTTGAAAGTGTATAGAATAATATCCTGAAAATTTTACATTTCGCTCGGATGCAGAACATAAAAAAAATGTGAAAAAAAATTTTTTTCATCCATTTTTTCAAAATTTTGAAATTAAGTCAAGCTAGGAAAAATACAGATGGTTAGATCACATGTTTATGAACAAAAAATGTCCTAACAAAATTTACCGCTAAAGCCACGGTTTTCCTGGAAAAAAATAATCAAATGTAACGGTATAACTCGGAGCGAGATACATGTGTGCGCGCACTTGAATACGCATGCCTGTGACACAGATGTTAATAAATCAGAATTTGTTCAATTTATATGAGCATTGTTTCATTTAAAAGATTGAAATTGCAGCTTTCTGATGCTTTTTTGTTTTAAACAATACAAGCAAAGGATGGATGGGAAAAATATTCGCCCGAACTCAATTGTCGCAATAAAAAATATAGAAAAAAGTAAAAGCCCTTCAAAAAAATTCTTTCTTCATTGAGATCTGTTAAAAAGTATGTACACTTCATGATTATTATGGTTTATTAAATTGTAGTAACGTGGATAAAAAAAGTACATATTTCAAATCATTTTAATTTCCTTGCTTGATGATTTTTTTGATAAATATATATATTGGAGGCTGTAACTTGCCGAGAACTTGAAAAATGAAATATCACTATTTCGGAAAAAATGTATATTTTTCGAATGTTCAAACACAAATTCGTTTACTTGTATGCATTTTTTCAAAAATATGATCAATCAGACAATGAATAGAAATTGCGATTTTCACAATCTTATCCTTATAACTATGAAAATATTTTTGATTGTTTTGAATATAAATTCTGGAACATTTCCAATACATTAACAAATGTATAAGGAATCCATTGGATATAGCTGAAATGTGGATAGGTGTACCTGTAATAAATACAGTACAGTAAAGGCACGTAAAAATTCGTACAAGCAATTCAGCGGCTATGTGTGGTGTCTGTGTATGCGTTGATAATTTTGTTTTTTCCTCCAGACTCACTATTTATCCTCCTATTCATTAAGAAAAATGTTAAAAACGTGTAATCAGAAAGAAAAGTAAGCTTTATTTTACTCGTTCGAACTGCTAAGAGGTTACGTAGTATGAATTTAACCTTGCGCTTGACCGCGCGGAGTGACAAAGTTACTTCATTTTTTTTTTTTCAGGAATACCGTGGCTTTAGCGATAAATTTTATTAAAACATTTTTTGTTCAGAAATACGTGGTCTATTCACCTGTATTTTTTGTTTTTTCTACCCTGACTTAATTTAAAAATTTTGAAAAAATGTTCTTTCCCTTTTTTTTGTATGTTCTGCATCCGAGCGGAATGTAAACTTTTCAGGATATTATTCTATACACTTTCACGAACTCGCTAAAAAAAAATTATTTAGTTTGCAAGTTTTTGTGGGTTTCGCCATAAAATGTTCTCTGTGGGCTACTTCGCCAAATTGTATTTTCTATCTTTGTAGAAATCAATAAAGACCTATTATTATCATTATAATTGTTATTATTATATTAAATACTATTTGACTATTTGAGGTGTCAACATTTTAGGTTTCATGACTTTCATGAACTTCTACCAACACTATTTTAATACCTCTAGTTGGGTAGTATCAGCTCTAGTTGGGTATAGGACTTTTACTTATCCGTAGAGCTAGACCTTTGCGTCTTCTGCAAATACCCAAATAAAGCACAGATACTATGGCACTAGTTCGATTGTTCTCTGTCACAATCACAAAACATATACATTAACAGTTAACACTTACTGTCTATGTCTGCTATCAACCAACTTTCTTGGAATTAAGACGTGAATGACTGGAGACAGAATGTATTTATTAACTACATAGTATAGTACATGTCTTGATTCTTGCCGAGTATTTGCCTGTCTCCCTGGTGTATTTGATTATATTTGTTGTATTTATTTAAATACATTTGAGATTCAAATACTTCTGAAAGTATTTAAATACTACCAGAAAAGGATTTAAATACTTTTTAGAAGTATTTAAATACTTCCCAGTTATTTAAATAGTTTAAGTATTTATAAATACTTTAGGATCATTTTTACAAATACTAAGTAGTAAATATTTAAGATAAAGTATTTGCAAGTATAAATACAAATACTTGTTGCAAGAAGGATTTAAATGCTCGGTATTTAAATACTTTCCAGTATTTAAATACTTATGAGGTATTTGTAAGTACATATTTGCCCAGCTCTGACAGTATCTTTTAACAATTATAGCTTTGGATTATTTTCAAGTAGCAGAAACGAAATAATAGACATTGGAGACTTACCAGTCCAAAAGGCAATGTTAAAAAAAGGCCCATGATAAAGTGTGGAAGACATCCTTTTTTACTAATTTTGAGGTGGTGAAACGAATCCGTCATCCGTTTTGCCAAAAGATCTCCGAAACACAATCAAAACCCAAAATTAGTAAAAAAAAATACACACTTTACCACGAACGGGCCAAAACAGTAATCACTCCTGAGTATTTCTTACTCCCTCCTTAGAGAGGTAAGAAATACTCGGGAGTGATCTGAATTGGCCAAGTCACCTTAATATGATAAAAAAACATCCAATTGTGTATTAGGATTTTTTTTTGTAATTAAAACCGATCAATATCCCTAAGAAGGTGAGACCCCACCCCCTTTTTAGGGGTGAGGAGGCATATGAGTGTACTCAGAAGTAATCAGATTATTATATTCTGATAGCAACCACTCAATGAGGTGTTCTGGTTTTTTAAAAAATATGTAGATAACTATATAGTAGTCATTGTAGATTACAACCTTCTTAGGGGCGGTTAAAGAATGGCGAGGAGGGTTGAAAGGGTGAATTTGATTTTTTTACTTCTTTTTCTACTTAGTTATCGAAACTTAGTATTTTAAGAAAATTTCCTGCAAAATTCCAATGTCACCCCCCAAATAAGGGTGGTTTTTTAATGCGTTCCGGGAATTTTTCGCCAAAACGAGTAACGGATTCGTTTTCAATACCCCAAAATTAGTAAGAAAAGATGAATTCCACACTTTACCACGAATGGGCCAAAAAAGACATTTTTTAACATTGCTCTTTGAATAAGAAATATCGATTTGTTTATTTATAAGTGACCTAAACGTAAAAACTAAGATATCTCAGCTTCAAATGCAAGTAGAGCATTAATCTTTTTTTAAAAGTTGGCTTTTTTAATACACATTAATTACTCCTTTACCGTTTTTTATTTCATGAAAAAACCAGAGTTATTTGAATTTGTTTATAACTACATTTTCGAAAATTATAAACAGCTGCAATAAAAAGGGTTTAAATTTTTTAAAAAAAATCTCTCTCCGTGATCTTAAAGTACTTATAAAAAGCTACAATTTGAGCCATCGTACACATATCTTGGTTTCGATGGCAGGATTTCACAAAGGTGCAATTGTATATTTGAGTCGTTTTAATAATCATTTTGATTTAAAACTTTAAGTGGTGATTGTACTCTAAGAGCTATATTTCTCCAGAATTTCATTGAATATTATCCATTATTTTTGAAAGAACATTGATTTGTTTAGAAACGCATAATTTTGCAATACTCATTTTTTTTTAAATAATAATAACAATTGGAATGAATTACAGTTTATGTACTTTTATTGTACAGCTCATAACGAACATTTTCCTTCTTTTTGTTGTTTTCCATGTTTTCCATATACGCACATACACACTAAATGACAATATTTTTTCATCCCCTTATATAATGGGGTGGGGGGTGACTAATGGCAAAAATTTCTCTGAGACCTTAGCTCCTCTTATATTTACTAAATACCAATTTCATGGACTCTTACTTGCTTAATTTATTTATTTATCCCAATTCACCCAAATTTACAACTCAACTCTTCAACGGAATAAAATCGAAATATAGTCTAGTTCCAAACCTCGTTAGAATACATACGTGTGCCAAATTTTAAGTCAATATCTTAAACGGTTCCAGAG
The DNA here is from genome assembly GCA_936432065.2 of Rutpela maculata. NCBI lineage: Eukaryota > Metazoa > Arthropoda > Insecta > Coleoptera > Cerambycidae > Rutpela > Rutpela maculata. The sequence continues at coordinate 97,512,340 of OW386285.2, read as the reverse complement.
TAATCGTGAGTACCAAAAAATTATAAGACTAACAGACACACCGACGCGACAGATTGTTTTTTTTTTGCTCAAACTTAAAATACTGACGTTTCATGACATTCTAAGCCTATTTGAACAATAAAAATTTTCAACAAACTTTTTTGCGTTAGTATACTTCCACTGGATGTGGAAGTAATACGCAGAAAATAGCATGACAAAGATATAAAAATCATTGTGTGCCGTGAACTAAACGATAGAAGTAAAGTTTCTACTTCAAGCATTTTCTTCGAGGAAACCTACTACGCATCCATACTACTCGAGGTAACCCACTGTGCATCCAATTTACTCGAAGAAAGCCACTGCGCATCCATAATTCTCAAGGAAACCTACTGGGTATCCATTGTACTAGAGGAAGGCCACTGCGCATCCATACTACTTGAGGTAACCTACTGCGCATCTATAGTATTCGAGAAAAGTCACTGCGCATCCAAAATACTCGAGGAAACCCACTGCGCATCCATACTACTCGTGGTAACCTACTGCGCATCAATGGTACTCGAGGAAAGCCACTGTGCATCCATAATACTCGGGTGGTGGTAGAGGGATGGTAGTGGCGGTGGATGAAGTAAAAAAATTTTTTGATGTCTTAGGTTCTTTTGCTTGGTTCACCTGTTTACCCCCATTTACCCCAATTCAACCCCTAACCCTTCAACGAAATAAGATCAAAATATAATCTAGTTCCAGGTCTTGTTAAAATACATACATGTACCAAATTTCAAGTCAATATCTTAAACGGTTCCAAAGTAAACGTGCGAACAAAAAAGTTACAGACAGACCGACCGACAGACAGAAACTTTTTTTTAAACTTAAAATCTCAACGTTTCGTGACATTCTAAGCCTATTTGGACAATAAAAATTTTCAAATTTTTTTTGCATTACTATAATTCCAGTGGATGTGGAAGTAAAAAGACAACGTAAATAAATTTTAAATATAAAAAGTCCACACTACACACTATAAATACTTAATAAATAATAATAATACATCAATGCAAGAACTTATTTTTCACAAAAATGATACACTAAATAAGGTTGTAAGTAACGCATTCCATAAATAATGGTTTAGTAGAAATATTCCCCAAGGCAGAGGTTCCGATAAGACAAGGGGAAAGGGGATTGGCATGCGAATATGACCTGCGGTCGAAGCAGGTAGACACTGTTGTTTTCATAATTTCGATTTTGAACACTTGTTACAAAGGATGACTCAAGTGTGTAATATGTTTACAACTGGTTAATTTAATTATAGAGTTCCTTGTTGGATTTCACGAATATGCGCCTGTAATAAAAGGTTTGTCCATTGCTCACTAGGTACCACCACGTATCGGATGGATAAATGCTATTCTTCTCTATGACAGTTGTCGAGGTGGTTCTCTTTTGTGAACATGAAAACTTGTAATAAAAGTTGCTACAAATTATTTGTCCATTGCCTCTAAGCACAGAGGGTTATCATTTGCTAGTCACATATTCCAGGAAGTATATGTACCTGAAGTTTCGAACGTTCAGTTGAACGAATTTAAATTGAAAATTTGAAGTTAATCGACTTGGACGTACAATTTTTCTGGTAATATTTGCTGGCAACGATACTATCGTTGCCAGCAAATATTACCGTAAAAGTGGTACGCCTAAGTCGATTTATAATTTTTATTAATCTTTCCTTTTCAAATGAAATTCGTTCAAGTGAACGTTCGAAACTTCAGGTACATGGAAGTATAATAATTTTATGTGCGACAGCTCTGCTCATTAAAACTAGCGCTACAATTAAAATTTTCACCAGAATCGCTTTCCAATAAATTACTTTCGCACTGCCACTATTTGAAACATTACTTCTAACAATATTCTCTAAATGAACACTACTTATTAAGTTCGTGGTGCAGGTACTATGATTAAAAGTTTGGGAATTATTTTGACTGATGCAATCATAAGTACCTACTTTCTTGTAAATGTGAAGAATTTGTTGGTAAGCTTTGGTTCAACTGTAATAACTGTCTCTGATTTATATCATCAGTATTATGGTCTAATGGGGTTTTAGAGTTCTATTAAGTTCTCTATGAAGCTGCGCCAGTATCAGTAGTATTTCTTTCCCTTTTTCTTTTCATTTAAGTAAGAAAATGTACAAGTGACGTAATGCCCTGTTAAATTTTCCCTATAAAAAGATTAATGTACTTACTTATTGTTCATCGGTCACTTATCAATTATACTACACATAAAAACACTTAAGTATCTCAACAATAACCATAGATAAAAGATTTACAATAACAAACGATTAAAGCACGTAAATTCTGATATTGAGGTTATGTTGTGAAATACGTAAATAGGAAAAAATCGCGGGTAGTTTAAAACACTATATACATGTGCATAGCTTTATTTCTAAAGTCTAGCCTTGGCTGCACTGCTCAAACCTGATAACCTGATAACAAAAATATGGATTGAGCTTTTGTTTAAAACTGGGAATAACATCATTGTATAATATAATCATTATAATCATATTAAATATTTTTTATTAATTGAAATAAATAATAACACGCATATATTTAAGTTACATTTTACAGAAAAGCTTTTATAAAACGTTGATTTGGTTGAGTAACAATTAATATTATTCTTTCATTCTCAAAGTGTTAGAATATTCTTGACCCAGGAGGGAATATATTTATTCCAAAATGAATATTACTGTCATATTCATGCTGAATATTCCAGGTATATGTTTAAAATTATATTACTATATATATATTCCAGGATTATTCCGAAATTAATCAGAATATATTCATTCTTTTTTGCATAATTACAGAATATTCTTAGATTATACGGTGCTGTCTTAGATTATACGGTGCTGTCTCTTTTTAAAAAAACAAATCCCAGACGAGTGTAAATTGTTTGAAAATGCATCGATTTTTACACGACTGTTTTTGATTTTTCGATACTTTCGCTTAAACATATCTGCGTCTGGGCCTAAGCTTTTTATCTGGGACTAGAAATATGTCGTATTTATTAACATATCTTTATAAAATCCAAATGCCAGACAGGAATAAATCGTTTGAAAAATGGCATGTTTTTCGCGCTTTTGTTTTTGTCTGGTTATCCAGGGGACCCTGCCAATTCGTCTGGGAATCTTAAATTGAAACTACTTATTGCCTAATATTAACAAAAAAAACAAATGCCAGACGAATGTAAATCGTTTGATTTTCGCGGAATAGTTGACAACTTGAACAATAATTTTTTCACTGTTGGGCTCTCGGAATTTGTCTGGCGTTTGTTATATCGCGATAATTATAATCTATTTACCTATATATACAATTCTCAGATAAGAACCAAATTGTTTGATTCTGGACCATTTTTCTTACAACTTCGGATTGAAATTTCGGGCCTTTCAGCCCACGGAATTTGTCTGGCGATAAGCTTCCGTCGGATGTTTTTCTTTAAAACGTAAGTCTAACTTGACGCCAGATAGGAACAAAAGGTTTGAAATTGCTCATTTTCATGAAATTTTCCTTTCTGTTTTCCGCTGAGGGGCCCTGGATAACCGTTTGATAAACACGAAAATGGTTAGTACAAATCAGGCACGGAAGGCTCCCAAAAGGCCAGATAGGAACCAACCCTGCCAAAAATTCCACATAGAAACTTATAAAAAAAAAGTGATGCGGTTTTATCGTTCCTATAAGTTATATTAGTATTATACAGACAGGATTTTATCTGTTTTATTGAGTTTTAAGTCGGTTATGAAACAGTAATTCCGAATGAGCTATTTGGAATTATCATGTTGCCCTTTCATGAGTACTTATATGAAATATACATCAACAAATCTACAGTTTAGTGTCTGCAAATGCACCTTGCCCTTATATCTGTAAACATATGGAATTACAGATACAACTTTAAAGAGATTCTAAACTTTTCTATAAGTAATATCATAAGAGTTCCAGTCCGTCCTTTCTCCAGTATCTATCGTATGTAACACACCATTTATCAACATGTTTTTATTGTAAATTTCAACATTGTCTTTTTATTAGTATTAATGTGGATATACATGTCAACAAATGTACAGTTTCAATTGTATATTTTACAGATGTATTTTTATTGTAAACTTCCATTTTGCTTTTTTATTAGTATTAATTTGGATATGCATGCCGACAAATGTACAGTTTAAATTGCATATTTCAAATAGAAATACTAATATTGTGGTAAACACAAAATACTGCAAAGTCCTTATTTCCTCGGGTGTTCTTGTTCTAGCCTAGAAGCAATGAATGAGTTAGCAATGAAAGAGACTGCTTTACTTTTAATTTAACAAACACACGTCAGTTCCTTAGGTCACATTAGCTTAGATATGAATTAGCGACACGTATACAGCTCCCTCTACTGGAGCCTGGCGTTAAAGTTGCTGCTGAAATTTCTATCAGTTTCTACCAGAATGGAGCAGCAAACATTTACTTATACCACATCAATGAGAATTTATGAGAACAGTATCTAAGGTAAAACGTGCGGCTTTCCGTGGTTAAATGGCAAGTGTTTCTATAAGAAAAGAGCTGCATTAGGTTAGGACAGTTTTGACTTGCAATTGAAGATTACTAATTATAATGTTTGAATAGGGATTTATGAGATCAGTTTCTATGAGTATTAATGTTTTTTTTCAGTAATATATTAAATGTGTTCTCATTTGTTTGAATGGGTAAAAAGAAAGGTCAGTTTTCAACTGCAATTACAAATACAAGTTTACCCTGTCAAAAAAATCTCATCAATCCGTATTGAAAATTATCAAAAATTAATAAGTATCTATGAGAACCTATATGGTCAATAAGTTTCTATAAGAGTTAGGTAAAGTTGCTGTTGAAATTGTTATCAGTTTATATCCGCATTGACCAGCAAAATGAGTCAAGCCATATCCATTTGTTAATCCAAACATTTACTTATACCACATCAATGAGAATTTATGAGCACAGTATCTAATGTAATTCGTGCGGCTTTCCGTGATTAAAAGACAAGTGTTTCTTTAAGAAACAAGCTGCATTAGGTTAGAACAGTTTTGATTTGCAATTGAAGATTACACATTATAATGTTTGAATAGGGATTTATGAGATCAGTTTCTATGAGTATTAATGTTTTTTTTCAGTAAAATATTAAATGTGTTTTCATTTGTTTGAATGGGTAAAAAGAAAGGTCAGTTTTCAACTGCAATTACAAATACAAGTTTAATCGCTTCAAATGGGGTTATATGTGATCGATTTCTAAAAGTATTTATGCTGTTTTCCGAATATAGTTATGATGAGGTTTAATCAGTAACAAATTGTTAACTACTTGTTATGATATGGTCGGAAATTCCAAGTACACATTTAGTATTCCTTCAAGAGGATTCATGAGAGCAGTTTCTACGAGTATCTATTTGTTGTTCCTATAGTAAATTATATAAGTCTTTATCAGTACAGATTCGGATCTAATTTAAATATGAAAATTATATCAGAATAAAGCAACCAAATATTTTAAACAGTATCTATTTGTAAATCCAAACATTTACTTATACTATCTCAATGAGAATTTATGAGAACAGTATCTAATGTAAAACGTGCGGCTTTCCGTGGTTAAATGGCAAGAGTTTCTATAAGAAACGAGCTGCATTCGGTTAGAACAGTTTTGATTTGCAATTGAAGATTCAAAATTATAATGTTTGAATAGGGATTTATGAGATCAGTTTCTATGAGTATTAATGTTTTTTTTTTCAGTAATAAGTATATTAAATGTGTTTTCATTTGTTTAAATGGGTAAAAAGGAAGGTCAGTTTTCAACTGCAATTACAAATACAACTTTAATCACTTCGAATGGGGTTATATGCGATCAATTTCTAAAAGTATTTATTCTATTTTCCGGATATAATTGTGATGAGGTTTAATCAGTAACAAATTGTTCACTACATGTTATGATATGGTCGGAAATTCCAAGTACACATTTGGTATTCCTTCAAGAGGATTGATGAGAACAGTTTCTACGAGTATCTATTTGTTGTTTCTCTAGTAAATTATATAAATCTTTATCAGTAAAGATTCGGATCTAATTTAAATATGAAAATTATATCAGAATAAAGCAACCAAATATTTTAAACAGTATCTATTTGTAAATCCAGACATTTACTTATACTATCTCAATGAGAATTTATGAGAACAGTATATAATGTAAAACGTGCGGCTTTTCGTGGTTAAATGGCAAGTGTTTCTATAAGAAACGAGCTGCATTAGGTTAGAACAGTTTTGATTTGCAATTGAAGATTACAAACTATAATGTTTAAATAAGGATTTATGAGATCAGTTTCTATGAGAATTAATATTTTTTTTCAGTAATATATTAAATGTGTTTTCATTTGTTTGAATGGGTAAAAAGGAAGGTCAGTTTTCAACTGCAATTACAAATACAAGTTTAATCACTTCGAATTTCTAACAGTATTTATGCTGTTTTCCAAATATAATTGTGATGAGGTTTGATCCGTAGCAAATTGCTCACTACATGTTACGATATGGTCGGAAATTCCAGGTACATATTTAGTATTCCTTCAAAAGGATTGATGAGAGCAGTTTCTACGAGTAGTTATTTGTTGTTCCTACAGTAAATTAAATAAGTCTTTATCAGTATGCATTCGGATCTAATTTAAATACAAAAATCATATCAGAATGGAACCCCAAATATTTTAAACAGTGTCCACCTGTAAATCCAAACATTTAAAGATAATATTATAATGAGAATCCATCAGAACAGTATCTAATGTAACGTGTACGGTTTTCCGTGGCTAAATTTTAAAATTATTTGCAATAAATAAGCTTCAACGGATTCGAACAGTTTTCATTTGCATTTCCAGATGAATAGTTTTAATTGTTAGGGATCTATGAGGTCAGTGTAATGTTTTTTTTTTTTTCAATAAAATGTGTTTTTATTGGAAAAAAACATTACACAAAGACACTGATCTCATAGATCCCTATTTAACAACTAAAACTATTCATCTGGAATTGCAAATTAAAACTGTTCAAATCCGTTAAAGCTATTTATTAAAAATACTTTTAAAATTTAGCCACGGAAAGCCGCACGCGTTACATTAGATACTGTTCTGATTGGTTCTCATTAAAATATATCTTTAAATGTTTGGATTTACAAGTGGATACTGTTTAAAATATTTGGTCGTGTCATTCTGATATAATTTTTGTATTTAAAGTAGATCCGAATGCATACTGATAAAGACAAATTTTCTATTACAACAAATACATACTCATAGAAACTGCTATCATCAATCCTTTCGAAGGAATACTAAATATGTACCTGGAATTTCCGACCATATCGTAACATGTGGTGAACAATTTGTTACTGATCAAACCTCATCACAATTATATTCGGAAAACAGCATAAATACTGTTAGAAACTGATCGCATATAACCCCATTCGAAGTGATTAAACTTGTATTTTTAACTGCAGTTGAAAACTGACCTTTCTTTTTACCGATTCAAACAAATGAAAACACATTTAATATACTTATTACTGAAAAAAAAAACATTAATACTCATAGAAACTGATCTCATAAATCCCTATTCAAACATTATAATTTGTAATCTTCAATTGCAAATCAAAACTGTTCTAACCTAATGCAGCTCGTTTCTTATAGAAACTCTTGCCATTTAACCACGGAAAGCCGCACGTTTTACATTAGATACTGTCCTCATAAATTCTCATTGAGATAGTATAAGTAAATGTCTGGATTTACAAATAGATACTGTTTAAAATATTTAGTTGCTTTATTCTGATATAATTTTCATATTTAAATTAGATCCGAATGCATACTGATAAAGACTTATATAATTTACTATTGGCACAACAAATACATACTCGTAGAAACTGCTATCATCAATCCTTTCGAAGTAATACTAAATATGTACCTGGAATTTCCACACGTAACATGTAGTGAACAATTTGTTACTGATCAAACCTCATCACAATTATATTCGGAAAACAGCATAAATACTGTTAGAAATTGATTGCATATGATTATATGCATGGGATTCCATTCGAAGTGGTTAAACTTGTATTTGTAATTGCAGGTGAAAACTGACCTTTCTCTTTACCCATTCAAACAAATGAAAACACATTTAATATATTACTAAAAAAAAAACATTAATACTCATAGAAACTGATCTCATAAATCCCTATTCAAACATTATAATTTGTAATCTTCAATTGCAAATCAAAACTGTTCTAACCTAATGCAGCTCGTTACTTATAAAAACTCTTGCCATTTAACCACGGAAAGCCGCACGTTTTACATTAGATACTGTCCTCATAAATTCTCATTGAGATAGTATAAGTAAATGTCTGGATTTACAAATAGATACTGTTTAAAACATTTGGTTGCTTTATTCTGATGTAATTTTCATATTTAAATTAGATCCGAATGCATACTGATAAAGACTTATATAATTTACTATTGGCACAACAAATACATACTCGTAGAAACTGCTATCATCAATCCTTTCGAAGTAATACTGAATATGTACCTGGAATTTCCGACCATATCGTAACATGTAGTGAACAATTTGTTACTGATCTAACCTCATCACAATTATATTCGGAAAACAGCATAAATACTGTTAGAAATTGATCGCATATAACCCCATTCGAAGTGATTAAATTTGTGTTTGTAATTTCAGTTGAAAACTGACCTTTCTCTTTACCCATTCAAACATATGAAAACACATTTAATATATCACTGAAAAAAAAACATTAATACTCATAGAAACTGATCTCATAAATCCCTATTCAAACATTATAATTTGTAATCTTCAATTGCAAATCAAAACTGTTCTAACCTAATGCAGCTCGTTTCTTATAGAAACACTTGGCATTTAACCACGGAAAGCCGTACATTTTACATTAGATACTGTTCTCATAAATTCTCATTGAGATAGTATAAGTAAATGTAAAGACTTATATAATTTACTAGAGGAACAACAAATAGATACTCATAGAAACTGCTATCATCAATCCTTTTGAAGGAATACTAAATGTGTACTTGGAATTTCCGACCATATCATAACAAAGTAGTGAACAATTTGTTACTGATTAAGCCTCATCACAATTATATTCGGAAAACAGCATAAATACTTTTAGAAATTAATCGCATATAACTCCATTCAAAGTGATTAAACTTGTATTTGTAATTGCAGTTGAAAACTGACCTTTCTTTTTACCCATTCAAACAAATGAAAATACATTTAATATATTACTGAAAAAAAAACATTAATACTCATAGAAACTGATCTCATAAATCCCTATTCAAACATTATAATTAGTAATCTTCAAGTGCAAGTCAAAACTGTCCTAACCTAATGCAGCTCGTTTCTTATAGAAACACTTGCCATTTAACCACGGAAAGCCGCACGTTTTACCTTAGATACTGTTCTCATAAATTCTCATTGATGTGGTATAAGTAAATGTTTGCTGCTCCATTCTGGTAGAAACTGATAGAAATTTCAGTAGCAACTTTACTCCAGGCTCCAGTAGAGGGAGCTGTATACGTGTCGCTAATTCATATCTAATCTAATGTGACCTAAGGAACTGACGTGTGTTTGTTAAATTAAAAGTAAAGCAGTCTCTTTCACTGCTAACTCATTCATTGCTTCTAGGCTAGAACAAGAACACCCGAGGAAATAAGGACTTTGCAGTATTTTGTGTTTACCACAATATTAGTATTTCTATTTGAAATATGCAATTTAAACTGCACATTTGTCGGCATGCATATCCAAATTAATACTAATTAAAAAGCAAAATGGGAGTTTACAATAAAAATACATCTGTAAAATATACAATTGAAACTGTACATTTGTTGACATGTATATCCACATTAATACTAATAAAAAGACAATGTTGAAATTTACAATAAAAACATGTTGATAAATGGTGTGTTACATACGATAGATACTGGAGAAAGGACGGACTGGAACTCTTATGATATTACTTATAGAAAAGTTTAGAATCTCTTTAAAGTTGTATCTGTAATTCCATATGTTTACAGATATAAGGGCAAGGATGCATTTGCAGACACTAAACTGTAGATTTGTTGATGTATATTTCATATAAGTACTCATGAAAGGGCAACATGATAATTCCAAATAGCTCATTCGGAATTACTGTTTCATAACCGATTTAAAACTTAATAAAACAGATAAAATCCTGTCTGTATAATACTAATATAACTTATAGGAACGATAAAACCGCATCACTTTTTTTTTATAAGTTTCTATGTGGAATTTTTGGCAGGGTAATCACTTTGAATGGGGTTATATGCGATTAATTTCTGAAAGTATTTATGCTGTTTTCCGAATATAATTGTGATGAGTTTTATTCAGTAACAAATTGTTCACTACTTGTTATGATATGGTCGGAAATTCCAATTACACATTTAGTATTCCTTCAAAAGGATTGATGAGAGCAGTTTCTACGAGTATCTATTGGTTGTTCCTCTAGTAAATTATATAAGTCTTTACATTTACTTATACTATCTCAATGAGAATTTATGAGAACAGTATCTAATGTAAAACGTACGGCTTTCCGTGGTTAAATGGCAAGTGTTTCTATAAGAAACGAGCTGCATTAGGTTAGAACAGTTTTGATTTGCAATTGAAGATTACAAATTATAATGTTTGAATAGGGATTTATGAGATCAGTTTCTATGAGTATTAATGTTTTTTTTTCCAGTAATATATTAAATGTGTTTTCATATGTTTGAATGGGTAAAAAGAAAGGTCAGTTTTCAACTGAAATTACAAATACAAATTTAATCAGTTCGAATGGGGTTATATGCGATCAATTTCTAACAGTATTTATGCTGTTTTCCGAATATAATTGTGATGAGGTTTGATCAGTAACAAATTGTTCACTACATGTTACGATATGGTCGGAAATTCCAGGTACATATTTAGTATTACTTCGAAAGGATTGATGATAGCAGTTTCTACGAGTATGTATTTGTTGTGCCAATAGTAAATTATATAAGTCTTTATCAGTATGCATTCGGATCTAATTTAAATATGAAAATTATATCAGAATAAAGCAACCAAATATTTTAAACAGTATCTATTTGTAAATCCAGACATTTACTTATACTATCTCAATGAGAATTTATGAGGACAGTATCTAATGTAAAACGTGCGGCTTTCTGTGATTAAATGGCAAGAGTTTCTATAAGAAACGAGCTGCATTAGGTTAGAACAATTTTGATTTGCAATTGAAGATTACAAAATATAATGTTTGAATAGGGATTTATGAGATCAGTTTCTATGAGTATTAATGTTTTTTTTTTAGTAATATATTAAATGTGTTTTCATTTGTTTGAATGGGTAAAAGGAAAGGTCAGTTTTCAACTGCAATTACAAATACAAGTTTAACCACTTCGAATGGGATTATATGCGATCAATTTCTAACAGTATTTATGCTGTTTTCCGAATATAATTGTGATGAGGTTTGATCAGTATCAAATTGTTCACTACATGTTACGTGTGGAAATTCCAGGTACATATTTAGTATTACTTCGAAAGGATTGATAATAGCAGTTTCTACGAGTATGTATTTGTTGTGCCAATAGTAAATTATATAAGTCTTTATCAGTATGCATTCGGATCTAATTTAAATATGAAAATTATATCAGAATAAAGCAACTAAATATTTTAAACAGTATCTATTTGTAAATCCAGACATTTACTTATACCACATCAATGAAAATTTATGAGGACAGTATCTAATGTAAAACGTGCGGCTTTCCGTGGTTAAATGGCAAGAGTTTCTATAAGAAATGAGCTGCATTAGGTTAGAACAGTTTTGATTTGCAATTAAAGATTACAAATTATAATGTTTGAATAGGGATTTATGAGATCAGTTTCTATGAGTATTAATGTTTTTTTTTTAGTAATATATTAAATGTGTTTTCATTTGTTTGAATGGGTAAAAAGAAAGGTCAGTTTTCAACTGCAATTACAAATACAAGTTTAACCACTTCGAATCGGATTATATGCGATCAATTTCTAACAGTATTTATGCTGTTTTCCGAATATAATTGTGATGAGGTTTGATCAGTAAAAAATTGTTCACTACATGTTACGTGTGGAAATTCCAGGTACATATTTAGTATTACTTCGAAAGGATTGATAATAGCAGTTTCTACGAGTATATATTTGTTGTGCCAATAGTAAATTATATAAGTCTTTATCAGTATGCATTCGGATCTAATTTAAATATGAAAATTATATCAGAATAAAGCAACTAAATATTTTAAACAGTATCTATTTGTAAATCCAGACATTTAAAGATATATTTTAATGAGAACCAATCAGAACAGTATCTAATGTAACGCGTGCGGCTTTCCGTGGCTAAATTTTAAAAGTATTTTTAATAAATAGCTTTAACGGATTTGAACAGTTTTAATGTGCAATTCCAGATGAATAATTTTAATTGTTAAATAGGGATCTATGAGATCAGTGTCTTTGTGTAATGTTTTTTTTCCAATAAAAACACATTTTATTGAAAAAAAAAACGTTACACTGACCTCATAGATCCCTAACAATTAAAACTATTCATCTGGAAATGCAAATGAAAACTGTTCGAATCCGTTAAAGCTTATTTATTGCAAATAATTTTAAAATTTAGCCACGGAAAACCGCACACGTTACATTAGATACTGTTCTGATGGATTCTCATTATAATATTATCTTTGAATGTTTGGATTTACAGGTGGACACTGTTTAAAATATTTGGGGTTTCATTCTGATATGATTTTTGTATTTAAATTAGATCCGAATGCATACTGATAAAGACTTATATAATTTACTGTAGGAACAACAAATAAATACTCGTAGAAACTGCTCTCATCAATCCTCTTTAAGGAATACTAAATATGTACCTGGAATTTCCGACCATATCGTAACATGTAGTGAACAATTTGTTACGGATTAAACCTCATCACAATTATATTCGGAAAACAGCATAAATACTGTTAGAAATTGATCGCATATAACCCCATTCGAAGTGATTAAACTTGTATTTGTAATTGCAGTTGAAAACTGACCTTCCTTTTTACCATTCAAACAAATGCAAACACATTTAATATATTACTGAAAAAAAACATTAATACTCATAGAAACTGATCTCATAAATCCCTATTTAAACATTATAATTTGTAATTTGCAATTGCAAATCAAAACTGTTCTAACCTAATGCATCTCGTTTCTTATAGAAACACTTGCCCTTTAACCACGAAAAGCCGCACGTTTTACATTAGATACTGTTCTCATAAATTCTCATTGAGATAGTATAAGTAAATGTCTGGATTTACAAATAGATACTGTTTAAAATATTTGGTTGCTTTATTCTGATATAATTTTCATATTTAAATTAGATCCGAATCTTTACTGATAAAGACTTATATAATTTACTAGAGGAACAACAAATAGATACTCGTAGAAACTGCTCTCATCAATCCTCTTGAAGGAATACCAAATGTGTACTTGGAATTTCCGACCATATCATAACATGTAGTGAACAATTTGTTACTGATTAAACCTCATCACAATTATATCCGGAAAACAGCATAAATACTTTTAGAAATTGATCGCATATAACCCCATTCGAAGTGATTAAACTTGTATTTGTAATTGCAGTTGAAAACTCTTTTTACCCATTCAAACAAATGAAAACACATTTAATATATTACTGAAAAAAAAAAACATTAATACTCATAGAAACTGATCTCATAAATCCCTATTCAAACATTATAATTTTGAATCTTCAATTGCAAATCAAAACTGTTCTAACCTAATGCAGCTCGTTTCTTATAGGAACTCTTGCCATTTAATTTAACCACGGAAAGGCGCACGTGTTACATTAGATACTGTTCTCATAAATTCTCATTGAGATAGTATAAGTAAATGTGTGGATTTACAAACAGATACTGTTTAAAATATTTGATTGCTTTATTCTGATATAATTTTCATATTTAAATTAGATCCGAATATGTACTGATAAAGACTTATATAATTTACTATAAGAACAACAAATAGATACTCGTAGAAACTGCTCTCATCAATCCTCTTGAAGGAATACTAAATGTGTACTTGGAATTTCCGACCATATCATAACAAGTAGTTAACAATTTGTTACTGATTAAACCTCATCATAACTATATTCGGAAAACAGCATAAATACTTTTAGAAATCGATCGCATATAACCCTTTCGAAGCGATTAAACTTGTATTTGCAGTTGAAAATTGACCTTTCTTTTTACCCATTCAAACAAATGAAAACACATTTAATATATTACTGAAAAAAAACATTAATACTCATAGAAACTGATCTCATAAATCCCTATTCAAACATTATAATTTGTAATCTTCAATTGCAAATCAAAACTATTCTAACCTAATGCAGCTCGTTTCTTAAAGAAACACTTGTCTTTTAATCACGGAAAGCCACACGAATTACATTAGATACTGTGCTCATAAATTCTCATTGATGTGGTATTAGTAAATGTTTGGATTTACAAATGGATATGGCTTGACTCATTTTGCTGGTCAATTCGGATATAAACTGATAACAATTTCAACAGCAACTTTACCTAACTCTTATAGAAACTTATTGACCATATAGGTTCTCATAGATACTTATTAATTTTTGATAATTTTCAATACGGATTGATGAGATTTTTTTGACAGGGAAACGTTTAAAAAAATCTGTCACTATCCCACGGTCTATTAGGCTGGCTGCGTATGTACAGGGCTGTATGAACCATATACTTATTAGAACCAATACTGCTACTTCAGAATATTTTGTTAGGCCAAGACTTGCGGCTCCCCTCCCTCTCATCGATTTTGGGATCTTTAGAGAAAAATTACTAACATCAGTGCCACTTGTATTCGTTTTAACCGCGATCGCAATCACTGTTGACAGAGTAATTGAAAAATCGCCATATCACATCACCACAGAAGACAGGAACTATATGTGTCTTCTGTGACATCACTAATACCTATAGTGAAAATTTAATTCAACATCGAATGATTAATCCGAATATTTTTGTCATTCGATATCCGCGTAATCTGATTACCAAAATTATCCGAATATCTGCATCAGTAGACTTGGCGTTCTCAATATCTTATTGCTTTCTATTTGCCAATGTTGTCTATTCGATAAAGTTAGTTCGATGTAAAGCTACAGCTCGCAAATTAAGTCGATGGTGGTATCTAGCGGATTATAGGTTTAACTTCCAATAGTTCAAACTAACCGCAATTATATACATACAAAATATATACGAGTATGTCCTAACTATGCATGTGGTGGGCATATGCGGAATATATGCATATTTGTATATAGTAGGTACCTATATACATATTAAATATATACACGCAAAGTATGTCAGGTATATATGTTTTAGGTATAAACAAAATATATACTTGTTGGTATGTACTGGGTACTGGGTACGTACATATATGAAACATATAGATTGGCAGGTCGTATTTATATACATAAAAAGATATGTAGGTATATGCAATGAAATAAAAATACATATGTGTATTATAAGTACATACAGAACAGAATATACCCTCCATGTATATTTTATAGATATACCATTCTAATACGGTATGTATTTTTCATATTATGGACCTAAACGGTATATACATATCATGTTGAATGCTATATGGGCCAATCCCAGCGAACACTCATAATTGGCACATTAATGGTCACACGCACCGTCGCCAGCATTGTCATAATTGGCACTTTTATGGGGAGCCACAAGCGAACCATTGGCGAAATGTGTCCCACCGGCCAGCAGCTGGCCATCCTTCAATTTGCCAACAGTGTACAATAATATTTATACATCCATAAAGTATGATGTATGGAGATTCTACTTTTTTTATATAGATACATTATTCATGGCGCTTTTTACGAAAAGTACAGCTTTGACATGTAAGTATTTTACTTGATAAAAATGAAGTAATTATTAATGCATAAATATTGTAATATGTATGAATTTGTTTGTTATCATACATATATTTTATTTACATATTTAATATTGTTTATTATAGCTCCAATTTATTCTCACAAGGGTTGCCTGCAAATTATAATGTTTATTATGTTATTGAATTCATTTTTTACTTACCTGTACCAATTGCGGTCGGTGGGGTTCGAACCTGCATGTCTCCGATGTCCGTATTACAGTACTGACTCTTCTACCAACTGAGCTATCTTAATAACCGTTATTACGGATGCTAAAAGCAGTATTAAGTAAAAGTCTTTATTATATTATGTGAATATGTAGCTATTTATTTCAAAATGTAGAAGGTATTTGAATGTTTAATAAATGTTTACGAGTAGTCTCAAATAATATCATTAATAATAATTTACAAAAAATATTACAATTAAGTTATTAATGACAAATTACAAATTACTTACAAAAAAAAATAAATTACAAATTTTACAGAAATAACGGTCAGATTAAGTCAGATTACACAAATTTTAATAACCCACAGGCCAAGCATAGAACGAAAATGCAAATGGCGGATGCTATACTCGGTGAAGCCTAGAGATGAGATTTTTCACAATGCGCATGCGCATAATCATAAAAATATTAGCCTGCATATTACACCATAAAAGTACCATCAACGTATAAACCGAAGCAGCATTTTTTATGGTTGCACTATAATTGACCATTCCTGGTTATTATGTGGCAATTCATAACAACATGAAGCTATGGTACGCCTGCATATAATTTATTATGGACCACAAAAGGTTAGTCTATGCCATAAGAAAGCCATTGATCACTACAATGGCCCATTTAAGGGCCGCAATTTTTGTGTTTGCTGGGATGCTTTATGTATAGGAAACCAGTGAAGCAGAAAGAGAAACTTGTGTGCATTAGTCTGTCCTTGTCCTGACAAGATCTGATTGGTTGAAGGAATCGTCTGATTAATTGAAGGAAACGTTAACCGCTTGTACGCAGGCGAAAAAAAGGATGGAATAGTTCACGCAAGCTTAATTTTCTGCTTCACTTTTTCGATGTTTTTTTTTCTGTTTAAACACTGGCGATTATGATTTACCATTTGTCTAAAAACCAAGATTTGTAGACTAAAAACAGGAGGAATAATTTTTCCCGTTTTTTACATCGACCTGAAACTGCTGGACAGCAAATCGCCGTTCATGTGTTCGTGGCTTAAAGTGAATTTGGTTTGCAGCAACAGCATAACAGAAATGGCAATTCTGAAAAAATGACAAATGACAGTTACCTACTGGGGCGAGCGAAGCACGTTTTGTGAGTTAAAATACCGGTAACATTCCCATTTTTATAAAATTAGAAAATGAATAATATGTTCAAAGCCGCAATTAGATTAAATGGTCTCAGATTACTGTTAAACCCAATAAAAAATGTAGGTGTTACTACGTGTGCTAACCAGCAAAGACAAATTGCACGTAATTTGTGGTACATGTGCAATTCACGTAATGAAGGTAAAATCCATGAAACAAAACACAGTCATCTGTGCAGTTGTGGTTGTGGAAATAGAAGTGGAGTTCATACGAAAGGTAAGAATTTTTTTAATAAAAAAAACTGCTCTGTGCCCTAAATATTTGAACATGGAATTGTTCTGCACAGTGTATGCAAGGATTTGTATTTTACCACCTTTAGTTACTTCTCATTAGTGAGGATCATTGCCCATTCCCACTACGTTATTTTTTACAGTAGCAGCTCTACTTCTATGCAAATGATTACATTAAAAGATACAATGGTTGCATTCATCCAAACAGATCGCTACTCTATAGCGCCCTATATTCGATGTGTGGTCATGATCCTGGGTGGTTCAACTGCAACCAGCAGCTGTCAGTATTACACATTCTGAAAATTTGTACGATATGGAGGAAGTATATGATATACGTGAATATATTATCTTTTGTAGCTATATGCAAAACCCTTAATATTGTGTGCGTTACTTTATTCATACACAATGGCTAGGTCTCCCTTAGGATTCATTTTGGCGATTACAATTTTTTAAATTTATTGCACATCATATCAATAATCATGGAGGCCATTCAAATTGAGCATGATTTTGGTTTGGGTACATTTCAATTTTCCCTCGTGAGTACACGGATTTTAAACGGTTCCTCACCGAGCCATTTCAAAATTAACCGGTCACCAAAATAAGTTAAATTAAATTTGTCAACAAACAAAACAAATATTCAAGCCCTAATAACACATGTCCACTGAGTGTCCAATGGACATGCTTGTCCGGATATCTTGTACGTCCAATAACTGTCCAGATTAAGTAGTGATGATATCCAGCGGATGTCCATTCGACTGTAGGGTGGCCACTTTTTTGGACAGCCATATGATGTCCCCTTATAGCCATCCAATGGAAGTCCTGTATGGACAATTGTGTGCATTGTGGACGTCCATAGGACATCCATTGATTAAAAAATATTATTTAGGTATTAAGCAGATCACAACTTACAAACTTTTTAGTCAATACCTATGAAATTTCCGACTTTCTGTAAGTATATTGATTCCTCAATCTCTGGTCAGGCTTATATACTAGTTAGGTAAACACTTTAAAACACTCGTTATTGGAGAACCAATCAAAACAATTACTTTTCTAGCTAATACTGAAGAAGTATTGAATTACATAATAGGATTCCTAGCATGGGTCTGGTAAAGTTTAGGTATCTCGGATTTTGCGAATTTTCTAAATAGTAATGAATAGTATGTGATAAATAGAGCACATTTTCAGGAAAAAAATTGCGGATGAACTATACAATTAAGAGAAAAAAAATTAAAAAGTTACGAGACCGAGGAACGAAAAGTGGTACTGGAAGGGCACGGTCATTAAACCATACGGTTGTCTCAATCAGCAGCTTGACGGCGAGAGAGACGCGGGGGGCGGGAAATAGAATGAAAGAGACAGACATATTTGATTTCCATGCAAAAGACAGAGACAAAGATGCTTGTAGTGTCTACAGGTGACGTAGGCTGTAGACCCTACCGGAATCTCTGTCTCTGTCTTCTGCACGGAAATCAGATATGTCTGTCTCTTTCATTCGATTTCCTGCCCCCCGCGTCTCTCTCGTCCTAAAGTTACTGATTGATGTAACCGTATCGTTTATTGACCGTGCTGGAAGGGTAATAACAGTGGATTGCAAATCATATCAATGAAAATAAGTAGTACTACAATGAAGTATTGCAATTGTCTCGTAACTTATGTTTTTCAGTAATAATAAAAAAAAATGTAACATAACACAATCTTAACCTAACCTAACCTCAAATATAGGACAGGAGGGTGGATATTCGGATGATTTTAGTACTCGGATTACACGGAATCGGATGACAAAAATGTTCGGATTAATAATTCGATGTCGAATTAACGATACATTTTTGATGAGCGGGGGGGGGAAATTTTTGTCCGAAAATTTTTTTGGGGGAGAAATCAAAAAAAAAATTTTTTTTTTTTTGATGAACGGGGGAGAGGAAGAAATTCACCTTCTGTTCTTACTGTTTACTAAACTTTTTACTTTCCAGAGAAGCAAGATTGACATTTGTTTTTTATTTTGTACTGAAAATTAATCCGAGTATATTATTCTGATGAAATTTTATTACTCGGAATCAAGCGAGTATTTTGATACTGGGATTAACCGAGTATTCTGATACTCGGATTAACCGAGTATTTTAATTCGAATTCGCCCAACACTAGTAGATATTAGCAACTCATCAAAATAGTGGGTAATAGTAAATAAATACATAATTTTACATATTTTTATTGTTAATTTCAGTTTACATTATTTCGTAAGTACTTTTTAAATACTACTTACTTGTATCTGCATGATTTACAATCCACTGTTATAGGGCAAGGACAAAGATATTTATTTCGGAAAAAATACCTTATTTGTGCTTGCCCTAAATAATTTTCATAAGCACAACATTTCAACTATCAGAAATGATTACTATTAACGTCTGTGAACACATTTGTGCAAAAAAATTGGAGAAATTCCAGAAGTGGGTCCCCGGTCTCGCGACTTTCTTATTTATTTTCTCTTAATTGTATGGTTCATCCGCAAATTTGTTTCCGTAAATGTGCTCTATTTATCGCATACTATGTATGCATTACTATTTAGAAAATTTGCAAAATCGGAGATACCTAAACTTTACCAGACCCCCTAGCATAATACTTAAATCATTTATTTAAATTAAGTAAACGATTTAAGTATTTTCTATATTTTTGTTGCTTTTAAATACTAGGAATCTTATCCTCAATTTAATTCTTTGTCAGTATTAGCTATGGTGCGGGAGCTACATGGCTTTTTCGGAAACTCATCGTTACAAGTATTTTCTATGCGTTGATTAATTCTATCGAACTTAAATAACGACAAAATGGACTTTTGGCATATGTCAGCCTGTCGAGTTAGCCATGGTTCAGGATATAAAAATCAGTGAAATTATGCCATCGTTACAAGGCTCATTTTTTTTGTGTGTACGCATTTTATTTTAAAATGAATAAAATAAGATCGCCAGAAAGTGTGGGCCGTCAGGGGGCGCAGCCAGAAAGGTCAAAGTTGTAAAAAAACAGAGTTATATCAAGTTATCGTTACAAGCTTTTTTTTAGGCTGAGCATGTTTATTTAAATGTTTTGAACACAGAAAAAAATCAGTAAGGCTAGCCAGAAAGAAAATGTTTAGAATTTTTGAAGAAAATTGGATTTTTTTTCGCATATTTCACCTTAGAACTCTAAACCCATCGTTACAAGTTCTGGCTCCTTTTTAAAACGTAAATATAAGCTCCTTTGACAAT
This sequence comes from Rutpela maculata, assembly GCA_936432065.2. NCBI lineage: Eukaryota > Metazoa > Arthropoda > Insecta > Coleoptera > Cerambycidae > Rutpela > Rutpela maculata. The sequence continues at coordinate 97,491,477 of OW386285.2, read as the reverse complement.
AAAATAGCCTCTCCAGAAAGTTCTAAGTGTCAACAAAAGTGCCATAGTCTCTTAAATACGCAGGAATTTAACACTTTCGGCTAACTTGACTTCCTACTGTGCCTCAGATGCATTGTATCATTATTACAAGGTCATTTTTATATTTAAGAAGCAATTATAAGTCTCTCGAATAAGAAAATATGCATCTTAAGACCAAATTCCCGTCAGAAAAATTTCTACACGTATTTAAAAACGAAGAAATGGACGGTTTTGCGTGAAATTAACGTTACCGTCGCGTCTCGGAGGTTATAAGTCATTGCTAAAAGTTTTGTCATTTTCTTTAATACAAGTCTCATTAACAAAAAAATATACTCTACAGAACAAAATGACCATCAAACAAGTTTTTACGGTAAGATATAAGGACCGCATCCTGCTCATTTCAGTCAATTTCCAGCTTCCGTTATATCTCAGGGTTTAGATGTCACTGATAGATGTTCTGTCACTCACTTGTCATGTTGACAAAACTCTCCTTAACAAATAAATATGTTCCCCAGAACAAGGTGACCATCAAACAATTTTTCACGGGCATATAAAATGCACTGTATCCTTCCCATTTCACCCAAATTAATGCAATCTCCAGCTTCCATAGTATCTCAGACTTCGGATATCATAATTAAACGTTCTGTTAATAAAAGTCTCCTTAACAAAAAAATATACTCCCCAGAACGAGATATCCGTCAAATAAATTTTTACCTGCAGGTAAAACGTAGCGCATCCCGTTCAAATCAGCCGAATTAATGTTATTTTGAGCTTCTCTTGTATATCAGAGTTCAGATATCATTATTAAATGTTTTGTATCTTCTTTGTTACTTTGATAAAACTTCTTTTAACAAACAGAAATACTCACCAGAATGACGTGATCGTTAAGCAAATTTTCACGTACATATAAGAGGCACTGTATCCTTCCCATTTCACCCAAATTAATACAATTTCCAGCTTCAGTGGTATCTCAGACTGCAGATATCATTATTAAACGTTCTGTCTCTCTTTTGTTACGTTGATAAAAGTTCCTTTAACAGACAGACATACTCACCAGAAGGAGGTATCCGTCAGGCAAATTTTCTTCGTTTTTAAATACGTGTAGAAATTTTTCTAACGGGAATTTGGTCTTAAGATGCATACTTTCTTATTCGAGAGACTTCTTAAATATAAAAATGACCTTGTGATAATGATACAATGCATCTGTGGCACGGTAGGAAGTTAAGTTAGCCGAAAGCGTTAAATTCCTCTGTATTTAAGAGACTATGGTACTTTTGTTGACACTTAGAACTTTCTGGGGAGGCTATTTTATTGTTAAAGGAGCTTATATTTTCGTTTTAAAAAGGAGCCAGAACTTACAACAATGGGTTTAGAGTTCTGAGGTGAAATATGCGAAAAAAAATCCAATTTTCTTCAAAAATTCTAAACATTTTCTTTCTGGCTAGCCTTACTGACTGGAGTCTCATTCTGGGAATTTTTTTCTGTGTTCAAAACATTTAAATAAACATGCTCAGCCTAAAAAAAGCTTGTAACCATCACTTGATATAACTCCATTTTTTTTTACAACTTTCACCTTTCTGGCTGCACCTCCAGACGGCCCGCACTTTCTGGCGATTTTGTTTCATTCATTTTAAACATAAAATGCGTACACACAAAAAAAATCAGCCTTGTAACGATGGCATGATTTCATTGATTTCTAGACAGTGTTTGTGACGTACCTGACAGGAGGTGCCCCGCCAGAAGTCGATTTTATGAATTGTTATCATCCATTAAACCATTAAAATATCTCAAAGTTCATAAAACGATGACGTGCCGAAAAAGCCACCTAGCTCCCGCTCTACTAGACGAGTAGTTGTTTTGATTGGTCCTCCTATAATGAGTGTTTTAAAGTGTTTACCTACTTAACTAGAACATTAGCGTGACCAGATTGATACACCAATATACAGAAAGTAGATAATTTCATTTTAAATTAAAAAAGTGTGTAAGTTGTGATTTACTTAATATCTAAATAATATTTTCTAATCATATGATGAAAGCAAATAAATAAAACATAATTGTAAAACACAATATCTATTGCTATTAGATATCCGAGTAAATCGACAGCACTTTCTTACGACTCTGGTGTCCTCAGCATTCAAAGTTACACCCTAGATAGTTCTTTTGTGGCTTCTACTGAGGCAAAACTGAACTTAAGTGATATTTCTTATCTGTATATTAACTTGTCCGTATATAAAAATCTGAACTACTCTCATAACCTAGCAAATATTACAAATTTTGGCAAGGAATTATATATAATCATGATTAATTGTACAATTTAATACAAAATGAATACTCAATCATTTTAGAATACTTCAAAGAAATAATGAAGTGTCTAATGAGATAATAATATAAGAGAACGTTTATTAGAAGAAAACCAGTAAAACATTTAATGCTTATTAATATTGTTCAATAATTTAATCAAACTGTTCATCATTTTTATTGTTATGTTTCTTGTTTTTAAATACACTTCTCTCTTTAGTATGATGCAAATAACACTTTTTTCGCCTTCCTCCACATGACATTCTTGTCCGTCTTGAAATTGCACCTCTTGGTAGTTCCTGAAATATAAATTATAATATAAAGTGTGTTCTTATATTGTCTCCGATATTCTAATAATTTGCAATGATTAATATACTGCCAGCAAAAATAATGGCACAACTGTCAAATCGTTATGGATTCTCCGGAAGAACTGAACATGTATGTACTGCTACCTACCCAAAAGTACTGTATGTGACATCAGAAAACATATTTATCTTGTTTATGGAGTGATTACTTTTGCTGTCACAGATACATACATAAGACCTCTAAATATACCAGTATTTTTGTGCGTATCAAAATTTATTATAGTTTATGTTTAGTTTATGCGTTAACTTGTCAATATTATTCAACTAATTTTTGTTATACTAGAGCAACCAATGCTATTGGGTGAAATGCCTCATTATTCGTGGAAAATAAAATAAAACTTATCATCTATGTCGGTCACCGATTTGTGTAAAAATGTTTTGTTTTACATCTTATTGATTCATTATCTGGCTGAAAAATTTTGTTCGCTTAGGAAGCTCTGAAATTCTTGCATTTCTTCCTCAGTCACTGATGTCACATAAAGAATGTCCTTTTTTGTGTCTCAGTTTTCTGATTTTGACTTCTTCATCATTGTTTAAGTCACTGGTATATTCAGTAATTATTGTTTTCTTTCTCGATTCAGAATATTTATCTAAACAATAAAATAACTCATAGTTATTTATTCACTGCTTTTACAGAGGTAAAAAAAAATAATCAAAATTGGATGTCATTAATTATGATTGGTTACTTTGCTATTCAGTATGATACAAAATTACATAGGTATTATATTTTACTCACATCTGAATGGTCCACTGTAACCACTATTATTATATTTTATTTCTACTATTCTACTATATTAATGTATTAATCTAAGAAAATTTGTTGCACACCATAAATAATGCTCAAAACAAACCACAAAGGTGACATCATTATTTTTTGACACATGACAGAGACAATCGAGAGCATTGCTGCTAACCACAGAAAAGATTGTGCTGCTAACTCCGAAACAAAACTAAATTTTATTTCCAATATTGTTAAAAAATAGACTATTTGTAAAAACTTTCCAGCAATAAACGCAAACAAAATATATACAAAAATGTAATTATTTTTTTATAATTCACAACTCTCATTAGTAGACGCATGCGCATTCACACAATATAATCATCTGAAAAATGTGAGATAAATTACATTTGTACTATTATGCTCCAAAGTGGACAGCCAATGGATGTCCAGTAAATGTCCATGTACACCGGGGGACCTCAAATGTACAAGAACTGGACATCAAATGGACATAGAGTATTACTAGGGAGCTGTCAAGAAAACTGGGAAACTCAACCGAACTGTTTCATAATTCATAACCACAGACAACCTGGAAATGTCTTTTTAACCGGTTCCTTCTACCGGTGGTGATAGCGGTGAACATTGAAAAGTGCACTATGCTACAAAAAATGATATCCGCTCCAAGAGTACTCAGTCCAAGTAGTCATTGTTGTAGCAATCTGCTGGGATGAATGTGCATTAATTTCTTTTACTCAATATATCTCGGAGGGGTAAATCACGGGGCTATTTTTCGTCCCTTACCGAGACGATCCAGAGCAATCTAAAGGCGATCCGGGGCGAATTATAATGAGGTAACAGGGGTGATCCGAGGTGATCCACGAGCGATCTGGGGTGATATTTCGTCCCGCAGTTTTCGCGTGAGTTACTCCTTGTCTACTTCATTATTAAAACAAAAAATCAAAATGTCAGATAGCTTAAAAAGTATAATAAACTATTAGAGATATGAATTACTCAGAACCACAAAGGTCTGGTTTTATAGGTTCCATTTATCTTCGATCTCATAGTTACCGTACGTTTTATACCCATCAGTAACTGCCAATATTGTTTAAACTCTAAGGGCCAGTTGTATAATATCAGATTAAACCGCAGAGTGCGGATTAAACTACGGCTTTGAAAAAAAGTCTGTTTTATAATGTCGGTAATCTTCAGTTTGCAGATTAAATATGTCACGGTGAGTTAAACTTCACACGGTAGATCCGGTGGGACCGTTTAAACTTTAGATTTCAGATTTTAAAATATTCATAACCTCATAATTGAAAAAAATTCCCTGTTTTTATATGTAATATGATGGATATATTCGAAATATTTGATTATTTACTGTCTAATGACGATGAAGAAATTAATGTAATAGAAGGTGCTCGAAGTCCTAAGTTTAAACTGTATGGTTAACTTAACATATAATACTAGCCCTAACAGGCATTTTGTAAAGTAAAGCTTACAGCTTGATCTAACCCAGGGTTTAAACTGTACGGTTAATATAATGTTATAATAGTGGCCCTAAATGGTAGACGGGGTACCGTTTAAACGTAGGGTTTGTGCACACGTACGTTGAATTAGCAATATTTTTTTTTTTTTTTAATTTAGATTTGTTGGCCTTAGAAACAAGGTCTATTAGCCAGACTTCGTTAATGATTTATTTAAACATAATATTCCCCATATCAGTCTAATACTAATTACAATTTGTGAACTTATGATTAATGCTCTTTTTTTTTTCTTTTCTTTTTCTTTTTTTTTCTTCTTTTCCCTTATTTATATATTTTTTTTATTTCTTGTTTTTTTTTTTAATTTTTTTTTTAATTTTTTTTTTGTTTTTTTTTCCTCAATAGATACATTTTCTTTCTTAACGTCTATTTACAATTTTAATTTAGTTGATTTAACAAAATTATAAATATACAAATATATATTATAATTGTTGAGTGATAACAAATATCCCAAATTAACAGGTTGAATTAATTTCTCTTTACAAATATTTTGAAAAAAATTTTCCCTACAGTCAGTATAACGTTCACAACTAAAAATAATATGCTCTATTGTGTCCTCCTCATCACATACCTCACAAAGTGCTGTCTCTTCTACGCGTATCTTATATTTATATGATTTGCACAAACAGTGGCCTGATCTTATTCTGGAAATGGTGCTTATAAAATTTCTGTTCGTGTAAGGAATTTTGGAAAACCAAGTTTGCGTGGGTATTGTTGGTTGAAAGCTTTTATAGAATTTACCCTTCTCGCTATTTTTAAACTGTTGGTTAAATTCTGCCCTTATTCTTGTTTTGATTATCCTTGTAAAATCATCGTATGGTAATTTATATGTACTTTCGTCCCCCATATCGCAAGCCATCTTTGCCAATTCATCCACCTTTTCATTTCCCTCTATGCCAATATGACCCTTAATCCAAGCTATTGTAACATTTTTTCCTTGTCTAACACATTCGCCTATATTTTGTATGATGTCGGCTGTTAGATTTGATATTTTATACAATTTATTATTTTGCACCCTTTTGGCCACACTAAGAGAATCAGTGAAAATAATAAAGTTCTTCCCGTCTAGGAGTTGTATGTGTTTCAGTGCCTCTATAATAGCTATTTGTTCTGCAGAGTATATGGAGTATGTGTCATTGAGTTTTATACACTTTGTATAATTGTTATTTTCATTATAAAAAGCGCAGCCTGTTTTTTCATTTTGCTTGGATCCGTCTGTATAGGTTACATTATAGTCATTCCATTTTTGTTTTAAGTCATATTTAAAGATTTTTTGTATTAGTTGCTGTGGTATATTTGAGTAGTCAGTTTCTAAGTATATTTGTTGTTCTTTTATTATATCTTCATAATTCATGTTGTATATTGGCAGTTTGTCATGTTTGTAAACATCATTTACTCGTTCTAGGTATTTTATACAGCTCTCTATTAAAGGAGGAGATCGTTTTTTAATCCAATAATTAGCAGTTTGTACCAACATAGCCATGTGGAATATTTGACTATAAATGGTATCATTGGTGGAGTACATCTTTATGAAATATTTATCAGAATGATATTGTATTCGATAGTCCAATGGTACTTCATCAGTTTCTGCATATACGATATCCAGTGGCGTAGATTTTAGATATCCCATACATATTCTTAAACACTTATTTTGTATAATTTTAATTTTATTTAATGATGTTTTACATGCCTGGCCATATAGGAAACATCCATATTCAGCAACTGATCGAATATAGGATTTGTAAAATATAAGTGAAACTGCTGGATCTGAACCCCAGTTAGTTCCATTTACTGCTCTGAGAAGGTTTATTCTTTTTTCCATACGAGCGGCGACCTCTTCTATATGTTTTCTCCACAAAAGTTTTTGATCCATATAAATGCCAAGGAATTTCACGATCTTAGTATAAGGAAATGTATATTTCCCTATTATAATTCTATTCGGAAATTGGGTGCGTTTTCGTGTGAATGTTATAAATTGGGTTTTTTCTTGAGATATTTCTAGTCCAGTTAGTTGAGTCCATAATTGAATTAGCAATAGGTTTGTTCAAAAAACCCGCACTATCTGCACCAGTGCAGATAATAGACGGAGGTATAGTAAGACTATACATAAGTTGAAGAGAGATACATTTGCACTGGCGCAGGTATAGTGCAGGGTTTTTTAACATTTCGAAGGGTGTTGCACTCAATGCAAACTTCAACTTGGTGTAACATAACCTACGATACAGTATACACATATGCATATAGAGCATCATGATCACATACATAAATTCGAAGTATTTATGGTACCTGATTTACTGTAACTCAACTAATTATTAATGCATATAATGTCTATAGTTTATCTTATTTAAGAATGCATTGCTTGTAAAGATAGGGAGCCTGTGTCCTTGCTTCTGTTCTAATGGATATATTTGCAAGCCAAGTCGATACGGAAAAATTAACAAATTAGAACAGACTTCTTGCTAGGTTCGGAAAATGCATTAAAAGTAGTAATAAAATCAAATAATATTTTATTGAGAATATATTTTTATTTACTACCTAAGTATATAAAATTAACCTAATTTTTAATATAAAAATATAACAAAATTTTACAAACATTTTTATTTGGAGAAATAATATAGACATTAATTATATCTACTACTCAGTAATTATACGTACAACTTTTCATTAATTTGGTAATGATAAGTATGAATATGACATTCTCTTAGATTAAGTTGTTATAGTATTCTCATTTTATGTGAAATTCTTGTTAATAATTAATTTATATTACAATTTAAACCATACTATTTTATATTGGCAACATTTTATTTAAATATAGTAAATCTGTAAGTATCACAGACACTCATTACAGTCCTGGATACGAAACAATAACATTCTTTTTTTCACAACGTGATGGAACTGTCAATAGTGTCAAGCGGCACATGTTACAGAGCGACATTTATTTAAGAACGTTTGTAAAACTTTATTTTGAATCACAACTTCTCCAAATTCAAAAGCCAATAGGATTGGTCACACACGCTGATCTCGTGCATTTGTCACTATCCTCCTTTTACGATTAAAATATAGTCAAGAGAGCTAAATGTCAAAAATTTCTGGTACTTTTACTTCCACATCTAGTGGAACTCATAAAAAAAAAATTTGAAAATTTTTATTGTTGAAATAGGCTTAGAATGTCATGAAACTTCGAGATTTTAAGTTTGAGCAAAAGAATCTCTGTCTGTCGGTCTGCCTGTAACTTTTCTTGTGAGCACGATTACTCTGGAGTTATTTAAGATATTGACTTGAAATTTGGTACATGTATGTATTTTAACGAGATCTCTAACTAGATTATATTTTGGTCTTATTCCGTTGAAGGGTTGGGGGGTAAATTGCGGTAAATGGGGGTAAATAGGTAAATCAAGCAAATAAGAGTCCATAAAATTGGTATTTAGTATTTTTATAACAGAAGCTAAGGTCTCAGAAAAATTTTTGCCACTCCCCCATTACCACCCTCACCCCAACTACCGATGTGGCATATCGTTTTATGAGTTTTGAGGTAAGCAATTTCAAATATATTACTAAAGTTCCATAAACAATTAAATAAACAATTATTTCCACATACAAAATGTGTTTCGTTGTGAGATACTTGGATAGAAAATTTGGATGTGGAATCTCTTTTACATTAATTTTCCACATTGTTGGATTTTTTGTAGAAGTAGGGCAAAATTAAAAATGTGCAAGTAATATGTTTCGATACTTACATTGAAGCAACGCTCATCACGGTTAGTACTTTGATGGGGTGATCTCGTCCCATCTTCTAGCGGCTTGTATATCAGTGGGGGTAGCTCGTCTCCTGGTGTCGGTGATAGGCCTTGGCAATGTTTTTCATAAAGATTAAAGCCTAAGGAACAATTTTAGACATGTCCTATAAAAAACCGGCTGTACTTTCAAAATGGCGGCCATTTGTTAAAAAAGAAACTGTTGCCAATGTTGTTTTTGTCATTTAACACAAAAACTAAAAAAGATGGACAAAAACTTTTTTCACAAAAAACGTGCGTAAAATTTTCTACAATTTTGTTCCTATACAATATTTTGATAGGAGTTATCATTTTCCAGATATATAGTAGATGATAATAAAAAAAAAATCAGTTTTTTATTCAAAAATAAATTAATCCGAAAACCGGACTTAGAGACCCCTCTTTCTTTGTGTTAGCCATAGTGCTTAAATATCGAGATATCGAAAAGTGTCATTTTAAGATGTTTCTGATTATGCTCTTTTTTAAAAATCGTCCACTTTTAAGCGCAATTCGAGAACTATACAGGGTGTCCCACTCCCGGTGCCATTTTCTCGATAAACAAAAGAGTTATTTGAATTCTATAAAAGATGTTCACTAGGATATATAAATGATATTAGTTTTGAGTAAAAATGGTCATTTTACGAAATGAGGTGTAGATGGCGTTGCGACGCAAAGAAATTATTTGATCCTAGGAACATTGAAATGAGGTGCAAGTGATGGGACATTACATTCTGAGCAACTTTTATAATACGAACAATTTTCGAAAAATCAGTGGTTTTTTCGAGATATTTGAACTTCAATATATTTTTTTTAAATATAAAAATTGTCATAACTTTTTTAAAATACATTTTAGACGATAAGTCCTTTGGGACATTTTTCATAGTGAATCATTGATGGTAATAAAACATATTTATTTCAAAACACAAAATATCGTTTTTTTTTTTTTCAGGTAAAACAACCGCTATTTGTAAATTAAAGATCTTGACATTTCTGTTTATTGTGTATTATCTAATTTTTGCGTCATGTTTATGTTGTATGTTTGACTAAATTTTACACTGTAAATTGTAGACACATGAAAAAAAAATGCGATTTTTGTTACTTGAAAGATTCCATTAAAGTTCAAATTTTTCGAAAACCAGTGATTTTCAGAAAATTGTTCGTATTAGAAAAGTTGCTTGGAATATAATACTCCATCTCAAGCACCTCATTTCATCGTTCCTAGGATCGAACAATTTCTTTGCATCACAACGCCATCTATACCTCAATGTGTAAAATAACCATTTTTGCTCATAACTGAAGTCATTTATATATTCTAGTGGATACCTTTTACAGAATTCAAATATCGCTTTTGGTTATCGAGAAAATGGCGGCGGGAGTTTTAAGTGAGACACCCTGTATTTTTTAATATTTTTCTGTTATTAGCAAATCTCTCTATTTAATAGTTTCAGCCTAGATTAGAGTTGAATAGAGGAGCTGGCTGATTGGCCTTGACCTGTGGATCTATTGTGGCACTTCTCCTAATTTTACTTAAAGCTCCTTATCCAGCTTTGTCCTTTTTATTCGATTCCATAGCCTTGATAAGGGCTTCTTGATATAGCTATCTGCCCTTGGCTTCTCCTCGTCAAGTAGTTGGAATCTCAGTCTGGCAAGGCCTTCGCAGTGGCACAGCACATGTACTGAGGTTTCCTCTTCCTCTTGACAGAATCTGCATGTTGCATCCTCTGCCAGGCCCATTAGACTCATATGTCTATTAAGCCTACAGTTTCTAGTTAGAAGATTCGCTAGTTTCAACCTAGTTATGGATTCAAATCCACTTTGAAGAATTTTTAGCAGTACTTTTTTGACCAAATGAATATTTTGGAAAAAAATGCTGTCTTTCTCATTGCAGACTTCTTGGCGGACACTGTATAATAAAATCTTGGTAAATCATCCTGTAAGCCAAGTCACTTATTAAAACGATTGGTATTTGCTCTTACTGTTTGATTTAACAAATCATCATTTTGAATTTTAAATAAAATATTTTTGAATTAACATTTAATTAATTTGAAATATATAAATTTAAGGTGAAAAAGAACTAGTAGAGTTTTTAACCGAAGAAATATTGGCAGAAAGAAAAGCACAGAAGGTAAAAACTCTTCCCACAGAATTAGAAGGTTTTACAGCAAATTTAAATGGGGCTGAAGTAACTTTGACAAAAAAGACTGGTGATGAAACGTAAGTCAAGTTTCCTATCATAGTTTTTAAGGAATGTGACAGCTATTAAAAAAAGTGATTTTTTTTTATACTTCACTTCATGATAGTTTATTGCTTACTACTTGGCTGCTTTTTCTGTTTTTTTCAGGGTAAAAATAAGTTTCAATGTAAATCACACTGTTGATACAGATGCTGAACCTGAATTACATGAAAATTTAGATAAACCAGAAATTGGAGAATTAAAGTCCAAGCCAACATTCAAAATAGAGCTCATCAGAGGGAACACAACGGTCAGTCTTCTGTGTTCATTTGTAAATGCAGGTGAACAAGATGAAGGATATAGTAAGTTTTAAATTATTGTAATTTTACCAAGTTTCAGATTCTTTTTCGTCTCCGATAAGATTCAAGTTAGTTCCATTATATTAATATAGTAAAGGACCACACACACAATACATGGGATTTCATACAGCCGTTGATTTGGCTGAAAATTTGGTTATGTTATAGTCCATAACTTCCTGATCAAATGGCCACAAAGTAGGGATTGCATTACCGGTTAACCGGTTATTAGGACAAAAACCACATGGAGATAATTACCCGTTATTTTAATTTTTTACCGGTTATTTCGGTAAATTCTGAACTTACGATATGTCACGTATTCAACGTTTCTATTTATGTCACTCACTAGTATTTACTAAATACAGAGTGACTGTCCCAACACCGAGCACTTTTAACAATAAATAAATAAAATTATAAAAAGTAAACTCCAAACACCAAGCCCTAAGAAATACAAGAGAGACATTGACAATATCTTATGACAGAAAATTGAATATTTCACTGCCGCAAATATCCGTGGAATACATTTAGAAGTATGTTATTACCAATTCTTATTAACTTATCGACCCACCAATATCGATTGAGGAAGGGCAGCTGGTGGTATTCTATGCACAAATATCAGACGACTAACATATATAGCTTTGAAACAGGCTATTTTTAAAAATATTGTATTTTTAGATTAGGTATTCAGTAAATGCCCTATTTGAGTTTATGTTTATAATTTTTGTTATTTAAGTGGATATTTTTGTTATTTACAGAATAATTAGTTATTTAAATTTGTTTGTTCATTATATCACATATAAGTACGTATATAATAGTATATTAAAGTATAAGTGGATAAGTGGTCACAGCCGGAGTGCTCGAAATAGAGCAAGTGTTTTAAAGACCAGTTATCCACGAATACTTTACGCTATTTTTTTTAATTTTTACTACAAAAAATGGAAATAAGAATTAAGAATGTAAAATGGTTGAATTCGTGATGTGACATCAGGATATCTGTCAGTGTCATGAAAATGAGAAAACAAAAATTAATTTGCAATCTGTCACATAGGATTAATTATTGTCACTACAGTTGTTACTGATTGTATATTGCTTTAAAATGAGTTCTAACATTGATTACTTAAATAGAAAAGCAGAATCGCGGTTAATACCGCAAAAATCGGAAGACGCTTATAAAAAAAGTTCATCAAATGAATGGAAGAGCAAAAGGTAACAGATACAGATGAACGAGTTGTACTTGCTTACCTTTGATGTTGCCATGGTAACTTTTAAAACGCGCGTTTTTAAAACTTGGATTTAAACACTCTGAGGCGTACTTTAAATAAGCAAAATAGGGTACCAATAAAAAAAAATGTTTTTTGTTAAATTTAGATAATTTTGTATATGGAAAAAGACAATTGCCATTTTCGCCACCCTAATCATCCATTCTAAAAATTACCGGTAAATACCGGTTAACCGGTTATTTACATTTTTATTTCCCGATTTACCGGTTATTAAAACTTTCGGTAAATTGCAATCCCTACCACAAAGCCCAAAATGTCCTAAATTTCGAGATATTGAAGGTCGAAGGTCGTATGAGCTATCACTTATTATAGCTACCAAGTCACCTTCAGGTGCCTCTTTGACCCTAGAAATATTACTCTGGTATAAAACTCAACGACCTTGAACAGACCTATGACCTTGGCCCATGGATCATGGCCAAAGTTACCTTAAAGTGCCACACCAACCATAGTAATATTTATCTGGCATATAAAAAAGAGGTACCGACAGTTTTTTTTTATCTGGCATATAAAAAACGAGGTACCGACAGTTTTTTTTTACCTCTATTCTTGACCCACGACTCACGGTCAAGGGTCAGTATGTCATAATCAACGACACCTTACTCCAATTTGACTTTCTACCAAAGGACTGAGTTGCCATCGCTATAATAAGCTCATAGCTCATACGACCTTTGACCTTCAATATCTCGAAATTTAGGACATTTTGGGCTTTGTGGCCATAAGCACTTTTGATCAGGAAGTTATGGACTATAACATACCAAATTTTCAGCCAAATCGACGGCTGTATGAAATCCCATGTATTGTGTGCGTGGTCCTTTGCACCATTTGAAGCTTAAAATTGATTTGAATGAAATGAAAAAAAAAAAACAATTTTGAAACAAACTTATAGCCAGGGAGGTAGCGACAGTCATTTCTATAAAGCTAGCTTTTTTTCCCAAGAAAGTTTAGATAGTATCTATGATGAAGGTGCAATTCTACCAATCTATAAATCTTGCAAAAATGAGTAAAAAACTAAACAATATGTTTTCTGAAATGTCACAAAATGCTACTTCTGATTTGTTCGTGCCGAGCCGAATTTTCCAATTTCGCCGTACAATTTACGATCAAGTTTATCTGGAAGACTTCCTCTTTACGTCGCGCCATCATACGGCCGTCCCAATGGTGTTTTTCGGAAAATATGAACGTGTCAAGATTGCATGTTTTTGCAATTTTTTCGGCTCCAAAATGCAAGCTGTGTTTCGCTATTTTTCGCAGATATCTCCGAAACGGTAGTAGTTAGCCCAAAATAAAAAACAAGGTCAAACGAATATTTTGCACTACGAATCTTTTGCTACCATCAGAATTTCGATTTTTTTTTTTTCGTTTCGGAGATAAATACTGAAATGTCGCCCACGTATGGCAAAAATCGCAAATTCTGAGCTTCTACAGTTGGCAACTTTTTAATCTTGGCTCCTACGCCAGAAGACTACTCTAGCTAATTTAAATACAATTAAATTTGCTAAAACCCTTTTTTCTATTTTTTAAATTCCGTCAAAAATGAAGGAATTAGAAGGGGCGGGATTTGGGATTTTTTTTTTCGGTAAAATTTCTCCATTTTGTCCCCGTAATTAATCGGTAATTAACTGAAATCAATCTCATATACGATGTTCACTTAATATCAAGTACTACTTTGACGCTCCGTTAATTAAACAATAAACATTTTTAACTTATATCTACAAAGCTGAATTTTTTTTTTGGAATACTTTATTTAATAAGACATCCAAAAAATACAGTCTACTGATCGTCTCATGTTGCTAAAGGCTCGGAAGACATAAAAGAATGCAAGCGCGTGACTACGGCCGCTGCGCTCCGAGCTTTTGGAGTTCGCGGAGAAGTTTTGCATTTTCCACTGCAGAATATTAATCTGCAAAGCTGATTTTTTGTCTACAAGCAGTTTATGCACTATTTTGATTAAAAATCACATTCTACGCCCGTTGAAAGGTGGCTAAATTTTTGGTAGACGTTGCCAAAATGGCAATACATAGTCAAATTATGACAATTATATTCTTCATTAATATTAAAGAACAGACAGTTTTCTTATAGATGTGTTAATACTCACTTCTATTTACTTCTTAATATTGCTAGTGGTGGCAGAGCTGCAGACGATTGTGTAGCAGCACCAGTGACTAATGTAGACATATCAAAAAAATATTGTTGTATATATTTTTGAGAAATGATGCACAGTTTGTGATCGTTTTTGATACTTATTCCTCTCCTTCGATCAAAGATCACAAGCACGATTTGAGAAGGACCCATTGAGGTCGAAAAACGCCCTTCCGACTTTCCAGTTCAATTGAAAAATATCACTTTTAAGGAAGACTTGATTGGATATCTTTTGACAAGCTGGGAGCGAAATGAGATGGCACGATTTTCGAGAATAAAATTGTTTACGTGAACTAAGTACTGTGAATGTTATAGATATCAAGTTGTCAACAGAAATGGTGTAAGAACAATTGAACATAATCAATCGTTCTCAAACCATGAGGAAGTCAACACCAAAATAATCTATCATGTCTGCAATTTCGAAGAGCTTCACCCACCATTTAACATTCTCATTCGATGCTCAGACACGATATATTGATAATAATGTTAAACAATATGAAATTTGTGCATCCTAAAGTGAAGGTGTGGATGGAAGTTGGCATTGGCACGTCATTAAGGTGTATAAACATTAGTAAATTGTACGAGAGGTTGAGATCAAATATATGTATATTCGGTCATAAGTCTTTTGTTTTTTAAGTTAGAAAAAAAAATAAAAAAGTGTCAGAAAGCTCATTCAATTCTCTTTACATAAGCTGTCTATAAATTTTTCGAAAAAAACGATAATTATCGAGATATTCGAGAAAATATAGGAAATTACACGTTTTCCTATAGAGTGTTGCTATATACTGACTCTTGATGGAATAATACTACGCTCGTGACTGGATAATCGTTTATTACTGATAGGTAAGTCGTGTTACAAAGTACATCCTTACTGTAATGTTGTAGGTCGCAGACTGGTCAAATGGTGGTCCTCTTTTCCGGAACTAGCTTTGCTCATGCGCCTGTGTGCATACTACACAACACCCCCGCACTTATTTAAAACTACACATGTACAGAAAAGGCTACAACTTGGTTCACCAAATAAGTATAATGTTATACAATACAAGTTCCTTGCAATTTTTAAATCAAATCTTAACCTGTAGTTATCACCCTTTAATGACTGTACAATCTCTACCCTGTGCGGAATGTTATATTCCTAACCTTAAAATTCGCTTACTGTTTCCTCTCCCAAATCTGTATTTATTTACAAAACTTTTTCTGAAACCGCAAACAATCCTACATCTGCCCTTTTGTACCATACTACGACCATTTTCCTCATTGTTACAACTCTACCTACTCTACCCTCTCCCTCCAAGGGGAAAATAACTTTAGTTCCCTAATTTCTGTTTAGTTAAAATAACGAAACGATAAAACTTTTACAACGATTAACTAGTTTATGTCAAGAAAACAATAAACACACAAATAAATAAATAAATAACACACAAACATGCTAAAATATTTTACAGCAATTGTCATTCAGATAGGAAATTTACATATATATTTTCCTTTTGTCAAAATATGTTTACGAGTCATTACAATTTTTCAGTTTCCTTACCTACTACAAATTCTTTCAGCCTTTGTGGCGGCTTTGTCTCCCTTTTTGATCTACGCCTACCCTTAACCTCTGATTTCTCTAACCTATGTTGGGAGGCGATCGAAACTCTGCCAGGTGACCCTGATAAACTGCTGTCGTCACGCAGCTCGGGCAAGCTAGGGTTACTTACAATTGGTAAATTGGACGTGATACCATCAGCATTACTGCTAACGTTGTTACTTACATTGTTACTAAGAATCTCTGACGAAAATGAATCATTGTTACCATAGCTGCACGAGGCTTGTGTCAACGCCTTGTCGTTACCAACAGAATTACTGGGTATAGGAAAATGATTAATAATAGGAGCCTGAATATAAGAATAATCCCCGCCAGGTGTACCTCTGCTAGGATGTACCACTGCCCCCGGACTACTACTCCGCCCAATTATCTGGTTTAAATGTCTTTTCCACTGTTGTCCTGAGTTCAATCTACACATATACGTGGATCTACCAATTCTCCGCTCTATCACAGCCTTCGTCCATGTTTTCGTCTTTGTCCCCCGATAATCCCTTACCATTATCGCCTCGCCCTGCTGAAAACTTCTGATATTCCTTTCTCCTTTAGTGGAGCCGGTATCTTTTACATTGCCGTCCGCGTTTTCTTTCAGAAGCTGGAGCCTAGACCGCAGGCCTCGTTTAAACACTAGCTCTGCTGGTGACTTGCGCGTGACCGCATGCTCCGTATTCCTATAGGTCAATAGATACCGCGATAGCACCGTGAAGAAGGAAATCCCCCTGTTCCCGGGATCCTCTAACGCTGCTTTCATTTTACGCTTAAAGGTTTTTACGGAGTTCTCTGCCGCTCCGTTACTCATTGGGTGATAAGGCGGGCTGGTCATGTGCTTCGCGCCGTTCTTTCTAAAGAAGTTCTGGAGACTTTTTGATAAAAATGGAGGTCCGCCATCCGATACAACAAGCTTGGGCAATCCAAACCGTGCAAATACTTACCGGAGCCTTTCCTCCGTCTCGAATGCCGTCGTTACCCTCATTGGGAAAACCTCTACCCACTTCGTGAAGGAATCTGTTAATATTAAGCACTTCTTACCTCCAATTTCCAGAAAATCGATATGTACCCTCTCGAACATCTCCTTGGCTACAGGCCAAGGCGTTAAATTTGTCTTCGGTGGAGCTTGTCTGTGCTTTAAACAAGGTAGGCAACTTCTCACCAACTTTTCGATGTCCTCATCTATTTTCGGCCAATAAAATAATGATCTTGCTGTAGTTTTCATCCTGACCATTCTAAAATGACCTGTGTGTAGTTCGCCGAGCAGTCTAGCCCTCAAAACCTTGGGAATAACCATTCGGTGCCCCCACATCAAGATTCCTTTTTCCATATATAAATCGTCTCTTCTATAGTAATATGGTAAAATATTTTCGTTTACGCTTCTAGGCCATTGTTCCTCCTTTACATACTTGATCACTTCCATAATGTCTCTATCTTCCATGGTCCTGTTTCTCACTTCTTGATTATCCACCGGCCATGCCTCTGCTGTTTCCGTGAAATTTATATATGTCGCTCTTCCTGCCGACTCTTCCGATGACACCGTCGCACTCAAGGGTGCTCTGGACATATAATCCGCCACTCGGTTATTAGAACCTTTGATATGCTCAATATTATAGTTGAACGATGATAAAAACGTGGCCCATCTCTGTACACGGTTGGCTGACATCTGAGGGATACCTTTATGTTCCCCAAACATACAGCTGACGGCCTTATTGTCTGTCCGCAGTGTAAATTTGTTACCACACAGATATTGAAACAGCTTGTTCACTGTAAAGTATATTGCCAATGCCTCCTTATGGACTGATGAAAACTTCCTTTCTGCTTGGGTTAGAGTTCTAGAGACATACGCTACCACAGTTTAAAAATATACAGTTGGGTCACTTCCCCTCATTTTTGTCCAAGACCCCCCACTCACGCTATCGACGCGTGGACTACACTCAGTAGCAACAGTGGTTTGTTGATACCGTGTTTCTAACCTAAACGCAAAATTAGGTTATTATTTTATTTTGAATGCAAATAGTTAGAAACAGTTGTAAAAACCAATGCTGATACTGATAGAAAATATCATTCTGCTCCCTGGTTGTTCAGGCAGTACCTGTGCTAGAGTGATCGTTTAATTTTTTCCCGTTTTCCTAAAGTCGAACCAAGGTAAGTTAAAGTCACCAATAATAATTTTTTTCGTGTTCTTTATCGAATTTTGTATTGAATGGACACTTTTTCAATAATTGTGCCCAGAACTCGTGTCAGCATTGATAATTTTTGTATCGATTTCTTCTAATTTAGTTAATAAGAGCCAAATAATAACAGCTACTCGTTTTGCTATTGAAAGACCTGTAGGTAAATAGAAAAGCAAATGTTTTTCGTATCATTTTGTAGCCACACTTTTTAGTATTAAAAGAAGAAGTTTTTTACTTTGAACAGAAAATTTTATATATGTAGTTTAAATTCATCGATCATATTCCATGATCATGTCGTGAAGTGCATGGTTTGATGTAAATACTTTGACACATTTGAAAGCAGTAGTTGTTTGTTGGATAAACTGTGTTACATATATGTACTTATAATTTTATTAATATAATTAAATATTTGCCAGGTTACTTGTGGAAACAATTCGTAGATAAATCTGAAGATAATAAATACAGTTAAGAAAAATGCTGTGTTCAACAATTTGGGTATGCAGTGTGAATTTCAAAAACGAGTATGCAAGACGATTCATATAAAAATGATGCATTACTCTCATTGTTTCGTCTTGGTGAGTATACCTATTAAATAAATATAAAAATATGATTTGATGTTTTTGATGAGCACGATTATTTATTTCATAAGTATGTAGTAAAAAATAGAAAAAAATCATTATTCAGTTTGTAAAATATAGTTGTTATAATTTTCGTTTTTTAGAGAATTCATTTGTTCAAAATTTGCAATATAAATGTAAATAAAAAAGGTGAACTACGATAATCTTTAGATAAAAAATCATTTCGCTTTGTATTCTTATTTTTTATTTGTTAGTTACCTACTTAGGAACATATTTTTATTAAAAATAATGTTTTATTTTACAGAATAATCCATACAAAGTAAGGATGACCATCGTCTAATAACCTCAACGTCTCGTTTAGAAGATATAAGCCATCAAGTGTTGTTTTACTTTAGTAATAGGTACCAACTTGCTTTATCATCACTTGCAATTTGTACTCTCGTCTTTTTTATTGCATTTGTCACGTATGTAGGTAAATATAAATAGAAATATTTTTAAAATGTGTTATATTCTTAATTTTAATAAAATAGTCATAATATTTAATTGAAAAAAAAAATACAAACTCCTGATTGTTAAGTTTCATAATACTTTATGTTTATATTTATTGATGGTTTCTCACTGTATTATATTATTATATATCCATCTATTATATTTTTCTTACTTATTTGTTAATCATTAGCAAATATAGAATTAATCTGTTATTAAATAATGTTTATAATATATTTATTGGAAATTTATATGTGATTATAGTTTTCAATAGTTATTTATCTAACCCCGCTATGAAATATCAAATTTTAAATGCATTTTTGACGTTACGAAATGTCACATTTTTCATAACTGTCAGTTTCCAGTTTCATTACATAACTAGTGATGTAATGAATTTTTTTTTCCTATTTTAAAGCGGGATTAGATAAAATTTTGTAACGTTATGCAAAAGTAATTTTATTTGGCTCATGTAATTTGCAAAACTCGTTCTCTTCGCTCGCTTGTTTTGGCAAATATTACATTCGTCAAATAAAATTAGTCTTTTTATAACTGGTTACGTAAATAACTATTATGTAACCAGTTATGAAAATTAATTTTTCATAACGTGTTAAGTACAAAATTTTATCTAATCGCACTTTAAAATAGAAAGGAAATGACAGAAATCAATACGTAAAAATTCATTACATCATTAGTTCAGTAATGAAATTGGAAACTGACAATTATGAAAAATGTGACGTTTCATAACGTCAAAAATGCATTTAAAATTTGACATTTCATAACGGGGGAGGAAATACAAATATTTTGAATAAAAATTTATTTACTTATTTAAAAGATGTTTTCTTAACAAATTTTTTAGGTCCTACTCTTAAAAAAAAACTCAGATTTTACTTACTTTATTTTATAAATTATTTTGTTAACAGATAATGAATAAAATAACATACCAGCATAAATTTACTTAAATCTCAAAATACATAATTTTTTCCGTGCAAATTATTAAATAAATAAAAAATAACTAAGTCTAAAACATTATACATTTATGTTTGTTTGTTTAAAAAGCAAATTCTTATTTAATTTTAATTAACTAGCAATGTTTTATGTATAACCTACCATTAAACAAATTTGTGCGATTAAGGTATATTAGGAAAGTAACACAAGGTATCATTACTGTAAGAAGTTACAATTAGAAACTAATACAACAGTAAATTTGCTTAAATTTTTTTTTCAAAAGATACCTATAACATTATTTTGTTATTACTATAAGTACAAAACATGTATTTAAAATCATAGATATGTCTCATCTTTCTCTTCGATTGCAGGCAGTATGTTCATTTCTGAATATTTATTTTCTGAGGAATTTTTTGTCGAAACAGCATGATTTAATGATATGTTAATTGCTTCTATTATTTTAGTTGAGAAGCATAAAGAATCCTTCTCAATTGAAATATTACTTAAATTGTTCACAATATTCCTATGTACTGTACCATTTAATTCAACATTGCAATTTCTTCTATAGGCATATTTTTCCCTAATATATTATCCTAGATTTATTTTTGTGATCTGAAATATGGTTGCCCTTCCACCTTTCGCACTTTACCTATGCTCTCATCTTCATAAAAATTTTCTTCATGTCCTCCGATTCCATTCATCATGGACCCAAAATGTCCCAGCGTGCTGATAAATCTGTAATATATTCCAACAGTAGTAAGGAAAAATGAACAATTATATAATTATAATGTTACATAACTAACTAAAAATAGATCTGTTTTGAATTTGACAAAATACACGGATTATTTAGAGTTTAACAATGAATTTTTGTGAATGTTGCAAATTACCCTCAACTGATTGTTAATTTTGAAATGAAGCACTCAATGCGAAAGGTTTATCCCTATGCAATATGGTGTACAGACATCGTCAATTAAGAGGAAACATGTCCACATAAATTAGACCATGAATATCTTGTAGTACAGATATGAAATATCGGTATTGTAGTGCAGTGGGCCAAAGCGCATAGGAGAAGAGCACACTTGGCCACACGGTTTATCGTGTACTGGGTTTAATTCCCAGTTCCGATGCTTGCAATGTCGGTGGGTAATGGCTTTGGACTTGAGAGTTGTGTATATATGTATGTATATGTTTTATGCTTAATACTCAAAAAAATAGGAGGAAAATATAAAAAAACACTAGACAAATTAGACTATGAAGCACCGAAATTACCTGGAGAATGAGATACCATAAAAAAAATTCCAGCGGTTGACTCTTTACCAAAGATGATTTTATGCTACTCCTAATATCTACCAAATGATGGCATAAGTCCATGAGATACTATTCAAAATAAAGACCAGGGATAAATAATTTTTAAAAACCTGATGAATTTTGTTGAGCTGCGATTTATCGTATATATGTTAGATCACGGTTCACATGAATGACTTTTTAAAAACTTTTATTTACTTAAATGGAGCCAACGTTTCTTGGAGAAGGAATATAATAATAATTAGAAGTGTTTCATTCTAAGTGAGTTTAATAACTGACTTTACAAAGCATGTCTAGTCGTATTTATAACATACAGAACCTGAGTAAGCAAAATATAGAACAAAGGAAATGCAACCCTACAAACACAAAAGGTCGGCCCTCCAGTGGGCCATCACAGGGCCAGAAGTTTCATTTCTGGCCCAGTGATGGCCCGTTGATGGGCCGATCTTTTGTGTTTGTTGGGAATTCGACAGTCAGCATAAAATGTGAGAAACAAAGGTGAAACATAATATCTCTAAGATAAGCGATTAATAAGAGAAGTCGTTATCATGTAATATGATATACCTGTGAAGGTTTGTTATGGCTAAGTCTTGGTAATAAGTATATAATTTTATATAATATATATTGTAGAAAGGGCAAAACATCAATATTTTTTTGGTCAATTTATATGTAAATCTAATTTTACTCCCATTACCAGATATTTTTGTACCATACAAATACCTGGTCCACATTTCTTATTACTTCCATTACTCTTTAAGTAAGAATTTAGCCTTCGACGTTATGATATCATGATTTAAACTTCTGTAACAAAAAAAATATTAAGATACGATTTTTTATGTCAAAATAGTGGTTTATTTATTTATCCATTAATAACAAAACTACAAGTTCTTAAATTACTTATTTAAGAATAAATTTAATAACATACCTGGTATAAGCTCAGTTTTCAATACAATTTTTAGAGTCCTACGAATTTCATTAATATTGTTTGATTCTTGCCTTTATAGTGTACGTTATGTAGCAATGTTTATTGTTTTAAATATTCAAATTATTTGCATTTTGTATTCTGATTATTTACAACATAACCAACAAATTTGACAAGCTATAGTGACATTTCACCACAGGTCTAGCACCTCTAGTTGCTCGATTTTAAAATTGGCGCGTTCCCCTACATGCGCGTGGACTACACTCACTCGTCCTGGACTAGACATAAAAAACCAAACTAAGGTCCACTGAAGTCCATAATGAAAAAATAGAGTGGGTATACTGTATATTCCTCTACTGTGACGCTACTGGCCTCTCCTCTCCATCTTTAATATGCGCCAAAAAACCTGCCACTCCATAGTCACTTGCGTCAGTGGTTACTACCATAGGCAACTTCGGATCAAAGTGGGTCAAACAGTTATCTGAAGCGATGCACTTTTTTATTTGCCGAAACGAGCCCTCACATTCCTCGGACCAATAAAATCTTGTGTTAGTTTTTAGTAAATTATAAATAGGTGTTAGAATATGCGCTGCGTTTGGGATAAATTTATGGTAATAATTTACCAACCCTATGAACGATCTTACTTCTTGTACGTTAGTTGGCCTCGGTGCTCCTAAAATTGCTTCTACCTTATCCTGCGTTTTTTTCAACCCATCTTTGGATATGCGATATCCCAAATATTCCACTTCCTCCTTGAAAAACTCACACTTTTCTTTCTTTACTGTTAAACCAGCTTTTTCTAACCTGCTGAATACCTTTTCTAAATTTTCTAGGTGTTCCTCCGTTGTTCGTCCCGTGACCAATATGTCATCCAGAAAATTTATTACAAAGTCCGTGTCTTTGAATAAGTTTTCGATCTCTCTCTGGAATATACTGCTCGCTACTGAAATTCCGAAGGGCATTCTGTTTACCTTATACAGACCTTTGTGCGTGTTCCACGTTAGGACTTTACTAGACTGTTCGTCCATTACAAACTGCATATAAGCTAGTTGTAAATCCACTTTTGAATACTTCTCACCTTCGCCCAGCTTTGCGAAAATCTCTTCTGCCCTTGGTAGTGGATATTTAACCTCTTCTAGGTGTCTATTAACGGTACTCTTATAGTCCCCACAAATTCTTAAACTGCCATTCGATTTCAACACTGGCACAAGTGGAGTCGCCCATTCGCTGTTCTCCACGGGTGAAATAATGCCTTCTTTTTCCAGCCTGTCAAGTTCTTCCTCTACCTTACCCTGGTACGCGAACGGCACTGCCCTATGCTTACAGTACACTGGCTGGGAATTATTTTTTAACCTTAAATTTACCTTGGCATTATTATATTCTCCTAACTTATCTGTGAAAACTTTGGGAAATTTACTCAACAAGTTATCTATCTTTTGACTTACCGAGACTTGGTTTACTAATTCAATTTTTACCTTAAATGTATTTATCCAGTCTCTACCCAATAGGTCTGTCGATCCTTTTGATACGACATAGAATTTGACTGGCTTTGTCACACCCTCATAGGTCACGTTGATGGTAAAATAACCATCTGGTGAAAAAATACTTCCGTCATAGCCTCTCAGCAACAATGAATCTGCCTTTAACCTACAATGAGAAAAATGCTGTGAATACGTTTTATTGCTTAAGGCACTTACGCTTGCACCACTATCTATCATCATATTAAAACTTTTATTGCTGATCTGCACCTCTATCCTGAAAGGATTTCTATCGTCTCCCAACTGGTACATATTTCCTATCTTTTCAACATTGTTTACCTTTCTAAAATAAAATAAGTCATCATCATGATATTCCTTATCCTCTAGGTAATTTACACTTTTGCCATTCCTCGGGCAAATCCTTGCCAAATGCCCTACTTTACTACATTTATTGCATTTAAAATTCTTATAAATACAAAGGTTTTGATGACACCACAATGTTTACATTTAGGTTTAGAGGTTACAACTTTATAACTACCTTTTTCTACAGTTCTGCCAATCTCTCTCCTGTCACCTTTCTGACGTGCTTGGCTGTTGGCACCACTGACTTCCTGCCGGTCTGGTTCGTACCTCTTCTTCTCGCCGCCGCTGCGACGATCTTGGTTATGCACCGGTCCGCTGCGTTGCGTCCGGAATCGTGACGGGCCATTTGCAATGAGATTGATCTCCCTGTCTTTGGACACGTTTTCCACCTTTGCCGCCAAAGCCACTAATCCATCCAATTTTGCCGATTCGGCCTCTTCACACAGTCTGTCCAGAATTCGACTGCTCTGCAATCCGCATACGAATTTATCAGCTAACACTCTCTCCAGGTCAACGCCGAATTTACAATTTACTGCCGCTGCTCGTACACGTGCGTACCACTCTGCTACCGGTTCCTCCGATGCTTGACGTAATTCATAAAATTTTCTGCGTTCACGCCACACGCTAACTTGAGCACCATACTGCCCTGATAATAACTGACACAGCTCCGTGAACGTCTTTTGTTTGGGTTGAAGCGGGAAACATAAATCTCTAACGAGTTTATAGGTGCTGATTCCTATCGAGCTTAGGAGTACGGCTACTTTAACTTTTTCTTCCACAATTGCATTTGCCTCGAAATGCTGTTCCATTCGCTCAGAATATAACGAAAATTCTTCTACTTCCGGGTGGAATTCACAAAATTTTTGCGTCGCCATCCTTAATGTCGAGCACATGCACCACTAACCTTTTCGTCGGGAACAATTCCATTCTTTACCTCGTCGCCACTGCTATATACTGACTCTTGATGGAATAATATTACGCTCGTGACTGGATAATCGTTTATTACTGATAGGTAAGTCGTGTTACAAAGTACATCCTTACTGTAATGTTGTAGGTCGCAGACTGGTCAAATGGCGGTCCTCTTTTCCGGAACTAGCTTTGCTCATGCGCCTGTGCGCATACTACGCAACAAGTGTATGTAAATCTTAAAAACATAATTTTTCTCAGGAACCTTTGTTTCGAAAGGCCAAGATTAACGGAGCGTCAGAATAGTACATAATATTAAGTGAACATCGTATATGAAATCGATTTCAATTCATTACTGATTAATTACGGTGACAAAATGGAGAAATTTTACCGGAAAAAAGTCACAAATCCCGCCCCCTCTAATTCCTTGATTTTTGTCGGAATTCAAAAAATAGAAAAAAGGGTTTAGCAAATTTAATTCTATTTACATTAGCTAGAGTAGTCTTTTGACGTAGGAGCCAAGATTAAATAGTTTCCAAGTGTGGAAGCTCAAAATTTGCGATTTTTTGCCGTACATGGCCAACATTTCAGTAGTTATCTCCGAAATGAAAAAAAAGTCAAAATTCTGATGGTAGCAAAAGATTCGTAGTAGAAAATACTTGTTGACCTTATTTTTTATTTCGCCATTTTGGACTGCAATTAATTGCTATTAGAATTTCACACGTTTGCAGTACCTGGCCAACAATCACTCATTTGCAATTTTCTCGAAAACTGCTAATTCTAGAAAAAAAAAAAGTTTCAATACACTTGGTATCTATTTCGAAAGATAAAAAAGTTTCCCGCATGTTACATTTGAGAATGCAAATTTTCGACATACCCATAGAAAAAAAATTGCTTTCTACACTTATTAAAATTTGACCTACATATTAACACATTATGTTAACAAATATATAGTGATAACACGGTAAAAATTTAAGAGTAATCCATTGTGCCGTTTTTGAGTTAGAGCGAGTTAAGCGGAAAAATAATTGTTATATATATCCAATACACACCTAAAACTAGAGAAATGCGCCGCGAAAATTCGTGACGGTGTTAAATAATTATTTATAATAAGTTTAATATTTGATGGAGGGGTAGACTGATAAAATATTAAGATGGAAAAAACATTTATATATCCGAATATTGAGCTCCGAAGTCCCTATCCCTTTTCCTTAAACCCTTATTCCCGCAAACGCATTATGCCCCCTCCCTCCGTTCCTATTGCTTGGATTGCGATAATTTTTTTTTTAATTTAAAGATAAAAAAAATCTCACTTACCTGTAAAAAAATTTCTCTTCTGAGCCCTTTCCTTCGTCCTCAAAAACGCATTTTAAAAAATGCAAAAGGTTTTTCCCCTCCCACAAGTTTGTTTATTTGAAAAAAATTAAAAAAATTATTCAGTTAAATATTAGACATAATAACGAACAAATTCCATTTTGGTTTTTGAAAATCGCACGACAGGGAAAAAAGTTCGAGGGAGTTGAATAATTTTCCTTTCCCTACCTCCCTCCCCTCCCCTAATTGGCCCACCACCACAATCCTCCGGCTCCATCAATTTTTATCTATTTCACCTACCTCAAAAAAATCTCACCCACCTAATTTCTTTTTTTCAAAAAAAAATTAAGGAATTACTTTTTTGTGTATTAGTGTTAGGGCAAAAAAACGAGAATTTTCAAAAAAATATTTCACGAAAAGTTACCGTTCGATTTGAAAAATTTACAAGATTATGCACTTCCGAGAGATCTTCAATTTTTAATTTTACTTTTTTTTCGTCAGGTCAATAATAACAAAGTTACCGTGGAAAAACCTGTTTTTGCGAATTTTAAATACGAATTCCTCCGCCACCCCGTGTGATTAAGCTGAACTAAGTTAATAACATGATAAAAGAGAACGCGTGTAACCGAATTGTCAAAAAAAATTTAAAAAAGGTGGTTTCAAAACCCCTCTTTTTCTCGCCAGATCCGCTCCATTTCTTCTAAAAAATGATATGCAAGAAATTTACAAAATAATAAAATTATTATTTTTAGAAGAGAGATAAAAAAAGGGAAGAAATTACTTTCATCATTACTATAGATTTTTGTTAAAGTTTATTTATATATTTATATTTATATTTTATTTTTATACATCTTTAAAATTTCGCTTTTCAGATGACGTTTTTGGTATTGATGAAATCAGTATTTATGATGGGAAGTGGAATGAAAATGTCTATGCAGTGTCAGGAGAAGTTGTAGATTCTGTAAAAGTAAATTTAAATAAAATTTGTAGTATTTACTAACATACTTTTTTTTAGTATTTATATGATCTTATCCTCAATTATTTAGAAGAAAAGGGAATCTCAAATGAGTTTGTAGAAAAGTTGTCCAACTACAGTACAGCATATGAACACACTGCTTATATTGGTCTTCTAGAAGGATTGTCGAAGTTTGTATCACAGAAATGAATACTTGTAAGAAACACGTTTTATTATAAGTCCAAATAAAATTATTCTTTAATATCTGTTATATAGCTTTAAAGTTTTCAATAAATAATCGAATGAGAATATATATTAATTTTTTTTTAATCTAAATGCGTAACTAGTTTTTCCAAGGAGTCTTCTGCAATAAATTTATTTTAATTGTTAAGAATTTCTGTGATTTCTTTCATCTTCAGTACCTGTTAATTTCAGTATTCTGGTTAATACCCATTATCTGTTACATACCTGTCAACAACCGTTAACTAAGTACAGCCATACATAAAAAACGAGGATTAAGAATGTGTGCACACCACAGTAAATTGTTACATGGATATAACGAACTAATGGAATTACATTGTCCTGTTGGTAAAACAAACCACACTACTAACCACTAGATTTGGCAAAGCTGTGCGTTTAGAGGGCCGTATGAACAGTATCGTGATGTGGTCATTGCTGTTGGAGTTAGTATAATGTACACTGCCAGCCAGCGAGTGAAGCAATTTTTCTGTTAAACTTTTAATGACAAGGTCATGTTTTAACATCAACATGGACAATTAAATCAGAAAAAGTTCTTTTAAGCGCTATTTCAATAAGTCCGACCCTGCTCTTACTGTCTTTCTAGTGTTATTACAGCTTTTCCCTCTAGTAGTAAAATGTCAAACTAATATCAAAATTCAGCTAATTCTTCTAAATAGTGGAAGTAAGGTGTCGGAAAGTATGCAAAATCGTGTTAAAGTTATGAAACCTATTCCTCCCCCGTTTTCGAGGGTGTTGAACACGAATAACGGTGAAAAAAGTTTTTAGTCATGCGCACCCCCTAAGCCGGCCAAAAACCACCCCCTTTTGCTTATTTCTCATGACAGCTTGGCATCGACTATTTTTGCAGGGATTCTTTGTTTTTTCATGGGGATATAATAGATGGTGAAAGGTGATATCAGGTAGTAGACCGCAACCGCCTTTAATATTAATTTTAATGAAGATTCATTTTATTCTAATAAATTAAAAAATATAATAACGAGCAAATTGTTAAAGACTACAAGATGTGTCCATGAAAGCAGTACATTAATTGACTTAGTTATAACAAATTGTAATAATGTTAAATGCGTAGTACATGATATTCCAAAGATTACCGATCATTCTATAATTACTGTTGAAATGATATCTCGTACTCAAAATAATAATAATAACAAAAAGATATTTAGAAATTTCAGTAAAACGAATGTAAACAATATTTGCTTTGAACTAATTCACCAAGATTGGCTGTTAAATTCTAGTGATGTTAATCTACGATATTTTATTAAATAAATGTGAGCATATTATAAATAGAATTTCTCCAATTCAAAATATTGAAAATATAAATAATAATTTGCCGTGGTACGATATAGATGTAAAAAACAAAGCTAAAGAAAGAGACCTCGCATATAAAAAATTCAAAAAATGTAATGCCATTGAAAAGCAAAATTTGTGGTCGAATTTTAAAATTAAAAGAAATGAAGTTGTTCATCTATTAAAGGTAAAAAAGAATCAGTACTTTGAACAAAAAATTGATGATTGTAGTGGTAACTCTAAACTAATGTGGAAAACTTTAAAAACTGATTAAAGCAAAACAAGATCTATTTATTGCAAGTAATATTCATTTTGAAATAAATAATTCTTTAATTATATCAAATACAAATGTGGATATCGCATCAAATTTTAACAAATATTTTATAGAAAGCATAGTTGAAATAATTGAATCCATCCCAGATACACTCCAATGGTCACCTTTTAATAATACAGTAGTACAATCAAATTTTAATAATTTCTCACTGCTATCATTGAGTGAACTTCGTTCTATTTCCTCTCTAGACAACAAAACTAACAGTCTCATTTTGAATTCAAATATTTTAAAGAGAATTTTTCAAGTTATTGGACATGTTATCCTTCATTTTATCAATACCAGTTTGTCTAAAGGTTAATTTCCCGAACAATTGAAAACTAGCATTATTGTCCCAGTTGCGAAAATTGAAAACTCAAATTATGCCTGCAATTTTTGACCCATAAACACATTGCCCCCTCTGGAGAAGGTATTGGAATTAGCTGTATACCACCAACTAGTTGCTTATTTTAATAACAATATCATAATCATAGGTAATCAATCTGGTTTTAGGGCAAAACACTCCTGTGAAACTGCATTACAGCTAACAATTGCAAATTGGAACAATGATATAGATAATAACAATATGTAGTTGCAGTGTTTTTAGATTTTAAGAGGGCATTTGAGACAATCGATAGAAATATTCTAATTGAAAAACTTAAGAATTATGGAATTGGGGGATCCGTTCTAGAGTGGATTAAATCATATCTAAGTAATCGATTTCAGTGTACAAAAGTTAATAATGTAACATCGAACTATCTGCAAATTAACACAGGAGTTCCTCAGGGAAGAGTACTAGGGCCACTTCTCTTTATTATATATCTTAATGACATAAACCTAGCAATCGATTGTGACTTTGTTAACTCATTTGCTGATGATACACTGATTTCGATTACGGATACTAACATTGATGTTGCCTTGAGTTAAATGAATAGTGAACTTGATAAACTTTCAAAATATCTGAATAGTAATGAATTAAAATTAAATATTAACAAAACCAAAGCAATGATTTGTGCAAAAAAATATAATTACACTAAATTGAATACATATAATAATATTTCTTTTAACAATGATAAATTAGAATTGGTTACCGAGATTAAATACTTAAGTTTTATTATTAGCAATGACTTAAGTTTAAAGAGTCATTTTATGTATGTACAAAAGAAAATATCAAAAAACTATTCTTTTTCTCACGTGTATCGCAAATTGTATCGGTTGCAACAAGTATAACTATTTACAAGTCAATAATCCAACCTCACTTTGACTATTGTGCAAGTATTTTAAACTTCTTTGTTAATAATAGTATTGCTATATTACAAAAACTGCAAAATAGAGGAATGAGGATCATTTTAAAGTGCAACAGATATACTCCTTTTAAAACAATGCTAAATGTACTCGATTGGCTAAATGCGAAACAACGGTTAAGATACTTTACTTTAATTTTCATATATAAGATCCTAAATAATGTATTACCGTCTTACTTTAACAAATGTCGTTTTTAATAATCATGTTCACAATCATCTAACACGGTCAAATGATCAACTACGCATTGAAAGAAAAAACTGTACCAAATATATGCACACATTATTTTATCATGGTTTTCAGGAATATAATATGCTACCAAAAACTATTAAAGAATGTAACAGTCTAAATTTATTTAAAAATCATTTATTGCAATACCTTAAAGGCGATGATTAAACTTTATAAATATATTTCTGTTATTTATCAATCCTGTATTGTATTGTAATTTCTTATATTTTTTTGTCTATTGTTTTATACATTTTGATTTTATCAAATCAAATCAAATATGCTTTATTGTCTAAAAAATACAAAAGATTTTTATTGACAAAGCCAGTCCTTAATCTATGTATAAAAACAAAACATCCTAGTATAAAATACAAACATAATGACACAAAAACCTCTATTTTTGTATAAAACAGGGACTTAGTCTAAAGAAACAAACAATAAAATCAAATATATAAAGTCAATCAAATGTGTCCTGAAAGAATTCATCGACTGAATAGTAAGCTTTACTAAGTAACAATTTCTTTAATTCTTTTCTAAATTTAATTTCGTTGATAATTCGCCTCAAATTTATAGGAAGATGATTGAATATTTTTTTGCTGTTATATAAGATAGAATTCTTTGTCTGAGCTGATGATGGAATGGGGAGAAGGATGTTATGAGTACGATGTGTGTAGTGAACTGGGTTAGCGTTTATCTCATGTCTAAATTTTTTATGCATGAGGCATGCAGTCTCAAAAATAGAAATACATGTAAGTGTCATAATTCCATGTTTCAAAAACAGGTTTACACCGGTCCCTTACATTAGCCTTACTCATATATTTTATAGCCGTTTTTTGCAGAACAAAGATTTTATTAAATAAATATTGTGAACAACAACCCCAGAAACAAATGCCATAACGCAAATGAGAATCTATAAGTGCGAAATATGCATTTCTGGCTGAGTCTAATTTTAATTCATTTGATACTACTGTTTGAGCTGTTTTATGAGTCTATATATGTATATTAGGTTATCCTATTTCAATAAACATTTATTTATTTATTATTAAGAGGAGACAATGCCAATCACAAAGTTTCATCGGGAAACTTAAAGCTGAAGTGGGGCGAAGGGTAGGTAGTGTGGCTATTATAGGGTATCTGCATATGACGTCACAGCTAACCTCAAAAATATGTTAAGATTTAAGAGTTTACACAGCTATTATTAAAATTTCTGCCTGGTTTCCGTATTTTTAACTAAAATCTAGTTCAGTGTAATGTTTATGAAGTTCTAAATACTTTGTCTTAATAAAATAGGATTCTTTTTGTAGGTTGGAAATCTAACCTGTAATTAGCAGTCTATTTTTATTAAGGAAGTGACTAGGCACACGCCGCGGCGTGTACGGAAATCCGAAATTAAAGACCCGTCCGACGTGTTTTATTGACAATAACTACGTGCACGCCGCGGCGTGTACGGAAATTGAAATTAAAGATCCGTCCGACGTGCGCATGCGCACGTCGGACGGATCTTTAATTTCTTTGTTAAGTAAAAGTTTTACACATTTTCTGCCAGGTAGTCGATAGCTCAGTGTGTAAGGTGGTTACCTCTCAATACTAATGTTGCAGGTTCAAGTCTTGTGAATTGCAGTTTTTTTTTCTGTTTTTTTATGTGTCCGAGATATTTTTTCTTTGCCTTAAAATTATTTTCATACCTGAATGTGCAAATTAGGTTGTGTTATGTTCTTTTTTTAATTACTGAAAAGCAACATATTATGTTACTATTGCTACAAAAAAGCCAAAAGGTACCTGGTACCCATTCTCTTCTCTTGAGTTACTTCAAATTTTTTAATTCTAGTAGCGTTGTACGTTTTTGTCATTTAGGTAGTTAGTAACCGTCTATTAGACGGATTTTTAATTTAAATAATTCGGCGTTTTACTAGTAATTGCCAATAAGGCATGTACTGTACTGTACTAAAAATCTTGACAGGGAAAAAGCAGTTTTTAGCCAAAAGGCTGGCGTTATTAAACTGAAAAAAAAAAGGTATTCTTGTAAGTAAATGAATACTACACTTCTATTGAAGAAATTTTTTAGCTAAAATTTGTTTATTACGAAGTTCTCTTCACATTAGCTCATTGCCGCCTGTTCCCCTCTAATTTGATCGTCTTGCTCCCTCTTAAGGGTGGAATCTACCCTGTAAGGGGGTGTAAAATTGTTTATTTTTTCCTGCCAAATACGTTTACCCCCCCTTTTCCGAGAATGCTGATCAAGGACAATGGTAAGAGTGAATTGTGACAACCTCAGAGGGTTGGTCCCACCTCCCCTTGATTGATGAGTGGGACCAACCCACCCCCCTTGATTGATTTTTTTTATTTTCTAATTTGTATATTGAGCGGGAGTGGTTTCAAAGTCACCATTTGTCCATTTTACATCCTCATCAAAAATGAACCTATCCTCGCAAGGATTTGAAATTCATATTCCTTAAAACGGGGAATAAGGAAGAGAATAAGGGGATAGAAAGAGAGAGAAACAGGATATAAGGAATGGTATACTATTGGTAAAAATTTCTATTTTTAATAAGTTATACAACGTGATCTACCATGACATGCGGAAAATTTAACAGTAGGTTGTCCCCCACCAAAAGGAGTTAAAAAAATGAATTTTTTTTTAAAAATGACCAAAAAAATGACCTTATTTTTTTGTAGAAATGTGCCGCCAATGACTTTAACCAATCTGACGTAACGCGGTACAACCATATCACTTTATCAAACTTGGGATTGATACAATTGACAGCAAAACTGGAGAGGGTAGAAGTGACTTTTTGGTTTTAATCAAATCACACTACAAAAATAGCGAAATAAATCGAAAAGACATTAACCCTATGGTAGTGAACTCTGAAACAAGTAGATATAAGAGATATTTAGTTAAACCCGTCAATAACACGCCGGTGTCCTGATTGTTCGACCGAAAGCAAAAAACACGGCACTTGATCTGTGCTTTGACCGCACTCGCCAGCTTCAGTTTTTATGCCAATTAAGGAAATGTAAACAACTCCAATATGTTCTTTCACAAGTAATACTGACCTACTCAGCAACAGTAGTGCATCTTTGCAAATTTACTAATAATTTAATATACTAATTTACTTCAGAACACTCTAAAATTTTGCAGGGGCTTTCCCATATTGAAGACTAGTACACCATTTTATTTTCCGCATATCATGGTAGATCACGCTGTATATACAGGACATGATTTTGAGTACAATATAATATTTTTTACAAGACATTAATATAACCTAGGCCGCTTACAAAGAGAATTACATCACATTCAATGCTATCGCCTCTTTTTTCATCGCACGCATCGTCCTTTTCCGATTCATGATCAAAAATATATACTTCTAGTATAAAATTTAGGAAGGAAGGAAGAAACTGCAAAACTAAATTATGAACTTAAGTTGATCCCCTGAACACGTTAAAACAGACCAGACAATTCACATTGCGAATTTTCTAGTCCTAATTTTTCGATTGTTCATTGCTATGTTTTATTGATCGGATGGGGGGCCCTAAAGGATCTAGGGCGCAGTCCGCGTTTGCGGACCCGCTGACCTAGCCAGGATGCCACTGAAAACAGTGTATGTTGTTTTTTTCTGAAATAATAAGAAAATATGAAATATCAGTATTATCTGGAACTGAGAAGCCAACAGGAATACCTCTACCCGGAAATACTTTGTCATCAGAAAGTTACAGAGCGAAATTTACAGTGAGAAAATAATAAAATTAAGCATTCTAATAGATTTTGTGCAACTCTGGTTTAAGGTTTCTACGGATGTACATTGTTAATATCGAGTTATGTATGAGGAATTAATATAAATATCAATCGAAGATGTAAGTGGATAATGATGTTACGTCGCATTCTTTAGTAACCCTAGATTATTAGTAAATACATATTTTATGTACATATTTAGCTACGTATGTTAAGTGTAAGTCAACAAATACAGCTTTAGGGATTAATCAAAATATGTAATGACCATACATATGCAGCGAAGGATATAATAAATGCCTCTACAGGATTAAACTGTGAAGATTTAAGCCCTACCTTATGTCGCTTTAAGGCTAAGGAGCAAAAAGTCGATGATCCCTTGAAATCCTCTATACATGAAAACATAAGCCCCACCTCTTGTCGTTTTATTACTAAGGCAAAAAAGTCGATAATCCCTCAAAATAGTTTTAATCCTGCACGGGTATTCAGTCGGATATTTACACTGTCAGAAAAATTAGAAAATAATATTTTCATAGATAGACTTTTATTTTTGAAAGGTAATTAATAACTGCTGTTTGCTAAATACTGTTATACTTGTGTAGAATTTTATGGTTACAATTATTTTGAATTCTGATAATAGAATAGTGTAGTTGATATCGACATGCACCTTTTTTAATGTGATAATATGGTTACGATAATATACATTTAGTGGATAAACACGTGTTATGTTCATATTTAAAATCAGATAATTATTTAATATATATTTCAATAAGCCAGGCTTTTGATAGATTTATATGGTCAAGCTTTTGTAAGACAATGAATCATTGAACATAGACAAGTCTATAGAAATCTACCAACCAGTGGCGGCTGGTGAAATTTCAATAATTTTTTTCTCGCCTGTGGCGCATGGGACCCATACGAAATATGGGAAATAACATCTAGAGAAGCACTCCTCTAACGACCCGTAAAAAATTTTGAAAAAGCAGTTTGCGAAAAAAATTTTCAAAATTCGGTTGACCCCCGTAGGTCTAGGGACTCCTATTTAAAATTATTTTTTTTTGTCATATACATTTTACTTTTCATAAAAATACAACAATAGGTTTTGAAGTTTATGAAAATATTTTCATTACTAACTGAAATACAACGAATTGAAATTTTATAATTTGTTACATTGTAAATTACGAATTAACAATTTTCGTTTACAATTTTCTCGAAAACTGCTAATTTTTGGAAAAAAAGTTTCAAATAAAAAAGTTACGTCCATCTTTTATCTTCGTTACTTCTCGATACACTTGGTGTCTATTTCGAAAGATAAAAAAGTTTCCCGTATGTTACATTTGAGAATGCAAATTTTCGACATAGCCTTAGAAAAAAAAATAATGCTTTCTACACTTATTAAAATTTGACCTACATATTAACACATTATGTTAACAAATATATAGTGATAACACGATAAAAAATTGAGAGTAATCCATTGTGCCGTTTTTGAGTTAGAGCGAGTTAAGCGGAAAAATAATTGTTTTATGCGGTCGGTTAAGTCGTTGAAACTATACATACCTAATCAAGGACTTGTCGATAGTGTATATATTATAAAAGACACACACATAGCAATAAATGTAGCGAACATGAAATGTACTAATACAATTAAAAAGACAAAAAATACAATACTTTAATGAGTAGTCTCGCAGGTTATGATATGAATTAAAAAAATTCTTGTAAGGTATAACAATTTTTTTGCGGTAAATATTGTTTTAATTTAGATTTAGATAATATGAGCATTAGAGGAGTTTTTTATTTCGATGCATTATAAAATTTACACCCAGTGTATTGGAAACTTTTCTGGTAAAATGTGGTCCTAAAGTTATTTGGCATTAGCAAGCCTCTTGATCTGGTATCGTGACCATGATGATTGGCCAAAAGCAGTGAAATATTTTTAACAATCCCATATATTAAATCAGAATGAAGGTTTGCATAATATAATCAGGCACGTGCTGACCCACCGTGATACCTGGAGTCTCCCGGTGGGCCCTCGATAAAGTACTTGATACCTTGAAGTAGTTTAATGTACAAAGTACCCATTTAAGCTACTTCAAGTATAAGTACTTGAAGTAGTTTAAATGAGTACTTTGCCCATCTCTGTTCAAAATGTAAATTAAAGCAAAAAATATATTTTAGAGATGATACATTGAAAAGGGTGTTAACAAACGCAAAGACATTTGTATACAAATAAAATAAATGCAAAAATTATAGAGATTTATATTAATAAGCCAAGATCCAAGAATTAAATAAACCCTCAAAATATATAACGCTATGTATATAGCTATAGCAAGTTCATTTTCTTAGCACTAAAAATTTTAATTTTTTTATTTATCCATTTATTTATTTATTTAGAGCAAGGAATGTCCTTATTTTTAAAACATTGGTATATATATAATAAATGTAAGAAGGCTTAGACCCTCGCCCCACGAGGCGTCTTGTCATAGACACGTACTAGATGCTACTACATTATAAGCTGTACACTTATATGCAGCGCCCCCCAAATGTATATCATCTCACGAAGCAGCAGCATTGCGTATTTATCTCTTGTACGTGTCTATCACGAGACGTCTCGTGGAGGGACAGCCTTATTATAATAAATAGTAAGTGTATTTGTACTCGAAATCTTTTCATTATTGAGAGCAACGAATGTGTTAATATTATATCATAGGGGGCCGATTGTCACATTAACATCTTTATCCACTTGTACATGTACATAATCGGCAAATGTAGTTTTATACAGTGTGTCCTCGGATTGAGTTTGCGATAGGTGTAATATACAAAAAAAAATTGAGTACGGCTTTCATTTTCTGCAGTCTCGGTTTGCTTGACGTAAAATGGATTTTTACCAAATTTCAATTAAAATGGGATCTAACTCGTGGAGTTATTCTAAGAAGAAAATAAAAGAAAATAAATTATTGTAGGTAAACTGGTCTTTCTGTTGTTAACTTTACGGAAAACTTCTATTTGGATAAAATATTTGGCATTGAAAGTTAGAACAATATGCCAATTTTCACTGCATTTGAACAAATAATAATAATAAATAATAATAATAATCAAAATAATTTTGAAGAAATTAGAAAAAGCTACACAGAATTAGAAGAAGGGTGGAATTATGTAGTAATTTATGTGGGGTACTATTACAATAGGTTTTTAGTTGAATTCGTTGAAACTGTTGGGTTAAAAAATAAAAAGCTATTTACTTTAAGTAGTATGTATTATTTTTTTTTGTTCAAATGCCATGCAAGTTGGCATATGGCTCTATCTTTCAACGTCAAATATTTTATCCAAATAGAATTTTTCCGTAAAATTAATAGAAAGACCAGTTTACCTACAATGATTTATTTTCTTTCTTCTTAGATCCCAGACCCCATTTTAACTGAAATTTAGTAAAAATCCATTTTACATCAAGCAGACCAAGACTGCCATAGATTAAAGAATATTATATATGATAAAGACTGCAGAAAATGAAAGCCGTACTAATTTTTTTTTTAGTGGTATATTTCACCTATGGCAAAGTCAATCCGGGGACGCACTGTATATCATCCTGAGATAAACGAGTACAACAGAGAAAACAGAGAAATTAGGAAAATAAATAAAGATGGATCAGCACTTTCCACCACACTTCATGAAATCTTATCTTTGTCACCTTGTCACAGAAGAAGACTGGGACCTTGTCGTGTATCAACGAAGGGCACATTCAGTAATTAGTTAGCTCTCATCATAGTGGGATAATAAATAATACTTAATCTTAATCCATCCATCTTTCTTTTTCTAATAAATATTTCTCCATTTTCTTTCTTGCACTCGAACTCAGGTTGCATATAATATAAAAAACTACGTTTGCCAAATCTGTGTTATAAGTGCAATTGTAGTAATTGTGTTTTTTTAATACTTATAGTTTTTGGTCAAGATTTAATGTAATAATACTATGTTTATTTATGTTGACGAAATAAATTATAATATAAAACACAAATTAAAATTTTAAAATAACTTTTATTGGATATTCAGTTATCAGTCATTATTATTAATTATCATGTTCAATCTTAAAATATAAAACATAAATACAGAAATTTTAACTTAACTAACAACAAATTTACATATTTTAATTAAAGTCTTAATCGACTTCTTCGATTGTAGGTCCTTTTGCACTACCACCAGTAAAGTCCCCTGCTTGTGGGCCACAGCCACCTGGCATTCCACCAGCACCTCCGCCATACTGATTATTCTGATTACCACCTCCATAAAGTTTAGACATTATAGGGCTACATATGGATGTTAATTCTTTTTGTTTGTCCTCATATTCTTCCTTGTCAGCCAAAGAGTTGTTGTCCAGCCATTTTAAGCAATTCTCGCATTCTCTTTCAACAGTACTTTTATCTTCCGAACTCAACTTGTCTCCACAATCTTGTGCGGCTTGTTTAACTTGGAATATGTAAGCCTCAAGTTGATTACGTGCTGCAACTCTTTGTCTTTGTTTATCATCTTCTTCCTTATACCTTTCTGCTTCGGCCAGCATTCTATCAATATCCTTCTGTGATAATCGGCCCTTATCATTTTTGATTGTTATATTACGGACATTGCCAGAACTTGTATCTTTTGCAGAAACATTCAAGATGCCATTAGCGTCCATGTCAAAAGTTACCTCGATCTTTGGTACCCCACGAGGTGCGGGAGGAATTCCTGTCAGATCGAACGTACCAAGAAGATTGTTGTCCTTTGTCATAGCCCGCTCACCCTCAAATACCTGGATGGTAACTGCTGGCTGATTATCAGCATAAGTGGTGAACGTTTGCGTCTGTTTGCATGGAATTCTTGAATTCCGTTCAACGATCTTAGTCATTACACCACCAGCAGTTTCAATACCCAATGACAATGGAGCAACATCAACTAGCAGCACATCCTGGATTTTGGAGTCAGTAGATCCGGTTAATACTGCTGCTTGGACTGCGGCACCATATGCTACCGCCTCATCTGGATTGATAGATAAATTTAATGTTTTTCCACTAAAGAAATTCTGTAAAAGTTGCTGAATTTTAGGTATTCGAGTAGATCCTCCAACAAGAACTACATCATGTATTTGTCCTTTGTCCATCTTGGCATCATTTAGGGCTTTTTCGACAGGTTGTAACGTGCCTCGAAATAGATCGGAGCACAGTTCTTCGAAACGGGCTCGACTTATTTTTGTATAAAAGTCAATTCCTTCATACAGGGCATCTATTTCTAACGTAGCTTCTGTACTGGATGAGAGTGTACGCTTGGCTCTCTCAGCTGCAGTTCTTAGTCTACGCACAGCTCTTGGATTGCTTCTTAAATCTTTTTTGTACTTTCGTTTGAATTCATCACTGAAATGATTCACTAGCCTGTTATCAAAGTCTTCTCCTCCGAGATGAGTATCGCCAGCTGTTGCTTTAACTTCAAACAAGGAACCCTCGTCGATGGTGAGTATAGATACATCAAATGTGCCACCGCCTAAATCAAAGATGAGAACATTTTTTTCTCCTTTCAGGTTCTTGTCTAGCCCATATGCGAGAGCGGCTGCAGTTGGCTCGTTGATAATTCTGAGTACGTTGAGACCAGCTATTGCGCCAGCATCCTTCGTGGCTTGTCGTTGAGAGTCATTGAAGTACGCTGGGACTGTGATTACAGCATCTTTTACAGACGTACCCAAATAAGCTTCTGCAATTTCTTTCATTTTAGTTAACACCATGGAACTAATTTCTTCTGGAGCAAATTTCTTTATTTCACCCTTGTATTCTACTTGAATTTTCGGTTTACCACCATCACTGATGACTTTAAATGGCCAGTGTTTGATATCCTGCTGGATCTTTGGATCGTCGAATTTACGGCCTATAAGACGTTTAGCGTCGAAAACGGTGTTGCTGGGATTCAACGCCACTTGATTCTTGGCGGCGTCCCCGAGGAGACGCTCTGTATCCGTAAAGGCAACATAACTGGGTGTTGTTCTGTTTCCTTGGTCGTTGGCGATGATTTCCACTTTTCCATGTTGCCACACTCCTACACAAGAGTAGGTAGTTCCCAAATCAATACCGACTGCTGGAGCTTTCACCATACTTATTTCTTTTTCAGTCACACACTAACACACTTAAAACTTTAAAATATAGTTATAATCGCTTTGAATAACTTTTAGTGTCGCTTTAGATTGTTTGCTCTCTAACGCTCTGGTTTGAATTAACTGATCTGCCGCTCTTTGCAGCGGCTTATATATGAACTGGAAGATCATCTCGAATAATCTCGAACACGGTCGAATACAACGAGAACACAAACGAAGCATCTGGCAACGGTGTCTACTAAATTGCACAGGAGTATATTATTATAATCCATCCTACTCAACGGAAGTATAGATAGAAGAAAGTTTTAAATATTTATTAAAAATATAATATCTGCCAAGCAATTATCTATTTGCAGACCATTTCTGGGATTACATGTTTTAATTTTGTAAAAAAAATACTTTTATTATTTTGGAATTAAAATGTTTGTTTTTTCAAGATATGTATTTGAAATTACAAAATTCTAATGGCGACTTTAATTGCTAAGTAAACCTAGAGTGATGTTTCTTGTAATTTGTATTTATCAATATTTAACACTTAATAATATTAATTTAATAAAGTACATATTGTTATTAAATGTTACTTTAAATATCAGAGAAACTGCAAAGTTAATAGTTTAGTTTATTACATTAGATTAGGGAGTATTCATTTTCAATTTAAAATTGAAATACTATAATAATTAAAGTTATAGAAATATAGGGAGTGATCTCAAAAAAGTAAAATTTGTATTATACAGTGTGTCAAATCGTTCTCTAAATTTTTATGTTAATTTCGAATCAATATCATTTCTCTAACACATTGACTTTTTCGGTGATTTGCATATATTTGCTTTTTTTTAATCACTTTCATAGCTGCTTAATTTTGATATACTTCAGACTTGAAGATTATTAGAACAATTTAAAAAATGCATCTATCACAAGTAATTTACAAAACGTTGATCAAAATGTACATGTACAAGTTATCGAAACTTCAACAAATATATACAGTGTCTCACAGGTTAGAATGAACCTTACGTATTTTAGGTCATATTTCAATTTGGTTTGAAAATGTTAATGAAATATTTTAATAATACTATTACGAAATGTATGTGTGTATAAGTTGGTCAGATTTAGATCAATGATATATAAAAGGAACGAATCGTTTCTTTGAAGATTATCTACTGAATACCCAAAATAATATTTTCTAACAATAATATAAGCAGAAATGCAAGATATTTATTTTTAAGAACTCAGTCATTAGATGAAGTTTATGAATTTTATAGATAGAATTTTATGAGGGTCATTTTGTTTTATTTAATGAATTGTGAATGTCCTCAATTTTGAAGTTCTTTAACACGTTGACTGCCATCTCGGTCTATATGACCGAGGTTTTTATTGTTTATGAGGCCAACTCGGTCCACAAGACCGAGTACTTATATTTGCCCTGTGGGCCAACTCGGTCTATAAGACTGAGTCATGTTTTCTTCTGGATCTTTTCGGGATCTCGGAATCTCCCAGCGACTCGATCCAGCACGCTTCTATCGTTATAAATAGACCGAGATGGTGTAGTAAAGGATCGAGACCTTTTTGTACGTTTTTTTTGGCAGCTTTTTTTTTCAAAATATTGTGTGTCAATTCATAGTGTATTAGCCAATGATATTCATGGCCTGGGAGGATATTTTATTTGGTTAAACCGTTGCTACCGGTTGGCGCCTTATGAGAAATTTGTCTTAACCCGTATGGCAGTCAACGTGTTAAATTTTGCTGTTTTTTAAGTACTCATAAATCGCTGCAACTCCAAAATTATTGAAGATAATGATTTGATTTTTTTTCTGGATACTAATTCGATACTTGTGCCTAACAGTATCAATAAAATTGATGCGATATAAGCCGTTATGGTGAAAATATTATTTCAAGGTGCCTGCACCTTATGAGTGGATAATTTCTGGCCATATGAGAACGACTTTATTATTAAATATTCAATGTTACAAATTGAATAAAAATACAGCTACAGTGAGTTTTTTTTATTCGTTGTATTTTTTTGTTAAAAGCACTTGCACTCTAGGATAAATTGTATCCACATTCCTTTATCGCAGCTTATAGAATGCATTAAACAATTTCGTAACCTAATCTCTAGTGATACGGTCTCTTTAGTTTTTCTTCTTGCTTTCTGGTTATTTAAGCACTCATAAAATATATGGGTTTCTAGATTTTCCTAATGAAAGGTAATTGTACCCAAATTGTTCCAAATGTTATTTACGTAATTAAATTAACTGTATTTGACTTCAATTGAATAAACAATGGCAGAAGTGTGTTTCCATTGTTTAAATTGTATCACTATAAAAAATGAGGGTAAATTTATCATCCTTGCGTGTAAAATTTCTATGTAATTTTACCCGCAAAGAAAGCGGAAAATTCCATTTACCAGGGAGGATTACCGGCGAACAGAAATTTTGCACTGTCTTTGCGGGTAAAATTCCATTACAATTGGGGTCATTTTAAATGCAACGACGGTAAATTTACTATGGAAAGAAAATCCTGTCTGGATAAGGGGCAATTTTATTACACCACCGTGGTGTAATAAAATTGGTTATATTTATATAAGTAAGTTTGTATGCATTTAATGAAACGGCATCTGAAAAGAAGTAGATTTTGATCAACAACAATACATCTATCTACAATTTCACTTTTTGGTCCAAATGTTCTCCAAATATGAAATAAAAATTATTTTACTGTATTTTTCATATTGGATGTAAACGAGACCCCCACCCCCCCACCCCCCTAATATCGTGGTCGAGTTGGGAAATTCAAGCTTCAAGTAGGGAGAATTCCGCTCATCAATTTTTATTTTCGAAGGAATTTTTCTTTATTGTTGTTCGAGTTGGGAATTTCAAGCTTCAAGTTGGGAGAATTCGAGAAAAATTTTCAGCTATAATATCCCTAGGACATTGATAATGTACGAGATAATTTTGTGACAATCGAAAGCATATTGCTTGGTATCACCAAGTAATGTGCTTGAGATTGTCATAAAATTATGAGGCACTTGTCAATGTCAGAGGGATATTCGGTCAGAAAATTTTTTGAAAAAATAAAATCAAAAAGTCACAACAAAACAAAACAATTATTTATTTATTAAAAGTACAGTTAGTAAAGGTACAGTTACTAAAATTTAACGCAGCATTAGACTGGTTATTTTTTCCTACTATAGATTATGAAGTTGTCAAAGTTAAATAATTTTATTGTCATAGTGATTGAAAATTTTCTTGGATGGTGTTATCAGTGTAATGTTGTTCTGATTTCCGCACACGTGATTAGAAATGGGCGAATTTAATAGGATTTCTATTTGAGCAAAAAAACTTTCAAATTAATACTTCATCAGTATTAGCTAGAAAAGTAGTTGTTTTGATTGTGAAAGTGAAAGTGAGTTAGTGGTGATTTGCTTAATTCATAAATAATATTCTCTAATCATGACGGAGCAAATAAATAAAAAATAATTAATTATTTAGACGTATGTTTAAAAAATGGCAAAAAACGTATTTTTCTATGATTTGGCAACTCGTTCGCTAAAGAAATCGAATGTAGCTAGAACGATCACACAAAAATCTATGAAATTAATAAACTTCCAGGAGGTTATCTAAAGCTGCCAACAAATGTTTTTAAGTGAACGGTTTTCGGCTGTGCGAACCCCAATTATTTTTTACAAAAGGTTTGTTTTTACCTTTAAGCAACAATTTTACTAGTGCAGTTTAGCATTCACCTAATCTGGATATCTGGAATGTTCTTGAAATTCTTGAATACCGTATGCGCATTCTGGAACTATGAAAAC
Organism: Rutpela maculata; assembly: GCA_936432065.2. Lineage (NCBI taxonomy): Eukaryota > Metazoa > Arthropoda > Insecta > Coleoptera > Cerambycidae > Rutpela > Rutpela maculata. Next base: position 97,446,788 of record OW386285.2, on the reverse strand, counting down.
AAGCGCAAACAAACAAACCTAGATAAGATAACAGAGACTAATGCACAAATAATATTATATGCACATTGTTATATGCATACCTATATGCATATGCATGTGTAGAGTACAGATCGCACCTTGCACGAGGGCATCACAGCATTATAATAATTTCTCAAATATTTAAATAATAATTATTGTTAGTGGCTGTATGAAATATTTTAAACTTGAATCTTTGTGTTTTATCTATTTAGTTCAGCTTTATTTGGGTGTCTTCATTCCAGACTATAAAAAGTGAGTACAAACGTATAAAAACTCAGATTATAAATAAAAATATAACATAACCTATTAAACTTTATGTTATGAGAAACTTATCAGATTATGATTGAAGATTTAATTAGTTATTAATATCATGTTCGAAACCACGAAAATTTAATACCTACGATTTTTTATACTTTCAGAATGCCAAAGGAAGCTAAAAAAAGAGGATTTATACACACTCCCGTATTTTAAGTGACAATCGCTGAGAAACCTACGAAATAAAGTCAGATTTGGTGAGAAAAAATGAATCATTGTCAAATTTGACAATAAACCTGATGAAATTGAATTTGAGAATGACGACAAATAACGTACTTGGTTAATAATTTTAAAACCCTCTAGCAACTAATTGTGGATGAAAATAAGTAAGTAAATATTGTGCTTTAAGGGCCAGTTGTACGAACTAAGTTGAGCCAAGTTCAGCTTGAACCAAAACCCTGGCTTGAACCAAGATCAAAAGCCAAGGTTATGATTGTTACAATAATCGTAACCTTGGCTTTTAATCTTGGTTCAAGCTGAACTTGGCTCAACTTTGTTCGTACAACTGGCCCTAAGAGGGAGCAAAGCAATCAAATCAGAGGGGATCCCCTCTGATTAGTAGACGGAAATGAGCCAATGTGAAGAGAAATCTTCCTAATGAACAAGTTTTAGCTAAAAATGTTCTTCAATAGAAGTGTATAAGAATATCTTTTGTTCAGTTTAATAACATGAGCCAGTTCACTAAAAAATGCCTTTTGCTGGAAATTTTTTAGTACAATGCTGTTTTAGTAGATGGAGTCACTTTGATATAATTTAACAAGACACGTGAACGATAAAACTTCATGTAACCAACATAACCTTAAATTTTAACTTTTTCAAGTTTATTCTCATTTTTAGTGTTTGTACACACATTTTTAGCCTGGAGCCGTGCTGGCTCAAAGCAAGTATTTAAAAATTCGCATAAATACTTAATTTTTCAATATTGTTGATTAATATAAATATACTGCTAATTACGACCAAGTATTTAGAAGTTCAAAAACATTACACTGAACTAGATTTCAGTTGAAAATACGGGAAACATGCAGAAATTTTAATAACAGCTGGGTAATACTCTTAAATCTTAAGTAAGAAACACGTATTTTTGAGGTTAGCTGTGAAGTTACGTGCAGATGCCCTATAATAGCCACACTGCCTACCCTTCACCCCGCTTTAGCTTTACCGATGAAACTTTGTGATTGGCGTTGTCTTTTAAGATAATTATTTGAAACTTTTATTACACTTTTAAATGAAAGATATGATATGATCTCAGACAGAACACACGTGGACAGACTGATGCATGAAAATACAGAGACCTATTACAATCTTTTATCTTGCAATTCTATTTGTCGGAGTGTACTGTATGGATTTTAATTTATAATTCGGTAAATTATTCACTGAGTGCTATAGGTTATACCTATAGCCTTCAATCATTTCCATTATTTTTATCTTACCCACTTGTTCATATATTTTTTTGAAATAGTGGTTCAAATAATAATAACTACGTTTATTTTAGCAGCATCCATGAATGAGTATATTATGGAAAACGAAGCAGAGAAGCTGTTAAAAGATTACCCGAGACGTGCAAAAGGGAGGAGCGAGGCAAAGAAGAGGATAGAGAAGTAGATGGGCGCTATATTCATGTTCCACTATTATTAAATTTGCAAAAGTAATATAGGTATTTATTTTATATTTTTCTAAGAAGTTTGCTTTTTAACATTAAAAATATTTTTAAATATTGAATATGTTTAGCTTATTTCTATTATTAAAATATTACTTAAGAGTATAATCTGCGGTCAGTGAAATGAAGAAACGAATTATTCGGCTTATTTTTGAAGATAGAAACTTCAAATTTTGTACGTATGTATTAAAATATATATTCTAGTTCGTCACATTTTTAATTTTTTGTTTTAATCAAAAACACATGATCAACGAAAAAATTGACTTCGAAAAATTGGAATTTACAAAAAACGAAATCGTGACGCCCTAGATAGTCCACAATTAATTACGTAGATAAAATATAACCTCTTAATTTTCAAACATAGATTCAATAAATAGTTTCCAATTTTGCCGTCAATAGATGGCACTCGCCTCGGCATTCGCATAGGTTTACACCAGGGTGTATTAAATAGGTGGTCCGACGTACGGCACTTTCCTATTATAATAAGTGCATGGTTACTATTTACTTTAGTAGATGGCGCGAGCAATAAGGTCCTACAATTACCTGGGCATGCCATACTGGCTCCAAGCAAATATTTAAAAATTCACGCAAATAATTTTTCAATATTGTTGATTAATAAAAACAGACTGCTAATTATAGGTTAGATTCCTAACCTGCAAAAAGTGTCTTATTTCATTGTGACAAACTATTTAAAACTTCATACACATTGCATTGAACTTGATTTTGGTTGAAAGTACAGGAACCAGGTAGAAATTTTAATAATAGCTACGTAATATTTGTAAATCTTAAGAAATATATATTTTTGAGGTTAGCTGTGGCGACACGTGCAATGCTGCATATTCTTTCAATATTTTAATTTAGCTACTTGATGCCATATGTCACTGGACTCTTGTTTCACTAAACAAAAACAAAACGCCGGAAATGTATGCAACACTGTATGCACGTATGCACAGAACCTGTAAAATTATCTATCTATGCGTAAGTAATGAGAGAACTTATTGGTCCTGCCATCTATTAAATTATGTACAAAGTAAGCACTTATGAAGCCACTGTGAGGGTTGTCGTCGCACCACCTATTTAATACACCCTGGTTTACATGCTCTCAGACTTTAGGGAGGAACTTGTTGTCATGGACACCAGACGCGAATGAATGCTTGCCAGGGAAGCATTTAGGAGTTCTGGTAATTGTAATCTTAAATTTATTTTTAAATTATTTTATTTTAATAGATGAAATTCTTGAAAATGTTAATACATAAATAAAAGGTGCCAAATAGAGAGGACCGTTTTGTATAAACACTCCTACAAATTTTATTATGAAAATTTGAATTCGGTTTTTAGTTAGGTCAGAAATCAATTTATTCGAAATTATTACCAAACAAAATGTACAGGGTGTCCCAGTCAACGCGCTATGCTCGATTTTCTCGGTAGTTTCTGAGATATGTTTATGGTTCAAAATCCAGTCTGAGGTAGGTTTTCCGAGGAATCTCATACTGCTAAGATATTTAGGAATCCAAGATGGCGGACGAATTTCGTCATCTATGGTCCTATTCGCCTGAAAATCGATATCTGGGGGTTTTCGGGGATGCGGTTTACGAATTTTTGGTCAAAATTTAGGAATCCAAGATGGCGGACGAATTTCGTCATCTATGCTCCTATTCGCCTGAAAATCGATATCTGGGGGTTTTCGGGGATGCGGGTTATGAATTTTTAATCAAAATTCGGGCCTCCAAGATGGCGGACGAATTTCGTCATCTATGGTCCTATTCGACTGAAAATCGATATCAGAGGGTTTTCGGGGATGCGGGTTACGAATTTTTGGTCAAAATTTAGGAATCTAAGATGGCGGACGAATTTCGCGATCTATAGTCCTATTCGACTGAAAATCGATATCTGGGGTTTTTCGGGGATGCGGGTTATGAATTTTTGATCAAAATTTAGGACTTCAAGATGGCGGACGAATTTCGTCATCTATGGTCCTATTCGACTGAAAATCGATATCGGAGGGTTTTCGGGGATGCGGGTTAGGAATTTTTGGTCAAAATTTAGGAATCCAAGATGGCGGACGAATTTCGCGATCTATAGTCCTATTCGACTGAAAATCGATATCTGGGGGTTTTCGGGGATACGGGTTACGAATTTTTGTCAAAATTTAAGACTCTAAGATGGCGGACGAATTTCGTCATCTATGGTACTCGACTGAAAATCAATACCTCGGCGTTGTCGGGGATGCGGGTTACGAATTTTTGGTCAAAATTTAGGAATCCAAGATGGTGGACGATTTTCGTCATCTATGGTCCTATTTGGCTGAAAATCGATGTCTGGGGGTTTTCGGGGATGCGGGTTACGAATTTTTGGTCAAAATTTAGGAAACCGAGATGGCGGATGAATTTCGTCATCTGTGGTCCTATTCGACTGAAAATCGATATCGGGGGGTTTTCGGGGATGCGGGTTACGAATTTTTGGTCAAAATTTAGGAATCCAAGATAGCGGATGAATTTCGTCATCTGTGGTCCTATTCGAATAAAAATCGATATCTGGGGATTTTCGGGGATGCGGGTTACGAATTTTTGGTAAAAATTTAGGAATCCAAGACAGCGGACGAATTATAACTATATTCTGACCCCCCTTTATTTATGTTATTATTGGAGATAAAAAAAAGTTTCGTATAAGAGTTGTAGGGTTGTATACATATTTTTTTAAATGCAATTAAAAAACAATTGCTTGCATATGTCACGTGATATAACAATGAAGGTTGCTTTTTAAATGAAAACCCTGTATATTTTTACATATTCTTTTAGATCCTTTATCCTTGATTTCAAACATATAAGGATTGATAGATCTAGCTGTAATATTTTTTGATATATCGGACATTAAATATGCTCCAAACATGCATATAGGTATTTTAGGGTTTCTGACGGAGCGCAGTCAGTGGCGGATTTAGGGGGGGGGGGGGGCTATAGGGGCTATAGCGGCAAAATCCAAGGGCGGCAATTTTCAAAAAATTATTATTATTAATATGTTCTATTAGAACATGTTTAATTTGAGAATTTTTATTTGAGAACGTGTTTTTTATATTAACTAGACCAACGTTCCTTATTATAGTCAACAGTACAGGGTGGTTGTGTTAGAACCTCATTTAACTTCTTTATTTTTGGAGTTACGTAAATAAGTTCAAAAATAAAAGTTATGAGATATCACATGTCTTTTCCAAACATCATTTCAGCAAAACAATTCAAACAAGTCGAATTTCGGAGATATGAGCTTTACCTTGGTTTTTTTTACATAGAACACCCCCATATATTTTTACACCATTTGAAATGAAAGGCCATAGAAAAATCTTTTGAATGATATATGACACAGTATTTTTCTTAAAAACCATAGTAGATATTAAGTTTTATATTTTCTTACATTAAGTCATGGTAGCCCGAAAAATATAGAGTGTTTCACTTTTTAATTTTTTTTTCTGATTTGAATCAAATTTTACTTAAGTACGGAACAAATTAGGATCTACTTATGACCAGAAAAAAATTCATCTACAAATGCAAAGCCACCTGCGTAACCAAAATATGCGGATAAAATCAAAAAATCATATTAGGCATATTTTTATTGGAAAATTTTGTCAATGAAACTTGTTCAGAATTGTTCAGAAACCTTAAGTCCAAAATTTAATCAAAATAAAAAATATATAAATTTTTATTAAAATAATGTCCAAGTCCGAAAATATCATTTTAATGGGTTTTTTCGTTTAGAAAACTGTACTATGACAATTTTGTTTGAAATTAAACCCAAGTTGCCAGGTAGTTGTAAAGCAATTTACAGTTTTTTTTAAATAATTATTTTCAACATTTTTAAAATTTCAAGTCCTTCATTTTTTGATTTTGGTTAAATTTTGGCCATTTTGGACAATTCTGAACAAGTTTTATTAACAAAATTTTCCGATAAAAAATGCCTAATATGATTTTCCGATTTTCTCCACATATTTTGGTACCGCAGGTGGCTTTGGTACCGTAGGAGGCGAATGTTTTTCTGGTCATTAGTAGATCCTAATTTGTTCCATACTTAAGTAAAATGTGATTCAAATCGGAAAAAAAATAAAAAAGTTCACATTTCAAGTGAAACACACTGTATCAATTATTGAAATTCTCCATTTTATTTAAAATAAAGTGAAATTAGACAGAACTAACATATTGTTTATTTTAATTTACATACTTTTGTTTTCCATGGCTAATTTGATGATAAATTGTAAATTTATAGTAAATTAGACAAAAGTTGTTTAAGATAAGTACCATGTATTATATTATAAATACAAAGCTTTTTTTATGGCGTTTCAAATGGTACATATATGGAGTGTTCCTTTAAAAAAAAGCAAAGTAAAGTTCATAACTCCGAAATGCCACTTTCAATAGGCATGTCCACAAAATTTTAATTTCAATTGGAAATGAGAGAATTATCGATATTGTACACTAATTTAACAATAAACCGCTGCCCAAGGAATCACTACTTCCACTTCCAGATTTTCTATCCAAGTCACTCCATAACGAAAAAATGTTGTATGTGGAAATAATTGTTTAATAATATAATATTTGAAATCGTCTATCTCAAAAACCCATAAAATGATACCCCACATCGGTAGTGGGGTGGGTGTGGTGATAGAGGGTGGTAGTGGGGGTGGATAAGGTAAAAAAATATTTTGAGGTTTCTGGTTCTTATACACACACTAAATGAAAAATTTGTTCCATCCTCTTTAATAATGGGGTGGGGGTGGTAATGGGGGGTGGCTAATGCCAAATTTTTTTTTGAAACCTTAGCTTCTCTTGTATATAGTAAATACCAATTCTATGAACTCTTACCTACTTGATTTACCTATTTACCCCAAATTTACCCCAATTTACCCCCCAACCCTTCGACGGAACAAGATGAAAATATAATCTAGTTCTAGATCTCGTTAAAGTACATATGTGTACCAAATTTCAAGTCAATATCTCAAACGGTTCCAGAGTAAACGTGCGCACAAAAGAAAGTTACAGACCGACAGACAGAAATTTTTTTCTCTCAAACTTAAAATCTCGACGTTTCATGACATTCTAAGCCTATTTGAACAATAAAAATTTTTGTCGTTACTATACTTCCACTGGATGTGGAAGTAATATATGTATCCTTATTTTGCCAGTTATTCGTAATAGAAATCACCCCAACATAGCAAGGATTTTTGGTAATTTTTCAATAAAAATTCTTGGCCTATGAAGTAAAAAAATATTTTGAGGTTTTTGGTTCTTGTACATACACTAAATCACACTTTTTTTTCGTCCCCTTAAAAAATGGGGTAGGGTGGTAATGGGGGTAGCTAATGTCAAAAATTTTTTTGAGACCTTAGCTTCTCTTATTTATACTAAATACCAATTTTACGGACTCTTACCTGCTTGATTTACATGTTTACCTCCCCATTTACCCCAATTTACACCCCAACCCTTCGATGGAATAAGATGAAAATATAGTCCAGTTCCAGATCCCGTTAAAGTACATACGTGTACCAAATTTCAAGTCAATATCTTAAACGGTTCCAGAGTAATCGTGCGCACAAAAAAGTTAGACCGACAGACACACAGAAATTTTTTTTCGCTGAAACTTAAAATGTCGACCTTTCATGACAGTCTAAGCCTATTTGAACAATAAAAATTTTCAAAAATTTTTTTGTTACTATACTTCCACTGGAGATGTGGAAGTAATTAATATTCTATTTTCAAGATAAGGAACGCCATTGCCATGTAAACCGGAAGTGATATTTAAAATTTAATGCCTTTTTTTACTTTCCTTTAATAGTCAATTAAGAACATAAATAATCCGATCAATTCTTCTTTGATGTTCAATTATATGTTTCTTAGCGGCATCGATTCCCCGGAAAAAAATACTTATCTCAAAAACTACCGAGAAAATCGGACATAACGCGTTAACTAGGACACCCTGTACACTGTAAATATACATTATGTACCTACAGATAGTTTTTTCTTTTAATTAAAAACCACTGCCTAAGGAATCACTACAACCGCATTCAGTTTTCCTACTCAAATTACTTTAAATAAAAATTCTTGTGCACCCAACGCGAAATTCGACTCTGTACGACAGAAATATATTTGAACTATTTCTCTTATATTACACAATCTGCTAATCTCCGCCTTTTTACGAGGACGGCATATTTCAAAGGTGCACGCCCACCTGTATAAACCTTTTTGATGTATATCAATGAAAATATTATTTGTCCTACCACAGATTATCCTCTTAAGTAGCACTTGATTCCATACATACAAAATACTTTTATTTCATTATAAAATTGTAGTTTCTTTGACGATGGTTAATAAACTAAATTGTCAGAAAAGAATATTTTATTTTTTAACTGACCATAAATCCAAGAAGTTACGTATAAGTTATAAGGAAAAAATAGACAAGCGCAAATATTTCAAAAATATAGCATATTTGACAAAAGTTCTAAAAATTTTTACAATTCAATTTTTTTTAAACTTAAATATAACATTATTGTCTAAATGTTGGTTGTGGCATTTTCTTAATTTGTATGTGTTTCTTGGAGGGATCCTTTGCCGCATGTTTTCTTCTAAAACAATATCTGTAAAATCTACAAAATAATGCAATTATCCAGTATTTTACTCGAAAATAACCTCTACGCTCCTATAACGTAAAAATCACAGGCGTAGAGGTTATTTTCTAGTAAAATACTGGATAATTGTATTATTTTGTTGATTTTACAGACATTGTTCTGGAAGAAAACATGTGGCAGAGGATCCCACCAAGAAACAGAAAAATTAAGTATAACATCGTTGAACCCGAATTTAAAATGATCTAGTTCCAAAATGTAGAGGCCCGTGGATATCTATTTGCAGTCCGCAGTATCCCGGGACATTTCAGTATGTAGTTTGTACAGCCTATTCGTAATACTTAGGACATCCCGGGATTTCCTGGTACATCCTTAGTACCAGAGTTGGGGAAATGTGTACTTACAAATACCTCATAAGTATTTAAATACTAAAAAGTATTTAAATACCGAGTATTTAAATACTTCTTGCAGCAAGTATTTGCATTTATACTTGCAAATACTTTATCTGAAATATTTACTACTTAATATTTGTGAAAATGATCCTAAACGTATTTATAAATACTTAAACTATTTAAATAACTGGGAAGTATTTAAATACTTTTAAAAAAGTATTTAAATCCTTTTCTGACAGTATTTAAATACTTTCAGAAATATCTGAATATCCTCTAAGTATTTGAATCTCAAACGTATTTAAATAAGTACAACAAAAATATAATCAAATGCATCAGGGAGACAGGCAGATACTCGTCAAGAATCAAGACATGTACTATATTATGTAGTTAATAAATACATTGCATCATTCAGTCTTCAGTCATTCACGTCTTAATTCCCAGAAAGTTGGTTGAGAGCAGACATAGACAGTAAGTGTTAACTGTTAATGTATATGTTTTGTGATTGTGACAGAGAACAGTTGAACAGAATAGTGGTATTCTAGTGTCATAGTCTCTGTGCTTTATTTGGGTATTTGCAGAAGACGCAAAGGTCTAGCTCTACGGATAAGTAAAGTCCAATACCCAACTAGAACCGATTAAGTATAGAGGTAATAAAATAGTGTTGTAGAAGTTCTTGAGAGTCATGAAACCTAAAATTTTGACACCTCAAATAGTATTTAATATAATAATAATAAGTCTTTATTGATTTCTACAAAAATAGAAAATACAATTTGGAGAAGTTTAGCTATTAAAGGCTATTGTTACACTTAACTATTCTTCAAAATATTTCAGTTTGAACTATTTAATTACTTTTGTTATTTATTATTTAAATACTTTTATCTTTTGAAAGTACTTTATATTTTAATACTTTCAATTTTCTGAAAGTATTTAGTATTTAATATTTAAACTGAGACGGTAGCAGTGGTCTAGACTGCGGTTGTGTGAGAGACAACACGGTCTAGTCGCTCTCCTCTCCTGAGTTCGAGTCTCAGCTGCGGCAGATGGCAATGCCGCAGGGAATGGGTGTTGTGATGTTGTCTGTATGTGTCCGTCCGTCCTGGTTGAGTGGTGGAATAGCCTTCGGCTGAACTCCGCCAGGACATTAATCTAAATAAGGCGATAAAAAAAAATATATATATATTTTTTTAAGAACAGGCATTTGAAAGATTGACAACTAAATGCGATATTTGATGTCAGTGACACAGCCTTAACCTTTGCACCACTAACGGCGTTTTACTTAAAAGCACGTTCAGCGCTAATGAAAATTGATGCGGCACATATGTTCGTCTTGAGGTTTTCAAGGTATTTTTGTGTTTACCAAAGTAATAATTTTCTGTATTTAAGCATTGCAAATTTTTTTGGAAACATATACAAAGAAATTATTATTAAAATAAAACGAAATTTATTTTATTAAAAATTTAAAAATAAAAACGGGTAAAAAAAATAAAAACACTACACATCAAAATATCATATAGTTCCCTCTCAGAATATTATTTATTTGCCATTATTTTATAAACTGTACATCCACTTTGGTTACCAATCTCGCATTTACTGAATAAACGTGACCTGTGTCTAGCTCTACGGATAAGTATGGTTGGGGGCGTGTTTTGCAGTACATAAACATGTAATTTATGGTCATTGTGGACTATCCCTTGCAATAAATGCGTCCGACTTGAGCTGTAAAGTGCTTAACTTGCCCCACATAAATATCCATTTTGAGAGCAGGAGATGCCATTTTTTTTACGTATATATCCGGTTTGAGCTGTCAAAAGGTTAATAATCGCAGTGGTTTGAAATTTTTATTGGCCGGTTTTTATGTTCAGGGTGATCACTGTTATTTTTTGAGTTAAAAAGTTAAAAAACAATAGTTATAGACAATACATGTATTTTCCAAAAATCATGATATAAATAGATAGAGAGATAGATATATCGTCAGCTTGGTATTACAAGGTTGTATGTGCATATAATATAAATTTGACACAAACAATTTTAATCCATTTTATATTGAACTGGGGATTGAAATTTGTTTACCTGCCTATAAAAATGGCTATTTGTGCGTTACCATCTAGCGGAGAGTAGCTGGAGGTACCTGTGGTAACATCCAACCTTTTCATTCTGAAGAAGCAAAATCTCAAAAATGTAACATGCAACCTTGTAATAATAAGATGACGATATGTCAGAAAAACAATTGAAAGCAGCTTTTCGGAGCATATAATGGAACATCGTGTATAAATATACCAGGTATACATAAAAAAGTTAAAAATATAAGTTATAGACAATTACCTGTATCCAAAAATCATGGCAGAAAAACTATTGAGAGTCGCATTTCGGAAATATGAACTTGAGGTTTTTTATAAAAAGAACCCATGTAGTTGAAGTTTTTATTTTTTACGTTTACTATGGTACAACTTAGAATATCATTTATAAAGTGTAAAATAAATAGTATTCAGACTTTTAGGATGAAGCTCTCAGAACAAAGCATTCCAGACTATATGTCTATTTGTCTATATAGTTCAGTCTTTGACGGTTTTTCGCTCAGAATTCTTTTGTACAAAACCGATTGACGTGAAATTTGGACAGTATTAGGGAATGACACAAGGAACAAAAGTTATACAGTGCCAATGTATGCTTTTACCCTGGGGGGTGGAAATTATTACATTCAAGATAACTGCAGAAATCGATAGGGGAATAAATTCTAAGCAAAAAATGTCCTATAAAGTTTTTTCGATGAGTCAACACTTTTTGAGTTAATCGTGATTGAAAATGCCTGTTTTAGAACGATTTTTCACGAATAACTCGAATACCTTACGTTTTATCAAAAGAATTATAAGCAAAAATGAAGCTTATAAAATAACAAATCGATTACTATTTTTTTTCTGTAGATGTACTACGAACCGAGTTATGGCTCGTTGAAGGTGACTTTTTGTTCGCTGAAAACTGAATTCGAACCTTTCAACGTCAAATACCGAAAAAAACGGAAAATTTGTGGAGGAAAACATATAAAGACATTTTTAAAAGTACGTGAAGATAACTTGAAAATGAGCTTTAGTAAAAGTCATTAGCATAAAAACTAACGGAGTTATGATGAAAATAAAATGGTTGTCTCCTTTTTTCGGAGAAAAAAATCAGCAATGAAATCAATGGCTTCACCGCGAAAATTGAAATTGAACGTAATCCATTCACAATTTACTTTATTTAAGTACTAACAATATGTTCTAGGAGTTTGACCGGTTTGGGATGCCTAGATTTGAAAAAAGTTTGATTCAAATTTGAAATGATTTTTGAAATTTCCTAAAAAAATTTTCATTTTTTCACAATAATTCAAAAACTAAAGAAGATACGTAAAAAATACTGGAGTACAAAAATTAAGTTTTTCTTTTGCTGAAAATTTTATTTTTTTCTAAATTTCTCTAGGATAAAAATTAATTGAGATAACACCGTTATAACTTTGCTTTGAACTTTGAGTGCGAGGATCACCTTCCCCGAGCCCTTTAAACTCAAAAATTTCAAAAAGGAAGGGTTCAAGGAAGTTCAATTTTACATGCCTTGTAGCCCTTCAAATTGTCTGCAAAATATTTTTTGGAGCGATTGGATAACTTAAAAATTAAGGAAGTTATCGTTGAAAAACCAATCGCATTTTTTCGGTGAAATTTTCGGAGCATGTAAATTGTTTTATTCTCGACAATTTTGGAGGATTTATAAATATATGTAAACACATATATGCCTGTATCTATATACAGTGCGTGTAATTGCCCATTAGGTATGTACATTCACGTAGCGCGAGAGATATGACAACACTGCAGAGCAAACTCGCCCGTCCACGAAGATCTCAGCTCTCAGTTATTTCATTTCAGCCAGCTGGCACACGTGATGTAATTCTTACTCCCTATACCTAGCCCGCCACTACACACAGTGTATGTATAAGTATATCCTCATACTTTAGAGCTGGAAGAAAAGAAGCCGGTAGGTACTGCACAATATTACTATATGGAGCTGCTAAAGAGATACAGTTAAAAAATTTGAGCCGTGTCAAAGACCTCAGCAGATGCGCTATGAGTTCTTTATTAAGGCTACCACTAAAAACGGTGCTGTGACATTATCATCCCTTGTTCCGATAGTTGATGCTCTGAATGAGCACATTAAGCGGGTTTATTTACAAACCCAGACGTGGTTTGGGAACAAAAATATTCATCCAACTGATTGGGGATGGATTAATAATGAAGGATCTTTACTACCAATCAAAATGATGAATATGCCTGCACCGGAAGAACTTCTCAAAATGATATTTTGTAATTGTAAAAAAGGATGCGGCGGAGCTTGTAGCTGCGAAAAGTTGGACTTTTTTGTAACACAACATGCGGAACATACTCCGGTGACAACTATCAAAATTGTCCTCCAATTACAGACCAAGAGAAGGAGGTCGATAGTGATGATAGTTCTTCTGATGATCACAATAGATTTTCAATAATAAAACAGGCTATTATAATGTAAATAAAATTTTTATTTCTCCCCTTTAAACTCGTTCAATAATTTCAATTTTTAATTTTAAGTAAATAATGGTGGTTAATTTTATCATGTAATGGATGAAACGTTGTAATAAATCATAAATTGTATTACAAACAGTGCACCATTAACACATTTCAAGCTGTTGAAAACTATTTTTTTTTATTTCGTCATAAGTAATATTGTGCAGTACGTTGTAAAACATTATAAATTATATTCCGCAGGCTATGACAAATATTTTATGTAATTTCTGAGTAATAAAATACTGTAGTCGGCTAATGTACATTGCTGGGTAATAAAAGGCGTGCGCAAGCTGTCTACATACTAACTAGTCTGCTGCAAAAACCAGGTAGTTCCATCCCGGCCGTCAACCTGTAATAGTAACGCCTGACGTCAGCCATAAACGTAAGTTAAAAGTATTCTAAGTCCACACTTGACTTGCAAATATTTTTATAAGCTGACCATTTCATCTGAAATAATTTTCCACAAATATGCTTCGTCAAATATTACAAGTCCAGTCGGCATCACTTATTGCTTGCACGCACCACGTTCGGCCATCTCTTCCACTCCTCGGATTTTGGTGGTGTCTGGGATAGTTACCAGTCGAAATAAAAGCGAGCAGTCAGTCCACACCGCCCGACCACCGTGATCAGACATGCCCAGCAAAATCCAGGATCAAGTACCGGCTCGGTGAGGCAGTGCTTAAGGTGTTAGGCTTGCGACCACGGGGTCCCGGGTTCGAGTCCTAGCTAGGGTATGGATGTGTAGTGGCGTTTTTCACGTGTTGCCGAGATGGTAGCAGTGGGCTAGACTGCGGCTGTGTGGGAGACAACACGGTCTAGTCGCTCTCCTCTCCTGAGTTCGAATCTCAGCTGCGGCAGATGGCAATGTCGCAGGGAATGGGGTGGTGATGTTGTCTATGTGTGTGTGTGTCCGTCCTGGTTGAGTGGTAGAATAGCCTAAGGCTAAATTCCGCCAGGACATTAATATAAATGAGGCAATTAAAAAAAAAAGTAAGTTTGATAGAACATTTTCTGACAAAAACATTTTTTATCCAGATTCAAAATTAATGAGCGGGGGAGATATGAAAAAATTTTCGTCCGGATTTTTTCAAAATTGATGGGCAGGGAAGAGAAAATAAAAAAAAATGTTTTAAACCAAAATCGATAACCAGGGTGAAGGAAATGGGAAAAATTTGATTAGCGAGGGGAGGGAGGGACAAAATATATTTTTTTTAATAAGCAGAGGGTGCAAAGAGCTCGTGGCACACCCCCAGGCCTGTAGCTGGAAAGTGCTTTAAGGGCGGGCAAACAATTTTTCAGGGGGGGAAGGGGGAAAGCGTAAAAAATTTTTTTAGAAGGCAGTTAAAATTGCCCCCTTTGCGGTCGCCGTAGGACGGGCATAGCCCGTCATGGCCTCCCCCTAGCTACAGGCCTGCACCCCCATGCCTTAGCCTGAGCCCCTTCACGGATTGTCGAGGCTATAGCCTAGTTAGCCTTATGGATAATCCGGTCCTGTATATTATACAGTGTGATTGCTAGAGGCATGTAAACTGTCATATTTTATGTAAACTATAATTTACTATAATTTTAATGTAAAAAGGTTATTCAGATTTTTGATGAAGCATTCAAAAATAAAAAAATGTACAAGATATCCAAACTGTAATATACAGTTGTCTCACGTTCGAACGAAGTTTGCATTATTTTATTTTGATAGAATTATCGAATTTATTACCTTTATACTGTAGCAACATTTTACAGGATTATTTATAGGATAATATTATAGCTGAGTTCTCAAACAAGAAGTCACGAAAAAGGATATAAGCTTTGTTTTTCAATCTATTATTATTAATATTTAATGTTTATGTTTAGTTCAGGGCAGGATATAATGCAATTTTTGCAATGCAATTTTTGATGCAATTTTTAATAATAAAACGTTTTTTAATGGTATTTTATATTTTTGTCTTCTGCCTACTTTTCGAAGACGGTATAATTTTTAAGTAAAATTTCTAACTTTTAATTCGAGACTGCTTGACCTTGAGAAATTTCACTTATGTCGCATTTCGGAATCCCGTAGCCTCGCCTATAAATAAGAGGACGCAAATATTTCACTTGTCTAAGGGCATGGCAATTCTTAAGGATAGGATTTTGCAGAGTGAGAGAGAAATATGCGATTTTTGGTTTATCATAAATGTAAAAAATAGTTTCAGATACTTCCCATTGCTCTAAGGAATACAACCTTATAAAGTTTTTATCATAAATTTTGTATATAGTTAAATGCCATACTCTAATAATGAAATTTGGGAACTATTTTCATTGATAAACTACAGGGTGTCCCGAAACTCCCGCCTTCCCCTTTAGGTGCTAATTCTCCATGCAAAAATAGTAAGAAAAGTTCCTATAAACATGTGTCCGGAAATGCTTCCTAGGGGAGCTACGGCCCTCTAAGGATGGCGCAAAAATAGGTGTTTTTACTAATTATCTTGGAAATGATTTGGGTCAACTTTATGAAACTTGGTTAACTTTTTTCGATTAATAAAGGTTATTGTTTTACGCCTACTTTGAAAAATAAATAATGCGCATTTAGCAAACGAGTACGCAATATTTCGTTTAGACCGGTTTTACTCGAAAACGGCTTGCCATATGGCTAATTGTAAAGAGGCCCTTTTTTATGCAGAATTAACCAGGGAATCATAATCAGGGATTAAAATACTAAAAATGTCAAATGGAAAAATTAATACGTAGAAACAAAGAACACCGACCCCTCGTTTCTCCGTCCTTGGATAAAATTTATTTTGGCTAATACTGTAAAACAATAACCTTTATTAATCGAAAAAAGTTAACCAAGTTTCATAAAGTTGTCCCAAATAATTTCCGAGATAATTAGTAAAAACACCTATTTTTGGGCCATTCTTAGAGGGCCGTAGCTCCCTTAGGAAGCATTTCCGGACACATGTTTATAGGAACTTTTCTTACTATTTTTGCATGGAGAATTAGCACCTAAAGGAGAAGGCGGGAGTTTCGGGACACCCTGTATATTCAAGTACAACCGAAAGGGTATAGCCGGATAAGCATAGTGAAAAATGCCCCTGAGCCAAATTGGACTTTGCATACATGGCTTGTTGGCTCTCTATTAATAAATAATTTCTGCCGAGTTTTAAATCCGTACCCCTACGGTTGGGCCCGTTATAGAGGGAGACGTGATTTTCAGTTTCTATTTAATTCCGCTTTTCCTGTTGCATTGAAAATTCTGAAAAAAATCAGGGTCCATACAGTCTTAAGGGTGCATGTTAGGATTTTTTTTCAGATTTTTTGGCTTAAAATTCGGCTTGCTAAAAATTTTTGAAATTTTGAAAAAAAATTTTTTTTAGGACTTTATCAAGTGACTACCTTTATTTTTTTACAGTAACAACTACTTCATATGCTTGTTGGTTTGTAATTTTTTCAGATTTTTTAATGTGGTGGGCCATGGTGTAAAAAATTAAATTTCGATTTTGAGATGTTTGGGCTCTTAATCTTTATTCTTGAATATATTGTAATTTGTAACATCAAAAAGTTTACTTAGCATTTCTGCAGGTTTTACAATTTTGGAAATATATCGAGCGTGAGATAAATAATAAATTATTGCAGCTATGTGTGAACAGCACCCGACTGTGCTTCTACCATTTGCACACTCACAATAATATCGCCTTACTCCTCGGAAACCAACGGAATTTGGCTCATAATCAATAAAATACTTATAAGTTCTACTGCTAACATGTTGCGACCTCACTTCTACTTTAATTATATCATTATTGTCTGTAACATAAGCCATAATAACTGATACGGCCAGTGAATAAAATTTTCAAGTCGTTCTGTGTCATTTCTGGGAAATCAAGGAGGTATGAGGATTTCAACTGTTGAAATGGAGCCTTTCGCCTAGTTCAATGTTTCGTCTCGATCTCTAAAGTTAAAGTATTCTCCACAATTTGCTGCGATGTCATTTGGAAAAAAATTTTTACGGAAAGACTGACATCTGAAAGGCGTTTTGTTTTCCAAATCTATTAATTAAAAAACAAGCTATCCGAATGTATGCACGGATTCTAAGAAGCAATTTGTTATCCAACTGCTGATGAAGTAGTCCGTACTTCTGTCCGATTACACAGTGAATTGCTTCAGCGACCCAGCGAACTTTTGTTACTCAGCGTGAGTTATTGGATTCGGCTGTGGTCAGCTGACTACGTTTGCTTTTAAGAGCAGGCATAAGTACTTTATATTTTCATCCATCATTCTGCGTTGGATGAAAAGGTCCGAGCATTTCGACAATGATTTGCACCACAAACGGCTATATTGTCGAAATGCTCGGACCTTTTCACGCAACGCAGAATAATGCGGATATCATAAAAATTGTCTCGCAAGATCCGAAAGAGTTGCAAAATCTTTTGAAGGAAGGTGATATTTGTATCGTCGATCGAGGCATTCGCGATGTAAAGGACCATTTGGAACAACGAGATTATAAAGTACTTATGCCTGCTCTTAAAGGCAAAAGTAGTCAGCTGTCCACTGCTGAATCCAATGACTCACGCCGAGTAACAAAGGTTTGCTGGGTCGCTGAAGCAATTCACGGTGTAATTGGACAGAAGTACCGACTACTTCATCAGCAGTTGGATAACAAATTGCTTCCTAGAGTCCGTGCATACTTTCGGATAGCTTGTTTTTAAATTAATAGATTTGGAAAACAAAATGCCTTTCAAATGTTAGTCTTTCCGAAAACATTATTTTCCAAATGACATCGCAGCAAACTGTGAAGAATACTTTAACTTTAGAGATCGACATGGATCTTATCAGTTATTATGGCTTATATTAAAGACAATAATAATATAATTAAAGTAGAAGTGAGGTCGCAACATGTTAGTAGCAGAACTTAGAAGTGTTTTATTGATTATGAGCCAAATTCCGTTGATTTCCGAGGAGTTAGGCGATATTACTGCGAGTGTGCAAATGGTAGACGTCCAGTCGGGTGCTGTTCTCACATAGCTGCAATAATTTATTATTTATCTCACGCTCGATATATTTCCAAAATTGTAAGACCTGCAGAAATACTAAGTAAACTTCTTGATGTTACAAATTACAGATTAAGGGCCCAAACATATCAAAATCGAAATTTAATTTTTTACACCATGGCCCACCACTTTAAAAAATCTGAAAAAATTACAAACCAACAAGCATATGAAGTAGTTATTACTGTAAAAAAATAAAGGTAGTCACTTGATAAAATCCTAAAAAAAATTTTTTTTCAAAATTTCAAAAATTTTTAGCAAGCCCAATTTTAAGCCAAAAAATCTGAAAAAAAATCTTGACATGCATCCTTAAGACTGTATGGACCCTAATTTTTTTCAGAATTTTCAATACAACAGGAAAAGCGAAATTAAATAAAAACTGAAAATCACGTCTCCCTCTATAACCCAACCGAAGAGGTACGGATTTAAAACTTGGCAGAAATTGTTTATTAATAGAGAGCTAACAAGCCATGTATGCAAAGTCCAATTTGGCTCAGGGGCATTTTTCACTATGCTTATCCGGCTATACCCTTTACAATAAAAAATATATAGTTGTATTTGTTAAAATAATAGCAATTATTTAAAAGTTTTACAAATTATACTGTTTGGTTTTTAATTATTTATGATAAACCGAAAATAAATGCATATTTCCCTCTCACTCTGCAAAATCCTATCTTTAATCCGGCCCTGGTATGAACTGGAAAATTTGGAATTTTTATAGTCAATTGTTCAAATGATTTATTTTAGATACATTTTTTCCTCAGCCCTTTTCCAGCTGAATTCTAGATATGCTCCTGGAGGGCGCATGCTCCTATTTGCACAATCTCTCTCAAAAGGCTTGGCATGGCCCTGCCGACAAAATATACGGTGAGTTTCAGACTATAGAATAAATTCATTGAAATGAAAAGGAAAGTGTTTAAAAAAAACCTGACACCTTGATTTTTGTTTTTATTGTTAGATATCAACAACAGTTTCAATTTCTTTCATATCTTTCAATAACATTTGTTCTTCTAATGTTTAACATTCTTTTATGATAAATGTCAAAATGTTTATACTGTGTTTTAACCACTTTCCATGTCACCTCAATAACCCTCTTATGTCTAAAAGATCTAGATTTGTCTAAGTAAAGCAGGTTTACATTGTTATATCCACAATAAGATTTAAAATAAATCCACGTGTCCCAGATTTTCTTCCAAACACTTTTTGTTTCTATTTCAATGAGTTTATACTTTTGGGATTCACTATATCTATAAAGGGTATAGCAGAATAAGCATGGTAAAATGTGCCTCATGCGTTGTCAGTAGATCGGCAAGAGGGAAAGAAATGTTTTCCTCGAGTTTTGGCCCCCCGTCGCCACGGGTAACCCCCTAATAAATATGACATTTCGTTTTCATTTTTTATCTCTGCAAGTTGTGCGTTAATTATTATGAAAAAAATAGACAATGTACGTGTAATTTAAATGCATCTTAGGAAAAAAAAAATCAGCTGATTTTGCTGCCTCCTTCGAATAAAAAAAAAATTTAAATATTAGAATATTTATTTTTTCATGAAAATAATGATTCGCATACACAAAACTTTTATCAAAAATACATTGTTATGAGTAGTTTATTGTAGATTTTTTTGGAGCGGTGCGCCATAATTAAAAAAAATAAAAACTGTTATGACGCATTGTTTGGTGGTGCTTAACCATTGAAACTTTAATTCACACACAAAAAAAGTGGTCTATCCGGTGGACCAGACCAGTGTATCCATATGTATTTGGATGCGCTAAAACCGAAGTTCGAATTGTCAGATTGGCTAGTTTTTCACCCCCAAAAAAACACCCCCAAAACAAAAACAAATTGGTCTGTCCGGCTGACTATACCAGTGTATCCTTATGTATTTGTATTGATTTTTATGTATTGAAATTTAATACATCTGATGCGGCTAATATTTCACTGACTGATCTACTCAAAACATATGGGCTTGAGCAAACCATTTTTGAACCTACTAGACTGTCTAACTGTATCGATAATATCTTTATAAACTTCTCCATTGATGACTATAACTCATATAACATTGAACCACTTCTGTCAGACCACCTGAGTCAGATCCTTGTAGTACCGCTAACTTTTAACAAAAAATCTCTAGAACACTAAAAATTAATTAGACCAATTACAGCTACCGGCAAAAATAAATTTCACGAACTTATTTCCACCTGCTCATGGGAGTTTGTCAGTGATCACACTCTTGACATTAACGAAAAATTTCAGGTTTTTTTAAACATAATCCTACAGGCTTACAATGAATCTTTCCAAAAAAAGCTGATCTATTATGAAAATAACAATAGTATAAAAATCAATTGGTTCACAGAAGAACTAAAAAAAATGCGTGATCATTTACAATTTTTAAATGAAGTTTACAAACTACATAACACCGAGGCAAATAAAAAAATTAGAAATGACTTTAAATTAACATATAAAAATGCTTTAAAAGGTAAGAAAATAATGTCAAATAACGACTACATAAAGAAATCTGGAAACCCCACAAAAACCATGTGGGAATTAATAAACTTGTCTAAAAAAAGAAACTCACCTAAATCAGAATCGAACATTAACATTCAGCCAAATGCTTTTAATGAATTTTTCATCAATGTCGCCAAAGAAGTGACTGCTGGTCTCCCTAATCTAGATACTGACCCCTTACACTATGTCAAACAGATATATAACGCTGAAACCTTTTGTTTCCGTGAGGTCACATACAATGAAGTAAGAGACATAATATGCTCCCTCAAGAATAGTAACAGTAAAGATATATATGGCTTAAACGTCGCCTTAATAAAACTATAAAAAACCATATTGTTATACCTCTGACAAAATTGATTAACGAAAGTCTGAAGACTGGAACTTTTCCAGGTGTACTTAAGATTGCGTCAGTTGTTCCAATTTTCAAAAAAGGCAATACAGATGATCCACACAATTATAGGCCAATTTCCTTACTCCCTATTTTATCTAAAATTCTCGAAAAAGTTATAAAAATCCAGATGATTGAATATTTGGAAAGAAATAAAATGCTATATAAATCTCAGTTTGGATTCCGTGAAAACATGTGTACAACTGACGCTATCCTAAAATTTACTGAACATACATTGGACTGCTTTGAAAAGGGGCAATACACAGCTTCATTGTTTTGTGACCTCAGCAAAGCTTTTGACTGTGTGTCTCATACCTTACTAATACAAAAACTAGTTAAATACAATTTCAGTATCTCTAGTATCACATTACTCAAATCGTATTTAGAAAACCGAAAACAATCAGTTAATTTCAATGGAAATATATCTAAGGAAGCATTCGTTAAATCAGGAGTACCACAGGGTTCAATTCTGGGTCCTGTTTTATTCCTGATCTACATCAACGACATGCCAAATGCCCTACCTGATGATACCTGCATATTTTATGCTGACGATTCCACATTCCAAATATGTGATCCTAACCTTGACAACTTAATGTTGAAATGTGACAATGTACTGTCAAATGCCAAGACGTGGTTTACAACTAATTCCCTAGCACTCAACGATAAGAAAACAGTAAAAATGATATCCAGTACACGTGACCTTAGCAAAGTACCAAGTAACCCTACCAGCACCAAATTCCTAGGAGTTTTTATTGACCCATCCTTAAGAAGGGATGCTCACATTGAATATCTAGCAGAACAGCTAACAAAAAGTATATACGGTTTACGACAATTATCAAATTCAGTCTCATCAGATGTATTAAAAACTGCCTACTTCGCATTATGCCACTCTCGTTTGTCTTATGCCATTCTCGCCTGGGGACATGCCACCGGCAAGCATAGGATCTTTGGTCTCCAAAGAAGAGCCATTAGGATTGTAGGTGGTCTAGGATATCGAGAGGAAACGAAAGAACTTTTCATCAAACTCAAAGTACTTACCTTACCATGCATATATGCTTTACAAAGCATAACACACATTCATGAGAACGTAAAAAGTTTCACAACACATGCAGACACACATCAGTACGATACACGTCACAAAGATGATATATATCTGGAATTTATAAGGCTTACTAGGGGACAAACTGGTATTAATTACCATGGTGTTAAACTTTATAATCTACTAAGCAATAGCGTGAAAACCCTACCACCAACAAAATTCAGGTTTACAATTAAGAACTTCCTACTTAAGAAAGCATTCTTTTCACAAGAAGACATTGAGAGAGAAATTGCAAATGTTACGTGATATTATTAAATACCACCTCCTCTCTGTCTACTACTTTATTATTTTTAGCAAACTTTTTTATACCTTTTGTAGTTTTACCGATATGTATCTTACATTATTTTTATTAACTATTTTAAAATGTCTTAAATTTACCTCTTCTGTAAAAATGTTTTTGACGTATGTACAATTTTATATTTTTAACATAAATAAAGTCTATTCTATTCTATTCTATTTTGAACTGCTGAATCCAGATTCGAAGTTAGAATTGACAGATTGGCTCGCTTTTCACCTCTAACACCGAAAAACACCCCCCTACCCCAAAAAAACGGGGGGGGGGGGTGTATTCTTATGTATTTGGATCTGCTGAAACCGAATCCGATGTTAGAATTGTCAGACTGGATCGTTTTTCACCCCCCAACCCCAATAAACGCCCCCGAAACAAAACCAAAGTGGTCTGTCCGGCGGACTATATCAGTGTATCCTTATGTATTTTGACTTTCTGAATCCGGATTCAGTTTGGCTCGTTTTTCACCCCCAATCCCGAAAAACACACCCTCCAACGAAATGATCTATCCGGCGGACCATACCAGTGTATCCTTATTTATATAAATCCGCTAAAACCGAATCCGAAATCAGAATTGTCAGAGTGGCTCGTTTTTCACTTTTAACCCCAAAAAACAACCCCGTGGCGACGGGGGGCTAAAACTCGAGGAAAACATTTCTTTTCCTATTGTCGATCTACTGACACCGAATTAGGCCCAAACGCTTTTCTGGGGCCATTTTACCATGCTTATTCTGCTATACCCTTTGTTGACTTAATAGCCATTGCACTAATTAATTGTACTGGTATCCTACCTCAAAAAAAGTTACCAAATGGCTTGTTCTTCCATTGCTTCAACTTGATAAACTTGACACCTAAATGTGTGTATGTTTCTCCACTGATACTTATTGTTTGGTGCCAATCGGTCACACTAAGTGGCAGCATTAAGAGTCTTCATATTCTATCTTTGCTAGTCTAAAATAGAGTATGAGTAACTGAGTAGTTGCACTGTTAAATTTTTTAACTGCTTTTCCAAACCCCCCACATGTGTGTATGTGCGTGCGTATGAGTAATATTGTAATATGTTGCACCCCTTAAAATTTAAGGTTATGTTACTAAAAAGTAGGCAGACTTCAACAGATCGAATGTCTGAATGAATGTAGTGTATTTGCACCTACTCGAGAAACCTACCAGAAGTTAGTTCTGGTGACATCTGGAATTATCTAGAGAATGGTGGCGTCATCACAGAAAAATCGAGATCTGTCATTTTTAGGTATAAAAGACCGACCGCATTCTCAGCGAGTAGTTCAGAAAGTTCAAAAAGTATAGAAAGTGAGGTTAAGACTTCAAGGATAAACAAAGTGATAAACATTGTGATTTTAGTCAGTAAAGTGTATTTAAATTAATAATAGTATTGTGAAGTATCCAGTAAATATTTAATAAAGTGTGTTAGTGGACATCTCTTGTTATAATTTTTGGAACCCACGGAATTTGCAAGGGGTGGTTTCCTAAGGGTGGAAACACGTCACAATATATACCATTCATTATTAAGAAATCGTTTATTGCAAAAAACGTGTTTCAGCTTATATAATATGTAAGACTTAATTGCACTAATACATGAAAATAAATTACTACACGGGTATAAAATATAAGTAAAATAGGTGTATAAAGAATGTTGCATGTTAAAACTTAATGTTATTACTTTATAAACTTAATGATTATCACATATTTTCTCTGACAGGTTGTTTATGTGCAAGATAAAGAGTAACTATGCTGCCTAAGGCACTAACCAAAAATATTACATCGAACCAGCGATGGTAGAAATTAAACTGCAAGGCACCTAATACTTGGGTAATTATAGCCCGATACTGTACTGGCATATTCATACGGAGAAGTAAAACCGATGACACAAAATACATTCCCATTATTTGAGCCAGTACTAGGATGATTATGTTGGAGCTCTTACTTGAAGACATTCTATTGAAGAACTGAAAAATAAAACAAAATTAGAACAGTAATACTTGGTTTTTTTACAGTAACTTCTCTCATAACTAATGATGTGATTTGAATGGTAGTTCAGGAAATTTTGCAAAATCAGTATAAATTAGGGTGAAATGCTAAAGATATATCAAATTACAAATAAAAATATGAGTAGAGCTCAAAACTATGTCCGGGGGGGGGCATTAACCTCCACTACTCATAAAAAACTGTCATACACAATAGGCCTGCACAACAAGCTGTCAGATGGGTGTCACACTCAATGCTTGTTGAGGTATAAACAGTTATTTCTTATACTTGGATAACAAATAAGTAGTAGGGTCGTTTCCTTCAACAAAATTTACAAAATATTGTTACATGATCAAAATGTATATTAAATATACATTGCATATATCATATTAAAAAAAGTTCTAATCATCTCATGCAAGAACAAATTGGTTTTGAAAATAAAAAGGCGGTAAATGATGACGTATCTGATGATCATTCAATTCTAGAGAATTTTCATGTTTTGATTTATCATGTTGGTGGTGGTGCTCTGTTGATTTGTTGTTTACATTTATAGTTGAAATATTCTTAATAGTGTGAGAGGTTATGATGTTATGTGGAGCGAGACGAATGAATAGACTGGCAAATAAATCTCCCGTCTTTACTCCACTTACCACAGTTTTTACATTAAAATAACCTATACGCCTGTGACTTTTACGTCAAAGGATCAGTTAGAGGGTGGTTTTGACAAATAATGAATAAGAACAAAAATATAAAAATGACGTATTTTGCTGACGTTTCGGAAAACGAATCTGTTTCCTTTCTCAAAGCGTATTATAATGTTTGTGGGCTGTATATATTAAATACACAGCTTTAAGAATATAATTTGTTATATTCAGTATCCATAGATACTTACTGCTTACACAGAACTGTTGATATATCTAATTGATAGTTTTATTTTAAACTGATCCTTTGACGTAAAAGTCACAAGCGTAGAGGTTATTTTCCAGTAAAATACTGGTTAATTGTATTATTTTGTAGATTTCAGACATTGTTTAGAAGAATACATGTGGCAGAGCATCCCAATAAAAATAGAGAAAAATTAAGAAAATGCCACAACCAACGTTTAGACAATATTTATATTTGTTATTATTTAGAAGTTATCCTGAAAAGGTAAACAAAATTCATAGCGAGTATTATGTCGCAACATTGTTTAAAAACGGCTCTCTTCCAACTTTCAACTTTGCTTGCTTGCTGTCAGTTGTCAATTCTTGTCATAATATAAGTGAAAGAAACATTGGTTAGATTTACTTGTTTGTTTATGTAAATTTCCCTGAGATTTCCATGATTTTTTTAGGGTTTTTAAAATTCCCTGAATTCCCTGAATTTTCCAGGTTCTTCAGATTTTCCGTAAGAGTCCGAACCCTGTTGTTTCTCTTTCATTTTTGACCTAATTCTACATGTTACGGAACCCGTGATGAAAGAGGTGTTTTCTATCTTCCGATCATTTCCTACCCTGATTTTTTTTCAACTCTTTTATTAACGTCGTTACAAACACATTGCACAAGGTTTCATCAAAATCCATTCATTATCACTTAAATTAGAGGTGAAACCCCATTGACGCCTGCATATGCTAACAGGAAATAAGCAAGGCAAACGACGCTCGTCGATTATTCCTTTATCTAACTGCGCATGCGGTCACATCTGACGAGGCGATGAGCGCGATTTTTCAAAATTTCTTAATTTAAACAATTAGTTTCACTATTAAAATGACTTTAGATTGTAAAAATACAGGTCAAATAAAATTTAATAAAGCATTTGGATATAAAATTTTTAAAAAATGGTCAACGATCCTGTTCCGTATAATTAAAGTATAACGAAATAAATACATACTAATCATTTAGTAGTATAGGAAAACATACATGCACGATATACAAATATGAGACATGACAAATATATTTATACCCCAAAGGTCATTGCGTCTGACACCCATCTGGCGGTGTGTTGGACAAGTCTATACATAATTACAATAAACTAAACTAGATATATAGAAAGATTTTCCAAAAAGAGATGAAGAGATATCTGATAAGGACATATTTATTATTTACAGCCATCAGAGACAGATTACAGATATGCTTAGGACACTTTAAGCAGCAGAAGGATGCTCTTTTGTTTACTACTCGCACTGAAAATAATTTAAATGAAAAATTATATTATTTTGAATTCTGCTTAACACGTTGGCTGCCGCAATGTTAAATAAAAGAAAAACTCACTGGCCACCACAATGTTTCATTTTATATAACTGATTTGATTACTATCAGCAACGGCAGATCTAGGCCTTGAGCTTGGGGGGTAACATAGCCGCGTGCTGAAAATCTCAAAAAAAAAATTTATAACCACAACTAAATAGAATATATATTCAAAATATTACCCTCCATAAATCCGTGCTTGACTATCAGAGACAGAGTGTCCGAGACCCTACGTGGGTACCGGCCATTACTATCAATTCGCTGAGACACCACGTTGGGTACATGAGGCAGTAAACGTGTTAATGTTTCACATCATTTTCAGTCATATATGCAGAATGCAGAATGTTAATGACCGAAAAAATATACAATATACACGATATACATAGAACATGACCTAACTAGATTATTAAGTTACGAGGAGGCAATAAAGAAATTTGCAAAATGCAAAAGAATTTTTAAGTTGTTACATTTTTTGATAGTAGGCTAAAGTGTGTGTTTTTTAAATGAGCTATGATTTTGTTTCTTTTATTCTTAAACATTCCTATAAAAATTCCAAGGATCTTTTTATCATGTTTATAAAAGTTTAATAGCAAACATAATAAAATGGAAACACTAGTATATTATGCGAGAATTTTCGTTTACGTGTATTATTTTCATCTTAGAAAACTACATTTAAACAATTAAAAGATCGGGGTAGCGAGACACATGAAGTCGACGGGCTCTAAAGTTCTTGACCTGAACCTGATTTTCATACACTTTTAAACATCACAATGGCTCCAACATGGTGGTTAGGTATGTTAATAGGGTCTCAAAACACAATAGAAAAGGGGCGTTTTTTTTTTACAAACCAACCCCTACAAACCCTCAAGACCAAATGATTTTTTTACGATCAAGCTAGATTGTTCCTTTGCTCGTGGATGACAGTTATTGTTAAACCATTTTAAACACAATACCCTCACGTAGGGCTGTTAAGAGGCAATATGGGCACGGGGAGGAAAATATGGTCCCCCATTCGGTAATTGTATAATAAAATCGGAATTACATTTAACTTGATTAAATTCGGGGAAAAAATGTATACTACAAATTTTCATTTGAAAACCAGGCCCCACAAAAGAGCACAAGCCTGGGAGGAATCATCCCTTTCCTAAGCCCTTTCGTCAGGCCTACCCTCACAGGCTGATCAGGTAGCACTAATATTTTATTGTACTTATTTAAAAGAACATACCTTGGTTAAAGTTATTATAAAACCTCGTATCGATGTGACAACAATGCAACCAACTAGATAGAATGAAACCTGTTGTGACCAAAAATTAACGTCAAAATTCCATCCCATCCAATGCACAGCAATTTCTATTCCTCTTGTAACGGGATCCTTTTTACCCACTCTATCAAATACAATGTTTATAGTGCACTAGAAACAAATAAATAAAACGTTTATTTCTTATTAGACGTTCTGATATAAATATAAAAACAAAAGTCTTTTATATCTTTGGTGGAATTGGCTTTAAACAGATTTTAAGTGTTAACATACTGTTATTGCGGGGACACAAAATAAATATGCTAAACACAAGTAGTTTTAGTTTTGAAGAAATTGGTTTATTAGTTTTTGATACAAAGAAAAATTAATTTGTCAAGTACATTTATTATGACGGGGCGAGCATAGATGCGTCTTCACTGTGTATGTATTCTCGATACTCCAAGTGAAGCAGCGTGCAGACTGGTTAGTACTTGATGGGTGAACCATCTTGGGAAACACAGCGATCTCGTCTCACCTTCTAGCGGCTTTTATATGAGTGTATACGTGGAAGCTATGTAATTTCATAAGAAATTTAGTGCTCATGTTATCGCCTACGATTATGGTATTGCTCAGAAAAAATTTGAAGAATTATGGTTATCGATTAACCTGGGCAAACAAAAATTAATTTTATGTGCTGTGTATATACCGCCGCAGTCTAGTCAAGAGAGTTATCATTTACACTGTGATGCTACTGAACACATGGCCACAGAATTTAGTGATTCGTTAATACTTACAGTAGGGGATTATAATCTACCTGACATAACCTGGTGCTATGACCATCTTGGTTTTTCTACTTCAGGCCATAACCTGGCTGCAGAAAGTCTATTAGAATCATTTTCTTATCTGAATTTGCATCAACATAATAATATTGCTAACACTAATAATGTTATTTTAGATCTAGTTTTTTCTACCAGCTCTAATATTATTATTACATGTGCAAATGAAGCTCTGGTTAAATGTGACAGACATCACCCAGCATTAAATATTAATGTTCAATGTGATGTGCCAGTTCAGAGTTTGGATTATGAGGAGTTTGTTTATGACTTCAAGAACTGTGATTACAATGTCATTAATAATTTTCTTTTAAACTTAGACTGGGATGACATCCTTCATGTAGAAATTGAGAGTGCTGTTGATCTATTTTATGTATATCTGTATCGATGTATTGACATTTTTGTTCCCAAAATTAAATTATGGTTTGATGAACATTTAAAACAAAATATAAAAGCAAAGCGAAGTGCACATAAACAATATAAAAGTTCAAAATCTCAAGATGATTACAACACGTTTAGTCAATTAAGAGCTTTGTGTAAGGAACAATCGGAAATTTGTTATAATAAGTATATCAATAAAGTCGAAAATAGTATTATGTCTGACCCAAGAAATTTTTCGGATTATATACGTATTAAACATAAAGAAGATGATATTCCTAAGTCTTTGTATTATTATGACGAAATAGCCTCTGATGGAGAATCAATTGCAAATTTATTTGCAAAACACTTTTCTTCAGTTTATAATGACCCTATCGACAATGATTCAGTAAATTTTTTAGACTACAGTCTCTCATCTATTAATATTAGTGGGATATATATAGGAATTACAGAGGTTTTAGAGAAATTAAACAATATTGATATTAGAAAGGGCCCTGGGCCTGATGAAATAGCAGCATATTTTTTAAAAAGTTGTGCATTTGCTTTGTCTAGGCCATTCTGGATTCTGTTTAATAAGTCAGTGTCCTCTGGAATATTTCCAGAAGTTTGGAAAAAATCTTATGTGGTTCCCATATATAAAAAAGCAGGTGATAAAAACTCAGTTCTGAATTATAGACCAATAACGAAAATTTCCCAGATTCCAAAAATTTTAGAGTCCTTAGTTAATGATTACTTAAAAAGCCAATTGAAAAACGTTATCAGTACAAACCAGCATGGTTTTTCTCAAGGACGTTCGATCAGTACTAATTTATTGCTATATGAAAACTATATTCTCAACGCCCTAGAAAAAGGAAACTGTGTAGATGCAATCTACACAGACATCTCCAAGGCATTTGACAAGGTAGATCATTTGCTCCTAATAAATGTGCTTTTTCATTATATCAGTGGTAAGTTATTATTATGGCTTCAATCATATCTTAATAATCGAACACAAACGGTAAAAATCAAAAGTTTTTTTTCCACTATAATAAAAGTAACCTCTGGAGTGCCGCAAGGGGCACATTTAGTTCCATTGTTGTTTAACCTCTTTATCAACGATGTTGAGAACTGTTTTGTGCATAGTATGGTATTACTGTATGCCGATGACTTAAAGATCGTATTTGAAATAAAGGATAGTGTATCATCCCTGGAACTTCAGGAAGACCTTGATCGGTTTGATGTCTGGTGTTCTCAGAAAAATATGGTGTTGAATACTGATAAATGCAAATATATACAATTTGGTAAAGGAAACTGTAATTCTCCCAATTCATACTTTATTAGAAATGCACCAATTGAAAATGTTAACTTAATAAAAGACTTGGGAATATATTTTGACTCTAAACTTAATTTCCATCACCATATAGATTACATATGCAACAAGACTCTTGGTTTTATCAAGAGAAGTACAAAAGACTTCACTAATATATGTGCAATTAAAGCCCTATATATTAGTTATGTTAGATCATGCGTAGAAAATTGTAGCAGTGTATGGGCACCTTATTTTCAAACACATGTAAATAAAGTAGAAAGGGTCCAAAAACGTTTTTTACGTTTTATATCTTTTAAAATGGGTATACCAAGTGAAATGATGGCATATGACTTTATATTGTTTAAGTTAAATATCCAAAGTCTTGAAAAACGTAGATACAATGCCGATGTTATCCTGGTCTATAAATTGTGTAATAATTGTATTGACTGCCCTGATTTGTTAGCATTAATAAACTTTCATACTCCACAAAGACAACTTCGCATGGTCTATAGCTTTGTTCTGGAACATCACACTTTACATCACACTTTATGGGCTGAATAATCCTATTAATAGAATGATGTGTAACTGTAATAAAATTAATTTGGATTTTTTTAATACTAGTCTTAATGTTCTTAAAAAATATTTGTGCAATAGTTAATGTGATGTAATCTTATATTTGTAGTATTGTTGTTATATTTAATTGTTTATACATTTTTTGTATGTTTATTTCAAAATTTTTGTACTATTGGGGGCATCCCGTTAAATAAATAAAATAAATAAATAAAATAAATTTCAAGACGAGGATTACGTACTGATATACCATCCTTCGGAGGGGATGTAAACCAGGCGGTCCCTTGTCTATTAAATGTTAGGCAAGTAAAAGATCTCTACTCTTCTTACAAGAAGAGGTTCGGCAAAATTTCCAGGTTGGGAGTAGCTCGTCTCCTGACGTCGGTAATAGGCCCTGGTAGCGGAAATAGGCCGACGTTAAATAAATAGATAAAAAAAAAACTTATGACATTTTTATACAGTGTGTGCCATTTAATACCGCAACACTCCATTATTTTGGAACGTGTTGGCCGATTTTTTTTTTTTGAGATATAGTGCTCGATGAGCTTTATTTGACTGTTTTGAAAAATAGTGTTATACAGTGGGGCTCAATGTGTTAAATCCTTCTAACGGTACGCATATTCCTACCTTATTGTTTGTTTAATATGTTTATCATATAAGCATGACAGGAATTCAAATTGGCTGTAACAACACAGTAGTAGTAGTTGCTCAATATTAAAATAATTATTTCATTCCTACGAACGATACGCAAATTCCATTTCTTGTTTAATATGTTTATTATTGCTATATATACAGTGTGTGCTATGTAATACCGCAACACCCCGTTATTTTGGAACGTGTTGACCGATTTAAAAAAAATTTTTTTTGAGATATAATGCTTGATGAGCTTTAACTGTTTTGAAAAATTTGTAATATGCATATTTTCAAGGTCTACTAAGCTCCTCTAAATGGCTCGAAATTTCGAAATCAACTATTAGGCAATTTTTTATCGGCAAATTGGATAGCTTATTTGATTCGCAGGGTGTTTGTAATCCAATAGCCAAATTTAAAATTTAACACTTTTCGACTGGCCCTGTATAAAAGTCGGTTAGGTTTACTAAATAGGTAAAGTAGTCATTCGACTTAAGTAACATCAGACACTAAATGAGGAGGAAGAAAGAAAAGTTATGTTGCATTAAACAGTTTTTATAAGGATAAATTGACACAAAGTGTAAATAGAGTTGGATTATATCAAGTTATGAATCAGTTCACTAGAATAACAAATAACACCTCGACAATTATAGATCTACTTATTACCAATATAAAAGACATAACATTTAAAGTTCACCTAACCCCAAGAATTACTGATCACTGTATTATTTCAATAAATTTAGATACAACAAAAAATCTCACCAATGATTACAAAGTTATACGTGACTATAAAAATTTTAACGAATTAAATTTCCAGTTGGATTTAATTAAATATGAATGGAAACATGAATCAAATATAAATTTAATGTCAAATAATTTTGTCAATCAAATACTCCAAACTTTAAACAAGCATGCACCATGCAAGGTAATAAAAAATTGCAATATAATTAACAAGGGCTGGTGGAATGATGAAATTAAAATGCAAATTCAAGAAAGAGATAACTTATTCAAAAGAGCGACAATAACAAAAGCAGAAAATGACTGGGAAAACTATAAGAAAAAAAGAAACGAAGTAGTAACGACAATCAGGCAAGAAAAATCAAACTATTATATGACGAAGATCGATGAAGCAAAAGATGATTCTAAAGAAATGTGGAAAACATTAAAAGTATTATTAAATGGTAGCAAAGTAAATGGAAAAAATGAAATTGCCTTTGGAGATAACATCGTAGACAAAGAGGAACTTATTTCTATGGAATTTAATATTTTTTTTGTAAACAGTATTACAGAAATTATAGAGGGTTTGAATAAAGACTATGACAATGAAAATATATTAGAAGATATCACCATAAGTTCGAACTATTTTGAAAGATTTACAACAGTAACAATGTGCTCTTTACGGAAATGTATACAAAATCTACCTAATAAAACTAGCAGTACAAATGGTATCACCACAAAAATACTAAAATATGCATTTGAAATTATAGGAAATCGATTGTTAGATGCCATAAGTGGATCTTTAGAGACAGGAGAGGTGCCAAAAGATTGGAAAATATCAACAGTGGTTCCTATCGAAAAGAAACCCAACACTTCAAATTGCAATGAGTTCCGATCAGTTAATATGTTGCCGTCATATGAAAAAGTGTTAGAATTATTGGTAAAAGACGATTTGTGCAATTTTATTGAGGATAACAATCTACTAACAAATTATCAAGCTGGTTTTAGAAAAAATAATTCTTGCGAAACTGCAATACAGTCTGTATTAGTTCAGTGGAAAGGTGCTCTAAACAAAAAGCGTTATGTCGGTGCAATATTCTTAGACTTTAAAAGAGCTTTTGAAACAATAAATAGACAGCTGTTATTGGAAAAGTTGGAGAAAATGGGTTTCAGGGGTACAGTTCTGAAGTGGTTCAACTCGTATTTGAGCAATCGAATGCAAGTGTGTAATAGGGATTGCAATACCGGTTAACCGGTTATTAGGAAAAAAAACACTTGACGATAATTACCGGTTATTTTAATTTTTTATCGGTTATTTACACATATTCAACGTTTCTATTTATGTCAGTGACTAGTATTCACTAAATACAGAGTGACTGTCCCAACACTGAGCACTTTTAACAATAAATAAATAATATTATAAAAAGTAAAACCCAGACACCAAGCCCTAAAAGATACAAATAAGAGAGACATTGACAATATCGTGCGATAGGAAATTGAATATTTCACCGCCGCAAATATCCGTGGAATACATTTAGAAGTATGTTATTACCAATTCTGATTAACTTATTGACCCACCAATACCGATTGAGGAAGGACATCTTCAGCTGGTGGTATTCTGTGCACAAATATCACACGACTAACAGATATAGCTTTGAAAAACTAACCATTTTAACAGGCCGTTTTTAAAAATATTGTATTTTTAGATTAGGTATTCAGTAAATGCCCTATTTGAGTTTATGTTTATAATTCTTGTTATTTAAGTTGATATTTTTGTTATTTACAGAATAATTATTTATTTAAATTTATTTCATTTATATTTTTTCCTTTTGATAAAAAACTTTTGGTTTGTTCATTATATTGAATATATGTATACAATAGTATATTATTCAACGAGCATATAATGATGGCTATTATTCACGAGGGTGAAGTTTAAGACACGAGCCGTAAGCGAATGTCGTAAATCACCAGAGTAGCCATTTATGCGAGTAGAATACTATACTTTGTCCACGACTATTAGATATTTTTGTTAAATTGTTTACTGAAGAAAATAATTAATGAATTATTTATATTATTCTTTTTGAGTAATATGTAAAATTATTGTAAATAAAGTTGACGTTTAAATTTAATTTGACAAGCCGTTCTTTGACACATAACGGCCTACTCAATCAAATTTAAAAACGAAATTGTATGATAAAAGAGAGTCTGTTTCTGAAACGCTAAATAAAGTTATCTATTCATAAATTTGATAATAACAGTAAAATTGTTCACACAATTGTAGCTATGACAGTTAACGAATAATTATATTTAAGGTTTCAGAAAGTAGCCATAAATTCTAAAGTTGTGAGATTGCACTCGAATTGAAAAAATACCTGCCCGTGACTTCTTATAAACAACTGACTGTCCTTATTATTCACTAGTGAATACTGAAATCATTATTCACTGCAGGGAATAATGGATAGCATTATCCTTGAGGAAACACATACATAATGACGTCGACAAATTTTTTTTTTGTCAAATTTAGATAATTTTGTACATGGAAAAAGATAATTGCCATTTTCGCCACCCTAATCATTCATTCTAAAAATTACCGGTAAATACCGGTTAACCGGTTATTTACATTTTTATTTACCGATTTACCGGTTATTAAAACTTCCAGTAATTTGCAATCCCTAGTGTGTAAATATAAAGATAGTGTAAGTGAACCTCTAGAAGTTTTACATGGCGTACCCCAGGGATCTGTGCTTGGACCAATATTGTTCATATTGTATTTGAACGATATTGTAACATATATAAAAAATCGCATTGCAAATGTAGAAATACAAATGTTCGCAGATGATACCTTGATTTATGTAACTGGTGAGGATATTGATGTTATAATTGAAACTCTTAATGAAGCTTTAGGGCATACATATAGATGGCTTACAAAAAATAATTTAACCCTCAATACAGAAAAATCAAAGGTTATGCTATTGAGTAATCAGTATTCCCCAATAAATACCTGTAATAGAAATGTAGAAATAAATAAACAAAAAATTGAGATAGTTACAGAGTTTAAGTATCTTGGAATTATTATAGATCAGCATTTAACTTTTTCTAGTCATGCCAATTATGTAACAAAAAAAGTTTCCAAGAAAGTTTATTTCCTATGTAGAATATTATTTCTTAAGTGAATGGTCAAAATTATTGGTATATAAGACAATTATAGCCCCTCA
The DNA here is from genome assembly GCA_936432065.2 of Rutpela maculata. Lineage (NCBI taxonomy): Eukaryota > Metazoa > Arthropoda > Insecta > Coleoptera > Cerambycidae > Rutpela > Rutpela maculata. Next base: position 97,410,863 of record OW386285.2, on the reverse strand, counting down.
TTTTGTTTATTGCCCTACTATATTATTTATGCTTAACAATAGTGAATTTTATAACCTGCAGAAAATACAAAATAAAGCTCTAAGATCCATATTAAATTGTAATTCATACACAAGTATATGTTTCATGTTAGATCAAGTCGAATTATTATCCGTTAAACAAATTATTATGTTAAATGTATTTATATTTTTGTTTAAGCTACTAAACAATATGTTACCTACATATCTACTCAATTATTGTTCGTTTGTTAATGATATTCATGATCATAACACACGTAACAATCAAAACTTCTATGTAGAAAGAGTGAATACAAACTATGAACAAAATCACTTGTTTAATAAAGGTTTACGATATTATAATGATTTGCCCCAAGAAATAAAAAATTCCTGCAATATTGTTATTTTCAAAAGTAAATGTACGGAATACGTAAAGGAAAAGTGGCCAATATAACAGAATTGTATTTTTACATCTGACTTGTGTATTATATGTGTTGAATGACTTTGTTACACTGTGTGTTATTATTTTATCATATACATTTCTTGTACTGTTCTTATTTATTTTTACTTTTTGTACTATTTTGTACCATCTTTTACTATTTTGTATTATTTAGCAGAGCTAATAAAGATATACTTTACTTTACTTTAACTGGTTTCATTCTTATCTCGCTAATAGAAAACAAAAAGTTTCAGTACATATAAATGGAAAAGAATATCAGTCTGAATGGAAATCAATTAGCATAGGAGTGCCACAAGGCAGCATACTAGGCCCTTTACTGTTTCTCATATATATAAATGACCTCTCATGTACTTTAACTAGCAATTCCCTCTTTCTGACTAATTATGCAGACGACACAAACATCCTGATAATGGGAAAAAATAGTACAGAAATACAAAACACCTTTAACACCGAATTACAGAAAATTACCAACTGGTTTACCCAAAATAAGCTTATGCTAAATAAAGACAAAACAAATTATGTAACTTTTAGTAACTCTCGTAGTAAGAATGACGGCCTAAACTTAGTGGATCTGGAAAATCATGAGATTGAATGCACAAAATCCGTAAAATTTCTGGGTGTAACTATAGATTTACATATGAACTGGAACGAACATGCTAAAGATGTTTCCATCAAACTAAGCCGAGCCTGCTACTCTCTGAGAGAACTGAACAAAATAATTAACAGAGAAACTTTACTTACGGCCTACTATGCAAATTTCCACTCTGTTATGAAATATGGTATTATTTTCTGGGGTGGTACACATGCACAAAATGTCTTTATAATTCAGAAAAGGGCAGTTCGAATCATCTCCGGACTGGGCCATAGAGACTCTTGCAGAGGAGCATTTAGAAAATTAGGTCTATTAACTCTTGCCAGTGTTTATATATATGAATGTTTGTGCTTTATACAGAGCAACAAGACACTTTTTTCAAGTGCATTAAATGATCATCTATATAATACCAGACAGAAAGATAACTTAAATTATCCCGTACATAATACAAACTTATTGGAAAGAGGTAGTTATTATCAATGTATTAAGTACTTCCGAATGTTACCTGACAATGTAAAAAATATTTCAAATATTAATAGATTTAAAAAGGTGATCAAAGTACACTTAGTAGCTGCTGAACCATATCATGCAAATGATATCACTGCTAATATTTTTAAATAAATGAGTTTGCAAAAGGACTTACGGTGCTCATTTCTTTTTATTTATTAAATGTAAAATATATTTGTAAAATGTCCTTTTTTTTGTTATATCTACATATTGTTATTGTCGATATACACTTTATGTTTTACCTCTAAACTTTGACTTGTATTATACAAAATGTTTCTCATGTTTTTTCTTTGGAACAGATTGTCAATAATACTAAATAAATCTATCTATCTATCTATTCTTTAAATAAATAGTGCCTCTATACAAATTTTTTTATTATTTATTTAACCTATTTATTTAAAGAATAACTTTTCTTTTTTCTTCCTCATTTAGTACTTGGATGTTCTTTAAGTCGAATGACTACTAGTAAACCTAACCGACTTTTATACAGGGCCAGTTGAAAAGTGAGAAATTTTAAATTCAACTATTGAATAACAAACACCCTATATGAGGTATCGAGCTAAAATTTTGTATAGACAACTGCGAATTGAATACGCTATCCAATTTGTCAATAAAAAATTGCCTAATAGTCGATCTCGAAATTTCGACCCATTTAGAGGAGCTTAGTAGGCCTTGAAAATATGCATATTACAAATTTTTCAAAACAGTTAAATAAAGCTCATCAAGTACTATATCTCAAAAAAAATTTTTTTTTAAATCGGTCAACACGTTCCAAAATAACGGGGTGTTGCTGCGGTATTACATAGCACACACTGTTTATATAGCGATGATAAACATATTAAACAAGTAATGGAATTTGCGTATCGTTCGTAGGGATTAAATAATTGTGTTAATATTGAGCAACTACTACTACTGTGTTGTTACAGCCAATTTGAATTCCTGTCAAGCTTATATGATAAACATATTAAACAAACAATAAGGTAGGAATTTGCGTACCGTTAGAAGGAATTAACATGTTGAGCCCCGCTGTATAAAAATTTTTTTGGTTCATTCAAACCGGATCTTGATTTTCTTATTACATGTTAATATTTGTAACAGTGCTTACTTCTAAGTTTTTAAATTTCGAAAAAAATCATTTTTTTCGTTATTTTTGAGAAAAAAAATGAAGCCTTGCGGACTGGAAAAGGAAATTGTTTCTTGTGGACAGAGTGTATTACCTCATAACAATCTTGTTTTTTCTGGTTTCAACTCGAATATGTACCGCTGACGCTTGATTGACTTTATATCATCATTCGTCAGTACTCTCTTAGCTGTTCTCGTGAGCTGTTCAGTATGAGTTCGTATGAAAAAAAAGTTATGTTAAAATTGGCAGTAAATTAAAAAATGGGAAAAAACGGTTTTTTTTCATTTTACCCTCCCAGAAAAAAAAAACATTTATGGGAAAATTCCCGATGAGGGAAAAAACCCATTGCCATCTCTGTAAAAATCTAAACCAAAACCTTGGCCACCTATAAATAAGAAAGAGATAGAGACATTTTTTGGGATTATTATTTTTTGGGTCTATTAAAAGCACCGCAACTAAGAGACTATTGGAGTAAAAATTATTTGTTTGAAAATAATATTAAAAAAATTATGACTAGAGGCCGGTTTAAGCAATTAATTTCAATGCTTCATTTTAATGACAACGAAACTGCTTTCAAACAAGGTGATGAAGAATTCAATAGGCTTCATAAAATAACCTGATACAAAACTCACTGAAAGATTTTAATATATTGTGAACTATGGAAAAAATATTTCTATAGATGGTCCCGTGGACGTCTAAAATTCAAACAATATATAAAAAAGAAAAAGAACAAATTCGGAATAAAACTTTATAAACTGTGTATAGAAAATGGATATACTTACAATCTAAAAGTTTATTAAGGAAAAGATACGACAAAGGAAAATAAAAATTCATCGTTCAATGTTGTAATGCATCTTTTACACGGTCTGTTAGATAGTGGTAGAACACTTTTTACAGACAATTATTACACAAGTGTAACTCTTGCACATGAATTACTAAAACGTCGTACACCCTTAGTTGGAACAAGAAGATCAAATAGAAAACTAAACTGTCCTGAAGTTGTAAAATAAAAACTAAAGAAAAACGAAATGTTTGCTCTACAACGTAATACTGGTATTGTAATGATGAAGTGGCTTTATATCAGAGATGTCCTCAAGGGCGGATTTACGGGGGGGAGCAATTATCCCCCATGAATTACAAAGATAACGGATTTTGTTATTTAATTAATGTATTTTACTAAGTTTGAATTAAAATTTGTACTGTTTTTAATTAGTTGTTTTCCAAATATGATTTTGTTTTTATACTTTATGTATGTTTCATTTGATAAACTGTATATACTTTTCATAATAAGTTTGTAGCTTCTCTCATTTTAAATAATATTGAAAACTGTTTTCCCAAAATCCCGCAACCTACATTTACGAAAAACAAACCAGTAAAAAATACATCTACTCATCTACTCTCCTACTGCTTTAAAAAATAATAAAATAAACGCTTATTAAAAAGAAAATGTTTTAAATTTGATTTATTGCTTAATTTTAACGCTGCATTTATTAAAAAACCGTATCCATCCGGGAGTTTACCCACCCCCCATGACAGAAAGCTAAATCCGCCATTAGATGTCCTTATTCTAACAGCCAAACAAACAATACAGATGAAAGAAAAACAGTTTGTCAAAGAGGTAAAGATATCGAAAAACCACTTGCAGTTGTGGATTATAACGAATCAAAAGCATTTATTGATTTATCAGACCAGATGAGGTGCAAAGTGGTACCGAAAATTAGCAATGGAACTTCTGTTTGGTACTGCAATGGTAAACGCTTTTGTCGCATATAAGCAGGTTACCCAAAACAAGATATCAATAACAGAATTGAAAAAGCAAGTGGCTCTAAAGTTACTTGGTATTGATAATATAACCCATACAGATTTGCAAGATAATCATGATCCAGAATCTCATATTTTGACAGAATCAAAGAAAAATAGGTGTGTGGTGTGTTACGCAAAAATGAAGGAATATTGTGGCAGAAAAGAAGCCCAAAGCAAGAGTCGTCTAGATCCAAATACCAGTGTAATATTTGTAAAAAAAATTATTGCATATCTTGTTTTTTTGAACAACATAAGGCCCATAAACTGAAATGTATTCTTTAATAAAATGAAATTTTTATTTAGCATTTCTACTTTTTTGATGTAAGTACTATCAGTAAATGTTTTAGCTTCTGAAAACTGTCTATTATTTGAGAAATATAATCATTTTTTTTACATTTTTTAAGTTTCACAAATTTACATTGTGGTAAATTCCATATAAATATAGCTATACCCAACCCGCAACTAGGAGTGTTCTCGTTAGACCTTACTCTCTCTATTCCCGTTTATATTTCATTGCTAAGAGGCATCACATTAATCGCACGCGGTCCCAACAACACTAAACTGTGTGGCATTACGTTGATACCTCGCGGTTCCTAAAGTGTGTGGTAGAGACATTGCTTATACACTGAAAAAAGTACTCATGTGATTTTACATGCATCTTCATGTAAATCTGTGACCAGTGATAATGATTAGAATTTCACAGACTGGATGTAAAATTACCACTGTTGTCTATAAATTTACACGAGGGCTAGTAAATTTGCACTCAGTGTGGATAATTACATTGTAATTTAACAAGAGAGTTGTAAAATCACATTAGGATAGGAATAAATTTGCAAGTTATGTATATTTCCATGTGGCATGTATTTTTACATGCATTTGTCTGTAGCGATTTCTTATTACATGATTTTAACTGTAAAATTCCATGAATTCTAATATAATGAAGCTGTAATTTTACATGCACTTTTTTCAGTGTATGCCACCCGGGGCTCAACGTGTCAATTAATTATTTTAATATTGAGGAACTACTGTATTGTTACAGCCAATTTGAATCTCTGCCAAACAAGAAGTATTCCAGTATACCAAATTTTCCCTAGACATTCGAAAATATGTTTTTTTGATCCCTACTTGAAATATGTTATACAAACAAGCATTCATTATATCCAGAAATTAAAATAAGCGATTTGAATTGTGAGCTGATAAGTTTGGATTTTGATAAAAAAAATTGCCATACAAAATACAGGCTGAACTAAACTTAACCTAGCACTTACAATAAATATTTTCCATAAACAATACCCCGAAAATATATAGCCAAGAAAATTAAAGTATATTCCTTTCCACGTTCTTGACCATTCTATTCTTTCTAACATATTTCGATTTTCATGTACTTCTAAAAATAGTGTTCTGCTTAATTCTTCAAGTCCCTCTATCTCCAATCTTAGTTGAGACAAGTCTAAAATTGAAGAAAGATATTGTTAGTAAAACAAGCTTCAAGGATTTATAAAAAGTTCACAATTGTTTAGTAAATCCATCAAATATGTATTTAGCCCAGTAACTTTGTACTTATGCATTAATGGAAAGAAACAATTCGTAATTTTAAAAAAATTAAATCTCTTAATTTTTTTATATAATGTTATATGTTAGTAAACACCCTGTATTGTGAGTTTGGAAATTATAACACAAGGGTAATACCAAACACTAATTTATTAACTTACATACTTATTACAACAAATAATTACTTCACTAATATAACACTGAGTACTATAATTCAATATTTCAATCACTTTATCACTTTGCTTACTTCTTGATCTTACCTGACTCACTAACTGAACTGAACTGTACTGTCCGAGCGACGACTCGCTCTCTATATATATTCCTAGGTAATTGGTTCTGGTTCTACCACATTCTACAATATTTCAGAGAGATGCCAGTAGTTTCTAGATAATTTCTAAATGTCAGCATCGCTTGCCATCTCTGGAACGATTACCGAACTAACTAACTAACTTTAGTTTTCTGTTACTTATACATGGAACTTAGAGGGAATTCTTATAGTTGGGATACAAGGCTCTAACAATAATTATTTTGTTCATACAGTCTCCCCCAAAAACGTCAGTCACTGGACATGCTGGTTGTACTCTTTGAATTCAATTTTTGCAATTGTCTATTGTGATTATCGTCGATTTTGATTTGTGTTTCTGATTACGAGATTTTGGGCAAATTAATGAGTCAGTGAAGATCTCTTTAAGAGAATCCCAACTAGCATCAAAATAACATTAACTGATATGGGAATCATTACATAACGGCCACTAAATTTACGACTTAAAGGTATAAAAAACTTCATCTGACAAATCTACAGTTGCTGCCTTGTAGTTTCTCCCACTAATGATTATTTTATAGTTACGTTATTTCTACGTAGCATTTCCGGTACATGGAGACGTTGGGACGACCTTTGAGTTTTTAGAACTTGAAGGTGGCAAACAACGATGGTATCAGAGAAATATGTCGCCGAAATATGACTTCAAAGTTGCAATTGCTTTCAAGTAGCTTTGGTAGTTGACACAATTTTCTGGGAACCTTCATTATTTGTTTAAAGCCGTGGAAACTGTAAGTAATATGTATTAGTGTTATTAACTTTACTGCTATCTGCAGAACCGAACTTCTCTGTGCCGGCTACTACAAAGTGCCTGTCACATTTTAAATTCACCATGAAATAAACTTCCCCATTTAGTTCCCTATGTTGACTATACATAAGAAATGTATATTTTGACACAACAAACCCAACCCATATATATAAATTTATTACTTTACACCTACTTTTTTTCTAGATTTTATATAAAACTGTACATACAACAAATCAAAACTCTGATAGATCTGTAAATGTGAAGTTAATTAGATAATAGACAGAAGTTAAAATTAGGGGCACATTTAGTTTAGACACGGGCGTACAGCGAGGCATTCAGAATCAACGTTGGGGAAAAATGTAACTTTGAAGTGGCAGCGGGAACTTTGAACAGGCAACTTGTGCTAGTCATAACTTTGCTGTGAGTTTAAGGTGACGTTACAGTCTCTGCAATTGCTTTCAAGTAGCTTTGGTAGTTGATACAATTTTCTGGGAACCTTCATTATTTGTTTAAAGCCGTGGAAACTGTAAGTAATATGTATTAGTGTTATTAACTTTACTGCTATCTGCAGAACCGAACTTCTCTGTGCCGGCTACTACAAAGTGCCTGTCACATTTTAAATTCACCATGAAATAAACTTCCCCATTTAGTTCCCTATGTTAACTATACATAAGAAATGTATATTTTGACACAACAAACCCAACCCATATATATACATTTATTACTTTACACCTACTTTTTTTCTAGATTTTAAATAAAACTGTACATACAACAAATCAAAACTCTGATAGATCTGTAAATGTGAAGTTAATTAGATAATAGACAGAAGTTAAAATTAGGGGCACATTTAGTTTAGACACGGGCGTACAGCGAGGCATTCAGAATCAACGTTGGGGAAAAATGTAACTTTGAAGTGGCAGCGGGAACTTTGAACAGGCAACTTGTGCTAGTCATAACTTTGCTGTGAGTTTAAGGTGACGTTACAGTCTCTGCAATTGCTTTCAAGTAGCTTTGGTAGTTGATACAATTTTCTGGGAACCTTCATTATTTGTTTAAAGCCATGGAAACTGTAAGTAATATGTATTAGTGTTATTAACTTTACTGCTATCTGCAGAACCGAACTTCTCTGTGCCGGCTACTACAAAGTGCCTGTCACATTTTAAATTCACCATGAAATAAACTTCCCCATTTAGTTCCCTATGTTGACTATACATAAGAAATGTATATTTTGACACAACAAACCCACCCCATATATATAAATTTATTACTTTACACCTACTTTTTTTCTAGATTTTAAATAAAACTGTACATACAACAAATCAAAACTCTGATAGATCTGTAAATGTGAAGTTAATTAGATAATAGACAGAAGTTAAAATTAGGGGCACATTTAGTTTAGACACGGGCGTACAGCGAGGCATTCAGAATCAACGTTGGGGAAAAATGTAACTTTGAAGTGGCAGCAGGAACTTTGAACAGGCAACTTGTGCTAGTCATAACTTTGCTGTGAGTTTAAGGTGACGTTACAGTCTTAGTCGGTGCTTTGTATTAAATATAACATTAAAGTTACATATTTGCAGTTCCCGTCACTATTATTAAGTACAATTACTTTTAAGTCGTATTTTTTTAATGAAAACAACTTCTAAGTGATTCTTTCTGAAATGTTTCACAAAAATAAAATTGCATTCTTTTTAATTTTGACAGTAAGGTCCAGTACGTTCATCTATAGATAGTGATCCCAACTAGCACAATTAGTTGCTGGAACGTAGCAACGACTATTGTAGGTACTTTAAAGTGTTCTGTCACTAGTCACAAGAGCATAACAGGAACGTTCCCATTACGTGAGTTACGACCAAAATGGGGAATATTCTTTCAGAAACTCAGAAACTCAAGAAACTTAATAGATTACTAGAATAGTATAATATTAGAAGGCAAAACTTGTACAATTTCCCAACGGCTAAGCTTCAAAATTAAAACGAATGCAAGTTTATTGTCAAACATAATGGTAAAACGTCCAAATCTCCCACGCACCAAATCATTATTTGGAAGACAGCAAGTTGTGTCAATCCAGTGCTTCCCAACCCTAAAGATTTTGGTTGGGTTTCGAAGGAAAATATATTAGTACAAAGACTTATGTCAAAAAGTGTCCGTCCAAATGTAACGCCTGGAAACATATTTTGTAAATGCAAGCAATTCCAAAATTGCATTGGAAACTGCAGTTGTGCTAAGGCCGGTTTGGCGTGCATAATAGGTTGTTTTTTGAAGGCCGATGTCAAAGGTGTTACTTTAACCTTAACTTATACTACAGTATTATTACAATACACTTAATTATAGCATTATAACATCAATCATAGGTATAACGACTTATCTATAATTCTCCAATTTTAGTTATATCATATGTATTATGTACACAGAATTTACAATACATACAACCATTATTGTCAAGACGAAAAATATTTTAATTTCATTTTAGTTGTTTCTAAATTAAATACAGATAATTTGTTTTGTTTCTAAGCATTATTTATGATCCGTACGAACTTTCATATTAAAGACGTTACAAAAATGTAAAAAAATTAATAAAATAATGTACAGTGCCCGTCACAATAATCTTGCCAACCTACATTTTTCGAAATTCTCTACATTTCCTCCTGATGTATATTATTAGATTTTTTTTGTTTATTTTGTTAATTGTCCTCTGGTGTATAAGAATAAAATGTCAATTGTGTTGTGGTAAAGGATGGCGGATTTATATAACTGATAAATCAAATAAAACTTGCCATAGGTGGCAAAATTATTGTGACGAGCACTGTACGTAATAATAAATACTTTTATTATAACAGCAGTGCCTCGAAATCATGTGTAAATAGCCTACAGAGACAAGACCCGCACGCGGCAGACCAAAACAATGCGCTTCATTTTAAAAAAAATGATATCTCCTAAATTATTCAGTGAATTAAAAAATTGTTTTAATAAAAAATGTTCATTGGTCTATTCTACCTATTTCGTCTTGAATTACTACACATCTATCTGCAATAATAACAAAAGTACCTCGATGCCGAAAATTACACTACACTTTCCGAGCACATATTGTGTAAACAATTTATAGTGTTATTTATAATGAAAATAATGTCTCTTTATTACCCTTGTGTGAAACTACAAACATTAAGCTTTCAATTGATATAAGAATTATTAAAAAATCTTTATAAATAAGCTCGTAAATGCAATGTAAACGAAAAATAATGAAATATTTAAGTTCCAATTTTTTTTCGAAATTATTATTTTTTTTTGCAATTTCGCAATCTTGGCCGACATCATGCCCTCTGGAATCGGATTCGGTATAAAATTCTGGATAATATCCACATTTTTTAAATTTTATACCCGCGAGTTCAGGGTTCGGCATTTTAGACGCGTCTTTTTGGATGCTAGATTCCTTACTACTACTTATATTGTAATATACATATTTTAAGTACTTTGTCCTAACAAAATAATACTATTTGTGTAGGCAGGAAATCTAACCTTATATTACCACTCTATTTCATTAATCATCAATATTGAAAAATTAGTTGAGTGGATTTTTAAATGTTGGCCTGAAACCAGTATGTGACCACACGCTAAAGATGCGATACAAATATTAAAAATAAAAATAAACCTAAAAAAAACTTATAATGGACTCATTTAGTGATATTTAATTTACAATTTATTTTTGCATTTTCCGTAAGTATTTAACCCTTTAAGTATAGAGGGTGGATCATTAATAATAGGCCATAGTTCAAGGGTAGATTCTTTGGACCAAAATATGAGGATATAGCCAAACATGTTTTAGTAAATTGTTGCTGTGGAAAAAGATACAGGGTGTCAAAATTTTAATTTTTTTTTCTTGTTTTTTGCAATATCTCAACTATCTCTTAACCGATCTTCTCCCAATTTGGTAAGGAAACATTTTTTAGGCTAATAATAACATTTTTATTTACTGATCGATTTTGTTCATCAATAGGGTTCTTCCCCTAGCTAACACTAACTTACTGTCCAAATTTCAGTACAATCAGATTTTCCTTTTTTGAGTTATCGTGCTTACAAGAAACGTGACGGATGGTCAGACATTTTGAAAGTTGTTTAGAATTCGAAATTTTTTCTCTACGAGCGATATTTACGATTTTAGAAATGTGCCGATCAAATACAATATACTCTTCGTTTTTGCGAAGAGTATAATAATACGAGCATTTCAAATTAATATACATGGCAATTTTATAAACACTGAAGGAATGCATGCAAATTTTTTCTTCTTTCAAGTGAGGTAAGTGATTAAAAGATAACAATTTTTATAAAAATATAGCATTTATTGTGTTGGTACAAAAGGTGGTATTCTGTGTGATAAAATAGTTATTAATTTATCATTATTTTTTTATACAATTTACACCATTTACATCAATCATAATCTGAATCATATTCTAGAACTGGTAATTCAGGATTTGTTGGTTCTTCTTCAGTGTCACTTTCATCATCCTGTTCATCCGATATTTCAGCCAGACAAATCGATTCATTTTCAGTTAGGTCTGCAACTCCAGGTGCCTCGCAATTATTGCAGTTGTTTCCGTGACAAAATTTACAAGTCTGAGAGCAATATACGCCATTCTTGCGACAACCAGAAGCTGCTCCGCATTCAGTTTGGCTGCCACACATTATAGCATCCATAAAAAATGGAATTTTCCATGGCACGTATTCAGTCTGGAACATGGAATTCTTAAATTTGGACCTCAAAATCATGATCAGCGACCAAAAAACCCTCTAGAGCACATTTTCGTGGAAAAACGTTAATATTTAATTTTTTTCTGAATATTTAAATTATTTCTGAAAAAATGGAATTTTCCATGGCATGTATTCCAGTCTGGAATTTGAAATTCTTAAATTTGGACCTCAAAATCATGATCAGCGACAACAAAAAACCCCTAGAGCACATTTTCGTGGAAAAACGTTAATATTTAAATTTGTTCTGAAAAAATGGAATCTTCCATGGCACGTATTCCAGGCTGGAATATGGAATTGCTCAATTTGGACATTGGACTCGTGATCAGCGCCCTAAAAAACCTCCTAGGGCACACTTCTGCAGCACAATATTCATATTTAAATTTCCGCCCGAAAAAGTGGAATTTTTATCAAAAAATGGCACGAATTCCATACTGGAATTCCTCGAATTCGTGATCAGCGACCCAAAAAACCTCCTAAGAGCCCATTTCAGAGATGAAATATTAATTTTATAAATTTTGTTATGACAGATACTTTTTGGGGCACTTTAAACCCCCCTAACTTTCTAATTTTCGGAGGTAATGCAGGGGTCAATGCTGATGAATGTTCCTTGGGTCTAGGGAACACGTAAGAAAGGGAATTTTTCAAATCGGTGTTGGTCCACCACATTTCCACTTTTTTCTGGCTTATTTACTGGATTAATACTTAAGTGATAGTACCGGCCCTTAGACATAGAACAAGTTTTGCATTCTAATATTACGCTCTTAGTATTCTATTGGATTTCTGAGTTAGGAAAATGAACAAGAATTATGTAGGAACGAAATATAAGTATAATAAAATCAGTTGCAACACAAAGCAGGCAATGTTGATTTGAAAGAATGTGGTAGTTTCCTGCAAGTCACGACTTCCAAGCAATGACATCACAGCTACGTACCCACAATGATGGTGGAATGTAGCCAGACAAGTTCCGGAAAGTGGCCAGAAAATTGCGGTCACCCAAATGTTATTCCCCATTTTAGTTGTACGCACGTAATGGGAACATTCCTATTATGTTTGTGTGATTAGTGGCAAAACAGTGTAAAGTGCCTAAAGATAGTCGTCACTATATTCCTGCAACTAATTTTGTTAGTTGGTATAACACCAGTATCAACCACTTTCAAACTATATGGGCAAAATGGGACAAATATTAACGATAAGTTGTAAACATAAGTGCAATTTGCTACTTACTTTCTTGATTTCTATTGCTACCAACTGAAGAAAGCATTCCCCACAGGCCCCTTTTATTTACTGAATCATTCACTTTTTCTAGAGATTGCCTTTTAGCAATTGCAATTCGTTTTTTCCTTATTAGAATCATATCCATAGTTTGCATTAATCTCTTTTCTACATTTGAAACATCAGAGTCTGATACTTCTCTAAAAGAAATGAGTCATTGCATTAATAATTTCTATTTAACATACACAATTTTCTAAGCCAAAATCACTGGGCGACAAAGACCAAATTATTTTGAACCTAACTGTTAACGAAATGTTAGGAATTTTATCTAATATAAATTATAATTAAAAATAAACTTTTTAAAAACAAGCTTTTAAAAAATAACTGGTCCGCCATCTTTGGGAGTCCGCCATATTGGATTTAGAATGACGTCACTTAGCTAACCATGCATTGTCATCTAAACTAAACGTGTATGCAAAAATTCAGCTCAATCGGTTGGGGATAACTGTTTTAAAATCCAGTTGCAAGATTTGACCCATACTAACGAGGCAAGTTAAATAAAAGCTTGTAAAAAGGAAAATGATTTTGTATTAAGTATAGTTTTATTAAAAATGGATTCACTTATAAACATTTAAATTTTTGTTAGATATCAGTGGCAAAAAAACTTTTTTATAAATTCCCTATTTCTGTATAGTTCAGTATTCAGAACACTATATTGGCGTTCCTTCTGAAAATTTTGCCAGAGTCGGTTGTGGATCAAAATGGGCAGTTCTTGCACTATTAAGGGTAATGTACTTGTGGCTGTTGATGGCACCTTTTGATAAGCAACTTTTCTTCCGACTTCAAAACAGTATGGCAGGAAACAGCCCGTTCTGGTCCACAACTACGATAAGGATTATATAGGTTTGCACCAATTTTGAGAACACGGTTCCAGAGACTGATATTTTTATTGAAATAACCTGCTTATATTGTCAGTAATACTAGGACGCACAGGAAGATTTTCTGAAGCGAAGTGTCTAATCACTTCATCAATGTATTGTTGCAAATAATCTGTTTGGTGTCTTGTTTCGTGGAAGGCAGACGACGTATCGATTTCTGTTTCGGAGAAAAATATAATGCAATAAATTTACCAAAATCTTTGTCTCCTTGTAGTGTGGTGGCTTAGCTAAAAGATCGTGACCTGCTGGATTAAAGCTCCAAATTTTGCACACTTCTTATATACCCTCAGTACTATCAATTTATCAATTCGGGGGGGGATTGCTCGATTTCAGTGTCCGCTATCTTGAAATACCACGCCATCTTTGTTTTCTTTGGACTGTACCACTGAACTCTACTATATAAATGGAAGGCCAGTATAGGTACATGCTCGTGAACAAAATTCGGTAATTACGGATTCAAAAAATGTAGACCATGCGTCGACGCAGTAGAGAAATTGATGTCTATGCTTGAACCAAACGGCTGTCTACGAGGAGTTATGCGCTGACGCAATCTTGTGTTTTATTTGTTTCCCATAGATTCCGTTGCGTAAGTCTTGGATTAGATGAAATTTCCAGAGTCGATGTCACTCATTTTATTCATTGTTTATTTCTGTCGTTTGTGTAAAGTTGTTATAAATTGATTATTTTGTGTAAACAATTAATTGAGACAATATATTGCAATCTTGTATGGTACTGATTTGCAAGAATCGGGGCAAAGTCCCGGGTTTTAAACAGTAACAATAAGACCGGCTTTGGCGTATTTTGTAGTGCGATTGCGCTCCTCCTGATGGTCGCCATACTTGCGCGAGGTTCAATTTCACGTAAAAATTAGTATGGATACTGACCTTCCATTTATATAGTAGAGTTCAGTGGACTGTACCTGCAAATTTTCTACTTTTATTAGGTTTTTAATAAATATCTCCCCAACTTCTGGGTTTGTACAAAAAGGATTTAATTTAAACTAAATTTGTTACAATTTGAGACCAGAGCCGCTTTTGTAACTTTAATATTTTGTGAGATACAAGCTTCCAAAGTTTTGGACATTTTTCAGGTTATTACGAAAATCTTTTTGTCGGTTTTGCTAAATATCTCCAATGCACTCAGTTTTACAGTAAACATTGTTTTATTAATGTTTGAGAAGAATAAATAGGCTACAATGTGAGTAAAGAAAGACATCGATACAATCACAATTTACTGAAATAATGTATTTGACCATGTTACAAACGTTTCAATAAAAAAATTACAGAATAACTTAAGAAAATAATCATACAAATTATATATATATATATATATATATAATGTTGTTATTACTATATTTATAATGTTGTTGTTTACTGTTCACAATGGTCTTTGCAATGACAAAGAGCTGTGCAGGCAAGTGCAGCTTTGTTACAAAAGCAATTCTCAGGACCAGTTTATCAATGTAGGGTTAAATTTGCGTGCTAGCTAGCCCTGAGCTAACCTTGGGGCAAAGTGAATGTTAAACTGGCATCCGTTTATCCACCACATTTTATGTGTGAATTAGGAAACCCTTGAATAACCGAAGGTTGGTAACGCTTTCTGCAGAGTTGCCAGAGTTAGTGTTTACCCCTGGGGCAAACTAACCTAACCCTGCATTGATAAACCGGCCCTTAGAGCACAGGGATTTAGCTTGCTTCCGGTATAGACATCCAAATTGGTTGCCAGGTCTCTTTGTTCCTTTTCCATCCAAAGTTAGCCGGAGTAGGTGCATTTTGGAGTGATTTCAAACTGGTTAACCAGATGCTAGATTGATAGATGCAGCGATTCGTGTGTTGAATGAGGGCATCCTGTGTGGGCGGTAGACTTTGCATCATCTTTACGTTTTTTTATTGTTTGAAGAGATCCTCTCTGAGCTTGTTGATGATGTCCAGTTCTGTTGTGCCATCGTACAGGATGCATGTGAATCATTCTATAAGTTCAAATGCCTTTGTTTTAGCATCTACTGGCTGAAATGGATGTTTTGCAGAGAAGATAAATCCTTCAGTGCCTGGAGAGTATGCTTTCCATGTCTTCCATGCTGATTTTTTCCCCTTACCAAAAAATATTGATGTAGTGTGTGAACCTGTGAAAGCATGCAAAAAGGGCAATGCTTGCGACATATTTTCTCCGAGCTCTTGGCAGATGGCGTTGATATGATAATATCGGACATGTTTACCCTTACCAAATGCAATCCAAAGTTGAATATTAGGTTTGTAAGTTTGTAGTTTAAAAAAGATGCCTACTTACAATAACATCTGTGTCAACTTTACTTATGAGGATGTTGGTTGCACCCTTTTGTAATGCATCCAATATATGAAGACACATTCTGGTATCAGCTTCTTGGTGGTCAGTTTCGGACATTGGTGCACTGCTATTTTTTGAAATAACAGATTTACCATAGGAGATGTATATTTCTTTACCTTCTTGTATGTCATAAGCTGCAGCTGCATCGCTTAGTAGGGTAAACAGTTCTGTCTTGTTCTCTGAATTCTTCAGGAATGTAACAAAGTTTTTGGAGAGTGTGGTTTCCCTTGTGACTTTTCTATGAAGAGTTGCTTGTATCTCGCAAAATATTAAAGTTACCAAAGCAGATCTAGTATAAAGTTGTAGGAAATTTAGTCTAGATTAAAATTGATTCGAATAGTGTTGCTGTAAACCCAACTGATTTTCGTAATAACCTGAAAAAAGTCCAAAAAATTGGAAGCTTGTATCTCGCAAAATATTAAAGTTACAAAATCGGCTCTGGTCTCAAATTGAAACAAATTTAGTTTAAATTAAATCCTTTTTGCTACAAACCCAGAAGTTGGGGAGATATTTAGATAAAAACCAAATAAAATTCGAAAATTTAGTTACAGTCCAAAGAAAACCAAGATAGCGTCGTATTTCAAGATGGCAGACACTGAAATCGGGTGTGAATTGATAGTATTGAGGGTATGTAAGAACTCTGCAAAATCTGCCTTAATCCAGCAGGTCACGATTCTGCCTAGTATTTGCTCTAAGCCACCACACTATTGTATATCAAAATTTTTATCACTGGGCGACTAATTCTTACAAGTGGGCGACATTTGTGTGGAATTAAGAATATGATTTTGCAGAGTGAGAGGGAAATATGCGTTTATTTTTGGTTTATCATAAATCATTAAAAAACTAAACATAGTATACTTAATCTTGTCAATGAAAATAGTTTCTAATTTCAATATTAGAGTATGGCATTTAACTATATACAAAATGTATGATAAAAACTGTATATGGTTGTATTCCTTAGAGCAATGGGAAGTATCTGAAACCATTTTAAAAATTATACCATTTATGATTTTTTAAATATTTATAATAAACCGATAATAAACGCATATTTCCCTCTCACTCTGCAAAATCCTATCCTTAAGGTTTAAGTATATTATATTCAAACACATTCTTTGAAAATCAGTCAAATGAAACCATTTTAAAAAGCACACATTCATTCTCTTCTTAGGATATTTATCTTAGCAATTTTAAAATATACCTCATAAAATAAGCCATTGAAGTATACGGGTAGTTTACAGCACCAAATCCTGATAAAAGTGCCATAACTGTGACACCGATAACTCCAATTCGAGATACTAATTGTTCCATGCTTAAAACTCCTTGCTTTGGATTCATGATTGGAAATGGATCACCAATTTTCCAAAAAATTATTATAAATGATATCCATACTAGTACTGTTAACTGCTTAACATAATCTGGCTTAACTAAAGCAAAATAAAATTATTATTGTATTTGACTAAAATAATGGTCTGTGATTACTGATTGCATCTAGAAATTACATAATAATATAATAAGGTAACCAAAATATATGATTTGATTAGGTTATTATAAGGTGGATGATTAAAAATAATGGTAAAAATGTTGATATATTATTTATTATGGAGAAGTTACTAAAAATAATTTCCAGATGGGCATATATTACTTTACTTACCATATCTTATGTTACTTATACAATAGTAGGCAATATAAAATGGGTTTAATACTATTACGACAAAAAGAAGTAAATACAACATTAGATACCAGTAAAAGTATCTAGAGCTGAAAATAAAAATAAGATTTTTAACATAAATATTCTACAAAAAAGTACAAAATATTTTGGGTAATATCTTGCTTAGCTTACCTGGAATCAAGAAGTCCTAATATTTCAAAAATAATTAATTCGAACATAGTACATGATAACGTAAGAGTAATGGAAAAAATAAGTTGTACCATGATGTGTCTGACTTCATAATCTTTAAAGAGTTGCTTCATAAAAAATAACCATGCACCAACAAAAAACGCTACCTGAAATTACAATATTTTGATTTTTTTGGTAAATTAACTTTTTAAATAATATATTACTTGGGAAACTAATATAACAATTGTGTCTTGTAAAAATGTCATCTTTATGTTTTGTATTTAACATCACAATTTAATAATAAAAATAATTCGTTGTAAAGTAAATATTTATTTATCGTGTCTATTCCATTGTTGATAGAACACATCATCTACCAGTGTTGCGAGCAGGTCTCGTTTTTTCGTACTAGATGTCGTTGTAAATTCGTAATAGATTTCAACTTTTCGTAATCACATACCTAGAGGAGAGTAGGAGAACGCCACGGGCGAAATTTATTTTGAAGGTCATCGTGAGTTTTTAGAGTATCTTCATGTAATGTATACTTATTACATCGAAATGAATAAATTGAATATATTTTAATGTTTCTATAGTGGCTCCACCTGTCATTGAATGGCGAAAATTTTGATTATAAAGTCAAATAGAGGCTTTCTTCTTCTTCCTGTATAAAATTACCGTTAACATGTCATGACTTTTAAGAGTCTTTAGCGATTTCGTTTCACTGTCAACACCGACTACCAGTTCTGCTGGTAGCATTCATCGGTATAAATATATAACGACATAACAAAAAAAAAGTAATAGATGTTCGTTGCGGCGTAATAGCGTAATAGGGAGCGTTTAATAGTAATAGATCTATTACAAAAGTAATAGTGCTCGCAACACTGTCATCTACCGATAAAGTAAGGTTAAATTTTGACGTTTATCATTTATGTCAATTCTTTCTGCATCTTCTTCTTAATACTCTATATCACTCACGTATCACTGAACTATTGTGGCTTGTGGCGAATCAGACACATGCACTCTGTGAGGGTATAAACAAATTCATCAATGAAAACGATTTAGTCCAGACAAATGAATATATTGTAGAATGCATGGAATATGCGAGACTATTTGACTTCAGAACTTTGTTAGGAGTAGTTAGTAGGTAAACATACTAAAAGTCACCGCCCCTGGGAGGTGAGCTTACGGTGGGAGGGAGGGGGGAAGGTACCATTTTTGGATTTTTCGTTTATATCTCGGAAACGGTGGACTCTAGAAAAATATGTTCTAAATAAAAATGAAAGCTAATTAAATTTCCTATAAAATTGTTTCCATACATATTTGTCGAATTTCCAACGGTTTTCGAGATAGACGTTATTGAAAATCGATAATTTTCGAAAAAATTATTTTTGAGGTGTATATCAAATTGAAGGAAATTTAATGCTTTACAACTTCGTTTCTGACAATTTTTCTGAGAAATGATCGTGGGAGGCACTAGAAGCAAATGTTTGACAAAAAGAGTTAGGTAAAAATGATTATTTCGAAAAGTATCGATGTTCAATAACGTATATCTCGAAAACCGTTGGAAATTCGACAAATATGTATGGAAACAATTTTATAGGAAATTTAATTAGCTTTCATTTTTATTTAGAGCATATTTTTTCTAGAGTCCAGCATTTCCGAGATATAATCGAAAAACCCAAAAATGGAACCTTCTCCCCCTCCTCCCACTGTAAGCTCACCTCCCAGGGGCGGGGACTTTTAGTACGTTTACCTCCTAACCACTCCTAACGAAGTCCTGAAGTCAAAAAGTCTCGCATATTCCATGTACTCTACACCCTTCTTTTGAGCACTCATTGACTGGATTAATTACTGTAATAGTTATTTAACAAACAAGTGTATTTATAACAGCGATTAAAAATCGAGATATTAATGATCGAGATTACCCAGGTAGCAAAGGCACGTGAAAATGACGTGAAAAATGGTCAGGAGTGACGAGAAATGACGAGTTAGATGACGTAAATGAAACGTGAAAATGACTTCCTAATGTCTCAGACGAATGACGTCTTATGCTAGATGTTAATTTGACGTCTTTTTCAGGTTATATTTGGCAATCCCCCCACAGGTTTTTAGTAATAGAAACATATAAAACTACATACTAGTTAGTAGTCTACTTGATAAAAATAAAGTAATTAATGCATAAATAAGTTTTGTCCTATGAATTTGTTTGTTAGCCATCCGTATATTTTATTTACATTATTAACACATCTAATATTGTTTACCATCACTCCAATTTTTTCTCACAAGGGTTGCCTGCAAATTATAATGTTTATTAAGTTATTAAATTCATTTTTACTTACCTTTGCCAATTGCGGTGGGTAGGGGGTCGAACCTACATATCTGCGTTGTCCGTATTACAGTATTGACGCTTCTACCAACTGAGCTATCTTAGTGACCGTTATTTCGGATGCTAAAAGCAGTATTTATGATGATGTGTATGAAGTCTTTATTACGTGAAATTGAATTTCTACCCTTATTTAAAATATATGAAAATCTTTCAGGTTCTCTTTTTTTTCTATTTTTTTACGTGTTCCCAAACCTGAATTTTTCGAGTTACTATTATTTTTATTTATTTATAATTATTAAGAAGAACTTATTTAATTTAATTAAACTGTCACCAGTGTCACCTGAGAAGTACGAGTAGTTGTTGAACAACGTAATTATTACATTAATTCAGTGGCGGTTCGTTAAAAAAAATGTTTTCTCCAGATCTCTAAATTGAATAGCAGAGAGGGAGAAATCCGAAAAAAAATTTTCCTCATCTCAAATTTGATGAGTGGTGGGGGAAGTCAGGAGTCAACTTTTTTAAGAATTTAAGTTTTAAGTTGAAGTACTTATACAAACCTGGGAAACGTGTTGGAGAAAAAACGGTCAGGTATAATATATCATATACAACATAAATAGAATATTTAATGGTCTAAAACGGACCTAAAATTGAAAAGAAGTATATTCGTACATCGGTTTTATAAGCAATTATTACCTTGAAAAAAACAACTAAAAGTTTTTTCGCAATTATTTTAACAAAAAAAAAAGA
This sequence comes from Rutpela maculata, assembly GCA_936432065.2. NCBI lineage: Eukaryota > Metazoa > Arthropoda > Insecta > Coleoptera > Cerambycidae > Rutpela > Rutpela maculata. The sequence continues at coordinate 97,389,620 of OW386285.2, read as the reverse complement.
CAGAGTGAGCACGGATCGAACTGCAGACCTCTTGACTCGCCGCGTAATGTTTAACTCACTCAACCACTGACTTCTGTTTGAATACTTGCTTAAAGATTTTATAGTAGAACACGCAACGGCCAGATTTTGCTTTTTAATGCATTTTAATCTAATTTTATTATTAAAAGAACTCGATATCTTTAAAACTGCCGAATCTTTGCAAACTCTTTCGAATATAAATTATTTTGGATATTGTTAAAAAACATTATCCTCGAATAAAAACGCCAATACTTTATCCCTCACGACACGGTTTTTTTTTAAACTTTATACACTCTGCTAACGTAACAAAATGCCAAAATGCCATCAGCTAGTTTTAAAGTTTATAATCCGATAAAATATAAATAAATTTAACACCGAAAAAAGACGACAATATGACGTGATGTGTAGCACGACATTTTGATGTCATTTATAAGACGTCATTATGTCGTCGATTTTTAGTGCACTGACGTCTTTTTGACCAGAATCACCAGATTTTGACGTCATTATAACGTACCCTTGCTACCTGGGTAGTTAGTAATCGCCTTTTATTGTACGAGTTAGTTACAACATTTTTCCGTCGACTGTATTTTCAATAAAATCGATGCACGCGATGACTGCATAAAATTTGCGTTTCTGGCATATTCATGGTAATTACATTCATATATATAATTGGCATGCATTTTAAAAACGTTGCACCTGACTGGTCACGTACCGCTAGTCTATAACAGCGATGCCAACATGTTATATCCCAGGCCCCATATATGTAACAATTTCCGAGATTATTACGAACAATTTATAGTCTAGGTGCCCGCGTATATAAATGCAATTTATAGATATCCTTGTATAACTTTTTGTGCGGCATAATTGCGCCTAGTCTATCACTTTTTTCCTCTGCGAAAATTTTCGCAAACGCGGCGTTCCATAGTGTGAAATTAATGAGTTTTCATTTTCAAAATTCCACTCCACGCTCAATTTTTGATCAATTTGGATGAAACTAGGTGCAAAATGTTTGTAAAAGCTAGCTTTTTATCAGATAACTGCGGGTTTTACAATTAAAATTAAGGTATTATGTACCAACTGTCAGATGCCAAAACCCCGTGAAAATTATAAAAATTTTAAAATTTATATAATTTTTGAACTGTAAGCTTTTTTAAACGGATTTTTATGACATATGAAAGTTTTTTGGGTCGCTGATTAAGAATTTCGGGGTCGAATAGACTGGAAATGTGTGCAGCACTCTTAAATTATCAAAAAACACCCCTTTTAATCACCTGTTTAAGTCTTAAATTATCACATAAACATATTTTTTGACTAGTAATTTGAAAATTCATTAGGTTTAATTGTAATTTAGCAAAATTTTAATATAAGGGTTAATAATTACAAGCGGTAAAAACTATCCCTAAATAAAAAAAAAAAATGAAAATTGCATGATATAATTTTTTAAAACTTTTTGCCCTTAAACCAATTAACGGATAAAATTTTGACGCATTTTCACTGAAAAAAAATTTATTCGCCTCCTTAGCACATTCCCGGACAGTAACTGCTAGAGCAGTAAATTTCAGATGATGTAGGACACTACTGCTACAGCAGTGCATATTTGAGAGACCAGAAAACACACTACTGTTGTAGCAGTACATTTTTAGGTAAGAATAAGTGAAGTTGCCTATTTACTGTCCCACAGCAGCATTATGCAATTTTGGGCACTGTCCTCTTAGGTCTTGTAAATGCCTCATTGGTAACAAGTCATTTTCGAACTACGTGGGTATATCGCAGGGCAGCTACTGCATATGCAGTAATATCACAGCATAGAAAGATCTATGCTGTGGTAATATTGCCATTGTGATTTATGAGCCAGGACCGTTCCTAGATGTTTGTGCCAAATGATGTGAAAAAATTTTCATAAAAATCGCACCAGTACTTACTTCCAAAGTGTGTTTCTGAGTTCCTCCGCAATTTCAGTACTGTCCGCGAATGTGTTAGAGTGTAACTACACTTAAATAACAATTAACTTGAAAAATAAGTTAAAGAACGGGTTTTCAGTATTATTTTATGATTTTTCAAAATTTTTAGAAACAGAATTTCACCCTACCAAGGGTTGAAACCACCTTTAGTTGAGCGTAAACATTTTTGGGAAGGGTAACTAGGGAGGGTTAAAGCTACCCTAAATAAAAAAATGGAAAAACATGATATAATTTTCCTTCCACATTCAGTGGAAGTATAGTAACGACAAAAAAATTTTTAAAAAGTTTTATTGTTCAAATAGGCTTAAAATATCATGAAACGTCGAGACTTTAAGTTAAGCGAAAAAAAATTTCTGTCTGTCGATCTCTAACTTTCTTTGTACGCAGGTTTACTCTGGAACCGTTTGAGATATTGATTTGAAATTTGGTACACATATGTACTTTAACGAGATCTAGAACTAGATTATATTTTCATCTTGTTCCGTCGGAGGGTTGGTAAATTGGGGTAAATTTGGGGTAAATAGGTAAATCAAGCAGGTAAGAGTCCATAAAATTGGTATTTAGTATATACAAGAGAAGCTAAGGTCTCAAAAAAAAATTTGGCATTAGCCACTCCCAATACCACCCCCACCCCATTATTAAAGGGGATGAAAAAAAAATGTGATTTAGTGTATGCACAAGAACCAGAAACCTCAAAATATTTTTTTACTTCAGCCACCCCCACTACCACCCCCTATCACCACCCCCACCTCACTACCGATGTGGGGTATCGTTTTATGGGTTTTTGGGGTAGAGGATTTCAAAAATTATATTATTAAAGTTCCATAAACAATTTTTTCACATACAAAATTTTTTCGTTGTGAATGACTTCGATAGAAAATCTGGATGTGGAAGTAGTGTGATTCAGGCCTGTAGCTAGAAAGTGCTTTCAGGGCGGGCAAACAATTTTTCAGGACGGGCCCGTAAAAAAGTCCGAAAAATTTTTTGATGAGCGGGGGGGGGGGGGAGAAATCCAAAAAAATTAAAGAATTTTTACCCAATCTCTTTCAAAATATTAAAAAGACAGTTCAAAATGCCCCTATTACAATCACCGTAGGTCGGGCGAAACTTATTCCAGGACGGGCGCCGCCCGCCCTGCCCCCCCCAGCTACAGGCCTGTAGTGATTCCTTGGCAGCGGTTTTTTAATTGTAATTTAAAGTGTATACACTTTAAATTAAACGGTAAACTCTAAGGTGGCGTATGAGTTGGAACATGAAGCGACCTTTGGCCGCGCCAGCTTAGAGTTTACTCGACTATAATCTACATTCTTTATTTAGACTAAATGATGGTAAATTACTAATCCGTACAAAAATATTTGTTCTTTTTCTTTTGAATAGGTAATTTTGAAGGTAGTACCATGGGTAGTACTAGGTACTGTAGTACTCAATGTTACAAAGAACAAGGGGCTGATTTGCATTATTTTCAGAGATTAAAAAAATACAAATGTATAAGTCTTAAACTATAATACCATCTTAGATAATAATAATTATTATCCTCAAGGATGTGAAAATAATTTTTTTAAATAAAAATGTCATTCGTTACTCAGTTCAAAAACAAACAGTTAAAAACAGTTATATCATGTTTTTTTTATTTAGGGATAGTTTTACCCCTCCCTAGTTATCCTTCCTATAAATGTTTAAGCTCAAGGGTGGTTTCAACCCTTGGTAGGGTGAAATTCTGTTTCTAAAGTTTTTGTAAGCTGACATCCAAAATCATAAAATAATATTGAAAATCCGTTCTGCAACTTATTTTTCATGTTAATTGTTATTTAAAGGTAGTTGCACCCTAAGGAGGTGAATAAATTTTTTTTCAGTAAAAATGCGTCAAAATTTCATCCGTTAATAGGTTTAAGGGCAAAAAGTTAAAAAAGCTATATATCATGTAATTTTCATTCTTTTTATTTAGGGATATTTTTTACCGCTTGTACCCTACAAACACCGAAGGTTGGCCCTCCATCGGGCCATCACTGGTCCAGAAATGAAACTTCTGGCCCAGTGATGGCCCGCTGATGGGCCCATCTTCGGTGTTTGTTGGGTAATTAACCCTTATATTAAAATTTCGCTAAATTGTAATGTAATCATACCTAATGAATTTTCACATTACTAGTCAAAAAATATGTTTATGTGATAATTTAAGAATCGCAGTAAGAATATTGCGAAAACGGGTGTTTAAAAAGGTTTTTTGCTAATTTAATGTTTCCAGGCTATTCGACCCCGAAATTCGTAATCAGAAACCCAAAAAACATTCATAAAAGTCATAAAAATCCGTTTCAAAAAGCTTAGAGTATACAAAATTTAAAAATTTAAAATTTTTTATAATTTTCGCGGGGTTTTGGCAGCTGACAGTTGACACATAATACCTTAATTGTAAAACCCGCAGTTATCTGATAAAAAGCCAGCTTTCACAAACATTTTGCACCTAGTTTCATCCAAATTGATCAAAAATTGAGCGTGAAGTGGAATTTTGAAAATGAAAACTCATTAATTTCACACTGTGCGTTCCTCCTTGGCATGAAAAAGACGATTTCCACGCGTCGGACTGGAAAATCGGCAAATATATTTTGTCGGACAATTTGAGAATTGGATTTTACATATATATTCTATATATTTCTACAAACTGTCCGACAAAAATTTTGAACCGTTAAGGGTGCCTACCACCCTAAACATAACATAACATAACTTTAAAACATTTATTGACAACCAGCTGATTTTTTCAAGATTACTTAATAAAAATATGTGGAATCCAATTTTCGAATTGTCGGACAAAATATATTTGCCGATTATCCAGTCCGACGCGCGACGCGACGTGACGTGTGGAAATCGTCTTTTTCATGCAGAGGAGGTACGCAGCGTTTACGAAAATTTTCGCAGAGTATAAATTGCATTTATGTACGCGGGCACGTAGACTATTAGTATTTTACTTCTACATCCAGTGGAAGTATAGTAACTACAAAAAAAAATTAAAATTTTTTTATTGTTCAAATAGGCTTAGAATGTCATAAAACATCGAAATATTAAGTTTGAGCAAAAAAAAATTTTCTGTCTGTCGGTCTATCTGTCTGTATCTTTTTTGTGCGCACGATTACTCTGAAACCATTTAAGATATTGACTTGAAATTTGGTACACATATGTATTTTAACGGGATCTGGAACTAGATTTTATTTTCATCTTATTCCGTTGAAGGTTTGGGGTGTAAATTGGGGTAAATGTGGGTAAATAGATAAATCAAGCAGGTAAGAGTAAAAAAAATTGGTATTTAATTTAAACAAGAGAAGCTAATGTCTCAAAAAAAATTTTGGCGTTAGCCACCATTACTACTTCCACCCCATTATAAAAGGGGGTGAAAAAAAATGTGATTTAGTTTATGTACAAGAACCAAAGGCCTCAAAATATTTTTTTCCTTCATCCATCTCCACTATCGATGTGGGATATCGTTTTATGGGTTTTTGGGGCAGACGATTTCAAATATTATATTATTAAAGTTCCATAAACAATTATTTAAACATACAAAATTTTTTCGTTGTGAGAGACTTGGGTAGCAAATCTGGATGTGGAAGTAGTGATTCCTTGGGCAGCGGTTTTTATTTTTGCGATGTGGTTAGTAAGATCGGAGATACTAATGCAAATAGCAGAAAATTAAGCTTTGCAACATGTTTAAATTTTATGTGAAGCAATGGACATACTTAATCCAAAACTTCTCAAGACTAATGAAGATAGAAATATTTTGCCATCTTATCTTGAAAGCCTTGTCTATGTGACTGTCAAATTTTGGAAGTTGGTTTTTATTTCAGAACGACAGATACTTTTAGCTTTATATAGACAGGTATATACATGTATAATAATATAAATTTTCTGAAATAAGGTATAAAAAAATTTCAAATTTTTTTATATAATTTACTAGAAAAATACTATTTCTCTATTGACAATAGTTTTTTTTTAATGATATCCGGTATTGGAATATTTTTGAATGAGTACTCTACTCTCTATGATTGGTAATATGGTTTTAATCAAAATTACATATCTTTAATATCTATAGTACCAAGGTTAATTTTTTAACATTGCAAAAGAATAACCTCGACGTATTCTAATAAATAAAATGAGTCACGGTATTTATAATGTCCCATTTGTTTCGCCACAAATTAATACTTTATTACAGTTAATTCTTTTTCTGTTTCTATCCAATCAACGTAATATTAAATGAGTTATTAGAAAAAGATATTTTTTCAAAGCAATCAACTAATTATTATACAAACAGTCACAAAAACTGTTCAATAATTGTGTTAAAGATTTCCTTCTTCCATTCAGATATTATTGTGGCCAAAGGGCAGGGGCACAGCCAGGGGGGCAGCCAGGGGGGCAGCCAGGGGGAGCCATGCCCCCCCCCCAAGCCATACTCCATGAACCAAAAATAAAGACGCATAATCTCTATCAGTACAAAGCAGTATTCAAACTATCCCTTGAAATAAATATTTTGTAATTAATGCCAATATTATCTAGTAGAGGAATCTATACACATCCGTTTACAACAATTTTCTGAAAAGTTTTCCTCATCCTCTGGAGAGGCCGGTTCTAGTGCCCCCCCGCCAGATGAATTTTCTGGCTGCACCACTGCCAAAGGGTATAGCCGGATAGCATGGGATAGAAAGCTCTATTAGTACAGTAAACGAAGTTCAAAATGGCGGCCAAATGAGAAAATTTTGGATAGTTTGGGATATTTGGACTCTTTATATAAAAACATGCGCTGATCACGAAAAAAATATTAAAAAAATTCCAGACATGTCGCAACATGTTCTTATATATTTTTTTTTAGCAAAAAATGCAAATATATCATAAAATAACCATTTTTTTGAAAAAAATACAAGAATAAAAAGTGTTTAAAATCGCATTTTCCATATGACCATGGCAATATTAGACTTGCAATTTTCCCTTTAGTTTTCCGGAAAAACGGAAAAACTAACATATATAATTATATAGTTTTTTTCAATTATCTCGCTATCTAGGCGTTTTTTCAAAAAATTTGTGGGAACAAAAAGTGTTTAGAATTGCATTTCCCATATGGCTATGCTATTAGATTTGCAATTTTATCTTTAGTTCTATATGTTAGTTTTTCCGTTTTTCCGGAAAACTAAAGGGAAAATTGCAAATCTAATATCATGGTCATATGGAAAATGCGATTTTAAACACTTTTTATTCTTGTATTTTTTTTCAAAAAAAAAGCTCATTTTATGATATATTTGCATTTTTTGCTAAAATATATATATATAAGAACATGTTGCGACATGTTTGGAATTTTTTAGTATTTTTTTCGTGATCAGAGCATGTTTTTACATAAAGGGTCCAAATATCCCAAACTATCCAAAATTTTCCCTGCCATTTCCTTCGTTTACTGTAGTATATTATTAACTACAAAATACATCAACGTGTAGGTAAGGCTATGAGTAAACGACATATCTAATTTTCATTTCTTATATTTGACTTATAGACTAGTTCACAAGTTCAAAGCCGTGGTAATGCTTGATAAAGCTCGTAAAAATATGAGTGAGGGCTCATTGGATTCGGAACGATGCACAGTGGGCCTAGAGATCGAAAAGGCTGGCCAAAATTCTGAACATGGTTAAATCGCCTAAAAATTAGTACATCAATCTTAAAGAAATATTTAAAAAAATCAAAAGCCAGCCCCGCTTTTGATTTTTTTAAATAAATAAACAATAAAAAAACGTGATAAAAAAATAACAATGGACAAATCGGCTAAAAAGAGTGAGTGTGTTAAGCATAAAAAAACTATTGAAATAAAATATTTTTGATATATTTAGCATGGAAACATTATTTAAAGAAAAGTATACCAATTTTATGGACTCTTACTGGCTATTTACGCTCATTTACCCCAATTTAACCGTCAACCCTTCAATGGAATAGGATCAAAGTATAATTCGGTTCTAGACCTCGTTAAAATACATACGTGTATCAAATTTCAAGTCAATATCTTAAACGGTTCCAGAGTAATCGTGCGCACAAAAAAAAGTTACAGACAGAACGACATTCCGAAATTTTTTGTTTGCTCGAACTTAAAATCTCTACGTTTCATGACATTCTAAGCCTATTTGAACAATGAAAATTTTCAAAATTTTTTTTGCGTTACTATACTTATTTCCACTGGATGTGGAAGTAACAATGCGAGTAACTTGATTTTTTAATGAAATAAATTTTTAATTTTCACTTTCAATCCAGTCCAACACAGTCAAATAGTGAAATATTTTTTCATTAAAAGCAAACTACGTTTTATTAATATGATACAAATAATTGTAAACGAAGTCGCATTCGGTGCTAGCTAGGGGGAGACAAGCACCTCACCCTGCCCCACCGTGGCTACGCCCTTGCTTTCAATTCATTTTTCTAATTTATTTGTAGAAATTTCCGTGGAAAAAATTAAAATAGTCATTTGAAGCAGTTACGAGCGGGGGGGGGGGGGCGTCGTCGCGTCGTACGTATATTTTCAATTTAAGACCTTGTACTTGACCAAATTATTACTCATTACTTCCAAACCGGGTTGAAAAATTTAAAGTTTATATAATTTTATAGTATTTTTGAATATAAAAATAGTAATAATAATTAAAATTAATAAAAAAATTTTAAACCTCTCTTTTTCATTTTTTAATTTTTTGTTAAGTTAACTAATTAATAACCAATAGACTATAACAATTAAGAACATCGCAATGTCATAATCCCATAAAGTATAGTTGACATAAAGTCTCCACAAAGCGAAATAATTTTAGTGGCTTTTGTTTAAAAATTATCCGACTTAAATATAAACGCAAACTCTAAAAAAAAAAATGTTAATTAACAATAGGTTCATTTTATTTAACGAATTGGTAAAAATTCGGTTTCCGTTTTGCCCCGATTTTAAGTTATTCGTGTGCTATGTCAACGTCGATTTTGAGAAGCAACTGTCTACACGCGCCGCCATCTAGGCAAAATCTGATAACTTAAGTTTTTTGACTTTTTTACTTCCGATTTCACAGGTACATCTCAGCAGTGCGTGTTCTTGTTGTAGAACCTTCCAGAATTGACCTAGGTCGAAGCCAAAATAAAAATTTCATTTAAATACATTTTCAAGAGTCTGAGAGACTTCAGAGCCACAAATTAGTCCAAAAGTTTTACTTAGGAAAATATATTTTGGTCCAGGATATGAGAGTGAAAGTATATGGTGGTTATGGAAAAATGAATCACATACTTTTTAAAAAGTACGCCAAAAAAGTACTTTGAAAATATTCAAAATATTTTCAACTTTAATTCCTCCGCCGAAGACATTGACCATGGAGGTACAGCCATTATATACCCTATTCTAAAGACTGACTATAAAATTTTAGGCAATGTATCAAAAAGGCGAAACCGACGAATTTGGAAAAAGCGGCGTAGCGCCTATAAGCAACAAATTGGCAAAAAATCAGTGAAAATGCACAAGGCCAGTTTCTCGCATAAAACAAGTTTGGGTTCACCCAGCGACTCGTAATTTGATCGAGTGCGTTAGGTGGTCAATACAAAGCGATGGTAGGAAAGCCAACTGCAGGGCTTTCCGAATAATAAAGTTATAGAGAAAACCGCCTTGTGCACAAAGGACTCAAAAGTACATTTTGCCTAAAAGTCATCCGAAGGCGACTCGCTGTCATTTTTCCTATATTGAACCTGCATGGGGACAAGTACGTCATAAGACTGGCCAAAAGTTATTAAACTCATGTATTAGTCGAACTCCGTCCCGTGAATGATAAAAACACGATCTGGGACCTTTAAGCTGTTCATAAGCGCGCTAAAATTTTTTTAGTAAAATATTTTTATATTATTTCCAGTCAGCCATAATTACCAAAATACAACATTTTTAAATTCTTTTTAAAAAGGCTTGCATTAAATCCTGAGGAGGTTAAATGAATCTTTTCTACCAAATCGAGTGTTAGCGCACGCTCTCATTTGTATGGTTAAAAAGTAATTAGCCTTAGTTAGGGAGGCGTGATTCTTTCACATTATATCATTTTGCAGGAAATCACTGTATTATTTTATACTTATTAAATAAATGGTATTCTTTGAACTAATGTAAGGACTTGTTGCTAGTCTTAATCCCTGGAGTTTTCGTTTGGAAGACCTAAACGACTGAGTTAATCGGGATCTCATGATTTCCTAAGTTTGATACTCAGTCTTCTGGTCGCCTTACGGGAACTTGATAGGGACTTTTTTATGGGACCATTATTAGCAGGTAAATACATACAGATTACGTCAAATTCCAATCCCTTCGGAGGGAAATCTTCGATAGGGATTTTTTTAATGCAAAAATCGCAATAATCCAAAGACGTAAAAGCCCTCATTGTCAGTGAATAATTTAAATCACGCCCTGAGAGAGCGTCGCTAATGATCTGAGGTAGTGTAGCCTTGACTGTCTATCGAAGTATCTTATCTCGAACCCGCTTGGGAGTGGAAGAACGGGGCAGAACGCGGCTGGCGCCCTTCTAAATATAAATTGGTGTCGCGTCACCTAGAAGCTTGGTAGTGTGTTCTTCTACATTCTTAAGAATATTGAAATTTGGCGTTGTACAGATACAGAAAAGCTTACTTTTACTGAAAGATCCTAACACATTTGTATACGTAATAGCAAATAATGTTAATATACTAGTTTTTACGGTTATTAGTCAATGTCAGTAAGTGTTCCTATATTTAGGTTATTTTAGTCGTTTTGTACGAAGGCGTAGAAGGGCCACTGAAATATATTTTTTTTAATTCCGAGTTTAATCTCGGAATTCCGAGATTAAAGTTGAATTTATGATTTCTTTTGAGAAACGTTCATGTAGCGATGAAGCCACCCCCAACACCACACCACCCTTTTCTCCATTACCAACGTGGCATGTCGTTTTATTGGTTTTTGGGGTAGACGATTTCAAATATTATATTATTAAAGTTCTATGAACTACAATTACTTCCACATCCATTGGAAGCATAGTAACAACAATTTTTTTAAAAATTTTTATTGTTCAAATAGGCTTAGAATGTCATGAAACATCGAGATTTTAAGTTTGAGCAAAAAAATCTGTCTGCCGGTCTGTCTATAACTTTTTTTGTGCGCAAGATTTCTCTGGAACCGTTGAAGATATTGACTTGAAATTTGGTACACATATGTATTTTAACGAGATCTGGAACTAAATTATATTTTCATCTTATTCCATTGAAGGGTTGGGGGGTAAATTGGGGTAAATGGGGGTAAATAGGTAAGTCAAGCAAATGAGAGTCCACAAAATTGGTATTTAGTATATACAAGAGAAGCTAATGTCTCAAAAAAAATTTTGGCATTAGCTACCCTCATTACTACCCCCCACACCATTATAAAAGGGGAAAAAATTTTGTAATTTAGTGTGTGTACAAGAACCAAGGACCTAAAAATATTTTTTTACTTCATCCATCCCCCCTATCACTACTTCCACATCCAGTGGAAGTATAGTAACGACAAAAAAATTTTTAAACATTTTTATTGTTCAAATAGGATTAGAATGTCATGAAACATCGAGATTTTAAGTTTGAGCAAAAAAAAATTTCTGTCTGTCTGCCGGTCTGTCTAACTTTTTTTGTGCGCACCATTACTCTGGAACCGTTGAAGATATTAACCTGAAATTTGGTACACGTATGTATTTTAACGAGATCTGGAACTAGATTATATTTTGATCTTATTCCGTTGAAGAGTTGGGAAATACATTGGAGTAAATAAGTAAATCAAGCAAGTAAGGGTCCATAAAATTGGTATTTAGTATGTATAAGAGAAGCTAAGGTCTCAAAACATTTTTTGGCATTAGCCACCCCCATTACCACCCCCGCTCCATTATTAAAGCGGGTGAAAAAAAATAAAATTGTGATTTAGTGTTTATACAAGAACCAAAGGCCTCAATTTTTTTTACTTCATCCACCCCCACTACCACCTCTCTACCATCACCCCCATACCCACTATTGATTTGGCATATCGTTTTATGGGTTTTTGGGGTAGACGATTTCAAATATTATATTATTAAATTTCCATTAACAATTATTTCCACATACAATTTTTTTTTCATTGTGAGAAACTTGGAAAGAAAATCTGGATATAGCAGTAGTGATTCCTTGGGCAGCGGTTTTTTCGCATAGTGGAGTGCAAATATAGTATCAAATTTTTTTTCCGTTCTAAGAGGCTTGGATAAGAAATCTGGATGTGGAAGCAATAGTGATTCTTTAGGCAGCGGTTCTTGAACACTTCAATAACAATAAAATAATTCCTTTCTGGCGATTACACTATCTCACTCATCTTCATACATGAAAATAAGTTTATTTTCGGTATTTAGATTCTATTACCTCCTAGACGAAACTTAGTTAATATAAATATGTAGAGAATCAAATTTTCTATAACTAACTCTAGTTTTAAACTTTTTTAAATAAATATCAAAATCCATATAAAGACACATACATTACCGTTCCTATTAGTTTAACAATTCCAAGAAATTTATTTTGTTTATATTTTTAATTTATTTCTTGAATCACTGGTTAATCTGTCTGTATGGGGTTATTCAGATTTTTATTCGAAATGTTTGGGAATGTACAGGGTGGTCTCGCTAACATTAAAACTCCATTTAATTTCATTATTTTTGGAGTTGGATGAAAAAGTTTATAAATAAAAGTTAAAGTAGGGAATCACATGTATTTTTCAAAAATATTGTCAGAAAAACTACTGAACATCTCATTTTGCAGATATGAGCCTTACTTGGGTTTTATGTAATATAACACCTATATTTTTACATCTAAAAGGCCGTAAAAAAAGCTTTTCAATGATATATAAAACATAGTATTTATCTTACAAACTGTTCGAGCAACGAGGAGCAGCAGTAGGCAGCTTTCAGCGAGAACCTGAAGACAGGGGCGGCTGGTGAAATTTCAACAATTTTTTTCTCGTCTGTGGCGCATGGGACCCATACGAAATATGGGAAATAACAGCTAGAGAAGCACTCCTCTAACGACCCTTAACAAATTTTGAAAAAGCAGTTTGCGAAAAATTTTTTCAAAATTCGGTTGACCCCCCTAGATCTAGGGACTCCTGTTTAAAATTAATTTTTTTTGTCATATACATTTTACTTTTCATAAAAATACAACAACAGGTTTTGAAGTTTATGAAAATATTTTCGTTATTAACTGAAACACAATGAACTGAAATTTTGTAATTTACAATTTAACAAATGATAAAATTTCAATTCGAATTTTGAAAAAATTTTTCGCAAACTGCTTTTTCAAAATTTTTTAGGAGTGCTTCTCTAGATGTTATTTCCCATATTTCGTATGGGTCCCATGCGCCACAGGCAAGAAAAAAATTGTTGAAATTTCACCTGCCTGAAGATGGCAGATGGGATTCTGCCGAAAAATCGTTTAGACAACATTGGCTCCAGCAGGAGCCTATCAACTACGTGGGAAAACACCCGGAAGTACACCAACACTAAGAAACACTAAAACACTAAAACCTAAGAAACAACATATATATATATATATATATATATATATATATATATATATATATATATATATATATATATATATATATATATATATATATATATATATATATATATATATATATATATATATATATATATATATATATATATATATATATATATATATATATATATATATATATATATATATATATATATATATATATATATATATATATATATATATATATATATATATATATATATATATATATATATATATATATATGAAATAGGATTTGAAGGAAACAACTACTCAGCGGGCAAATACCCCGACCTGCATTGAATTACACCTTCAAATCTTGAAATCTTGATCAGTAACTATGGCATACTGTGGAGAACATAATAAGTTCGAAACCGGTCTATGTCGGGTTAGGAACAGACAAATGATAGTTGGTTACTGATCAAGATTTGAAGGTGTAATTCAATGCAGGTCGGGGTATTTGCTAGCTGAGTAGTTGTTTCCTTCAAATCCTATTTCATAAACAGTGAGTATAGCCCACTAAGGCTAGAGGTCGCCGCTCTTGGTACTTGCAAAAAAGCAAGTCGCTATACGCCAGTGACATTGTCCGATGTATAGTAGCATCTGACCATATGAGAGTTTACCTCTCACCGTTATTTCATATATATTTGCTTTTTCGTGTTTTTTTTTTTTCATTTTGACGTATAGGTTTCTCAAATATACAGAACCTTTTTTGTAGGAAATCACATTCTGAACAAGTTTAGTAATGTTCATTAGCCTTAAAAATGCGTATTTACCGAGATATATACGTCCAAATGAAAAAAAAAAAAAATACGAAAAAGCAAATATATATTCTTCAAGAAGCTTTTCCGGAAAAACCAATGGGATAATCGAAAATCTCATTCTGAATAAGCTTATATATGTTTATTTAGCCCAAAAATCGCGCGCTTTTCGAGATATTTGCATTCAAAATAAAAAAAAACATATTTTTCAAGTCGCTTTTCCGGAAAAACCAATGGGATAACCGCGAAAATGTATAGAAGCTTTTTTGTAAGAAATCGTATTCTGAACAAGTTTACCTATGTTCGTTTAGCCTTAAAAACGTGTATTTTTCGAAATATGAGAGTCTAAATGAAAAAAAAAAAAACACGAAAAAACGTATATACCGGGTGACACAGCAGATATGTAACACCCCGTAGCATGTTTATTTAAAAAGATATTATTTTGAAATTTGGTATACATATATAATGTCTGATGGTCCTTTTTATAGTACAAACAAGGATTATTTTCCACTTCCGGTTTTACCGGAAGTGACATCTACTTTGTTATTTTAAATGGCACCCTGTATATATATTTTTTCTATCTGATTCTCCTTAAATTCCTCTTTTCAACTATGTATAGTAAGCTGGCATTCGTTTTTAAAATGGCTACTGAAAACCATTTTATTGCATTAAGTCAAGTTGGCTATGGTATGAAATGTAGCGGTAATTAATGCTTAGTGTGCAGCAATATCAAAAGAACCGTGGTACACAATTTTGTGTTTCATATTTGTTTTGTTCTAATCAGTAGCCGAAGAGACTTTGTACAATTTTTATATTAAAGAAAAATCTCTAGACTAAATCCACGAAATCACAAAAACTAATAGGTTAGAAACATTAATTTTAAATTTTATCCATTTGTAAAATATTGAATCATATTTCACTTTTACCAATTAGATGGCCCCCGAGGTGTCCAGATTTTACGCCACTTGATTTTTTCATATGGGGCCATCTCAAGTAAATAGTTTATAAGACTCCACTGCAAAAGAGGGAAGACTTAAAAATGAGAGTTAGGTTAGCAATAAATGAGATTACTGAATTGCAGAAAATGTGCTTGGAGGTACTGTTACAAGAATTCGACGCTGCAGGGAAAATAATGGCCAGCATTTTGAGATTCTTCCAAAACAATTTTATTTAAAAGCAAGCAAAATCAGACATAACAATGAATTGTATTGGGTGAAAGTGAAAGATGAATAAATATTTTACAAATGGGTCAAATTTAAAATTAATGTTTCTATGTTAGTTTTTATGATTTCGGGGATCTAGTCTAGAGATTTTTTATTTAATATAAAAATTCTACAAAGTCTCTTTGGCTACTGATTAGAACAAAACAAATATGAAACACAAAATTGTGTACCAGGGTTCTTTTGATATCGCAGCACATTAAGCATTTATTACCGCCACATTTCATACCATAGCCAACTTGACAGAGCAATAAAATGGTTTTCAGCTGCCATTTTAAAAACTTATGTCATCTTGCTATACATAGTTGAAAAGAGAAATTTAAGTAGAATCAGGTAGGAAAAAAATACATACATAGTGCCATTTAAAAGAAAGAAGTAGATGTCACTTCCGGTGAAACCGGAAGTGGAAAAAATTTCTTGTTTGTACTAAAAAAAGGACAATCACGCAATATATAAGTCTACCAAATTCCAAAATAAAATCTTTTTAAATAAACATGGTACGGGGTGTTACATATCTCCTGTGTCACCCGGTATACGTATATATCTCAAAAATCATGTCTTTTTTTTCTGCGCATAAGCAAAAAATTGTTCTAAAAGTTGAGTACTTACTATTTATGCAAAGAAACTGCTGTTCAAAATCTTTCTTTAAAACGGCGTTTTTTTCCTAATTTGAGTGGACTAGTATCTATATACGTTGTTTAGAATGTGTTTTTTTATTTAGATGTTTTTTGTTTCATAATAATAAAAAATTGATTTACAAAGATCCATGTTTCGGTAATCATTTATTTCAAAAGAACCAAGTGCCTAAAAAATTTGCTTTATAAGATCCACATTCGTTTTTTTTCTTATAACAAAAGGAACCAAACGCCAAAATTACCAATAAAAAAAGTTTTACAAAATTAATCTTGAATACTTAGAAGGCAACTAAATAAAGATCTAATAATTCGAAATCCGTAATAAAATATTGAAAAAATAATAAAGGTAATTTTTAAAAGAATCAGAACTTTAAACTAATTTTACTCAAAATTTCAAAATGGTGGTTGGATCGTTTTCCAGTAACACCATCCAACGAATGAAATTCTTTAAGGTTTAGATATCTTGTTTCTTTTGCAAAAGTAAACCGTTTCCCTTTTTTTAACCGACTTTAAAAAATGTTAAAAAGGACGAAGTTCTCACTTCGAACCTTATACAAGGTGTTTCGAAAAGATTGGGACAACGCTTAGCCGTAGATACTTGACATCAAAACAAGTCGATTTAACTCAAAAAGTAGTGGTTTAACTCTTTTCGTTTTCAAGATACAGAGTGGCAAAGTAAAAAAATTGTATTCGTAATTTGTCTCTATCTTGGAGACTATTATACGTATCTACTTCAAAGTTGGTAACGATATGTTTTTCAGGTCGCTAATTACAATGGTGATGTTGCCGATGCCATATTTTATAGATGGCGCTAGTTACAGAACTTTTACATGAGACTTTAAGCCCTAACTTTTTTGAGGTTAGGTTTTGGACATCGTCTTCTACTATAATCGAAACGTAATTTAGCTTCCTAAAGAAAAGGTGTACTTGTTTAAACGCGATAAAATGCACCCTTTCAGAGAAATACGCGATTTAAAACTTTGTCACACACCAGTTCGAAGAAATTCAACACCCCGGGTGTTTTGAAAAGATTGGGACAACGCTTAGCATAGACTCTTGACATCAAAACAAGTTGATTTAACCCAAAAAGTAGTGGTTTAACTCTTTTCGTTTTCAAGATACCGAGTGGTATAGTAAAAAAAATTGTTTTCTTATTTTGTCTCTATCTTATACGTATCTACAACAAGCACTATTGACGACTTCAAGACATCATACTTGACGTACACCTACTAGATAAGAAAACCGCTTTTAGGTATAATTAAATTTCCTCGAGCTGGTGTGTGATAAAGTTGTAAATCGCGTATTTCTCTGAAAGGGTGCATTTTATCACGTTTAAACAAGTACACCTTTTCTTTAGGAAACTAAATTGAGTTTCGATTACAGTACAAGACGATGTCCAAAACCTAACCTCAAAAAAGTTATGCCTTAAAGTGCCACGTAAAAGTCCTGTAACTAGCGCCATCTATAAAATATGGCATCGGTAATAGCACCGTTATAATTAGCGACCTGAAAAACATGTCGTTACCAACTTTGAAGTAGATAGAAGAATAGAATAACTTTTTATTTGTGCAAAAATGTATAGAAATTATACAAAAATAAACAGTTAAGTCACAGAAACCTACTATAAGGTTTGTTCGTGACTCCTGTAATATTTACAATTTGTTGATAGGGCTGTAATAACGTTACATATAAAAAGTTTCTAGAAACAATAAAATAGTACTTACAACTAAAGTAAATCTAAATGAAAAAATACAAGGTACATTCTTACAATAAAATAATACAAAGTGTTAAGTTACTAATTTTACGAGTTTCTTAAATACAATTACTTAAATAGTACTTTTTACTAAAGTAAAATTGAAAATAAAATTCTTACACTAAAATAATATAAGGTTTTAAGTAATTTACTAATTATACAAGTTAAGGTATTCTATAATAGCAAAAATGTAGGACGCTAGATAAATATGTGATCAAGATTTAAATTTGAATTTTTAATCCACATTTTAATTTTTTTATTGTATAAAATGATGCTGCCATTAAATAGTCTAAGTTTATTCGGTAGTATATTGTAAATTTTAGATAGGTAATACAGGAAATATTTTTGAGTTGTCGTTTTGTGTGAGATAGGAAGTATATATTTATGATTTTTTATGGCTCTGGTGTTATATTCATGTTCAAAACGGGTTACGGAATTTTTATGCTTATAATAATATTTCAGTATATCAAATACATACAGTTCTCTTAAAGTGAAACCATTAAAATTCGAGAACAAGATTCTAGTTGGGTAACGCATTGGTTTCCTAAGGATGGTTTTAATAATTATTTTCTGACAGACAAATACTTTTTCTAGATTATTTTTATAAGTTCCACGCCAGGACAGAATGCCATACGTTAACAACGGCTGTATAAGAGCATAGTAACAATTCCTAATCAATTTATTACTAAGAATGCCGCTTAGATTTTTAAATATGAACATGCATTTTTTTAATCTTTTTGTTAAACAGTTAATGTGTTCATCCCATTTAAGAGACTGATCAATGATTACGCCAAGGTATTTAATGTTATTAGTTTGTTTAATATACGAGGGACAATTATATTCACGCCTTGCTCTCATGATCACAATTGTAGTTCTACTATCGTCCACTGTGTGGCGCCACGAATAACAAAGCTAAAATGTATTTGTGCCTCCTTGTATTACCTTTCTCACTCATCTTCAGCCGTTAGTTTTTTATTTTCGTGTACTGTAAATGGTCGGCTACGAAATACGCTCGCCGGAAAATGGTTGAAAATAAACGAAAATACATTTCATCACCGAAGATTCATAATCTTTAAAGACGTATTCGTCAATGAAAAAGAAAAGGTGACGCAACGATGTAAATACATTCCTAAATATGAGTTATCACTAAACGTCCCAACAAATAGGGAAATGGAGGACGTAGCTAGTCCCTAGTCACAGTAAGTTGAAAGCAAAATTCAGAATTTAATTTCAGGTTTTGGTTGAGAATAGGAAATATTATACTTAGTGGATTGGATAAAGTGCACTAGAAGGTCGTGAATAAAGCAGACTGGTTATATAAATTATAAACCTAGTTGACTTCGTTATAAGTCGTCTAGAAGGTCATGTATATGACAAGCAGCAGACCCCCTTGTAGAAATTAGAAACCTAGTTAACTTATGTAAGTTTTTCTAGAAGGTCATGTGTATGACAAGCTGCACCTTTATAAAAATTATAAGCCTATTTGACTTGACTACGTCTCTAGAAGGTCATGGTATGACAAATTGTTGGTTGGCCAGGAAAGAGAAATTTAAAAACAGGTATGTATTTAACATTTTAGGTAGTACATATCGACATAAGAAAAGTACAGGTGCAAAAGAAATAAGCCCATCAAACTTGGACAAAGCCAACGGGCAATTCAGAAAGAAGAAGGGGGGGGGGGGGGGGGACAAGCTCTCGCATGTAATGGCCAATCAGTAAATGATGCAGTTAGAGGTTGTTGGCAGATCAGATATATACCATGAGCAGTCTCTGTTCAGCCAACATGGTTAGTGGTAGCCTCGACAAATTTGTCAGGGGAGTTACTGCAGAACACACCCTTGAATGGTTGGTTATTTGGGGGCAATTTATCAGAAAGATTTGAATTTAAAAACGCCTCGTATGAATTTACAGGAATTCCCTGGTCTCTGTAATACTCCCTTAGACTTTAACAAACTCTTAATAAGGGTAATAATAAAACATCTTTATTAAAAAAAATTAAAAAAAAAAAATAATAAATATACAGAGTGAAGTTTAGACCCCAAAGGATTACTCTTACACTTAAATGGTAAGGATTACAGGATTTGGAGAAGTAGGTAAAGAATTATGTTTTTATTGCATTTTAAGAGAACGATTTTAAATAAGGATGTTCTAAATCTGGTATATTGAACATTATCTCATGGAATAAGCAAAGGATAAGAGGTGTAATTTTGTCCTATTATTTACATTTAATCAATGTAATATTTATTCTGGCAGATCTTGGCTTGTCATGTTTACGGAGCCCATATACAAGTCTACAACATGAATTTCTGTAATCTGCTTCAGTTTGTTGTGTTCAAACAGAGTTCATAGGTATATGAAACTACAATAATTTAAGTGTGTTACTTAACACCAACACTTCACAGAGATTTTAGACGTATTGAAATTTAATATATGTCTGTGGAATGTAAAGGTTTTAAATTCATGTAGAATTTTTGAATTACCTTGTTTACTTGTGAATTGAATTTTAAATGTTGTCAAATATTACATCCAAAACTTTCTGCTGATTTAATATGGAAAGAATTTCTCCATTTATTTTATTTGCATCAAACTATTACATCTCTACTTCATTTATGCCACGGAATATCAGTAGCGTATCTGTATGTTTTTTCTGTTGGTCAGTAACCCATGGGGAACGGCTTAATAACGTAAAACAATATTAAATGTTATGCTTAAGTTTATCGCAAATTTAAGAAAAGTAACAATATAAGTTTCTAGAAATTTATACAATACTGATTTTATGATGGAAGTTTCCCAGAGAAGCACCTTGAGATACATAATTGACTACGTGTCATTCAAAGATATAAGAACTGGCAAATATTTACTATAGATTGTAGAGAAAATAACTAAAATATGCCCCATCACTGAGTCTAGGTGGCTTTATGTAAAACAATTTTAACAGGCTAAATACTTGACTTAAAAGCCTATGGGTCATACAAAAATAATATCATAATTGCACGGTATAGGTGCACGTGTGGAATAATTTTTTGACCTGAGATGTAAATATGGTAAATCATTGAAAATTTATAAAAGATGTAAGTATATAAACATAAAAGTACTTAACAACAACATAAGCAAACTTTTGTTGTTTTTAAGTTAAACTAAAATTTAAAATGATTTTATCATAAACATTCTCAATTAAACGATTATTTATGTCTGACTTGTACCTAATTAGCATTAGCACATTTTGTAAACAAGTTAAAAGATTGCGATGTTTTGTTCAGACTTCAAAGGAACAGTGAGTAAGCTTTCCCTGGTCGCAGGACTATTATGGGACAAATCTTGAGTAGTAACAGCAATAATATTTATTGGTATATATAATATACATTTTTTATATTTTACTTTGAAAATAGGATGTTAGACAATTTAATGCCATGTCATATAAATAATTAAAATATTTACAATCATTGTAAAAGAAATTGTTTAGCAATGCTTATGCTTATTCTTGTAAACGTAGGCGTGTCAAATATATATAAATATATAAATTAATTACAGTTAAAATTCTAAATGTACCATGGCAATTCATCTCACAAACAGCTAAGTCCTGCAAAAATTCCAAGGCATATTTTGCAAATGAATATACGGTTAATGTGTGCACTGTTTCCCCAATTTATGATGCCATATCTCAAATGGCAGTGAAAATTTACAATGCCTAGACATAAACCTTAACCCATAGGAGCTAAACTTTAATCTAAAGGGCCTTCCATAGGAGACAATACACATAGTGACGGCATCCAGAAGTGACATCAATGAAAAATAACACAGTGGTTGTTTAAAATTATGGTGGAGATATGCATATAATAATAATAATAATAATAATAATAATAATAATAATAATAATAATAATAATAATAATAATAATAATAATAATAAATGTCTTATTGCTTCAGGCTGAAATATACAAACAATAAGATAACAATATACGAAATAATTATGCCTGAATGCAAAGGGCAGAGTTCGCACTTATTCGATGTGAACATCGAAAAAGCAGCGCTCTTACACTCAACCTTAGCCTCGTTGTATATAATATCAACTTATCCCCCATACAATTACTTCGTTTATTGAATTCTGCCATTCTTAACAGATTTTCTGAAAAGGTTTCCTTCCGTAAATTGCTCTCGCTCTGCCTTAGTATTGATGCCTTTTTGATAATTAGAGTATAACAATAAAATTAAGAGATTTTCAAGGTGTACAAACCCTAAGCCTGCTGCTTCAAGATATGGTAGTATATTATGGTACCCCACCATAATTGTAAACTACTTAAATACATTTTTGTATACTTTCCTTGAATATTATATGAATTAATCACCCTCATCCTTGTTCTTATAACGATTCGTAAGGCACAAACAATTTCTATGATTGAGCTTAATAACAGTCATCAAATGAAAACAAGTTCTGAGATTTTATCAGCCAGTTTCACAATCGTTATTTAACTAATGGTTATGATTTGACCAATAGTTTTATTATAAAAATCTGTTACATTAACAGCCAGTTTTACAATTGTTGGTTGATTAATAGTTAGGATTTGACCAATGATTTATTACTATAAAGGCAAGGATGTCTGGTAAAGTTGTGTTTACTAATAATTATAACTTTCATAGTACAGGATCCGTACCTATCTTAGACTATCAGGTTCGGGTTTTAGTCAACCAAAAAGATAGCCAGTGATTGTGAGGCTGGCTGTATGACTGATAGGATTTAAAATTTAAGGGCATTATAATGAAATATTTAAACGCTCAACAGGGCAGTACAAATGTTCGGAATAATTTGCAAGGGTTACAACAGGCATATTGTAAAAAAAAACAGAAAATTCAAATATGCTAACATTAAACGAAATACAGAACATGTTTAGCGGAACCTTTAAATTAATATTCTTGTTTATGGAAAAGATTTTAATGCAATCTCTCGAAGATCTCAAATCGCTCTGAACATCTACAATTGTGATCATGAGAGCAAGGCGTGAATATAATTATAAGATTAAACGAACTTACCTTAAGTGAAGTTCGATCTTAATTATATGAACGCCGTGCTCGAAATGATCAAACCCTCCCCGCCCACTCAGAGTTACCTTTTGCGGTACTGAACTTAGAGTTGTTAAGATTGCTATTCAAAATAAAACGATTTTATTTTCAAGATCGAATTGTCAACTCCGTTATTTAAATTACCTATTCGTCTTACATGGAAATATCTACAATTTGTTATGCAATCCCAAATATTCCGTAGGTAGTATGTATTTGGCAGATCAAATAATAATACAAAAAATTATTTATTTTGGTAAAGATTAGATTGAATCGAATCTGAATTTTCAAAGACCAAACTTAACGGCTCTAGTTACTCTAAATAAACCCTTGATCATTTGATTTGAGATCATATTAGGTCCGTTCCTTTGCACGGGAAGTGTGACACTAATTTTGAGTGACAGAGATGGCATCAATGCGGATATCATAAGTTAAAGAGAGACAATCTTACACCAGTGCAGCTAAGCGCTACACTTGTAGTGCAAAGGAATGAACCTATCTTGCTCTAAAGAAACTGACGGCTGAAGATGAGTGAGAAAGGTAATACAAGGAGGCACAAATACATTTTAGCTTTGTTATTCGTGGCGCCACACAGTGGACGATAGTAGAACTACAATTGTGATCATTTCGAGCAAGGCGTTCATATAATTAAGATCGAACTTCACTTAAGGTAAGTTCGTTTAATCTTATAATTACATGCGTTTCAATTGCATATATCCTGGTGTGAAATTAATTGATTTAAATTGACTTTGTCACGAAGTGAAAAACATATAAATTTTGATTTTGATGCATTCAGTTTTAGCAAACTACTATTCAACCATATTGTTATAACTTGTAATATGTGTTCAGATTTTGAGCGAACATCCTCCCAAGAATCACCGCTAATGTGAATAACTGTATCGTCGGCATAAGCAAAGATACTCACACTATCCATATCAGTATTTATAAACAAATCATTAACGTAAATTATGAAAAGTACAGGGCCAAGGACTGTACCTTGTGGTACACCACACGTTACTGTTGATTCGCTACTCCTTTCATTATTTGTTACAACATATTGTTGTCTGTTGCTGAGATAAGTTTTTATTAAATTATAGGAACAGCCTCGGACCCCCGTATATTTTTCCAGAAGGTAAAGCTTCTGGAAGAATTAGAAATGTACGGGGTCCGAGGCTGTTCCTATAATTTAATAAAAACTTATCTCAGGCTGATAGTATCAAATGCCTTTGCTAGATCTAGAAAGATAGCAGCTGTCGGTATGCTTTTATTTAAATCATTATATATTTTTGTTGTCAAGGCCGTAATTGCATCCTGGGTGCATTTATTTTGTCTGAATCCGAATTGATTATTTGAAAGGATGTTGTATTTTTCGAAATAATTATACAATCGTGCGGTTATTGCTTTCTCAAAAATTTTTGCTATATTTGATATAAGAGAGATTGGCCACCTCTATGTAATGGTTTAACAATAGAGCACTTTAATGTTTGAGGAAATATTCCCGACGTCATTGACATATTTATTAACTGAGTTAGTGGCTTCACTATATATAATAATATTCTTTTTATGGTGGATGAACGTATGCCATCTATTCCTGGAGAGACATTATTACCTAGACTGTTAATGTAATTGGTAGTTTCTTGTTCAAGTATCGGCTCTAAAAACAGTGAATGAGCAACTCGTTTAATCTTGCTTTTAGTATTATTATTAATGTTTGGTATACTTTTTGTGATGTTTGAGCCAACATTTAAAAAATGATTGTTGGCAATTTCTTTATTTTGTGTTATAGTACGATTCTCTTTCATAATTTCTTCAATTTTGTTATTATTATTATTTTTATTATGTATTACTTCATTTGTGATTTCCCAGATTTTTTTAGGATTATTTAAATTATTTTTTATTAGATTTGAAAAGTATTCTTTCTTAGTTTTTTTTAATAGACAATTTAAGTGATTTTTGTATAATTTATAGTGTTCTTTTAATTGCAGATTATTGGGTTCTTTCATTGTTTTTAGGTACATATTGTTTTTGTTATTAATGGATGTTATTAACCCTTGCGTTACCCACTGTTTTCTTTTAATATATTTTCTGGTCAATGTTCTAGTTTCATTTGCTGCGTTTAGAATATCTTTTATTTTGTTTATAAAATTTTCTGTGTTAATATACAGGGTAAGTGATCTGTTATTTGGAAGTTTGATACTATGACATTGAAAAATGGATCAGTTACGTTTGATCTAATAAACATGTAATCAAGACATGTTTTTGTTTGTTCTTGAATTCTAGTTGGAGTATTGATATATGATTTAAATCCGTTTAAGGCTAACGTATTTAAATAGGTTTCAGTACTATGTGAAATTAGGGCAGTTTCTATTATATTGATATTCATATCACCAACCAAGATTTCAGTATCCAGTTTGCAATATTCCGATAAGTAAGTGTTCAGATGGGTATTAAAGTCATTTACATCGCAGCTATGAGATCTGTAAATACCGGTTATTCCAATATTTTTATTTGTCTTGTCTTTAAATATTAGACGCATAAAGCTGAAATTTTCGATTTTAACAATTTTTACAGAGTGTGATAGGTTACTTTTGACGTATATTATGACACCATCATTTTTATTTAATTTACTTTCATTATAATACATAATGGTATAATTGTTCATTTTCTATTATAAATGTCTTCGTGAGTATAATAATCTCAAATCTATTTTCCAGATTATATAAATATGTTTCAAGTTCCTCAATATTCTTATTTATACTTCTTATGTTTGTGTGAATGAGATTTAAATAGGTTATTATCACAAATTAGGTAATTTTTTAGGTCTTGTGTAGTGCTACAGATTTTCGTTTCATAGTGTTTATCAAGTACGTTCATTAATGTGTCTATCATAAGGAGATCAGACAGATAGAGACAAATTACGAATACAATTTTTTTACTTTGCCACCTTGTATCTTGAAAACGAAAAGAGTTAGACCACTACTTTTTATGTTAAATCGACTTGTTTTGATGTCAAGAATCTACGGCTAAGCGTTGTCCCAATCTTTTCGAAACATCCTGTATATATTTTTTTTGGGTCCAACGATTACTTTGGCGTAGCTTAAGCGATTTCTATAATATCTGTTGCAAACTGTAGGTTATGGCGTGGAGGTGATCCCATTTTAATTTCCGCATCTAGTGTAAGGTGAGCAGAAACTGGAAACACAGTTTTTGTATTATTAGCATATTCGCAAATTTGGCGATTTAAATTAAACACTTACTTTTTTATTTATAATAATGATAGATATTTTTTTACAAACGATAGGGCATTATTGTTCGGTAATAGTCACATTGAAGTTTTTTCATCATACGTCTAATGCTCAGAGGGCCAAACTACAAAAACCGAATAAAATCCATATTTAGCAGAAAACTCACTACCGAGCGTCAATTTGACGCGACACTAATTTATTTTGAGAAGGGCGCCAGCCGCTTTCTGCTCCGTTCTTCTACTCCCAAGCGGGTTCGAGATAAGATATAACTCGATAGACAAGTAGTAGGTCAAGGCTGCACTACCTCAGATCATTAACGACGCTCTCCTTGTTTATTTACTGGTAATAATTGGTTTTACATCTAGGAAGTTTTGTAAATTTTGCACAAAAAAATCCCTATCAGAGATTTCTTTGTGACGGGATTAAAATTTGACGTGATTTTTATTTGTTTAAGCAGTAATAATGAGTTTAACGCCTATGGATTTTTGCGATTTTTGCATAAAAAAGCCTTATCGGAGATTTTTCTCTGACGAGATTAAAATTTGACGTGATTTTTATTTGTTTACCTACTAATAAAGGATTCTACACTTAATGATTCCTGAAAAATCGCAAAAAAAATCCCTATCGAGCTCCCGTAAGGCGACCAGAATACTGAGTAGGTATCAGACTTGTGGAGTCATGAGACTCCGATTAACTCAAGACAATCAAAAACTATCCACCTTGCCTGGATTAGAGGACATTCAGGTTTGATAAATAATGAAATTGTTGACAAACTAGCAAAAGAAGCTACGGAAAAAGGATTAATTATGCTAAACCTCAGAACACCCAGAAACGACTTGTTTTTTACTGTGAAGCAAAACATGAAAGAATCCTGGCAACGTAAATATGAGGAATCCGAAACGGGCAAGTTTTATCAAAATATCCAACCACAAATTCCCCCCTCTCCATGGTTTAAAAGTGTTACAGACAGACACTTCATACAAACAATATGCCGATTAAGAAGCAATCATGCCCTAACTCCTACCTATAAACATAAAATGGGGCTCTCGGACAACGCACAATGCATATGCGATGAAACCGCTGACCTGCAGCATATTATTTTGGAATGTATCCTAGAGGAAGAAAATATTGATAATTTGTATAAAAACCTAGTAAAAGAAAAAATTCAATTACCAGTGAATATATCCACATTGCTTTCACTGAAAAATATAAAAGCCTATTTCATCTTATATGAATTTATTAAAACAAATTATACAAAAATGTAATAATGTATAATGATAGTCGGCTAAGATGTAAATAAACTAACATTAGATAAGTATACTAATATATTCTGTTAAACATCATTGTGATAAAAGCTTTGTCTGTACATCAAAATTGGAAAAAAAAAAAAAAATAAAATTAAAAAAAATATATAAAAAAGAAAATTAAAAATTAAAAAAAAAAAATCAAACAAATTTAAAATTATGTTTAAAAAAATAAACGAAAACAAAAAAGTAAAAATAAAAAAAAAAGAGGAAAGAAAAGGAAAAAAAAAATAAGAACAAAATCAGTACAAAATTAAAAAAAAAACAAGATTACCTATACTATATCTAAATCTACACTAGTAATACTAACAACAATTATTTTATATTATCTCGAATCTTAGGATATTTGAAATGTCTTTAAATAATGACTGTAATGTAGTTATTGGCATTTAAGAATATTACAAAATAACTTATTTAAATTACAATTTAAAACTGACTGGCTAGTTGGATATATCCAGTGCCATTGAAACATATACACACACACACACACACACACACACACCGATTAACTCAGTTGTTTCGGTCTTCCAAACGAAAATTAAAGGGATTAAGACTAGCAACAAGTCCTGATATCAATAAAATGCAATTAGTTTAAAGAATACCATTTATTTAACAGTTTTAAAACAATAGTTAGATTCTGCAAAATGATATAATGTGAAAGAATCACGGTTCCCCCAACTAAGGCAAGCTAAATTTTTACCATACAAATGAGACCGTGCACTAACAATCGATTTGGTAGAAAAGATTCATGCTACTTCCCCAAAATTTAATGCAAGCATTTATTAAAGTATGTGAAATTTATAATTATGGTGATTATGGCTGACTGAAAATGATATAAAAATATTTTACAAAAAAAATTTTGGTTCGCTTATGATTAGCTTAAGGTTCTATAATGTGATTTCATAATTCACAGAACGGAGTTCAACTAATACATGAGTTTGTTAACGTTTGGCCAGTCTCTCCACCTACTAATCCTCATGCAGGTTCAATAAAGGAAAAATGACACCGACTCGCCTCCGAGCGACTCTTTGGCAACATGTATTTTTGAGTCATTTATGCATAAGGCGGTTTTCTCTATAACTTTATTATTTGGAAAGCTCGTCGAAACTCGTCCAAATTATGAGTCGCGGGGTGTATCCAAATTTGTTTTATTTGAGAAACCGACCTTGTCCATTTTCACTGATTCTTTGCCAATATTTGGCTATAGACGCTACGCGCCTTCGCCATATTTGTCGATTTCACCTTTTTTGATATGTAACATAGTTAAAATTTTATATTCAGTCTCTCGAACGGTATATACCTATAAAGATTGCATCTCCACGGTCATCGTCTTTGGTGGAGGAATAAAAGTTAAAAATAATTTCGTAAAAGATATGGTTTATTTTTCCTTGATCAAAAATTATACTTTTATTTTTGTTTCATTTTTCCACGACCACCATATACTTTCACTCTCAGGGCCTGGACCAAAACATATTTTTCTAAGTGAAAATTCGCTGTTTCATCGAATTTTCACCTGGTTATGCCTAATGTCTTAACGAACTCATGACGGTCCCTTTGGCTCTGAAGCCCTTCAGACTTGTATGATATGATAAAAAATGCCCTTAAATGAATTTTTTACCTAAGTCGAATTTTTATTTTGCCTTTGACTTAGGTCGATTCTGGGAGGTTCTACAACATTTATACCCGTATTTTTGACATCAGATTCAATATCATCTTCTCCTAATATAGTTAACTACCAATTTTAATACAATTCAGAGGTGTAGCAATGCACGGGCGATTCGGGAAGTTGCCCAGGGCCCCAGGCTTTTAGACCTCCCCACCCCGGGTCCCATGAAATATTAATATCGCGTTGTGTTCGCATTCGAATTACACAGCCCCACAAAAGAAAAAAAAAGTTCTGTACCAGAGACGTGAATACATAGATTTAGTGTATTTGTTTATGCTGAATCCGAATCCGCAGCCAAAAATATGGGTTACCCAGGTGTTTTTTAGTAAAACGCAAAAACATCCCCTCAAATAGAGTGATACGGTAAAGCTTTATAATGAAATGCAACAATTTGTAAATACTTTGAGAAAACATTTTAAAATAAGATTTTGTGCATTAGAAAGAAATATATGCAAATTAAATCCATACTCACCCCTACGAGGGCGTAATTCCACCCCCGAGATCAAATAACGAATGTTATAGTGCAAAACAATGTGAAAAGCCATAGCCTCGTACTTAAAAAATATAATATAAACTTATTTTTAAGGGGTTTGAAACCACCTCTGCAGGTATTTCTTACCCCTTTGTGTCACATATTTTTCTATTCAATGGTTTGGTCTAAATTTTGTTACCGCGGGTTTTTGAGGTCGCTGATTACGAATCTGAAGTCCGAATTCGAAAATTCCTGAATAAAAGATGGTGGATCCAATATGGCGGACGTAAAAATCGGAAAAGCATTCAAAATTTGAAGATTATGGCTGAAACTTGTTACTCGGGGTTTTCTGGAGTCGCTGATCACGATTCTCCGTAGACGCCTATTTGGTAAAGATTATAAAAAAAAATTATTTTCGCTCTACATTTTAAATATCCTGCGGAAACATATTATATCTAGTCGACATTTTGGGCATCTATTTCCATATACTCTAATCTGAATAATTACTTATAAATCAATTTCCGCAATAGTTACCAACTTAAATCTATCTTTATTATCTTAAATACTTTTAATAAACGTTAAAATATCAAATTGTCAGATGTCAAACGGGACAAACATCACTTTGATAGATGTCAAACTGGCAGATGTCAACCTGACAGATGTCAAACGGGATAAACGTCATTTTGACAGATGTCAAACTGACAGATGTCAAACAGAATAAAAGGCACTTTGACAGATGTCGCACTGACAAATGTCAAACGGGATAAACGTCACTTTGACGCATGTTATACTGGCAGATGTCAAACCGGATAAACGCCAATTTGACAAATGTCAAACTGACCGATGTCAACCGGGACAAACATCATTTTGGCCGATGTCAAATTGACAGATGTCAAACTGGCACATGCCAACCGGACAGATGTCAAACTGACAGATGTCAAACTGACAGATGTCAAACGGGATAAACGTTACTTTGACAGATGTCAAACTGACTAATGTCAAACGGAATAAACGTCATTTTGACGTGGTCATAAGATTAATAATAATAATCTATTATTTGCCATTCAAATTTTCCACCCAGCTCATGTAACTCGTTAGGAAAGGGGTACTTTCAAGCTCTAAATTATAATTTCCCACGATAGTGCCACGATGATCAGTTTTATATATTTGACTCCAAATCGTCCCTATTTCATTCGTCCTTACTTTCACATTTAAGCGAGACTGCACATTGCAAATCAAGTTTATATTCCTTGTTTCTCATTTTTAGACATTTGCCCATTTTGACCCAAATGCCTCAATTTTTTTAAACATTCATAACGTATTTCTTTGGGTGGTACCAATTTCTATGTTACTTTTTAATCCGCCATAATAAGACCCCAGAATCATGATCAGCTACTCCAAAAACCCCCGAGTAACAAGTTTCAGCTATAATCTTCAAATTTTGAATGCTTTTCTGATTTTTAGATCCGCCATATTGGATCCGCCATCTCTTATTCAGGAATTTTCGGATTCGGACTTCAGATTAGTAATCACCGACCCCAAAAACCCGCGGTAACAAAATTGAGACCAAACTATTGAATAGAAAAATACGTGACTCAAAGGGGTAAGAAATACCTAGGTCTGCAGAGGTGGTCTCAAGCCCCTTAAAAATAAGATTATATTATATTTTTTAGGTATATTATCTGTCAACCTACATTTGTATATTTGGAATTACAATCTACGAGGCTATGGCTTTTCACATTGTTTTGCACATACGTTATTTGATCTCGGGGGTGGAATTACGCCCTCGTAGGGGTGGGTATGGATTTAATTTGCATATATTTCTTTCTAATGTTCAATATGTCATTTTAAAATGTTTTCTCAAAGTATTTACAAATTGTTGCATTTCATTATAAAGCTTTACCGTATCACTCTATTTGAGGGGATGTTTTTGCGTTTTACTAAAAAACTACCTAGGTAACCCATATTTTTGACTGCGGATTCGGATTCAGCATGAAAAAATACACAAAATATATGTATTCACGTCTCTGGTACAGAACTTTTTTTCTTTTGTGGGGCTGTGTTATTAATAATAATATCGTGTTTGCATTCGCAGCGGTGTGGTTTCTACTGTATATACCAATTCGGAACTTTCCCGTATTCCCCGAGTGAACACGAGCTTCTCAAGTGCATCGCAGGACACGGCTGAGGCGGATCAATCGGAAACAATTTTGCTTTCTGTCGTGTCACTTGTATCAGTATGTCTCTATATACAAATAGTGGAGTGTATTTTATATATTCAAAGATTTGGCGGAGTCGCCGGTAATTTCAAATACAGGTTATTACTTTACCGGTAGCATTCAGATGGTGCCCAATATAAAGAGAGTTTCACAATAGTTTCCTTCACTATGTATAAGTTAAATAAATAATAAAAGCTACTAAGAAGGTTGAAAAAAAAATTAATCGAACCGAATTCAAAGAATATCTCTAAAATAAAATTTGACTTAGTTTTACTAATTATATCGTATGAGGGCAATATTAATATATTGTACTAGCTGATGCCCGCGACTTCGTCCGCATAGAACTTCGTTCGGGTGGAACTTCGTCTGCGTGGAATTAAGAACATTGAGATACTAACCCACTGCACATTCATTGTATTTAAGGAAGCCGTCTTCCCATAATTATTTTAATCGACAATAGAGCACATGGTCGGGTATGTGTCAAATTTCATGATTAAAAACATCCCTCTCCCTGTTCACCCGTTCGGCAGGGGCATCTCTTTTTGAAAGCCGTCGAATACCTCCTTATTTTCTCAGAAGATCCCGTCAGTCTGACTTACGCGATTTCAGAGATGCGGATACCTCAGCTCATGTGGAATAATGGGACATAATTAAAAATTCGTTCCAATTGTCTAACACACTAACCTTCTTGTGAGCCGTACATTAAGAATGAAAGAGAACGGAATAAACAGGCTCCGTCACCTACAATTGGGACAACAGTATGTTGTACAACTTCTCCATAAATGCTTAGATTTTCTTTAGCCATTTCGTAAAAAAAAGTAAAAATTCACAGATTTCCCAATCCTTGCAACCATTGAAGACATTGGAAATGCTAACACCGTATATAAAACATAATAATATTTTATCTTCTGACGTGTCAAAATGACTTAATTATAGACATCATTTTCAGTGTCAAAATGATATACTTTGCCGTTTGCACCCTATGTGTTTAAACCATCTACTACCCCCGTTTATCGAAAATCGAAATTTCGTCTTATACATATCTAAGAGATTTCAACAAGAAATATTTCTGGCAAATTTCAGGCATCTAGATATAACCGTTTCCGAAAAAGCCTAAAATTTCAACCCCCTTTTTCCCCCTCTTGGGGGGGGGGGGGGGTCGAATTTCGAAAAATCCCTTCTAATGGAGGCCTACGCCATTCGAGGAACCTCTATGCAAAATTTGAAGTTTCTAGACCCAGCGGTTTGAGCTGTGCGTTGATAGATCAGTCAGTCAGTCAGTCAGGGTATTCTTTTATATATATAGATTACAAGGGCAGAAAATGAACATTAGTAGCCCGCGTATATTAGCTGATAGCTAACTGCTAATGCGCTTTCTGCATGTGTGACACACAACGGTTTTTTTCCTAGCATTAAAAAAAATGGAAAAAGGAAACATATAACAAAGATCACTATCTGAGTTACTATTCATTTTCACTTATTTACAAAATCATAATTATTCAGAACTTTGTTTTTATTATTATTCTACAATTTTGTTGTCTGTTTTGATTCCAAACTTTGGCTTAAACCATTGATTCTTAATGAAAGGAGTTGTCGCTTAAACTGACGTTTAATGAAAAATTATGTGAAACGTCAAAGCATGCAAATGACATTCAAAGGTGTCTAGATTGTGAAAAACTACAAAATCGTGTTGTCGCTTCGCTTCGCCCGCTCCACAGTGGGCCAGAATCCGAAAAAGCTGGCTAAAAGTGGAAAAATGGAGTCATGGTTTTGAAAATTTTCACTTGGGGATTTTTGAGGTCGCTGATTACGAATTTGATAATAGTTTCTTCAAGAACAAAATGGCGACTCCAATATGGCGACAAACGTTTGAGAAAAGTCAGGCATTTTAATTGGAAATTGGTATTCGGGGGTTTTCGAGGCCGCTGAATACGAATTTGGTAATAGTTTTTTCAAAAGCTAAATGGCGGCTCCAATATGGCGACAAACATTTGAGAAAAGTCAATCATTTTAATTGAAAATTGGTATTCGGGAGTTTTCGAGGTCGCTGATTACGAATTTCAATTCAAATTTAAAAAATTAAATTAACTATTTAATTTAAATTCAATTTTACATACTTTTAGGCATTTTATAAGTTTCAACTAAAAATAAATCATTTTTCAATAATTATTTTTGACATAACAAAATGCTTCAATTTTTTCAAAAATTATTTATAACACATAAATATTATAAATTGTTACCTTTAAATGCAATTTTTATGCTCAAACAACACTATAAACCAAAGTTAACGCGTCGCTGTATTTTGCACCGTGTCAGAAAAACGATCACAAAAACAATAGTGGCTCCTAGAGGCAGCTGATTTTTACATTTTTTTATATTTTTAAATTAAAATAGTAATTCGAAGCAGTTACCGAGCGAGGGCCCGTCGCACAGTGGTCAATTTGCCATATTTAGGAGGAAAACACTTCATTTCTAGCTCTATTTTTGTTTAGAAGTATATTTTCGTTTAAATACGTTAAATTTATGATACGAAGCATAAAAGAATACATACATAAATATATACAGGGTGAGTCAGTAGCATGGGGATAGTCAATATCTCCTCAACCGTTTGAAATTAGAAAAAATATCTCAGATAAATATTGTGGGAGATGAAGAGTGTAATATTCAAAAATTAGTTTCAAATCTACAGGGTGTTTCACAGAGTGGTAGCAAGCTAATGTCAGAATTTTTTAAATGGAACACCCAATAGTAAAATCTGCAAAAGACGCATTTTCGTAAATTTGAGCGTCATTTCATTTTGAATGTTAGTCGAGGCCATGTACTAATTTACAGAACTCTCGGTGAACCCAATTCTACAGGGTGTTCTCCACGATGATTTAAATTTTTACATATTTAAACTGTCATAATTCAATTTTTTCAAACCAAACACCTTGTATATTTTTATTTAATATGCCTCTGCAATTAATCACCTATATGCTGATACTTTATAGTGACAACTTTTTTTCGACGGTTTAAAGAAAAAAAGTCTATTATATATACACCGTTTTTCTTTACCTCTTTTATTACTGTATGCAAACTTATATTTCGGAACTTTCTCAAAATTTATTCCCGGAATACTGTACGCAGAGAGCTCCTTCCAAGTTTTTTTATTACGGAAGCCACATTACGTTTACCACTTGCATGATATGCGGCTTGAGTTGCTAAGCTTAACTCTTCTGGAGTAGGTTCCAATAATAGTTGCACTTTTTCTCTTTTCGACTTTTGTCCACTACTACTAAAACTCTGACTGTTGACTTACTTTCGACCTAGAAGGCTCACATACATTTTCTTTATTAGTTTCATATTTTAATTCTCCATTTAACCAACCAGAATAGCTTAATAATTTGAATAAATTCTTAATTTTCTCCTAATAACCCGCGCTAGTCTTCTTTCTCTTGTTCAATATTTTCAATTATACTGTGGACAGTCCTTACGGATGCTCCATCAGCTAACAATTTTTCATTCAGCAGCAATTCAAACAGGTAAATTCTCTTCACGGAAATGACAACATCTGCAGTAAAATTAAATAACTTCTAATAAAAGTACAGGAAAGTAAACTCTCAGTATATGTTCCAAAGTACAGAGACTGACCTACGATATACAACAGAAATTTCGGTGAAACTTTGTGAAACTTTTTTTAAAACTCAAATATAAGTGCGCAAATGCAGGCTTCCGCGAAATAAATCGGTAATATGGTTTTGCCCAAGAGGACACATACCTCGTGACATTTTTTCGATAGTTAAAGGCATGTATTAACAGCATACGACAACAGTTTTATAATATTGGATACAATAAACAACTTGCTTGGACGAATATTAGCGGTAAATTATTTGCCGCGGAACTACCCAATTACTATTTAATGTCACCACCTTGAACACGTGCGGCATAAACAAAATATTTTTTTGGTTTCTGATGGTCCGGTTATTCAGATATCGACATATATATTAATTTTAATTTTTGGATAAATTTTATTTTTGTAATACTTTCCTCCCAATATTGGCAAATTGACCATAGTGCGTCGTCACGTCGTACATATATTTTCAATTTAAGACCTCGTACTTGACCAAATTATTATTCATTACTTCCAAACCAGTAAAAGAATCATGCTTGGAACACGTTGCGCTTTTTTGTAGCTCAAACAAAAGGTACCCATTAATTTTTATTTCTTTATTAACACAATTTTATGACCGAATGTATCACATTTCACAAGCAATAAATGTATGCAAAATAAAATACTTACTTTATCGATTGTCTTCCTAAAATTTTACTGTTTTTGTTGAAACTACACAAATTACAGGAATATCGAATAGTACGTTCGAATGTGGCAAGCAACTATTCACAACTGTACGCTAACAGAACGTTGTGTTTCTTAGGGTGTATCAGGTAAAAATGGGCAACAATATGGTTGGAATTTGCGGTACGTAATGAACTGAACATTTCTGACTACAAAAATATTACTTTGAATACAATTAAACCTCTTTCGAATTTTGAACTTTTGGCCAGTTTTTCGGATTCTGGCCCACTGTGGCTCGGGCAGTTAATATCCATGGGCTACTAATGCTCATTTTCTGCCCCTGTGACATAATATACTATAGAGGCCCAAGGGATGATAAACATTACTTTCGGTCATATTTTTAGGGTTAATATGATTCATTTTCACATATATTAGCCGAAAAATAATGTAATAGCTCTGCATCTTCTAACGCTTCTTTCGCGTATTTGTCAATTTTTTCATTACTTGTTATACCGCAATGTGTACTCTACAGTTTGCAAATCTATGTAACATAAATCGCTTAAGCTATGCCAAAGCGTTTATTGAACATATATAAAAAACATACACATGGGTCGCACTGAGAATCTCCTTTTTTAAAAGTCGGCTAAAAGGAATAAAATGTTATTTTAGTTGTGTTTGCCAAATATTTTGTTTATAAGATTATTTCAACATTTGCATACCTTAATTTCAATAGTTGCAATGAAAAAAACGATAGTTACAAAAATTATATACAGTACATTAGTTTTGTGTATGCGCAATTGCCAATCACAGAATCCACAGCAGAATACTTCTCACAAATAAAAATAAAGCGGCGCGTTAACAAAATTATTTAAAATATCAAATGTAAATAGGTTATTACAAAGCACGAGGTATTTAAAAATTATATTCATATTTTTAAACTTGGTATAAATATAATTATGAAATTATTTATTTAATTTCAGTTATTAAGGTTCAATATGTAATCTACATGAAAGTTATATATAGGGTCAGCCAACGAAATAGAGCGTTTCATCTGTGAATATAATGGATTACCGAGACAAATGGTGCGTTTGGGTTGAACATCCCCGAATCGAATTGCAGTTGCCTCAAATACCAATTACGGAACAAACAAAGATTTGCCACAACTGTGATTTGAGTATAGATGCAGAAGTTCAAGCTTACGCAGAGGATCCGGATCCAACTGTACTAAAAATATTGCTTGGAAAAGCTCGAAATTCATGTTTCATATGTGGTGGACTTGAACATCTCACCAGATTTTCTTTAGAAGGTAAAGTTGATGTCTTTCTGAAGACTAGCATCTTTATACCTGAAGGTGTAAGAATTTGTGGAGGTCATTTGGCCGATGAAGAACTTCTCTTGCCACCATTATTCAATGGACTTAAAAGGAAGTGATTTAACACATTTTCTAAATATAGTGCGGTACACTGCCATGAAATATAAATCTATCAATATATTTTAAAAGTGAAAATAATTTTTCCGATCAAGAGTTTGAAGCATTAACTCCAGTAAACAAAGTACAGTTTAGGGAACTTTTTGAATTTTGCGATTGCGTTAATATTTACCAAAAAAATTGGATAATAACCAAAAAGGATTTATTATATTTCTTCTGCAAATTACGACAAGAACTTTCAGATAATTTTTTGATGGGGATGTTCTCTTACTCAGTCGCCAAGCTGTAAGCTTGGCAATTTCAGAAGTCCGTGTTTCATTAGTAGAACAATTTATGCCCAATAATCTGGGTTTACAGCACATAACCAGGGACCAATACGTTGCTCAACATGTGACAGATTTCGCAAACACTCTGTACATTACTGAACCAGGAAATCGAAAAGCAATAGCGTATATTGACGGGATATGCATAAGAATTCCCAAAAGCAGAACTTTCCAAGTGTTACGTCAGTCGTATTGCACACACAAGGGATATCATCTTCTAAAATCAGCATTAATTGTTGCTCCCAATGGACGTATACTCGATGTTCCTGGTCCTTATTTTTCGGACTAGAAATAACGACGCGGCAATGTTGAGGCACGAATATGAAAGGGATCTGACTGGCTTAAGAACTGGTTCGGAGAAGGTGATATTTTTGTGCTGGATAGGGGATACCGCTACGCCCGAGACTTTTTGGCTAATTTAGGCATAGAAGTCAAAATGCTTGTAGTCCTTACTTGCTGGAAGCATCAGCTTACCACTGAAGAGGCGAATTCATCCTTGTTGGTCACAAAGACAAGATGGATCGTGGAAGCAAGAAACGGCCATATTAAGAGTATTTTTAAATTCTTCAGAAATGCAGTACCAATGCCACAAGTCCCTCACATTGGAGATTACATCAGAATAACATGAGCTATAATTAATAGATATCATGAGCCAATTAATATGGAGCGAGCAAATGCTGTGCTGGCTCGTAGAATGTTAGACCGGGCAAATGAAATTAATACTCTTCAAGTTAGAGTGGAAGGAGAGGGACTACTCCAAAGACGGGGTAGATGGCTCCCTATAGAGGAAAATCAGGTGCTCGATTTTCCACGTCTTGCATTGGAATATCTGAGAGATCTAACATTCTGGATTTTCCAGATAAAACTTGCCCCATCCTATGTACAAGACAACAGGCAAGATATAGGGAACATTTTATTTCAATTTGACGATCGCATAAATGAACCAGGACTCTTAAGAATCAGAATAAAATCAAGGCATCGCAACGCTGTTAAGTATCAGCTTTGGATTCACTACAATGTCAATGGTGAAGACGAACCAATAATCTCTTACTACTGTACTTGCAAATCCGGAAGTCGTACATTGGGTACATGTTTGCATATAGCTAGCGTACTTTGGTACCTTGGATATGCTCGCCATGAAGAAAATGTAAAGTATCCTTCGACACACCTGCTGTTTGATATATTACTGATGCTGAAAATAGACATAATCCGAACCAAGTGAACCAAGAACCTGTTATTGTATAATAATATTTTGGTTAATTACATTGTATATATGTACCTACTTATGTATTACCCATTATATAGTGTCGTTTCCATGTTGTATTAATTATATTAGGTTATACTAAGTGGTATAATTGTGGCATCATTTCGTTGGCTGACCTATCATGTAGATTACATATTGAATACCTTAATCTAAACCTAAACATATTTACTAAAATAATATCAAAAATAAGTTTTTTCTTCGGCGCTTTCTAGCGCCGAAATTAGCCTGTAGAGGATAGTAACTTTTTAATGATTTTGGATCAGAATGACTCTGGCTACAACATGTCAAAAATTCAGACAATTTGACCGGAAGCCAATTTCACCTATAGAAGTGTGCGGTGTCCTTCAGTAAAAATGACTAAAAACATTTTTAATATACTCGCAATTCCAATACCAGTAGCACACAGTCTAGTAGTTGCCAGCAATTCATATATGGACTTGCATTTTACCCAATAAGGTAAATATAATAATTTAACAATAGGTACCATGATTTACTTAAACCTATAATTGAGCTATAATTTCAATGAATTGTATGAAAGAGACCCAATTCAACTAATAAAGTCGATCTGTGTTGATTTTGGTTTTTAACTTATTCATTTTAGGTTTCGACCCGGAAAAACAGATTGTAAATTTGTAAATTGCTGTAAGATACCTACAACATTTATCTTAAAAACATTTCCTGTGTTTTTTATTTGACTAAAAATTACCCTAGTAATTTGAAAAATATTCAGCGTACTTTTTTCTACAAATTGTATTTTTATAGTAAATGTTTTTTTTTTACTTAAAATAGACTTTAAAGGGTCTCGCCGGTTATCTGTATGGAATTGGGCCCAGCGGCTTATTGGGCTATTCATTCAAATGAATGTTGCTTAGGACTAGGAATGCTCAATAAAATATATAATAAACCTCTATCCCTATATTACCAGAGTTATGGGGATAACAACCCGCAACTTTAAAATGATTTTTTTTCAAAACTATTGAACATAATTAGTTGAAATTAATAGGAGACGTTAATATAGAATAGCTTTATATTTCAATTTTTTTTACATTCCCATTATGTCATTTAGTATATAAAAAAATTGGCAGCTACTGGAAGCGGCTTGAACCTCCCCACCCGGTGAATCTTTGAAGCCGAAAAGAGCACTAAACAATATGAACGATCTCATTTAATTATATTTATTAAGTTGAAATATTTTTTTCATATTAAATCAGAAAAAAAAGTCTTGCGTTCGGTGGGATTTGGACCTAAAAACTTGAGTGTTAAATTTATAGTCTGCACAACATTAATATTTTATTCAATGTTTTAATACAAATATATCCTTCATCGGATCCTAGCCCGGGGCCAGCCAGACAACTACGGCGAACACCGCCGTGGCGAGTGTGAGGCTGGACGGGGTAGGTCCGGTTTGGCTTGGAGAAAAATAGAAAAGTAGCTCTTGTCTTCTAGGCAGGCTTAAAAACTAGGTTAAAATTATAATGTGTCCACATGGACCTAAAATTAATATAAAAATAAACACAATACTATAAAAACGTTCGTAGGCAAGAGCACCTAATAATTTTTATTATTGATACGGGAAACAACTAAACGAAAAAACCTGTTCGTTGGTAATGAGATGGATGGCAGGGATGGCCATCTTTGGAAAAAAACATATAACTCTTAGTGGACAGCTTCCCTACCAAATGTAGCCAGGGTAGTGTTCATGGTGGATCGTTTAAGTTTGAGTTGGTATATTTTGTTTTATCTTTTGGCCTCGACCAATTTTTCACTAAATCGGTCGGGGAAGTGATAGCTGTCAAATTTTTGGTTCCAATGTTTCTCTGGGGAATTTGGTTTTTGAAAAATGTTTAGGTTGGTACCAATGTCTTAAATTGTTTTTAGGTTATGTAGTACTATTTTTAGGTTATGTTGCCGGAAGAATTTCCGGCGGGATGCCGGAAGTAGCGGAGATAGTTTTTAAAATATAACGTCACTGTCACTTTTAAAGTTTTATTGGAAAAAACTCACCGAAAGCGTTCCGGTGGGGTTGCTTACACTTGTAGGGCTTGTAAGCGGTCAGGATGGCCTCTCACACCATCCGTGGGCTCTATAAACGTCGAAAAAACTTGTAATCTCTCGATGCACCTAACACGTCAAAAATACTCAGCATACAGTCTGCACGCTTTAACACACTAGCAGAGAACTTATACCACAGACGGACCCGTAGTATTTTTTGTGAATTTTCCTTTGAGTCCATTTAATAAAATTTGATATTTTTCTGAAAAGTGACATTTTTCCGAAAATTTGACATTTTCCTGAATTTTTGGCATTTTTCTGAAAAGTGACATTTCTTCGAAAATTTGACGTTTTTTCGGAAATTTGACATTTTTCCGAAAATTTGACGTTTTCCTGAATTTTTTACATTTTTCTGAAAAGTGACATTTATCCGAAAATTTGACATTTTTTCGAAAATATGATATTTTTCTGAAGTGACATTACTCCGAAAATTTGACAATTTTTAAACATTTGACATTTTTCTGAAAGGTGACATTTCTTCGAAAATTTGACGTTTTTCGGAAATTTGACATTTTTCTGAAGTGACATTTTTCCGAAAATTTGACATTTTCCTGAATTTTTTACATTTTTCTGAAAAGTGACATTTATCCGAAAATTTGACATTTTTTCGAAAATATGATATTTTTCTGAAGTGACATTACTCCGAAAATTTGACAATTTTTAAACATTTGACATTTTTCTGAAAGGTGACATTTCTTCGAAAATTTGACATTTTTCTGAAAAGTGACATTTTTCCGAAAATTTGACATTTTCCTGAATTTTTGACATTTTTCTGAAAAGTGACATTTCTCCGAAAATTTGACATTTTTCTGAAGTGACATTACTTCGAAAATGTGACAAATTTCAAACATTTGAAGTGACATTTTTCCGAAAATTTGACATATTTCTGAAAAGTGACATTTCCCTGAAAATTTAACATTTTTTCGAAAATTTGACATTTTTCTGAAAAGTGACATTTCTCCGAAAATTTGACATTTTTAAAAAATTTGACATTTTTCTGAAAAGTGACATTTCTCTGAAAATTCGATATTTCTTGGAAATTAAAAAAAAAAAAAATTCGTGACTCGTCTTGTAGAAATATTTTTTTGATATCATCATCAGTTCGCCTGTTATAAGAATTTTATGTTTTTATGACGTCATCAGAACGTAGGTGTATTTTTAATTCACTCGTATTCCATCCATCTACAATATTTCCACCTACGTTTCAAACTTTAATTGGATGTTTCCAATAGTTAAGTCGATATCTGCACCAGTTTCTAAGAATTTTTCTTATTTGTGACGTCATGTGGACGTAGGTGTATTATTAATTCACTTGTATTCCGTCCGTTCACAATATTTCCACCCACATTTCAAATTTTAATTGGATGTTTCCAATCGTTAAGTCAATATCTGTACCAGTTCGCCTGTTGTAAGAATTTGTCTTATTTGTGACGTCATGTAGATGTAGGTGTATTATTAATTCACTTTTGTTCCATCCGTTTACAATATTTCCACCTATGTTTCAAATTTCAATTCAATAACTCCAACCGTTAAGTCGATATCTGTACCAGTTCATCTGTTGTAATAATTTTTCATTTTTGTGACGTCATGTGACGTAGGTGTATTATTAATTCACTCGTAATCCGTTCGTCTACAATAATAAATATTGTAGACGAACGGACGGATTACCTACGTTTCAAATTTCAGTTCGATATCTTCAACCGTTCCCGAGTTATCAGCCGAAATCATTATTAGAATATCACCCTGTACATTGCACTGCTTTGAGGACAAAAAACTATACATTTCACTTGGCGGAGATTTTAAAAATCAGTATCAGATATGATTTGGGCATATGGGAAAATCGAAATTTTGTGTTGAAACGTATATAGCAGCGAAACCATTAATCCTACAGACATTTTTTGACAAAGCAAATTCATCATCATTTTATTGTCGTTCTAATAGATCCCTACTATTTTTTTTTGCCAAAATCAATATTTATTTAGATATTCGCAACAGAAGAGAAAAAAACACGTTTCCTTGGAAAATGTAAATTTCCACTTGTTTTGTTCCTAACGTATTTATTTTTTGTCTTATGTCAAAAAATAAAAAATAATTTTTTGTAGCATTAAATTCTCTACACATTCGTTAGGGCAAAGTATTTTGGCCTAGGGACCGCCGTTTAAGAGTTATAGAGGTTTAAAGAGAAAAATTCGAGATTTTAGACGAATTTCAAAAAAGTCTCCACCTCGGCCGACCGTATCTCGGTAATTTTTGGAGCAGCATAAAAATCCAAAAAAAGGCTTTTAGGTAATTCAATTCTCTACAATTTCGTTAGGTCGAAGTTTTTTGTCGTAGGAGTCGCCGTTTAGAAGTTACGAACGATTTAATGAAAAAAGTGCATGACACCGTCATCTTGAAAGGCCCGCCGGACCCAAACGAAAAGTCCCATTAAAATTTCGAGTGCGGCAAAACGTTCCTGAATTATGTAGTTTTCCTTAGGGAGTTTTTATTTTTGGGCTATCTCCCACAGTTTCCGAGTTACAGATGGAAAACCGTTTTCAGAGTTGCGGCATCCGAGGGTAAATTTTGGTCGAA
Organism: Rutpela maculata; assembly: GCA_936432065.2. Taxonomy (NCBI): domain Eukaryota; kingdom Metazoa; phylum Arthropoda; class Insecta; order Coleoptera; family Cerambycidae; genus Rutpela; species Rutpela maculata. Next base: position 97,345,832 of record OW386285.2, on the reverse strand, counting down.
AACACGACATCTAAATTTACTTGTATTTTAAAAAATACGATACCGCGACGGCCGTACTATGTAGCGATGGAAAGAGAAAGACTTTTAGTTGATCCGCATCGTAAATTGCATGTCGAAATTCGAAAATTCAGCTCGGCACGAACGAATCAAAAGTGACATTTTTGCAATTTTTCGTTTGACGTTTCTCGATCGCGCATTTGTGTTAGAAGAGTGTCCATCTTCCATCTCGTTCCGCCGCAAAAAAAGAGATAGACAGTCTTTGCGCGTTAATAACTAATTAACCGTAGATAATTAGTCCTTCGGAATGTCGCATTGAGATGTAGAATTTCACTCTCGTCAGATCAGTACAGTCCCGATTCCGTCAATAGTCTCTAAAAAAAGCCTTTGCGGCTGCAAATTTGCAAAGAGTAAGGTGGTATACGTTCTCTGACACGTCTATCAAACGTTAGGTTAGATTATACAATTTATCTTACACAAGAAGCGTGTTATTTTGTTTTTTAATTTTTTTCACGGAAACCAAATCGAATAAGTGCAAGTGTGATATATCGTTGAAATCGGAATTTTTACTGCTTTTCAATGGTTCAATTACAAATTGTAAGTATTCATAAAATAAACAACTTGTTGTGCCAAAACGGCACTAAACGTAATCCAATCTCAACCAAAACCTTTTCAGATCTTCTGGAGCACTAAAGAAACCCTCATGCAAAGTTTCATCCAAATCCGTTTAGTAGCTTCGCCGCTATCGTGCTAACATACATACACACACATATACATACGCACAGACATTTTTTAAAAACCACTTTTTTGAGTTCCTGGGACCTCAAAACGTAAAGATTTGATATTGTCTCAATTTTCGATTTTGGACTAAATGTAGCAACCTCCCACAATTTTATTGTGGGGAGGTTAAAAAATAATTTAATTTTTGAGGCGTGAGAGGTTTTTATATCAACCCCTCGAGTGACACCTACGAAATAAATCTGTGTCTGTGTTATTTAACACTAACATAATTATCGTGCGTAAAAATTACTTCAAGGTCAAATTGATGGAAGATGCTTAAAAATATAAATCTAGGTAATGAACATAGACACACAAAAAAAAATTAAGTGTGAAGACCTAGGCCACTTAATTCCTACTCATTTGGAAGCTAATAATCGAAAAAATATACTACTACTTTTAGCTTGGCTCTCAATTCTTTTTTTGCTTAAGAAGTATTGATTTTATTAGACAATATGGTTAGGCCATTTTAATTAATCCACAGCAATATCTTCTCAGGAAGGGACACTAGAGAAAAATGTTTCAGACAAAAGTTGCTTCGTTCAGAGGGGGACATCTTTTGGGCAGAACAATTTTCCACCTCCCACCCCTGATGAGCGGGGGAGGTGGGGCTAATTTTTAATAGCACTCTCCACTTTTGATTGCGTACTCTGATTCTACGAAAAAAATTACATAACTTTTGTAGCAAACGTTTTTTTTCAAAGTGATGAGCGGGAATAAGGGTGTAACTTTCGAATTTTCAAAAACCTGCAGGCGAATATCTCTGAACTAGGGCATTTTTAGGGAAAATGTTTCAAACAAAAGATGTCCCTCTCTGAACTAAACAACTTTTTTTTTATGAACTAATCTAGAAGAAAAGTGAGATCATCACGTTGAAACAGGGCCGCGAATTTCTCGAAAATGTGAGTGCTGGTAGTGTCCAAAGTTATGCCTCCAAAGAATAATATTAAAGATACATTTTTAAATAAGCATTCCCATACCGTCGAATTTCGACGGACTCGGCTCGGCTAGTATTGTTTATTTCGTATTTTATATGTGGCCTTATTTTTCTGGTACAATCAAATCAATTAAATGAAATCTTAGCAATTCAAAATTCAAGAAACCTAACAAATCTTGAAGTTGCCCTTAATTGAATTTATATATTTAAGGAATGTGTTTTTATAAGTATGCACGGAAGACGTACATTTGTTATCATGTTTTAAAAAATACATACTCTTAATATTAATACGAAATTGAACACTAAGAAAATCATGAAAAATTAACAATACCTAAATATATTGAAAAATAGTATAATATAATATAACCTTTTCATTACATTTTTAACGTTCTAAAGAACCAAATATCCAATTATTTGAAATATTTAAATATAAACGAGTAGAAGTTGCAGTCGGACGTGGACGACTATGAATACTGGTTTGATTAACATTTTACTTTACTTGATACAAAATCTTCCAGCATGGTTCATTTTTTCTAATTTTCTAGGCTCCAGCTTGAAACCAGAAGCGCACATAAATTGCAATAGCAAAAATGAAAATGGCAAGAATGTCTTCCTCTTCCCTCTTGGTGAATTTAAACTGGTCCCGAAACAAATAAACCTTCAATGAATACACTGCTTTTGCCATCCATCTAGAACGGTAAAGTCCAGCTTGTGCCCTGAATAATGTTTATATAGGTAGTCAATATAATACAACCGCTGAGCATACTTCTGTATGTCATTCATTTACCAGAGATTCACTCATTTGGATATTGTTGGTAATTGTCCAGTGATTAAAGAAAATTGGATGATGGTCTGTGCGAGTGGCCATTTTGGAAAATCGACGCCATCTTTGATTCTTATTGAAAATGCACTGCATAGGCATCATCAACCAGCAATTTGCGTCCACTGCTGCGTCCACTGCACTTTGCGACATATGCCTCCCGTAAATATTTCCATCGATTCCTGTCTTGTGCCGTCTGTATCCAATTTCCCTGCAACCGCTTTATGTCGTCCGTCCACCGCGTGGGGGGTCGGCCTCTACTTCGATAAGCCCCTTGTCCTGGTCTCCACTCCACGATCCTCTTAGTCCATCGACCGTCGCTGAACTTTGCAACATGACCTGCCCAGTTCCACTTTAGGGAAGTTATTCTCTCTGTGGCATCTGTTACGCCTGTTCTCTGCCTTATGATTCCGTTTGATATTCGATCCCTCAAGTATATACCCAACATCGATCGTTCCATGGCTCTCTGAGCGACTCGTATTTTGCAGATTGCTTTCTTCGTCAACGTTAAAATTTCCGCCCCGTAGGTCATTACTGGGAGAACGCATTGGTCATATACCTTTCGTTTACGGCTCATTGGGATATCTGCCTTAAGAACATCCCTCAATTTACTAAAGGCTGCCCATGCCAGTCCTATCCTTCTGTAGATTTCGCAGGTTTGGTTATCTCGGCTTATCTGAATTTCATGCCCTAGGTATTTATACGACATTACCTGTTCGATCTTAGATCCATCCACATATATATTGTCACTGAGGACGAGGTTTGTCATAAACTGGAATTTTTGGAAATTGATTTTTAAACCGACTTCTAGCGATGCTTCGTACATGCTCCTTAGCATTTCACTGGCGTTTTTTGCATTGTCCGCTATCAGTACGATGTCGTCAGCAAAGCGCAAATGATTTAGATATTCTCCATCTATGTTGATGCCTTTTCGATCCCAATTTACTCTTTTGCACATAAGCTCCAATAGCGCTGTGAATAGCTTTGGTGATAAAGTGTCGCCTTGACTTACCCCTCGACCAATGGGGAATTTGTTGGTGTCTTCATGAAGTCGGACACAAGCAGTTGCGTTTTTGTAGATGTTACCTATCAGTGTTGCGTATCTGTGGTCGATCCTACTTTCCGCTGGAGCTTTTAGCATAAATTTCAGGTCTGCCGTGTCAAATGCCTTTTCATAGTCGACGAATATCAGTATGAGCGGTTTATTGTATTCAATAGACTTTTCAATGAGGCTCTTTATAACTTGAAGATGGTCGTTTGTCCCGTACCCAGTTCGGAAGCCTGCCTGCTCTCGCGGCTGGTAAAAGTCTAATTTGGGTGTTAAGCGGTTTGCTATTATTTTCATAAAGAGTTTAAAGATATATATGTGACAAGAGACTAATAGGTCTATAGTTGTTCAGGTTTGAAATATCTCCTTTTTTATGCATTATGACAATAACCGCGTTGTTCCATTGGGATGGAGTCGTCCCTCTTCTTAGACATTCCGTAAAAAGTCTACTTAGGGCGCTCTTAATAGCTTCTCCCCCTGCTTTAATAGCCTCGATCACTATTTGGTCGTCTCCAGGAGCTTTGCCATTCTTCATTGCCGATACAGCAGCTTGTACCTCGTCTGTTCTGATATCTGGTGTGTCTTTGGACCCTTGGTTCCGCACTGGGATAATAACTTCTACGTTTTCTTCTCGTCTCGTATATAGTTCCCTGTAGAAGTCTTCAACTATTTTCAGGATGTCGCTTCTGTTTGTTGTTAGGTTGCCGTGCTTGTTTTTTAATTTGTAGATGTCTTTCTTTCCTACACTCAGATTTCTCCTCAGAACTTTCATATTCTTGTTATCTTCTATGACTTTAGTGATTTTGTCTGTGTTGAATTTTCGTACATTTTTTCTTATGGCTTTAGATATGTTTCTATTTAGTTCTCGCAGCCTAACGAAGTTCGTTGAGTGCTTGTCTTTTAAGTTTCTTCGTTCTCTCATAAGACGTTTTGTGGTTTCTGATAGTTTCTCGTTTTTTTCCTGCATTGTTAGTTTTATAACGTTTTTGAGCGTCCATCGGCACATTGACAATCCGCTCATTCATCTCTTCGACATTTTGTTCTCTTTGCTCTTGGTCTTCCGGATTTCTCAGATTTGTCTCAACTAGGTTTCTGTATCCTTCTGTGACTTCGATTGAGGTCCATTTCTGTATATTCTGTTTGTTTATCATCTTTCTCCTTTCTCTTTTCAAATTTAATACTACTCTAGCTCTAGCTAGTCTGTGGTCGCTGCCATAGGCATGTGAGGTGTCATTTTACATGTCTAGGGTGCTGAACACGTTCCTGATGGTATAAATACTGAAAAGTGATTACTAAGACAGATACGAATCAACATCTTTTATTTCTATACTAAACAGATTTACAGTGCGTTATAAAACACGAAGTAACATAAAATGAATAAGTCAATGATATCACTAGTTTAAGTATATGCCATGTCCAATATATAACAAAAACAATATATGACTCCTTATATCCATAATTTTAAACAGCAGACGTAATAATTTACGTTGCAATATTAGAATACTTATTACGACAATCAATAATGGCCACACTTCTGCAATGACAGTAAATGCAACAAGATATTCCATTTGAAAAACATAAACATGAATCTCATTGCACACTTTAGACATGAGCAACTAGTTCGTTGCTGGGAGGAAACAGTGTAGTTGTACGTGAGGTAGACAATCACCTACATCTTCGTCACCAAACTGTATAGAATTAAGATGCGTAATGTCACCATTTAAACATGTTATAAATGTGTGTTGTAGTAGGCCCTTAAAATGTGTGATCTAATTGATGCACTGGTTGGTGGTAGGTCTTCTATGGAAATGTTTTTTCCATGTGTATAAGGAAACATGCGGAATTCGTCCATTGTTTTACAAACTGATCTCTTTTTCAAAACTTGTACGAGATATTTTTCTACTGATTGTATCGAGTGCTCCATTACTTCACTTGCAGGAATTCCGAAGTTTGTGAGAAATGCTTCGGGTGTATTTGCCATTCCAGCATGTTTTGTATTTACTTTGCTAGTGCAGTCTGACCCAGTTAGGAAGTGTAAAGCAGGAAGTAGATGGAATATTGCAATTCAATCAACTATTATGTGAACGAGAACTTGGCACGTCGTAGCTCTAACACCTAGACAAATCAACAATTCCTTCAATCCAAGATTCTTGAAGGTAGTTCAATGATATAACAGAAAAACTATGTAACGGTTTGTTGTCGGGTAGCTGGTTCGGAGATTAATCAGGGTCCAGATTAGTTAATAAGACAGCCCAATAAAAATATAAACAATTTATTTACTTTTCCAAACAAGTAATGTGTGGCAGTGTTACATAACATACAGGTACAGGTTATATGTCCGTATCTTTTACGGTTCTTAGGACAACATTTTCTATTATCTGAGAGAGAGAGAGAGAGAGAGAGTAACGGTTGCGATGTGACGTCTCTGGCTTTAGCGGCGAAACGGCGCCGGGGAATGACTAACGACTCGAGGGGTCCCATTTCAACACGCTGTAGGATTCCCAGGGTCAGATTGCATTCGTTCCGTCGTGTTTGCGTCGGGAGATGCACAAAACTGCAATATGTCCAGCTCAGCACGCTGTAGACAGATTGGCAGAATTATCCACTCGGAATTATGTTGATTTGCGGCCGGGCTTTTATATCCGAGAATCCTAGCTTACTGGTGACGTAGAACTGCGTATAGTTTAGTGTCGTGTGCAAATCCATGCCTCTAGACGGGAGATGGGTAGATTTGCGGGCCGTGTTCACATTGGTGTCGAGTGTAAATCCGGAATCTTAGTAATGGAGCAGGAATTTAAAGAATGCTTCATTACAACTAGAACGTCTGTATCATTCGATAATACCATCACTCTCTGATGCCCCTCTGTTTGTTACATGTTTCATATGGGGCATAATTGTAGTTCTTCGTGAGACTGTCTTAAATTGGTTTGCTGTATGGGCATGCATGTGGTTGGGTTAGGAAAAGATGTTGCACTGCGGAAGACCTGCATGATTAGTCATATATTGCTGCATTTTTCTAGAAGATACGTTTTGAAACAGTCTTGAGGTTTGACTTTGTTGGAACTGGAAGACCAAAATTTGTCTTTTTATACAGTAATAGGTGTTATATTTTTAATGGAGTGAAGGTTGATTGATCCACGACGAATTCATTCGAAACTCTTTGGCGAGTTATCGAAGTAAGAATCAAATATGAAGTCAACTCTTGCTGCTGTATTTGTTATAATATTTTTCACATACAGATTCAGAAAATTCTTCGTTTGGCATTGCGCTATCAACCGACCGCCCACAATAAAGACGTCTACCAGTACTCTAGCAATAATGAGTGGACACACTCATCAAGAGGTATGTATGTAGACAATTGCATGCTTCGCTCTCGCTTGCTCTTATTGCCAACCCAATATGTACAATTTCCGATATTGTATGAACAGACAGCCTCGCAGAAATCTTCAAATGTTTTCAAATCTTTCAGAGAATCTTTCTAGCGCAAGCCATGAAATCCACAATATAACAATTTGCAAGATTTGATAATTTTGCTGAACTGCCATCCGTTAATACCTTTTCAAGTTCTGAGGATAGTGAGCTCTTGTTTGTCTTTGTAAAGAACCCATGGAAAATGGAAAAATTGTTAACGATCTCACATTTTAACAGTTCATTAATAGGGTAACCTCTCTCTCTCTAGCTAGATGAATAGTGCGTTGAGCCATAGAGAAAATGGGTCTTTTATCTGTAATGAAATTTATCATCGTCTTGATCCTACTTTACATATTATTTGATATAATTGATGATGACTCATTACACTCGTAGTTCATAATTCTCTGAATAAACATTGGTACCATTCCTGTAGATATTACTTATTATCAACGCAAGCAGAGATGATTTCCATATCCACTCATAATTATTTGACATAATGGGTATGGTTTCAGTTTTATATATTTAAATTTTTGTTAAAATGTTTTTTAATGCCTTCAACGTATTCAGCGCACCACTTAAAAACATGTAAAATGACACATCTCATGCTTATGCAGTGCATTTTCAATAAGCATCACACATGGCATACATATTCCAAAATGGCCATTCGCACAGACCATCACCCAATTTTTTTTCAGTCACTACTTATTTACCAACAATACCCAAATGGGTGAATCTCTTGTAAATGGATGATGTACATTACCAGCAAATGGACTAATAACCTGTTGAATCAATATCAGTGATATATACGTTTTGGGGGCACAGCACACGTCAAATTTAATTGTTGAAATCATCTTGGAGCTAAAACATTTCAAGTTGAATTTTTATATGTCGTAATTATCGACAGTATAAGCTCGACTGCGGTGTCTCTAATTGTGGTCCTGTTTTAAACAACACGCTCATAAGTTTACGCCCACAGGCCACGTCAGATAGCCGACATCGAATGGCCGCGCCTCTATCTTCTCTCTCACTTAATGTAAAAGTGGAGTAAAGATGGGAGATCTAGTTGCCGCCTTTTCATTCCTCTCGCCCCTCATAACGGCTCACTATTAAGATTACTTCAACTATACTGTTGCGTTATTAAACATTTACTAATGTACTGGCCGTTTATAATTTTTTTCTACTCCCTTATGTAAATTTGCTGTTTGCTGTACAGTCTGTAGAATGGATAAGTAGGCAATTCCAGTTGGCTGAACGGATATATTTCATATCAGTTCTAGGATGGATATGAAATGAAACCAATCAATCACAGTTCGTGTATAAGTACATAGGCAACTATTCGTTTTGAAATCAAATTAGTGCGTAAGCTGTCAAAGTAACTGTCAGTGTGTACTGTCAGTGTGTATTTGTGTAATATATTAATGTTTAATAAATTTTGTAGTTTTTTTAAGCTGGTCGTAGAAAAAGTATGCTGTACAACTCGAGTGGATTATCCATATCGCACTCAAAAGATTTGAGGCACTCCGCCTACGGCGCACAGTGGAAAAATAAAGCCTTTTTTGGACAAAAATCTGCCTACAAGTCAAATCTTAACAGATTTTGATCTACCTTGGCTTAAAATGTAGGTTATTGGCTGCACTTTCAGAGTATACTGCCTAAATTGCAAAGCCCGATTTTCTAACCTCAAAAAATGTATCAAATGTGACTCACTTTCTTCTATTTCTACAAGTCAAATCTTGATCAATTTTGACAATCCTGGGCTTAAAATGCAGGTTATTGGCTACCCTTTCAGCGTATACTGCCTAAATTGTGAACCCCAGGATTGTCAAAATTGATCAAGATTTGACTTGTAGAAATAGAAAAACGTGATTACTCTCATATTTGATACATTTTTTGAGGTTAAGAAATCGGGGTTTGCAATTTAGGCAGTATACTCTGAAAGTGTAGCCAATAATCTACATTTTAAGCCAAGGTAGATCGAAATTAATTAAGATTTGATTTGTAGACAGATTTTTGTCCAAAAAAGGCTTTCTTTTTCCACTGTGCGGCGTCGTGCTCAAACTTCTTTATCGTGCGATATGGATATCATATCCACTCTTGTTGCACAAACTACTATTTTCTACTCCCTTATGTAAATTTGCTGTTTTCTGTACAGTCTGTAGAATGGATAAGCAGGCAATTCCAGTTAACTGAACGGATATATTTCATATCAGTTCTAGGATGGATATGAAATGAAACCGACCAATCACAGTTCGTGTATTAAGTACATAGACAACTATTCGTTTTAAAATCAAATTAGTGCGTAAGCTGTCAAAGTAACTGTCAGTGTGTACTGTCAATGTGTATTTGTGTAATATATTAATATTTAATAAATTTTGTAGTTTTTTAAGCTGGTCGTAGAAAAAGTGTACTGTACAACTTGAGTGGATTATCCATATCGCACTCAAAAGATTTGAAGCACTCCGCCTACGGCGTCGTGCTCAAACTTCTTTATCGTGCGATATGGATATCATATCAGTGACGTAGCCAGGATTTTTATTCGGGGGGGTCCGAAAATTTTTTTGTAAATATATTATGTAGGCATTGTTATGTATCGCACAATTCTTATGTTGAGATTTCGACTTTCTGATCAAAAACTCTCATGGGCCCAACTCGATCCTATGTCTAGTTTCCGAGATACTAATATGACTGTTGTAGGTACGCCAATTTGCATAAGAATTGTGTGGGGTCCTTTAGTTGAACTATTCAACAACTTATATTCCAAGTAACTGATGGCGATTATGCGCAATGTAACGTGGATTTCGCTTGGCTAGTAATAAAAATAAATCGAATTTACTCATGATTCCACAAGGTTTTATACATTTGACTGAATTAAGGCTCTGCCCTGTCAATATTGCGGCAATAAATTGCAAGAAATTATGATTTGCGACGGGACTTCTTGCATGGAATGAAGATTTGTAATCGGCCAAAAAAAATTTTGACTAAAACCGAAAATAAAATCAATATAATAATTTTATATAAATGTCATGTCTATCAATTATACAAATGTCAATAAATTTCGGGGGGGGGTCCGGACCCCCAGGACCCCCCCCCCTGGCTACGTCACTGATCATATCCACTCTTCTTGCACAAACTACTATTAAGAGAACATCTATTGTTCTTATTGAACAATTAATGTTTGTACATAACAAATTTTGTTTTGCTGGACGCTTAACGTTTTTTTACTGTTCACCCATGATTTCTACTAAAACTTGTATTATTTAACTAACTAACTAACTTTGTTTTACTTTTCATCTATTATTTTTCCTAAACATTTATTGATTTACCGGACACCTATTATGTTATTAATCATTTAAAATTGTTACTGAGCGTTTATTATTACTTCCCTCGCTTACCGTGAAAAAATCGCCCTTCAATACGAATTTTCACGTTTCAGAGAATGTAGATTATGAAAATTAAAGCTATTTAATTCGATCAATCTGTCTGTCTGTCTGTTGGGCTATATCTACAAAATCGCTTGAAGGAGAAGAGTAATATTTGGTAGGTAGTTGACGCTGCTGCCAACGAAGAACTGGATGCACTTCCGTTGAAGAATATACAGGATGGACCTCATAAAAATACATTTAAGGTAAAAATTATGACGAAAGACAGTAAAAGTTTAAGTGAACAAGTGCCAAAGAAGAAAAATATGAAAAAAAATATACAGGGTGGTCACCCTAAAAAAATTTAAAAATGTGACGGAGCACCATAATTTTTCGTATGCAATTAACAAAACTTTCAAAGAAGAAAAATATGAAAAAATATACAGGGTCACCCTAAAAATTCTTTTGAAATATGCGACGGAGGACGATAATATTTCGCACACAGTTAACGCAACTGTCAGAGAAGAAAATATGAGAAAAAACTATACAGGGTGGTCACTCTAAAAGAGTAATGAAAAATATGTGACGAAGAATGATAACATTTGGCATGTAGTTAACACAACTGTGAGGGGAAAAATATGAAATATATACAGGGTGGCCGTCTTAAAAATATATAAAAGATGTGATGGATGTCAGTAATATATCGCATGTAGTTGTCAAAAAAAATATTAAAAAATTATACAGGGTGGTCACCTTAAAATAATTTATGAAAAAATGTGACGAATAATATTTCGCATGTAGTTAATACACTGTCAAGGAAAAAAAGATATGAAAAATATACAATGTTGTCACTGAAAAATAATCAGGCTGGATAAAATATTTGGCCTGTAGTTGATACAATTACCGAGGATGAAATCTGATATAGTGAAATATATGCAGAGTGGTCACTCTAAAAAATAACCTATTAAGAAACGGCAGATGAAAACAATATTTAGAATATATCCAGCAAACATAGTATAGGAGGCAAAGCAACGGGCCATTAGATTTATGACTGGTAAAGTGTTGCAACTTTTGCCAATACCTGAAAAGGGAATACAAAGTATTGCTTAACATTATATCATCTGTCCTGTAGTGGTAATTTGATGGCCCTACGTGGTTAATACTCCCTTTTCTTATTGCATACTTGAACTTATTTCATCACCGTTGGTACGTTAAATATATGTATGAAAGCACACTTTTGTCAATACCAAAAAAGCTAATACAAAGTACTGTCTATCCATTATAGGTCCCGTTGTGATGGTAAATTGATGGCCCTAAGGCCCTTTTGTTATTGTGTATTTGGAAATATTTAACCGTCACATGTAGTAAATACAACTCTCAAATATGAAAAGATGTGACGGATGTCAGTAATATTTCACATATAGTTAATACAACTGTCAAAAAAATATATTAAAAAATGATAGAGGGTGGTCGCCTCAAAATCATTTATGAAAAAATGTGACGAATAATATTTCGCATTTAGTTAATACAACTATTAGTCGGGGAGTCCTCCCTAGCTGTACGTGCACCCCCCGCCCGATCCTTGGGGACAATGTTTTTTATAAAGATTGAAGACATATTCTAAAAAAAAGACTGGCTGTATTTTCAAAATGGCGGCCATATGTTAAAAAAAAATTGTTGCCAATGTCCTTTTTATCATTTAACACAAAAACTAAAAAAGATGGACAAAAACTTTCTTCACAAAAAACAACGTGCATAAAATTTTCTACAATTTTGTACTTATTTACAATATTTTGATAGGAGTTACCATTTTCCAGAAAATGAGTCCAAAATTATAGACCGTGGGATAGTGACAGATTTTTTTAAACGTTTGGTTCCTATCTGGCCTTTTGGGAGCCTTTTGTGCCTGATTTGTACTAACCATTTTCGTGTTTATCAAACGGTTATCCAGGGCCCCTCAGCGGAAAACAAAAAAGAAAATTTCATGAAAATGAGCAATTTCAAACGTTTTGTTCCTATCTGGCGTCAAGTTAGACTTACGTTTTAAAGAAAAACATCCGACGGAAGCTTATCGCCAGACAAATTCCGTGGGCCGGAAGGCCCGAAATTTCAATCCGAAGTTGTAAGAAAAAATGGTCAAAATCAAACGATTTGGTTCTTATCTGGGAATTGTATATATAGGTAAATAGATTATAATTATCGCGATATAACAAACGCCAGACAAATTCCGAGGGCCCTACAGTGAAAAAATTATTGTTCAAGTTGTCAACTATTCCGCGAAAACCAAACGATTGGTTCTCATGTGAAATGATTTTTTCTGTAAAAATTAACCAAAACGAAAATGTATTGTATCATTCACAGACATTTTTAGTGGGCCAAACATATTTTAAATCTTAAAAGAAGTGCACGAAAAAAGCCATTTTTTCAAACGATTTATTTCTGTCTGGCATTTGGATTTTAAAAAGATATGGTAATAACTAAACCATATTTCAAGTCCCAGACAAATAGCGTGGGCCAAACATATTTTAAATCTTAAAAGAAGTGCACGAAAAAAAAACCATTTTCTCATACGATTTATTCCTGTCTGGCATTTGGATTTTAAAAAGATATGGTAATAAATAAACCATATTTCAAGTCGCAGACAAAAAGCGTGGGCCAAACATATTTTAAATCTTAAAAGAAGTGCACGAAAAAAAGCCATTTTTTCAAACGATTTATTCCTGTCTGGCATTTGGATTTTAAAAAGATATGGTAATAAATAAACCATATTTCAAGTCCCAGACAAAAAGCTTGGGCCCAGCCGTAGATATGTTGAGTGAAAGTATCGAAAAATTAAAAAACAGTCGTGTAAAAATCGATGCATTTTCAAACGATTCACACTCGTCTGGCATTTCATTAGCTTGTCATTGTAAAAGAGTATTATACACATTTAAACAAATTTGTTTCGCAACACTACTTAAATGCCGCAAGCGAGGATTTATGGGGGGTAACGGGGTAACAAGATTCCGTAAACAATCAACTTTCATTTTAAAGTTTCATAATTTTTATTATTTTATTTTATATTTTTGAATATATTTAGTTGTGTTTATAATTTTTTTTTAAGATTTTTTCCCGCCCGCTCATCAATTTTAATTTTCGAGAAAAAACATTTTTGTTATTTTCAACACGCGGCTACGTTACCCCCCCAACTCAAGGTCCAGATCCGCCCTTGAAATGCCGTTTTTTTTCTCACTTGAAACTCATTTGGAATTTGATTTTCTTTATCACTGGAATCAATATAACTGTCACTTTCACATTCATAATCCCTCGATCGAATAATATTTACAATAAATAAGTTACATACTAGCAAAAGGACAAATATAAATTATTACATATTAATATTTAATTTACAACTCTGCACTACACCATAGAAACTGAGAGTCCTCGTAAGTCCGTACCTGTTTCATTCTCCCTTGGCGTAGGTAGTCAACCACACGAAAGTGATTTCTTCTCTCATTTTAATGCACGCGACATAAGACACGTAAGATGTGATGTGGTAGAAACATATATGGTATGCATTGTTTGCGAGCGACGCTGCTTTTTATACTCCTCGCTCGTCCCGGGGTGATTTTTATTTATCGTTTGCTAATGGGGAACTTGCTCATTTTTTTTGTATTTCATTAAAGTGTGTGTTTATGCATAAAGACACGCCACATCGAATATCAGCTCTTAAATCGCAGTACTTACTTTGCAATAAATAATTAAAGTTGAAATCCTCGCTACTCCTCACGAAAAGCACTGTGACGTCAGATCGAGAAACTAGTCTCGCGTGGGGACCCACAGATGGTGTACTTTAGCCGAGCGGTATGTCTTCACCCTAATTAATAGACTGGGTGGCGGTTGGCTTTGAGACGTCCGCATATTTGGTCTTTTGCTCTTTATGTTAGAGAAAAAATAAAAGAAGTGTCGGAAAGCTCAATCAATTCTCTTTACATAAGCTATCTACAAATTTTTCGAAAAAAACAATAATTATCGAAATATTCGAGGAAATGTAGGAAATTACACGTTTTCCTATAATGTATGTAAATCTAAAAAAAAAATTTTTTCTCGGAAACCTTTGTTTCGAAGGACCGAGATTGACGGAACGTCAAAGTAGTAGTAGTAGTAGTAGTCAAAGATATTAAGTGAACATCATATATGAGATCGATTTCAATTAATTACCGATTAATTACGGTGACAAAATGGAGAAATTTTACCGAAAAAAAAAAGTCCCAAACCCCGCCCCCCTCTAATGCCTTCATTTTTGTCGGAATTCAAAAAATTAAAAAGAGAGTTTTAGCAAATTTTATTCTGTTTAAATTAGCTAGAGTAGTCTTTTGGCGTAGGAGCCAGGATTAAAAAGTTGCCAACTGTAGAACCTCAAAATTAGCGATATATTTACAGCTGCGCCCCAGATTTTTGTCTGGCACTTGAAATATGGTTTGTTTATTAACATATCTTTTTAAAAAAACAAATCCCAGACGAGTGTAAATCGTTTGAAAATGCATCGATTTTTACACGACTGTTTTTTGATTTTTCGATACTTTCGCTTAACATATCTACGTCTGGGCCCAAGCTTTTTATCTGGGACTAGAAATATGGCTTATTTATTAACATATCTTTTTAAAATCCAAATGCCAGACAGGAATAAATCGTTTGAAAAATGGCATTTTTTTCGCGCTTTTCTTTTTGTCTGGTTATCCAGTGGACCGAGCCAATTCGTCTGGGAATCTTAAATTGAAACTACTTATCGCCTAATATTAACAAAAAAACAAATGCCAGACGAATGTAAATCGTTTGATTTTCGCGGAATAGTTGACAACTTGAACAATAATTTTTTCACTGTTGGGCCCTCGGAATTTGTCTGGCGTTTGTTATATCGCGATAATTATAATCTATTTACCTATATATACAATTCCCAGATAAGAACCAAAATGTTTGATTTTGACCATTTTTTCTTACAACTTCGGATTGAAATTTCGGGCCTTCCGGCCCACGGAATTTGTCGGGCGATAAGCTTCCGTCGGATGTTTTTCTTTAAAACGTAAATCTAACTTGACGCCAGATAGGCGTTTGAAATTGCTCATTTTCATGAAATTTTCTTTTTTGTTTTCCGCTGAGGGGCCCAGGATAACCGTTTGATAAACACGGTTAGTACAAATCAGGCACAAAAGGTTCCCAAAAGGCCAGATAGGAACCAAACGTTTAAAAAAATCTGTCACTATCCCACGGTCTAATAAGAAAACATGGAAATTCATATATCGGTAAATCACTTATAGAGGAAATAACTGTGACAATTATTGTAAGGCGTATAATATAACTTAATATTGTTAACATAAAAATTAAATAAAATAAACTGAAAAAAATTAATAATAATAATATTATAATTTGCAGACATTTATCTCGAAAACGGTAACAGTGGTATCTGGAAAACGGTAACTCCTATCCAAATATTGTATAGGAACAAAATTGTAGAAAATTTTATGCACTTTGTTTTTTGTACAGAAAGTTTTTAAATTGTTTCCTAGGCTTTAATCTTTACGAAAAACATTGTCCCCAAGAATCGGGGGGGGGGGGGGGGGGGTGCATGGACAGTTAGGGTGGGCTTCCGTAGTGTTACGTTTTATATTGAATTTTATATTTTATTTTAAGAGATTAATTATTTATCTGGAAAATGGTAACTCCAATGCAAATATTGTATAGAAACAAAATTGTAGAAAATTTTATGCACTTTATTTTTTGTACAGAAAGTTTTTCTCCATCTTTTTTAGTTTTTGTGTTATATGACGAAAACCATATTTGCAAATTTTGTTTTTTTTAACGGACGCCATTTTGAAAGTGCAGCCAATTTTTTTTTTTAGGACATGTCTTAAATTGTTCCTTAGGCTTTAATCTTTATGAAAAACATTATCCTAAAGGATCGGGGGGGGGGGGTGCAGGGACACTTAGGGTGGGCTCCCGTAGTAATCAGGGAAAAAAAGATATATAAAATATACAAGGTTGTCACTGAAAAATAACCAGGGTGGATAAAATATTTGGCTTGTAGTTAACACAATTACCGAGGATGAAACCCGACATATAGTTAGTGAAATGTATGCAGAGTAGTCACTCTAAAAAATAACCTATTAAGAAACGGCAGAGGAAAATGATATTTGGAATATACTCAACAAACACACTATAGGTGGTAAATCAAATGGCCATTAAATTTATGACTGATAAAGTGTTGGCAACTTTTGTCAATACCTGAAAAGCGAATACAAAGTATTATTTAACATTATGTCATCTGTCCTGTAATGGTAAGTAGATGGCCCTATGTGATTAAGACGCCCTTTTGTTATTGCATACTTGGAATTAATTCACCATCGTTGGTACGTTAAATACATGAAAGCACTCTTTTGTCAATACCAAAAAAGCTAATACAAAGTACTGTCTAACTGTCCCGAGTTGTGATGGTAAATTGATGGCCCAATGTATTTAAGACGCTTTTGTTATTGTGTATTTGGAAATATTTAACCATCACTGACGGTGCATTAAATCTATAAAAGCACTTTTTTGTCAATATCTAAAAAACAAATACAAATTACTTGTCTATAATCATTATTACCTCCTTCAGACCTTTAGGATAAGATGGGAGGCATCCATGTTTCCATTCGATCGAAAAGTAGGTCTAGTAAAATTTATATTATTTTCTTAAATGCTTGTCCAAAGTCACACTTTAACTCACTAAATCAATGTATTATAACTATTAATGATTACTGTTGATGGCCCTGCCATCTTGAAATTTTGCAAAAAAATAAATATTCAGATTAAATTTTATTAAAATTTAGATATTTCATGAGACCTCTTTGTTTTCTGTGACTATTTTATAGAGGTTTACAGTAAAACTGGCTGTGCAAAGATATTTCAAATCTACGAAGATGCACAAATTATGTTGTACAATTTTCTAAAATAGTACATTACTGTATTATATGTAGTGGATACATTCGTCATTCTCTGCATCTATCCGTCTCGAACAAAATATTCAATCCCCGTATATCATTATGCTATTTATTGGGCTAGTGAGTTATGTTACATATAAGTCACGCAAGAAGGGCGAGTGGGCTAATTTTCTTAAGTGACTTATATGTAATAACTCACGTGTCTAATGCAACATTTTATCTAACACTTTCATATAAATGCTTTTTCAGTGACAAACAATAAAATTATTAAAATGTCATGTCATCTATTTTTTGTCAGTTGTCAATGTCAAAATCAACAGTGTTTCTCTAAAAATATAAAATACAAGTAGCTTATTGCTAAGTAGATTCTGAATGGATGTGCCGAGAAAGCAGTGGTTGTTATCCATTTTGTTTGTAACCAGGGGTTTCTTTAATAAACATTGTGTAATTAGCATCAAATATGTGTCTTTAAGACCGCAAAATTTGTCTTACAAAAGATTTTTCGTAAATTTTCAAAGGGGAAAGTTCACTGTCCAATGCGTTGGATTAAATGAGCTCTCAAAAATTCCAAGAATTGTAGCTGATTATTTGCAATTGCCAGATGCAGATTTGTATAGTGGCCATAGCATGCGCCGTTCCTCGGCAACTCTTTTGGCCAATGCTGGGAGTGACATTACCAACGTCACGGAAATCATCCACCATGGTGGTTATTTGGAAGATTCAGTCTCAAAGAAGATTGTTATTGCTAAAAAATACAGGGAGAGCAGCGCAACGAGTCAGGTGATACAAACGTCGTTACTAGTATAGAGAAAAATTGTGTACAGAAGAGTAGTTTTTTTTTGTGAAAAATCGAACATGAAACCAATAAATGTTAACATAAATATAAATAAATAAATGTTAGTGCATGGATTCTTTGTTTTGTTAATTTTCCTTATAATAAAGACAATAAATAAATTGTTTGGACTTTTTTTTATATTAAAATTACTCTTTAGTGACTAAATCACTTTACCTCACTACTTTATCTCACTAGTGACTTATGGGCCACTTTATACTTTCAAAATCGCATCAATAAAGATCACTTTATATGAAAGTGTTGGACAAAAATAATTATCGTATGTAATATCACTAGTGCTTAAAATTTTATCGAAAATTTTTTCGAAAGCGTGTTGCCTGGTAATATAAAGAGTGCAAATTGGCAGTTTATTATCTGATTAAATCCCGACCGCTTTAGCGGGAGGGATTTAATCTTTGATAATAAACTGCCAATTTGCACGAGTTATATTAACTAGGGGCAACTTAGCTTGAGAAAAAATTTTTAGATAAAATTTAAAGCACGAGTGGTATTTGTGGAGAATATTTCACGAATAAATAATTCATTAAGTATATCTTCAATATTATGTTCAGTAATTAATTGCCTTCAGACATTTCCTTGTTGCTTTTTAGAGTTTACTCACCTTTATCTTCAATTTCATCATTTACGTCACATAAAAATGCATTTCCAAAGCGACTCATCTAATAAAAAACAAAGTAGGTTTAAATTATGACAATCAAGAAAAACAATGTACGTTAAACCATAGGTACTGTAACTTATAAGACTAGTCATCACAACAAAGCACGCTTCGACCAATCACATTGCCGGTGAAATCACACAAATTGCATATTACCAATATCTCTTTTACGTTCTAAGGCTGCCGGCTCAGATGGTATGGTACCGCCATCTAGTAACGCTAGCTTAACTTAGTTACTAGCCTAAACAGTGAATTGAATTATTATATTAAAGTGTTTATTAATATATATTTATGTATTTAATCCTTGTTTCTAGTTTGAGAAGTTTGATAGTTAAGGTTTACTTGTTTAAGTAGAGAAACTTTAAGTACAACGAATTATAATGTATATAGTGATACTGCAGAGTTTTGATTTTCCAAATAAGTGTTAGCTGTTTTGTAATGATTGATGAATTACCATACGTAAGTACCTACATTTGTGTATTTATCATGAAATAACTGATTTGTCTGCTTCGTAGATATTTATATTTAATTTTAGTTGTGAAAATTATTTTGTAATTATGTTAGGTATTAAGCCATTGAAAGCTGTGTACCTATAACTTGTCCCGAACCTATATAAGTTCCATACAGCATTGGCTTTTTAGGTTATTAACACAATACTACAATTTACAATTTACGTTAACAATTAGTAATAAGCTAGAGAAGATATTTATAGATAACATTTAAAAGCACGATTTGTCCTATTTGCCGAAAACATGTCACGACACAAAACGTCAAAAAATGTTCGCAATATTTGCCGCTGCAGCGACCTAAAAAATTAGAGCGATAAATTTTGCATGTTGGTCCTGTCAAAAGCAGATCTAGCTTGAATTACCACTAATAATGACGTTTGATTGGTGCAATGTTGTGAAAAAACGGGCTCTCATTGGCTATAGCGTTAATGAGTGAAATAATCGACATTATTATTAGCAAAGTGTGTGATGACCGAGCATTGGCCGTTGTTGTATTTTATTCAATAAATTAGCGTTCCTTGCCAGTACTTTTCCCAATGATGAAGTTAAGGCATGTAGGTAGTTTATTAATGATGGGCCAATTATGTGTGCTTGCTGAGTAGTTTCCACTATTGCCAGGAAGAAAACCTGACATATTTCCAGCTAAAAAAATTTACAGGGTAATCCTATAGAAAAGATAATGAATAAATAAAAAGTGCAGAGGGATGTTTTGCGTAAATACTTTTAGAGATTTTTTTATTGTGCATTTATTATTTTTACTTAACATCTATTATCTTGCTGAACCTTTATTGATTTTTGTGGACATTTTTTGTTTTTACTTAGCATATACTTCACGTTTAAATAGAAAACTGTACATTTAATTACTATCCGTTCAGTAATTTGCAATACTTATTCCTTCGTTAATTTAGTTCAAAAATGTTCTGGGCAAAAAAATAGTGTAATTCCGCTATTAGCATTTCAAGGTTACTTATTGTCTGTATGTGTAATAAATTAATAAAACATTGATTTATTTATCTAATTGTATCCAGGTGAATTAAATTATCTGGAATTTAATTGTTCTATATACTAATTACCTATTATACATCTGCAGCAGTAAAAAATTAATTAAACAAGCAGGATTTTTCAGTTAGTATTTTGCTATAGAGCGAGAAACCTAATATACTTCATGCGTTAGCGTTATTTTTGTTCTTGTTGGAATTTTGTAACTCATATACAGTTTCTAGGAAAAATTAACAAGCAGCAAGAATACTTTAGAGTTGCCTATTTTTTAATGAATAACCCGCTATCCTTAACTATATTTCAAAGAAGTAGTCAAAAGTTTTTCTTGATATAAAATAAATATGAAAAATAAGCACTGATGCCACTGGTATATGTTTTATTCATCATTATAAAAATAAGTGCAACATTTTAATGCAATTTATACAACTTGTAAATATTTTTTATTACTACATTACAATCCTTGTTTAAACAACTAAAAAGGGTGGACAGATCAAAATTAAAACACAGCGTGTTTTAATCTTTCAAAGCAGTAAGTTCAATTTTTTATTTATCTGTGCAAATTCATTAAAACTGAAAGAGAAAGTGTTTGAAAAAAATTTCCATTTTCATTTTCAATTTCAATTTTTTAGTAATGACGTTATAACTATTTTGCGTTTGGTAGACCTTAGCTTTGTGAATATAATAGTTTAAACATTTTAATATCTTACATAAAAATAGTATTAGGGAAAAATTCCAAATATTAAGAAAACAAAATCATATTTTACAATTATCGTATATCGTCTTTTTCTGTCTCCTACTCAATTACATACATATAAATAAATTATAAACATTACGTAATAATTAGTTATCATATAATAAAATACAATTATGGATGTGTATATTAGAGACATACACAGATTAATAGAAGAATACAAAATCTGGCTAAAACTGCATTGATCGAATAAAAAAAAATCAAAATAAATAAAAAATATAAAAGTTTCGGTTGCAGTGAATGTATTCAACTGGCCAGTTAACTTTGGAGTTTAAAATAATATATAGTATTTTTGTATTACTCTCGAATGCTACCAATTATATTACAATTCCAAGTTAAAAACAAATTTCAAATATAACTAAGATTTAAAGATAATATAAAATAATTATTAGTATTATCTATATAAATTAGTTATGGTATAGCTTTTTATTCAATTAATTTTTTGTTTTTTTTTAAATAACCTAATTTATATTTCAATTGTCCTGTTTTTATTCATTTTTCTTATTAATTACTTTTTTTTTCTTTTTTTTTGTTTTTTTTCTGTAGTACTTTTTTCAAATTTTCATGTATTTACAAAGCTCTGCAATGTACTAAAATGTAGTTGATGTGTTTATAAAATTAATAAATAACTAGGAATAAAGCTATACAGTGTGTCCCCGGATGGGACACCGCACTCTATTACTCCCACGTCCAGTGGAAGTATAGTAACGACAAAAAATTTTTTAAAAATTTTTATTGTCCAAATAGGCTTAAAATGTCATGAAACGTCGAGATTTTAAGTTTGAGCGAAAAAAAATTTTCTGACTGTCTGTCTGTCTGTAACTTTTTTTTGTGCGCACGTTGACTCTGGAACCGTTTAAGATATTGACTTGAAATTTGGTACACATATGTACTTTAACGAGATCTAGAACTAGATTATATTTTCATCTTGTTCCGTCGAAGGGTTGGAGTGTAAATTGGGGTAAATTTGGGGTAAATGGGTAAATCAAGCAGGTAAGAGTCCACGAAATTGGTATTTATTATATACAAGAGAAGCTACGGTCTCAAAAAAAAATTTTGGCATTAGCCACCCCCACCCCCTTATTAAAGGGGATGAAAAAAAATTGTGATTTAGTGTATGTACAGGAACCAGAAACCTCAAAATATTTTTTTACTTCATCCACTCCCCACTACCACCCCCCCTATCACCACCCCCACCCCACTACCGATGTGGGGTATCGTTTTATGGGTTTTTGGGGTAAAAGATTTCAAATGTTATATTATTAAAGTTCCATAAACAATTATTTTCACATACAAAGTTTTTTCGTTGTGAGTGACTTGGATAGAGAATCTGTATGTGGAAGTAGTGATTCCTTGGGCAGCGGTTTTTTTCATTTGCCGAGAGAGTCATTATTTATAAAAAGTTTTGCTTGTCTAAGGAAGTCATAGTAAACAGTTGTCAAACTTAAGATAACTTATACTAGGGTATTCTGAAAATTAGCAAATATGAAATGACTTTAAGCAAAGTACCTTTTTTACATTTTTTTTTATTTATTTAACAAAGTTTTCTCAACTATGAAGTAAAGTCTAAACACGAAGTTTAGATGCAAAATAAGGAAATAATTTTCGAAAAAAAAACCATTTTATTCAACTAAATTGAAAACTATTCCACGTGTAGTCCTCCTACTAGTAGGTACTCATTTTTCTAATCTTATTCAAAATTCTTCATAGGCAGATGAGATTACATCAAGTAATGCCGTGGATTAACGACAATGTCAGTGTAATAGATACTTATTCGTATTTTGTGCTTACTATAAAAATATTAATTACTGATTATTGAATTATGCTAACCCTGGAACAACGAATTTATTTGGTCAAAACCGTCAAAAGCTATGGAATGAGAAATGTTTCTTATAAATAGGTAAGAGAAGTTTTTAATAGAAGTATCCAGATGTTAAAGTGACTTGCCAAGCAGTGGGCAAAGTAATTTATAAAGGAGGAGGGTCTCTAAGGCCGGTTTTCGGCCTATTTTATTTCTTGAGGAAAAAATTTGAAAAACATTTTTTTAGTATCTACTAACAATATTTAATCGATTCCACCCCAAATGAAATATTCCCCCATCCTCCCTTTTTACCCCCTGTCACCCCCTCCTCCCCCCTCCCACCACTTCCAAAACAACGAAAATACACGTACAAAATCAAAAATATCCTTACTCAGCAAAAATCATGTTAAAATGTTTCAATGGCCTCGAAAAAAAATCAAGTGAATGCTGATTATTTAATAGTTTAGGGAGGTATAAATAGGGGAGGTGAGTGCGGGAAAGTTTCGTTTGGGGTGGAATCGATTAAATATTGTTAGTAGATACTAATAAAATGTTTTTCAATTTTTTTTATCAAGAAATAAATTAGGCCGAAAACCGGCCTTACAGATTCTCCTCCTTTGATTGCACTGGGGATATAAAATACAAAAAAAAGAACAGAAAACAATTGAATGAAAATGATGCTGACACCCTTGTAGTTTTAGACTCTGTACAAAACACCAAAGATGGTAGATGGTTGTTAAGGAAAAGCTCAATAAATTTAGGTATTAGCAAATCTCATATTCAGGGGATTTTAGTCAGCAACAAATTTTATGCATTCAGACCTAAATTTATTCACAAACTTCTAGTTGGAGATGATGATTTTAGTCAGCAACAAATTTTATGCATTCAAACCTAAATTTATTCACAAACTTCTAGTTGGAGATGATGCTCGTTGTTTGGACTTTTGTTTAACTATGGGTGAGAAAATTTTAACAGATTTCATCGAAACATTTTATTCACTGACAAATCTACTTTTCTTCTCAAAGTTGTAGGTACTGGGGCTCAGGAAAATCTCAGGAAAATCCTAATTTTCGAATTACCACTTATGTCAAAAGTTTAAAAAATAATCAGTCCTTAGTTTATGGATGGAAATTTAAATCAAAATACTTATTTAGATATTTTTAATAATTTTGTTTTGGGCGATGTGGTCAATGACAACTTAGAATTTAGAAAAAAAATATATTTCCAGCAAGAGGGAGGCCCAGTACATTCTACAGTTCTAGTTAGACAATGGTTAGACAATCACTTCTAGGACAGGTGGACTGGCCGCTATGGCGCTATGCATGGACCAACAGCATGGCCAGCCCGTTCGCGAGATCTAACACAGTACACAGTTGGGTTGTTTCTTATGGGGGTGTTTAAACTAAAAAGTTCACGCAAACGATTTCGAAGACGACGTAGATGTACTAAAGCAAAAAAATTGTGGATGCTGTTGCAACTATAAATAAAGATGTGATCTCATCTGTCTATGAAGAATTTAGAAAAGGATTAGAAAAATATGTACTAATAGGAAGTCTACATGAGGAATAATTTTCAACTTTGTTGAAGAAAAAGCATTTATTTTTGTAAATTGTTGTTTCCTTATTTTGCAACTAAACTCCGAATTTAATATTTTCTTCATAATTGAAAAAACATTGTTAAATAAAATTTTCAAAAAAAATGTAAAAAACGGTAGTTTGCTTAAAGTTGATTTCTTATTTTCTAAGTTTTATAATACCATGTATAATTTATCTCAAGTTTGACAACTATTTATGACTTTCTAAGACAAGCAAAACTTTTATAAAGAATGACTTTTTCTCGGCAAATCAAAAATCTAAATATTTAAATAATTACAACACCGTTCGAACCTGGTTCGAACTAAATCACTTATATAATGTTTATATGTAGTATATTCATATAGCAATGGAATATAGTATGATTTCGTATTTACAGATAAAAAAAATTGCTTGAAATTTTTGGATGAGTAGAAATGACAATTTAACTAAAACAAAAATATGTACCAAAAATATGTCTAATTTATGACTGTGGCATACTGCAATAGAATTTTGATATCTAGCTTGTGCCAAAAACTGCAAAAATAGTGTTAATTTACGATATTGTTGTCAGATCTAATATTTTATACCCGGTGTCAGGAAATGCTTTTTCTCATTTTATTCAAATGGAACACGCTATATGTTATGGTACCAAAAGGAAGCCATTTGAATGTGCTTTCCATTGATATAGGCATCGGGGGTCTATCTGTCATGGATGTCAAGATATTGGATGACAAATTGACACAATTCGAGATACAAAAAAAATTGAAAAAAAATTAATCGCTAAAAATTATGAAATAAAATTTCGCTGTCGCCCAGTTAATCGAACTTCGTCACCTAATCTCAATATTGAAGTCAGTTAAAAATACGTTTGAATTTGTTATTTGTTTATTTTTCATTTTATGGGTAGCCTTGGTTGGATCATCTAGCTTGCATTCTGAGCATAGCCAGCAAAGTGGGTCCGTGCCCGACACAGTAAAAAAATAATCATATCAAATTATCCCCAAGAACTGGCTCGGATTCTTCAATAAACTGTAGGGCCCCATCTCCCTTACTCAAACTTTAGATCTCCTAGACATAAGAGAGTCATTGAAGTGATGTAGAAGGCGGTTAAAACACATAAAAAAAAGAATTTTTTTTTATAGCGATCTCAATATCGATATTAGGTAATAAACTTCAATTAACTGGGCGACGCCCAGTGGGTCCAAATCTCAAAATTCGTAACATTCAGTACGTACACTAAAATTAATATCTGTAAGTTTTTGGACTCGCTTATTACGAATTCGACGTTAGAATTTGTATAAAAAAGATATCGGATTCAAAATGGCGGACTGAAACCTTGAAAAATCATCCAAGAAATCTGATATAAAAATGATCCAATGCGCTTCATCCATATAATTAAAAATCTGATACTGTAATTTTTAAATATTAAATGGCTATTTCGTTATGGCGGACTGAAAATTGCTTTTTAAATTGTTGTACAGTCCACAATATTGAAGTAGCCATTTTATATTTAAAAAAATTAGTATCAGATTCTTAACCAAAGGGATGAAGCGCATTGAACCATTTTTATTTCAGATTTTTTGGATAATTTTTTAATGTTTCAGTTCGAATCCACAATCTTGTTTTTGCAAATTCTAACGTCGAATTTATAATCAGCGAATTAAAAAAAATTAGACATTAATTTTAGGGTACGTAATGAATGTTACGAATTTTGACCATCTTTCTGAAATTTGGCCCCACTGTGCGATGGTCAAATTTTATTTAATAATTTTTAGCAACTTTCTTGAAGGTGGTTAATTTTTTCCCTCTTTTTCACCCTCTTTACTGACGACCTTTTTATTTAGCTTCTACTCAGTAAAAAACTATGCGTCGTTTTGAATTTTTAAGCTTAACATCAGGTTTATTATCAGAGAATTCTATCTAATTTCACGAATATTTGCAAAAATATTGCATTTATCGTAGTCATTTTGAATTCTTAACTTTTGCTATCAGATTCGTTATCAGTTGCTTCTAAAATACCTTACTACCAATTTTAATGCAATTCCGATGGAATTTGAATTTTTTTAATTACATAATTAAATTGTGACTAGCGACTTCGCCATATTCTCGAATACTCTCTTCCAAAAAAAAAAAATTGTTTTCAATTTTTGCTACCAGTAGCTTGATGAAATTAATAGGGGACCACCGCCGAGCCACACCTCACAATTTGACAAGATTTCATAGAAATCGCTTAAGCGAATCTATTAGCAATGATTGAACAGATATATCCCAACAATCACTCATAATTGGCACATGAACGGTCACACGCACCGTCGCCAGCTTTATCATGATTGGCACTTTTATGGGGAGCCACAAGCGAACCATCGGCGAAATGTCCCACCGGCCAGCAGCTGACCATCCTTCAATTTGCCAACACTGTACAATAATGGGCCATCAAAGGACCACTGATGCCACCCTCTTGCTAGCATATTTTTGGCTGTAATCTCACACATTTTTCAATAAATTGGATTCAAGGAACACTTTCAACCAGCAATATATTCTGCATAACCTACTAGATTCTGGTATATACCCAATTCTTTTATGTGAAATTTACATAGGAGAACCCAAAGTTAGCAAAATATATACCTAAGTTATAAAAGGATTATAATATAATAAGAAAGTTTTTAGCTAAAATTTGTTTATTACGAAGTGTGAAGTGAAATCTTCGTAATAAAAAAATTTTAGCTAAAAACTTTCTTCAATAGAAGTGTAGTATTCATTTACTTACAAGAATTTTTTTTTTCAGTTTAACAACGCCAGCCGTTTGGCTAAAAACTGCTTTTTACCAGTCAAGATTTTTAATACAGTGCTCTTTAATCAGTGGCGCAGCCAGAAAATTCGTCGGGGGGGGGGGGGGGCAATAGAACCGGCCTCCCCAGAAGATGAGGAAAATTTTTCAGAAAATGGTTGAAAAGCGGATGTGTATGTAGATTCCTCTATTAGATAATATTGGCATTAATTACAAAATATTTATTTCAAGGGATAATTTAGATACTGCTTGCTCCAAGCAAATATTTAAAAAGTCACGTAAATAATTTTTCGATATTGTTGATTAATAAACATAGACTGCTAATTACGACTGCTAATTACAGCTTAGATTTCCAACCTACGAAAAGAGTCCCATTTTGTTAGGACAAAGTATTTAGAACTTCATAAACATTACACTAAACTAAATTTTAGTTGAAAATACGGGAACCAGGCAGAAATTTTAATAACAGCTGCGTAGACTAGTATTACTATGAGAAGATGCCAGGGCGGAGCCAAAATGCGCGAATATTTTTATCAGTGGCATAGCTTTATCTGGGGTATAGGGATGTGTAATTGCAATAAAAGTTTCGCAGTCAAGGAACTGTGAAAAGGGAGTAGATTAAAACTTGCCAACTGTTACGAGTAACCTTTGTTCAGGAGAAGTGTAAGAATAGTAAGTTCTACTAAACTTTGCCTAATAAAGTTGTTTTATTATTATTATTATCGTCGCCGCCGCTCTACTGCAGGGCACCGCCGCCACTGGTGTTGACATTGAATGTCACGTAATTCTTTCTCATTGGCTTAGAATGATGGAGTGCACAAACTCGTTTCTACGCATATTTTTTGCTGGCATCTTCTCATAGTAATACTACTTTAATACTTTTAAACCTTAAGAAACACATATTTTTGAGGTTAGCTGTGAAGTCATGTGCAGATGCCTACTGCCTACCTTTCGCTCCACTTCAGCTTTAGCTTTACCGATGAAACGTTGTGATTGGTGTTGTTTCCTCTTAACAAACTGTACAAACCACAAAGTTAGCTTACACAAATTTTAATGTACAGGCCAAGCATAGAACGAAAATGCAAATGGCGGATGCTGCTCCATGACTCCCTTGAGAGATTTTCCACAATGCGCATGCGCGTAATCATTTAAAATATTAGCATGCATATTACCATAAAAGTACCATCAACGTATAAATTAAAGCAGCACTTTTATGGTTACACAATAATTGAAAATTTCTGGTTATTATGTGGCAATTCATAACAACATGAAGTTATGGTACGCCTGCATATAATTTATTATGATCCATAAAAGGCTCGCCTGTGCCATAAGAAAGCCATTGATCGCTACAATGGCCCATTTAAGGGCCGCAATTTTTGTGTTTGCTGAGATAAAAAAGAAACATATATCCGAGTCGAATTGAGAACCTCCTCCTTTTTTAAACTTTGTGAAGTCGGTTAAAAAATAACGATTAATCTTCACTTGTTTTTCAGATTTTCGATCAAATCGGCTCATGGGGTGAGCGTAGAGGCGACTTCAATGTGAATGTCAATCGATATTCCGTTGAAGCAACGTCGAGCGCGGTTAGTACTTGGATGGGTGACCCTTCTTGGGAAATACAGCGTTCTCGTCCCATCTTCTAGCGGCTTGTATATAAGTGTATACGCGGAAGCTACGTAATTTCAGACGAGAATTACGTAGTGGATATACCATCCTTCGGAGGGGATGTAAAGCAGGCGGTCCCTTGTCTATTAAATGTTAGGCAAATAAAAGATCCCTACTCTTCTTAAGGGAAGAGGTTCGGCAAAATTTCCAGGTTGGGGGTAGCTCGTCTCCTGGCGTCGGTGATAGGCCCTGGTTGTGGAAATAGGCCGACGTTAAATAAATAGATAAAAAAAAATCGGTTCATCAGTTAGAAAATTTCGAAAATAATGAAATCAACCGTAATAGTTCTTCTCTGCAAACAAGAAAAATGGTACCTTGTTATACAGGGTGTTCTATTTGACAACTTAGATCCCAAAATGTTGTTCCGTTGTGTCACAGTAAGCTCCCAAAGTTGATATGTTTTTGGTATAAACTCATGGTACCAAATAATATATTCTTTGAATCCCTTTTAAAAGAAGAACTCAAATATGTAAGAATATATGGAGCGATCCATATAAAAAATAAGTTTATGACGTCATGCTAAAATGAGACACCCTCTATAAGTCAATATATTTTTAAACTATAACCTTTTTGTCTCCTCTATCACGTCGTTTCTCGATATCTCTCATAAGAGAACTAGGATGTTTGGTCGATTCGAGGCTGAGGCACCCGGTATATGTTAAATGTGAATTTTTTTTGATAACTTACAACGCCTCTATGACGAACATTATCTCGGTTCGTGCGACAAAAGTTACGGGTGTAAAAGTTTATTCCTTTGTAATAGTTAATTAATCTTGGATTTTTCTTTCTTGAAAGATACATTATGTGGTAGAAAATCCCACATTTTAACTACCGTTTATTTTTATGATGCTACATTGTAATATTAATTTTTATAGGAAATATATACCTGCTTAATAAAATATTCCTCTGATATTACTTAATACATAATCAAGTCCATAATTTAAATAATAATAATATGAATTAAGGAGAACAAATAACAATAATATAAGTGAAAGGAAAAATACCATGCAATATAAATTAATTACTTTTTAATATTTTTTAAATTTATACTTGCAAAAAACACTAAAAACTTGTAATAAGCTAACAAGCAATAAAAATAAATTAATAAAAAATTAAACCTAGACGTAATAATAGTTAATAATAATAAACCATTTAGAGTAAAATTGAATGATGATTCCTGTCAATTACAATTATTAAACTAAAGTGGCTACAAAAATTATTTAAAATATCAGGTCGTTGTGCAGTGGACTGGACAAAAATCTGTTGCAAAAATAGAGGGAGAGCATATAAAAAGCAAGGATAATTATAAGAAATTAGAAAAGGGAGGAGTTAACCAATGCCGTGACGTCACATTCAGCGTGTAATATAATACATGAGATCTACAATTCTCCTACCAGTAAATTGGATCTTTATTCTCAATTTAATTAGAAAAAAGGTACTTACAAAGTTGTATTATTGTAATTAAAAGGATATCGATATTATTCTACGAGTGTTGCATTAATTCAGTTTTTTGTGTTGTGCTTAGTTCATCGTCCACTATGAAAGAAACCAACGGAATTATCATGAATGAAGAAGAACAAAATAATACTGTTTCTAAAAAAGGTAAGTGAATTAATTTATTTTTTTGACTAAAATTTAAATATGGTTAACAATTTTAATAAATAATAATGATATATCGTGTGGTCGAAAAAGTCACATTTTTTTATTCTTCCAATATCCGATTTTGTTGTTGTCTGAGTCTTGTCATTATTACATTAGTTAACTTCCAATAAATCAGTTAATCTTGTCGTGGTAGGAAGTTGAAGATTCCTTTAGAAGTCAAATTGGTGAATATTTTGAAAGCGTTGAAAGTTAAAACTCGATTTCTTTAAATTTATTTTTACTGCTTACAAGGCTTCATTATGCGTAATTTACGTCATTGCTCATCAATATTACCCCAGCACTTAGAAAGATAAACCAAAAATTCTTTACTTGCACTTTTCTTCACCTATATTTGTTTTGAGATAACTTTTTCATTTTTTAACAGATTTTTTTTATTCTTGTCTTAAGCGAATGCTAAAAGAATAAACGATTTTTCCATACAATCGATTTTCCTAAAAATCAAATTGGGAAGCACTATTTACTTGGCCGAGATAACAGAGTCTGTTGAAAATACACAGGATGTGTCGAAAAGGTTGGGACAACGCTTAGCCGTAGATTCTTGATATCAGAACAAGTCGATTTAGCAGTCCAACTATTTTCAAGATACAGGGTGGTAGAGTAAAAAAATTGCATTCGTATTTTGTCTCTATCTTGGAGATTATTATACGTATCTACTTCAAAGTTTGTAACGACATCTTTTTCAGGTCGTTAATTACAATGGTGATATTGCCGATGTCACATTTTATAGATGGTGCTAGTTACAGTACTTTTATGTGATACTTTAAGCCATAACTTTTTTGAGGTTATGTTTTGGACATTGTCTTCTATTATAATCGAAACGCAATTTGATTTCCTAAAGAAAAGGTGTACAAGTTTAAACGCAATAAAATGCACCCTTTTAGAGAAATACGCGATTTACAACTCTGTCGCACACCAGTTCGAAGAAATTCAATTGTACCTAAAAGCGGTTTTTTATCTAGTAGGTGTACGTCAAGTATGATGTTTTGAAATCGCAAATGATGCTTTTTGTAGATACGTATAATAGTCTCCAAGATAGAGGCAAAATACGAATACAATTTTTTTACTATACTGCCATGTACAGGGGCCTCTCCAGATCGTGGGCAAAGTGGGCGGCCGCCCAGGGCGCCAAAATTGTAGGAGCGGCATTTTCGGCGTAGCAATACGAACATTTTAAGAATCGCAAATCGTCAAGACAATAGTTCAGGGAGGGGGGCGGCGAAATGTTATTTCGCCCAGGGCGGCAAAAGAGCTAGTGCGGCCCCTGACCATGTATCTTGAAAACGAAAAGAGTTAGATCGCTACTTTTTGGTTTAAATCGACTTGCTTTGAAATTTACGGCTAAGCGTTGTCAACACCCTGTATATATTTCTTGTATA
The DNA here is from genome assembly GCA_936432065.2 of Rutpela maculata. Taxonomy (NCBI): domain Eukaryota; kingdom Metazoa; phylum Arthropoda; class Insecta; order Coleoptera; family Cerambycidae; genus Rutpela; species Rutpela maculata. Next base: position 97,313,894 of record OW386285.2, on the reverse strand, counting down.
ATTAGGGGCTTTAGTGACAATTTTTAATAACTTTATTAGTAAGAACTGGGAGCCTGGAGAAAGCATGATTGTTAGGTAGGTGTCAACCGTAGATGCTTTGTCTGAAATATTACAAAAACCATTTTGGCCTGAAGATTCTTAAAAAACTTTCACTTTTTAGTTTTCCATATTTAAAAATAAAAAATGGAACTTCTATACTCTCGTTTATCCATCTGTTTGCCTGTCGTTTGAGGATAGTAATAAATGTACGTGATCAAAATAAGCTTTACAAAGGCTTATCAAATCCACGTTGCTCTGTTATATGTGTCGCTTAACACTTTTGATAGTTAATTTCGTCACAATTCCTCTTCTTATGGATTTAGTATAGAAACAACGAAAGAACCTGGATTGATACGAGCTTTTTTGGCCTATCGACCGATTTTGACAACTATATTATTTTTACATAGTATAAGCCTCAGCACTTATTTTTACAAGTAAATATATTTTAACGAACATTATTATAAGAAAGGAGAGAATAAATGAACAAATAAATGAAAGAGGCTCTCAATAATTAAAACGCAAGATGATGAGACGAAGTATTACTCATACCTTACAAAAAAGACATGATTAACAGACCTATAATATCGTTTTCTTCGTCACTTTCATTTGACCAGCCGCTCCCCGCATCATGGAGTAAGGAAGGGTAATGGTACGGACCAATGTTGCCAGCATTGCATTATTTTTCGGGCTAAATCCTGGTATAAATTAGGCCTAGATTGAAGAAACGCGGGCTAAAATAAACAAATCAAACATAACTAGAAGTACAAAACTGGATAGACTCAGTCTAAATGGGTTCCGGGAGGACGAATCCAAAATTTTTTTGATGAGCAAGAAAAAACTACGGAAATTTTTTTTTGTGAGCGGGGGGAGACACTGCGACCATCGTTACGCTCTTTTCACACTATACGGTTTTGATCGTACGGTAAAAAACTGTACGGCTTTTTGTCGTGACATTGTTGTTTTCACATTGCATGGTTTTCTGCCGTTGTAAGCTCAACATTTTCATTTAATTTGTAATAATAAGACAATTTCATGTTCTGATTTTTGGTTTTTAATAAATATTAAATATACTTATTAAACGCATTTTTAACTTTGTCTTCCATTGAATCAAAATCTTGTTTCAGTTCTAAGCAAACTTCTAGGCTTTCTTGTGGCAATTCGATCTTTATAAACATTAAGAGCCCCTCCGAGGAGTCGTGAGACCTTGTCGTGGTGGAGGGGCTTAAGTAACTGCAATGATTCTGAGAGCGATGCCGGCGGGAGTCTTGTACTTCTGGCAGGGTCACCCATGCCGGTAAGGTCAAAGAGGAGTGGCGAAAAACTAAGGACGACTCAACCCAAGCCAAGGTGGAAGACAACGTGCCGAGGGTGAATGGCCGCAGGGTCAAATGCGGTCGCGAACGTTTCCCTAGGGACACCAGGCAGCACCCCCTTGTATTCTATGCCTTACTCGGTCATGCGGGGCTCTGACCGAGCGGACTCACATTTCCTTAGCTGCTCGTGGGAACCACATGGAGAGCAAGAAAAAAGAGATCAAGGTCCTGCAGGTGAATCTCCATCACGCTAAGGCAGCTTCGGCCATTTTGTGTAGGAGATTCGAAAAAGAAGGCATAGATATTGCCCTTCTGCAGGAACCTTGGCTTGTAAAGGGAAGGCCCGCAGGCCTAAAGCCTTTACAAAGTAAGTTGCTGTACAATACACTCTCAAGTAAACCAAGGGCGTGTATAGTATACAGTAATAGGGTAAGTTGTACATTAATTCCGGTGCTTTGCACCGATGATTTTGTTACAGCTACCCAAACAGCGTCAACGGAAGAAGGGACGAAGAGCTGGGTTATATGCTCCGCCTACTTTCCAGGCGAGGAAAGATCCTGTCCCCCGCAATTACTAAGCGACATAGTTGCTTATTGCGGAAGAAGGAACCTTCCAATGATAACAGGATGTGATGCCAACGCACATCACGTGGTGTGGGGAAGCACCAACATCAACGTAAGGGGTGAATCTTTATTACAATTCATTCTAAGTGAAGGGTTACTAATAGCCAACATAGGCAAGAACCCCACTTTTGTTACTTCAGTGCGTAAAGAAGTCTTGGATATAACCTTATGCACGAGTAACATAAGCGATAACATTATAAATTGGCATGTGTCAGAAGAGCCATCAGGCTCCGATCACAGGCACATAAGATTTGATATCACGACTCCATCTCTGACGGAGACAAAGTTCAGAAATCCCCGAGAAACCAACTGGGAAGGCTATTCAGAGTCCCTCAGAAGGCACCTGGAGGGAGGAACAGCATCCGGAAGAGATGTAGAGAGCCTTGAGTTGGCAGTGGAACAGGTAATCGAGGCGATAATAGCCGCTTACCAGGAAAACTGCCCAGAGAAAACAAGGAAAAGCAGGGGTAAAACAATCTGGTGGAACAAACATCTAGAAGGCCTCAGAACAGAAGTGAGAAAACTGTTCAATAAGGCCAGATCCAACCAAGATTGGGATACCTACAAAATAAAACTCACGCAATACAACAACGAAATCCGCAAGGCCAAAAGAGACTCATGGAGGAGGTTTTGCGAAGAAGTCAATGATGGCCCTGCAGCCTCCAGAATCCATAGGGTCTTGGCCAAGGATGGTTGTACTGCAAATGAAGTAGGCTTCCTCAAGAAAGAGGATGAAACCTACACAGAAACACTAACGGAAAGCATCAAATTGCTCATGGAGGCGCACTTTCCGGGCTCACTGATATTGGAGGGTTCGGAGGCCGTGCAATTCCCAGATCAAAGGCCGGAGCGGCCCAGATCTGCGGATTGGAGGCTGGCCAATAAGGTAGTAAAACCCGACAAAATCAGATGGGCAATTAGCAAGTTCCAACCATTCAAGTCTCCTGGAATGGATGGAATTTACCCAATTTTGCTCCAAAAAGGGCAGAATATACTAATACCACACTTGTGTAAAATATTCAGAGCCTGTCTGGCCTGGAAGTACATACCACACATATGGCGGAAGGTGAAGGTCACCTACCTACCAAAGATAGGTAGGATATCAGACCAAACGCCCAAGTCATATAGACCCATAAGCCTGTCCTCTTTCCTACTTAAAACGTTGGAAAGACTACTGGACAGGTACATTAGAGACGAAATACTAAGGGAAAACCCCCTTAGTGAGCGTCAATATGCATGCCAGCCGGGAAAGTCAACAGACCTCGCGCTGGATGATTTAAATAGGCTACTGACAAAGTCATTAGATGACAAAGAAATGGCAGTGGCAACATTTCTAGATATAGAAGGAGCGTTCAATAACGCGACAACGCAATCTTTAACGAATGCGTTGTTAAATAGAGGAGTTCCAACAGTACTCTGCCAGTGGATTAAAGCCAGCCTAGAAAAGAGGATAATAGTATCCAATCTAGGCGAGGCTACCATTGAGGCAAAAGTGAGTACAGGCTGCCCTCAAGGAGGGGTATTATCTCCACTGCTGTGGGCAACCCTTGTTGACGAACTCCTCCGAAAAATTTCCGCAGAAGGCTTTTACTGCCTAGGATATGCTGACGATCTAGCGATAGTAGTCAAGGGGCGATTTGCGAACACGATATCAGAGCGTTCACAAAGAGCCCTAAATATTGTCGACAGGTGGTGTAGTGAGGAAGGACTTTCCATAAATCCTCACAAAACTACAGTCGTCACCTTTACACGGAAAAGAGCCTTGGGAGGCCTAAAACCCCTGTGGCTCAATGGAGTGGAAATTCCATTTGCCAGCGAGGTTAAATACCTAGGAGTCATTTTTGACCAAAAGCTGACATGGAATTCCCACATCCAAAAAGTCACACAGAAAGCAACAATTGCCCTGGGAAGGTGCAGGCAGATGTGTGGAAAAAACTGGGGGTTAAACCCCAAGATGACCCTATGGTTATATACTAGGGTTGTAAGACCCATGATAACCTATGGATCGGTGGTATGGTGGACCAAGACACTGCAGCTTGGAGCAGTAAGGCTATTAAGTGGCGTACAAAGGCTTGCTTGCCTGTGCGCCACTGGGGCCATAAAAACTGCTCCCACGGCTGCATTGGAAGTCCTTTTAGACCTGACACCACTACACATATTTATCCAAGGAGAAGCTCGTTCAGTGGTACATAGGCTAATGCAAGGCACAACGCCCATAAGGCAACAACACGGAACAGAGCACCAAAAGTTATACTCAGAGCTGAAGGCAGATCCCATTCTGGGAATGCCCAAGGACACTATGGTCCCAAAGTATAACTTCTACAAAAATTTTCAAATCAAAATATCAGACAGAGAGGACTGGAAAAACGGTCCTCCAATATCGGCGCAAACGATCTGGTATACGGACGGCTCCAAGACAGAACAAGGAGTCGGAGCTGGGATTTACGGGATAAGGTCGAAAATCCCGAGAAGTCTAGGAATACACGCCACAATATTTCAGTCTGAAGTGGCCGCTATACAGTGGTGTGCAAAGGAAATAATGAGGCAAGGAACTGTAAACCAGTCAATTGCCATTTTTTCCGATAGCCAAGCAGCGCTAAAGGCACTCGATTCCATGCAGGTCGATTCAAGACTAGTATGGGATTGTATAAATGCCCTTACAGACCTAGGAAGTCAGAACAAAGTGACCGTGGCATGGGTACCAGAACACGAGGGACACAGGGGAAATGAGAAGGCTGACGAACTGGCCCGAGAAGGCGCATCTAAGGCCCTAGTAGGACCCGAACTCTTTTGCGGTGTGGCTAAGCCACGCATACGAACATCCATTAACGAATGGGTACAAAATAAATCTCTAGAGTGGTGGAAGAATTTCCCACAACAGAGACAGGCCAAAAAGTTCATTAAAGAACGATCGGCTAAATTCTTGGAAGACCTGCTACGCCAAAATAGAAAGGCCATTAGGATAATAGTAGGTCTTCTAACTGGACATTGTAGACTTAATAGACATATGAGTCTAATGGGTCTGGCAGAGGATGCAACATGCAGATTCTGTCAAGAGGAAGAGGAAACCTCAGTACATGTGCTGTGTCATTGCGAAGGCCTAGCCAGACTGAGGTTCCAACTACTTGGCGAAGAGAAACCAAGGGCAGATAGCTATACCAAGGAGCCCTTATCAAGGCTGTGGAGTCTGATACAAAAGACAAAGCTGGATAAGGAGCTCTAAGTAAAATTAGACAAGGAGAGCCACAATAGATCCACAGGGGTCGTGGTGGCTAAGGCGAATTAGCCAACTCCTTTTTCAATCTAATCTAATCTAATCTAATCTAACATTAAGAGTCTTGTCCCATAGTACAGGCCTTCTTTGAACCAAGGTTATCAAAACTTCTGCATCAATTTCATCCATTTCACAAAAGTTAATAAATAATAATCCAACAAAACAATGTAGCTGCCGTACGGCTCAAAACCATTGAATGTGAAAGCGTGCATTTAGTTATGTAGACCACTGTGTCAAAGGTGCCGTACGGCAGCCGCCGAGTCCAGTGGCAAGGGACGGCTGCTGCACGGCACGGCACGGCACCGGCGTTTTGCCGTCATCGTATAATGTGAAGGGTCCCATGCTTTTCTTCACTCCACTAAAAAAATGCGGTCGTACGGTTTTTTTACCGTACGATCAAAACCGTATAGTGTGAAAAGAGCGTTAAGGTGGATCGGTGGATGTCGTGGTCGAGGTGGAGGTCATGGTCTCGGTCGAGGTCGTGGTCTCGGTCGATACATCGCTGCTTCGATGCCACGATACTACGTGGATATAGCATAGAGGTTCACCCTTTCGGTGTTAGAAGCTTGGGAAGAGTGTAGTCGAATGAAACGTGATCTGAGTGAACCACCAAGATGCAAGCTACCGCGATGCCTTTCTGTCTACAGCGATGTAAAAACAAACTATTTTGTATCGACTTGGACATCGAGTTAGACCTCAAAGTGGCGAGGGTGAACTGTTGCTAGCGTTCCGTGTATGTGCGGTCACATTTAAATATACAGGTTTGCTTTACAAATAGATCACATTGATGTAGACACCTGAAGCAGTGAGATATCTTCGGCGTGTCTGTACCCTAAGCGAGAGTAATTTTTTAAAGATTTTTTTGAAATGAACGTCAATAAGACAAATACCATATAACGGATGCTATATGTGCGCAACACCTACAATTCTTGATCGAACTTTACATTGGCAGTACCATTGTAGATCAGGTACGCCTTGAGTCGCTTGAATCCAAATACTGTAGTAGATTGTTGAGCTAGTGTGACGTGGGCGAATCTGTACCAGAGACGAACCCACGGGGGGTTATGGGGGGGTACGCTCCCCCCCCAATCTTGATTGAGTTGGGAAAATCACCAAAAATGTAAAAAAATCTTTACTGGGTATCATTGCAAAAAAACGAATAATGAGTTGATAAGAATTAAATGACACTGTCACTATGACCATTTTTTATAAATAATTTTAATTGATATTATTTATGATTAGATGCGATTGATGTGAGAGCCACCAAATAGTCGACGGACAACGCACAACGCCGACGGGCCAACAAAATAAACTCGTCAACTCGCGGAAATTCGACGTTCGACCCAGTAGACGACACGGCCAGAGCATACAATTCTCAAAGACTGTCTTACATTAGAAATATTAGAATATTACTCCTTTTTGCCTTTATCAATACAATGCTTTGTCCTAGCTATAAAGTCGTTGGTTTATACTGAGTATCACTAATATCAGTTACCAACCTCTCAACGAGAGATAATAATAATAACAAATTGTTAAAATATTAAATTTTTAGAGGACACTGAATCAGAATCTGGGACTATTAATGATGTCTACAGACGATCCAGCTGCTGGGACCCTTCATTGTTGGTACGCTTTGAAGATAATTGGAATTCCAGTGGACCAGTTCACTTTTACGAATGAGTTTAAAGCATGCCGACAAGGCTGGCTCCCTGCCGCTGGATCGTGTGTAGACCTTAATGCTACCTATTGCGTATCACAATGTGAAGTGGGAAGTGGCCGGTAGCCGTACTAGCGCGGACGTTCACGAGCTTGCGCCCCGCCCCGACCTGCGCGTAATCGTATTGTATCTTGTTTTTCTCCACGGTCATTAAACTATAATGGTTACCTCATCCAGTAGCTTCTAGACGAAGGAGAGTGCGGGGTCAACTTAGGTCTAGCGCCTACATCATGTAGTTTAGTTAAACTTCTTTTGCATAATATTTGTATCGCTGGGCAACTTATAGATTAAGTCTGAAATAAAAAAAAACATAAGGAAATATAAGTTGTAAAAAAAATGGGCAGTTGTCAAATTAGTTGTAGCTTCCCCCCCCCCCCCAAAAAATAGCTGGGTTCGTCTCTGATCTGTACCCTGATCGCTGATTCATCATCACGAATATCGCGATGTACATAAAGAGCATAAATTCCTTCCTTGCTTTGATGTTCTTGCACGTAAGATTAGGACGGTTAGAATTGTTACGCACCTAAAGTCAGCTACATAGGTTCATCCAAAAACAATCAACAAGAAGAAAATCCGATAACCCAGCCCAAATTATTTGTTTCCTATACCATCCTTTTTTCCACCTTTTATTTCCAACTAAAGATAACATTATTTCTGCAACTACATCCTCTTTCTCTGAGAAAATTGCTTTTGTTTACATAGAAAGCTTGGCATCTTGGTAATCAAACCAATTTCTTCAAGGAGCTTCAGAGAATAATGGAAACCCCTATCGATTATTATGATGTTCTCAGGCTTAAGCCATTGTGTTATACAATGTGTATCTTTTTTTAATATGTGAGTTAATATATTCGCATCTTTATTTTTGGAATTGGCGGAATAAGGCTCGAATATGTCTAATATACAGTAGCGACAGTTTAAATATTGAGTCGATGCCAATGTATGGTAGAAGAGAAGAGAAATGGACAAATAATATGCCGAAAAGAAACGGATTTAACCTACGCTGTTGCCACTTTTCTCTTTAGCTACTTTTGTAAGTCGTCGACGAAACTCTTAACATGCTGTGCCTAGCATCAATGTTAATATATCGCCTTCTTTCACGTACATTATTTTGCGATTTATATTTCACTCTATCTTATTATAGGGATCGACCCAAGATTTCTAGCTGCCACTAGTGTATATACTACTATCTATTATCCGCAACAAGTATTGTACAATCATCAGCAGCACTAAATAATTTATTTCTCCATCTGTTCGTACAAAACTTTTGTACAAGGCACTCTAAAAATATGGTAATAAGTTAACTTAACGGGCTGACACTAGTCACTTCAATTTCAACGCACACAATATATGCGTAAAAAAACAAGAGGTTAAAACGATTTTACAGCATCGAAAATCATTGTGCGCAAACTCCTGATGATTTGCAAACCGTTTGCTGACTTGTAAAAACAAACCTAATATTTTTTTAGCAATGACATGCACAATGTATCAATTTACTGTTATACGCTTATGAGAGCCTAGGTTGATATATTGATATATGTAAAAATTGGAGTGGTACATTGTGCATATCTTGCCTGGAAAAACTAAAATATCTTCAAAAAACGTCAAAAAAAATCGCAAAACGGTATGAGATTACTTATGATATATTTAAGAAAAATATAAGTATGAAACTGACAAGTACATATCCTCAACTTTTCAAAAACAAGTTTAAGATAGTCCAACTAGAAGAAAACATTTTTGTGCCTACCATAGTTCACAAATGGCCCTTATAAACCCAGGTTCTTTCAGATGTAGTTGGAGTTTGGCGTTAAGTATAGAACTCAGAAGTCACACCGTTCATGCTGGCATCTATCAACGAACTGGAACCCTGTTACAATCAACACAGTACCAACAAGGAAAAAATAGAGGCGTTCATTGGAGATCTGAGAAAAAACGGTTTTTGAGGTGGGCGGGATACGATAGCAGCAACAGCGAACTTGAAGAGGAGGACAATAATAATACACCAAGAGGAGGGTGAATTCATAACTTTTCACCAACAAGAAGACGACGACATGCTAATTGAGATTGCGTACAGGAAGCAGGGAAACGACAGAAATCACTACGACAGCGTAATCATTACGCAGAAAAGAAACTAACTAGAACGAGTAGAAGAAACAACCCCCAAGCAGAGCAATAACGCCCTGTCCAGAATGGGAGGAAGCGACGAATATCAACAGGTACCAAATATCGCAAAGAACGGAAAAGGGACACAGTCAGGAAGCACCAGCTGATTGGATAACTGGCGACATGGAACGTCAGAAGATGTGTACAGAGGGCTAAAAGGGAAAAAATCGATGAGGCCTTGCAGGCAGAAAACATCGACGTCGCCTACTTTACTCCACACATGTTCTGACGAAAACGGAAACGCGCTGAAAAAATCCAGCACACATGTTTGACCTAACAATAAGAAACAAACCTGCATTGGCACCTGGAGTAATGGAAGCTCAATCTCATAAATAGATTACATCCTCGTAAGCAGAGAGATAAGAGAAAGGATCAAGAACGTTAAAGCAAAAAGGACAGCAGAAGTAAATACAGACCACAAAATTCTGTACGGAAAATTGGAAATAAAATAAGAAAAAAGATCTCAAGGAAATAACAAAACATCACACAATACCTGGAATAGTACTCTACTATAGCACGAAGACTTTCAGAAGAAATACGGTGAAGAAATAGAAAACCAACTGACAGGAGAAAAATTAGACTGAACATCAATGGGCGCAAAAATAAAAATTGCAACAAGAAAAACCTCAAAAAGAAACAGATCACCTATGATCCCGGCAAGAAAGTAAAAAAATAACAAGTACGAACAAAGATGAAGGCCACAGACAAACAACAACCGACGGGGAACTTAAACGAAAAACTAAAAGAAGCACTGAAGGAAAAAAGAGAGGTGGAGAGAAACCACGACGAGGAAAAATGCAGATCATTCTTCGAAAACATAGAAACACTCCCAATAGGACAACGACTAAACCAAACTTTCAGATATCTGAAAAAATAGAGAAGAAACAACAGTACCCACAAGAGAAGATATATATACCAATGCAACATTGGACCAAGAAGCTGGAGGAAGAAGAGAAGGCAACTAAAGAACGAACTAAACTAATAAAAGAAACGGACCACTGGCCCTTGGACAAGCCACCATCAAAACACCAACTGCTAGAAATAATAGCCAGAGTTAGAAGAAACACAGCACCTCGAGTAGACAAAATAAACAACGAGTTAATACACTATGGTACGGAAAGGCTAAAGGAGCAAACCCTAGAAATCATCACCAGAGTATGAACAGAAACCACACCTCTGCCTACGAAATGGAGCACGATCATAGAAAAACCAACTCGCCACAGAATATAGATGACTACAAAAGATTAACGCTCTGCAGCATAGGATACAAATACTACACACAATTCCTGCTTGAGCAACTAGAGAAGTACATTGGAAGACCGCCAGACTACCAGATAGCATTCATCAAAGGCAGGTTAACGGACAACCACACGTACAACACCAGAAGAATACTGGAAGAAAAATGGAGAAAAGGGACAAAACTGCACACAGTCGCTATAGATCTCCAAAAGGCATTCGGTACCATCAGTCACGAGGCCAACACCCTATATAACAAAGGAGTACCGCACTACCTAATAAACAAGATAATAAAGGCCCGCCTTCAAGAAACCACTACCATACAATGGTTCGGACAAATGACGGAAACCAGGCAAAAGAACAGAGGATGCCCCCTATCCCCCCGGCTATTCACCATGGTCCTAGACCAATAATACAAAACACAATAAGGGAAACACCAAATTTCAACGAAGACACGGAAACACTGAACACCTCTTACTAGCATACGCCGATGATCTCCTAATCGTCGCAGAAGATGAGCAACAAATTCTCAACTTCCTAGAAAACATAAAACCGCATCTGGACACATCTAGGCTGAAAATAAACTTCAAGAAAAGTTTAATAATGGAGCGAGACCCAACAACAAGAGAGAGCCGGATCAGTGGAGAAGAATACAAAATAGGTGACTACTCCCTAAGAACAACGAACAAACTGAAATACCTAGGAATATATCTCACGAACCAACTGAAAAGGAGAGAAATAGTAAAGGAGAGAATAAAAACAGCATACAGTGTTACAAGGGCAATTATACCGTTAATCGAGAAAAACAAACTATCATGGAGCCTGACCAAACGGTTGTACATATAGCCATCATACTGCCAACGATGACATATGGAGTTAAAAACGCGGCAACAATAAAAGCCAACAGAAGAAGTTTGAGAAGAGCTGAAAGAGACACCATCCAACTACTCAGAAAAACAACAGGACAAAAACAGCGACATAAAACATCAACGAAGGGAAGGCAATCACAAAAAGAATAGAAATGTACGCAATGAAGTATTGGGGACACGTACAAAGAAGGGAACCAACACATCTACTGAAGAAAGCACTAACACTGAACAGCAGCAAACTGAAAATAGGGAGACCATGTTACACGTGGAAAACAACAATCGAGAGGATCATTAACAAACTGAGAAAGGACCAAACATACTGGGAAAGAAAAGCGAGGGGAAAAATAAATTCCACAAATAAATCGCAGCGATATATACTCTACCAGAATCAGAAACGAAAGAATCAGAAGACTCAGAAGAAGAAGAAGATTTGTAAAAGAAGAAATACAAAAATAGGAGTACAAACAGCAGCGACACAACGCGGCAACATATCTCACATGAAGAGGTAGAAGTTCAGAATCAAAAATACAAAAAAGGGAGCTTAAACGCACCCTCAGGAAACAATGCGGTAACGCATCTCACAAATACCTCCCATCCAACATTCTTTTACCATGCGCCATGTGGATCTTGCTGCTAGCAACAAGCATGATCTTAGTCCAACCCAGCGTGGACGTAGCAGGCCAGCTGTATAACCCTGGGAGTGGCAGCAATGCCTACCGCACGCTGATAAATCAATAAACATCTCTGACGGGCCCCTCGGAAGCCCGGGCCTCTAAACTCAGCACCCAATAGCCCCTCCTCCATATGGGGGGCCTGCGTCTAGGGCCGGCTTAACGCTTTCCACATACAGCGCAAGTCAATGTGCAGATAGTGCAGAATCCGTTCCAACTAAACTTCTGTCATCAAACAGTGTAGAAGTAACGCCTGCGCAATAGTCAATCGTGAATTGATGTAGGAACGATACGCCAACACAACAAAATTGGGAGTTGGAACAAATCTCCAGAAATATAATAACAATTATTTATTCATTGATGCGTGTAGAATTAAAATCCTTTAATAAAATTCGCTACCTCAAATACGCACGTTAACTGTCTCACGTAAACAACTTTGGCAATAACCTGCAATAAATATTAAACACAAATATTGTTTGTTGATCGATTGTATCTTATAATGTTTTTATGTACCTACATATTATATATATTTAATTTATTTTGCATGTTTTTATACAAGTAGATACCTACAAATATTTTTCGATTAAAAATAATTTAATTAAATAGGTATAGGTAGGTACACCAATGAATAGATACATATGTACCTAATTATAAATATATTATTTTTTGCTTTTTTTTTAAGTAATATGAATTGATTTTTTTGAGCTAGTTAGAAAAAAGAGAGGTTCTGAGCAACTTATAACTTGTTTGTTTATTCTCACATAACTCGAAAATGCCCAAGTCGACTGAAATAACACCTTTTACAAATTTGCAACTTTTCGAAATTCAAAAAACAGGAAGATTAAGGTAATACCCAGCAAACACAAAAATTGCGTCCCTTAAATGACCCTTTGTAGCAATCAATGGCTTACTTATCGCATAAAGCGAGCCTTTTGTGACCAATAATATGCAGGCGTACCAGAACTTTATGTTGTTATGAATTGCCACATAATAACCAGAAATGGTCAATTTCTGTGCAACCATAAAAAACCGCTGCCCAAGAAATCACTACTTCCACATCCAGATTTTCTATCCAAGTCACTCACAACGAAAAAATTTTGTATGTGGAAATAATTGTTTATGGAACTTTAATAATAAAATATTTGAAATCCCATAAAATGATACCCCACATCGGTAGTGGGGTGGGGGTGGTGTTAGGAGGTGGAAGTGGGGGTGGATGAAGTAAAAAATATTTTGTGGTTTCTGGTTCTTGTACACACACTAAGTCACAATTTTTTTCATTCCCTTTAATAATGGGGAGTCACCGAGCAGCATCCGCCATTTACTTTTTCGTTTTGTGCTTGGCCTGTGCGCTAAACAATTGCGGATCTAGAAATTTCAATAATTTTTTTCTCGTCTCTGGCGCATGGGACCCGTACGAAATATGGGAAATAACATCTCGAGAAGCACTTCTCTAACGACCCCTAAAAAATTTTGGAAAAGCAGTTTGCGAAAAAAATTTTCAAAATTCGGTTCCCCCCCCCTCAGGTCCAGGGACACCTGTTTAAATTTTTTTTTTTTGTCATATGCATTTTACTTTTCATAAAAATACAACAATATGTTTTGAAGTTTATGAAAATAGTTGTAACGGTTTCTTGTCGGGTAGCTGGTTCGGAGATTAATCAGGGTCCAGATTAGTTAATAAGACAGCCCAATAAAGATATAAACAATTTATTTACTTTTTCAAACAGGTAATGTGTGGCAGTGTTACATAACATACAGGTACAGGTTATATGTCCGTATCTTTTACGGTTCTTAAGACAACATTTTCTATTATCTGAGAGAGAGAGAGAGAGAGAGAGAGAGAGAGAGAGTGTAACGGTTGCGATGCGACGTCTCTGGCTTTGGCGGCGAAACGGCGCCGGGGAATGACTAACGACTCGAGGGGTCCCAGTTCAACACGCTGTAGGATTCCCAGGGTCAGATTGCATTCGTTCCGTCGTGTTTGCGTCGGGAGATGCACAAAACTGCAATATGTCCAGCTCAGCACGCTGTAGGCAGATTGACAGAATTATCCACTCTGAATTATGTTGATTTGCGGCCGGGCTTTTATATCCGAGAATCCTCGCTTACTGGTGACGTAGTACTGCGTATAGTTTAGTGTCGTGTGCAAATCCGCGCCTCTAGACGGGAGCTGGTAGATTTGCGGGCCGTGTGCACATTGGTGTCGTGTGTAAATCCGGAATCTTAGTAATGGAGCAGGAATTTAAAGAATGAAAAAAAAAAATTTTCAAAATTCTATCAAAGAGAAAATTTTTACTAACTTAACATCAAAATAAAACAAGTTACTAAACATCTTCAAACAAAATAAAGAAAGAATGGCCAATTCTTTCGTATACGCCTGGTATATATGTGCAGATGTAGAGAAAAACAAATTTTTAAATAACATAAACAGTATGTAAAATATCTTAGAACTATGGTACAAGTAAAATAGTTAAAATAAATGAGCACAAAAAAATTGCAAGAAACAGGTATACAAATACAAATGTGGTTCTTCCGGACGTCTACTGCAGGGGGCGATGGCGGACAGGGGGGACGGTGCCAGGGATCCTGGAAGCGGGGCCATCTTGGTTGTGGCGCCTGAACTGTCGCTTCCGTTGCGGAGCTGTGACCGGGAGGGCTGCGTCGTCGTCCTGGAAAAACACCTGGAGGCAGGCAATTGGCCTACCTTGGGTCGGTGGCTTCGGGGGGCTGGGGCTGTCTCCGAACTGGGGACGGCATCGGGGACGGTACCTCTCGGACTGGGGACGGCATCGGCGATGGTACGTCTCGAACTAGGGACGTCATCGGGGACGATACGCCTCGGACTGGGGACGGCGTCAGGGATGGTGCGTCTCGGACTGGGGGCGGCATCTGGGACGGTACGTCTCGGACTGGGGGGCGGCATCGGGATTGGCATCATGGACGGCATCTGGGATGATACGTCTCGAACTGGGGACGGCATCGGGGGCGGTACATCTCGGACTTCGGATGACATCGGGGACGGTACGTCTCGGACTGGGGACGGCATCAGGGTTGGCTGTTGCGTCTCGGACTGGGGGCGGCCTTTTGGCTTCGGGTGTCGGAGGCAGAGGTGACAGCAGGTCTGGCACTTGGACTTCCGACTTCATCACTTATTTTGGATGACTCTGGTTTTACTGGACTTGTTTTCGTTACGGTTGCGGGATACAGGGTTTCCATGGGTTGGAAAATTCGGGATCTATTAAATTATTACTGCTCCATATATGGCGGTACAGGATTCCGTCTATAATGCAGTAATCTGGAGTTTTTTCTGGACATCGGTTCGATTAACGTATTTTCGGGACTCTGGACATAAATTTAAATTATTTTACTGCTCCAAATATGACGGTACAGCTATCGTCTATAAGGCAGTAATCTGGATTTATTTCTGGACATCGGTTCGTTTAACGTATTTTCGGGACTATCCGGAATCGTGTCTCTTCTGGGGTTAAAATTGTAGTAGTCTGGATTGCCACCACAAAATCCTTTTCATTTTCGTTTTCTCTCTTGACTTGAAATATCTTTATATCTCTCTCTCATTCGTGAACGTCTCTTTTTGGGCTATCTGGAATAAACTAAAGTCTCAAAATGTACTCGGGCGCCAAATTATGTAACGGTTTGTTGAAATCTGCTCGGGCGCCAAATTATGTAACGGTTTCTTGTCGGGTAGCTGGTTCGGAGATTAATCAGGGTCCAGATTAGTTAATAAGACAGCCCAATAAAGATATAAACAATTTATTTACTTTTTCAAACAGGTAATGTGTGGCAGTGTTACATAACATACAGGTACAGGTTATATGTCCGTATCTTTTACGGTTCTTAAGACAACATTTTCTATTATCTGAGAGAGAGAGAGAGAGAGAGAGAGAGAGAGAGAGAGAGAGAGAGAGAGAGAGAGTGTAACGGTTGCGATGCGACGTCTCTGGCTTTGGCGGCGAAACGGCGCCGGGGAATGACTAACGACTCGAGGGGTCCCAGTTCAACACGCTGTAGGATTCCCAGGGTCAGATTGCATTCGTTCCGTCGTGTTTGCGTCGGGAGATGCACAAAACTGCAATATGTCCAGCTCAGCACGCTGTAGACAGATTGGCAGAATTATCCACTCTGAATTATGTTGATTTGCGGCCGGGCTTTTATATCCGAGAATCCTCGCTTACTGGTGACGTAGTACTGCGTATAGTTTAGTGTCGTGTGCAAATCCGCGCCTCTAGACGGGAGCTGGTAGATTTGCGGGCCGTGTGCACATTGGTGTCGTGTGTAAATCCGGAATCTTAGTAATGGAGCAGGAATTTAAAGAATGCTTCATTACATAGTTTCATTACTAACTGAGATACAACGAATTTAAATTTTGTGATTTACAATTTAACAAATCAGTCAGTGGTCCTTTGATGGCCCATTATTGTACACTGTTGACAAATTGAAGGATGGCTGACTGATGGGACATTTCGTTTCGGGCCCGTTTATGGCTTTCCATAAAAGTACCAATGGGCTTGTTACCGATAATTTCTTTTCATTTTGCATAAACAAAAATTGAAAAAGTACATTTGAAAACCCACTATTAATCATTTTTGTTCTTACCGCTTTTGACGTAAGTGCCATAGTTTCTGAGATATTTAACATTTAAACTAAATACTTCGTCTTATAGTCGTTCGGACGCCACTTTTATACTTCTAGATCTCCGAAACAGGCCTGTAGCTAGAAAGTGCTTTCAGGGCGGGCAAACAATTTTTCAGGGGGGCCCGTAAAAAAAACTTTTTTTAATCCGAAAAATTTTTTGATGAGCGTGGGGGGGAAATCCAAAAAAAATTTTTTATCCGAGAAATTTTTTGATGAGCGCGGGGGAGAAATCCAAAAAAATTTTCTCTTTCAAAATATTGAAGACAATTGAAATTGGCCCCATTACGATCACCGTAGGTCGGGCGAAACTTATTCCAGGACGGGCGTCGCCCCCCCCTGCCCCCCCCCTAGCTACAGGCCTGCTCCGAAACCATTACTCTACAGAAATTAGAAAAAAAGAAGATTCATCTTCAATTTAGTAGCTTTCTTGTCTCTGTTTTCACTCAATGTACTACTTTTCGAGTTATTTGACGAATATTGTTTTGAAATACCTTTCTTTTAAGCTAAAATACCAATTTTCAAGTCGTTATAACTTAAAGACCATCAACTTTTATGAAAAGTTGCACAGAACCTTTTCTTATTAAAATTTTATTTTATTTCACTTCTAATGTTTTTAATTATTTAATCTCGAATGTCGCCTGATCAGCATCTACGAAGTGACGTCACTCGAAGCTCCTCCCCGTTTTCGCACGGTCCAACTTTGATAATTTATTTAAGGGCTTAAACGTCCGAAAAAAAACCTGAAAATTTGGGAATTGCCTTAAAAAGTGTTCTACTTTCGATTTTTAAAATTAAAAAAAAAATACTGAACGGGCCTATTATGATAATGCTGGCAATGGTGCGCGTGACCATATATGAGCATTTGCTGGGTATAATTTCATTTAAAAAACGTATATTTGAAGCTCTTTCCTAGCAAGGCCACCGAACAAAGAGTAATTCAATTCCCTCTAAAACCCAACTAGCAATTTGGTATTTTATAAAAGCTGCAGAAATGTTTTCGACACAAATTTTATAAAACAATATTAGAGAATATTATTTAGATATTATGCAAATCATAACTTACACCCTTTTTTATTTATTATGAAAATACCTACTTTCTGTATATTGTTGCCCTAATCTGGGCACGCTAATATATACAGAAAGTAGGTATTTTCATAATAAATAAAAAGTGTGTAAGTTGTGATTTGCATAATGCTTAAATAATATTCTCCAATCATGATAAAAGCAAATAAACAAAAATAATTAATTGTAAAAAAAATAATATTAGTCTCAGAAAAACTTTAAAAATGTTATTGCGACAGCTATAAATGTAAAATTGGCACCATCTTATAAAATAGTTTAGTCATTGTTGATATTTTGTAAAAGATATTGCAACCATTACAAAATAATTGTATATAAACAATTCCGCAGGCTCTAAGAAAATTCGGTACCGCCACTATAAAACAGTTTTATCACAGGTTCATTTAATTGCGTTTTAAAGCACATACTTCACTGTTATTATTGCTATAAATTACAATAAAATAAAACTATTTTTTAAATGTATTCAAAAAGTCGCATACATATACTTACAAATATATAATATAAATATAATATAAATATAATATAAATATAATATAAATATAATATAAATATAATATAAATATAATATAAATATAATATAAATATAATATAAATATAATATAAATATAATATAAATATAATATAAATATAATATAAATATATGCTGATCTCTATACCAAGCTTTCAGTGATTTTACTGGTTAATGGATAAGAACTTACATAATAATTATTTTAGAGACGTGTTAACCCATTCAGCCTGCAATTTTTGATGAGAAGGAAATTTTACTGTGAATTATGCCATGTGTTTTTGATGAATTTTAAGTGCCCCTCATGTTTACTGAAGGTTTCTAATTTTTGGCATTTCATTTCATTGTGTGGCCTCATAAAATTTTTTTATAATGAAATTTAATGCCAGTTTGTTTTAATCATCATAATTTTATAATTAGCACGTATTAATTGCCATAAATATTTATAAAAATGTTATTATTAAACTTTTTGTGTCTTGTCATATTTACAACCTCGAAAGCTGGTCTCATGAAATGGTTTCCTTCTATAAAATACTTTTGTGTTAAATACAAGCATTTTACGATAATTAAACTGTAGGTGATTCTTACAAAACATCTATAAAACAGTGCGTCGTAGAGGCGACGGTCTTGTTACAGGGCCGTATCTTAAATGAAAAATATAACAATTTTTTTTCACAAATGTCTTATTTTGCATTTTTGTTATAATTTATAAGCGATGAAAAATAACCGGAACAAACATTTTGATAAAAACTGTAATTTATTGTAACTATTACCGTTAAGTTGCGTAAGTTTTCATTTTAACACCCTTGCTCATTTGATGGAAATTTTCACTAGTAATCTCCATAGGTACTTGAACAATTTCTGGTAATTAATTAAAGCACGTGGGGGATTCGGTAGGAAATATCACTTCTAAATTAAATGAAAAAATAAGTAATATAAGAATGACAGTTAGATTAGGTTAGGTTATGCTAGTTAGTAGACTGTGTACTACATAGAAAGGTTGGGTTGATCCTTTGAATATAGAGGTAAGGAAGGAGGATAGTTCAAATAAGAAGCGACGGAAATGCATGTAGAATTTTGATCAATATGACGGATAACCTTGAGATAGGTAACACTTTTTGTAGTATTAGAATTACTTTTTGTTCATGCAGAACTTTTTATAAAGGATAGAATTTTCTGATAACTCATTAACAAAAAAAGTTTCCCATATGGTGCACACTTTCTGCCAGGCAGGCAAATATATTTACTGTTAGACATTACAGAGGTAAAAACGAATTTGAAAAATTATATGTGTAAAGCAAAATCTTTCAATATGGTTCTGCCCATTTAGTTAGATGAAATATAAACACAGCTGACACAGGAAATCAATTGTTTCAAATATATTTTATTGCACAGTTAGCAGCAACATTTTTGTGTTCACGTAAACAATTTTATATTGTAACTACTTTACTGCCGTTACCAAATTGCAGTAGATTGCAACACTACATAATAATTATGTAGCGGACTCTGGAACAACAATTTACTTTCAATAGCAAAACTGTCCCAAATAGTGCTTTAATATAATTATTTTATAAGACAATAGGAAGCAACTATAAAATAATTTTAATATATATTTATAACAGTGCTGAAAATACTGCCGAACGTTACTAAAAAAGCACTATAAAATTATTTAATTTTATAAGCTGAAATGTTTTATAGCTTAGTCACGGAAACGTTTCTAAAATAATTTCTTAACTGCTTTATAAGATATTTTATAATTTTGCTGTAAAAACGTTTTAATAATAAATTTATAAAACAGTTCAGTTGCAGACAACCAAATAGTGTTTTCTGCAACTCTAATATAATCAATTAGCATTTTATAAGCAATAATAAAATAACAATAAAACAAAATAATCGTATAACATTTAAGTTACAAAACAAATTTGTTGGTTGGGAAGCTTATCAAAACTGAGTTTAATTTCAACTGAAATAGATGAGCATTTTTATATCTTAATTATTTTGATGTCCGAACCCCCGATAGATACTTGGATCCCCAATAAATGTCCCCCCCTCCTCAACGGGCTATAAATATAAGAATCGTCAAATAAAACATGAGTATACTCAGATACTCCTTAGGAGGGTGGAGTGTGGTTGTGTGTGTTTGTCCGTATCTGTTGCGGTTTTCACTATTGTGACGGGCGTCAACTCGGAGATAATTGGCTGTATCATCACGACAATAAAGTCGAAGGATGAACAGGAAAAGGAATTATAAATTTTAAAACGATTTAAGAAATGACCGGATTCTCCACCATTTTTTTAAAAACAACGTCAGTACAAATACAATCAACCGGCTTGAAAAATACTGATTTTGATGAAAACTAAATAAATCTTGTTTAGTAGAAGATTTGAAACATACCAACGCAGGAGTTTTCAACCTTTTGCTACTAAAATGGCAAAAGGTTGCATTCTCATTCTCCAGCAGGCCTCGACATTACTACAGGCGTGGTCCCGGCGATCTGAACATCGGAGACCTGCTTTCCGACAGCTACATGTGCCTTTGCAGCCTCTCGTACATTTGCACGAAATTGTTTTTAAAAGGAAATCCGGAACCGGATCTTTTTTAGTCGTGACTGGAAGCAAGCCATTCTGCGAATTGGTCCAACTCCAGATCTGCGGAATTTTAGCGTTCCCTTACCACTCCTGCGACATCACAAAGCTGGAGGATGACGATGTTGCGAATGCAAAACTCGAAAAGTTCGGCAATGATCCGAGAAATTCCGAGATAAGTGACTCGGAATATGAAAGCTACATAGAGAAGCGTAACTTGAAAGGAAGTGTTATACATTCTGCCCAAGAATGGCAAAACACGTCAATTTATGACGTGTTTTATTAATTTATATTTGAGTAATAATTATCATACAACCCTTCACGTATGTTTAGTTAATAACAAATTAACAATATAATTTAATGGACACAGTAAATCAAGTGAAACAGATCCATAATGTCATTATTATCAATACTTGCAGTGAAGTTCTCGACTTCTCGCGGTGCTAGCTCCGAAACTGTTGCTCCTACATTAAAACGTTAAATTACTTTTTTGTAGGGAATTTTGTCTTCTTCACTTTCATGTATAACCTTTTTTTACTGTACAACCAATTGAAAACGACGAAATTGCGAAAAACTGATTTTTTGCACTTATTTTGTAAAATTTCGAAATGTTCCGGTCCATTCTCACTATTGGAAACGACTTTATATTTGATGTCCAAATGAAGCGATTAAAACAGTTTCCAGCTTTTTCCGATTTTCTTTTCCGCGAAACATTGGAAACGGGGCTCGTCGAGCTATTCGTAAGTGACGCTCTTTGTTCCGTACAGAACCAAAATGCACTTCTGCCCTGCAATATCGACAAAGTCTGGGTGAGCCTCCGGGCCTTTGAAGACTTTGCTTGTCATCTGCAGATCTGTACTGCTTACGATGATTTTGGCAAATTTGATTTATCCCTACCTGGAGAAGCCAGGTAGTGTCACAGCCAATGAACGCATGAACGAGCAAAGGGTTTTCCACAATTTGACGGTATTTAAACGATGACGGAGGGTAAACTACTTGCTGAACTTTTCTCTTTTCCGGATTCAAAAAATTTATGTTCGTAACGTTCGAAGCTAAGGTCGTCATCAGCACAAGCAAATCAACGTCTTCACCGATGACGAAAACCGAGTTCTTGCTGCTTCAATCGCTGCTTTCATAATAAGTCAATGGAAATATTGCACCTAGTTATATAGCTCGGTAATATCAGTTTCTTCGATACTTCCGATGAGATTTGTGAATTCTCACGCTTCTAGCTTCGAAATTATTGCTGCTACAATATAACATCTAACAACCTTTTTTGTAGAGAGCTTTATCTTCTTCATTTTTGTATTAAACTTTTGTTACCCTAAAAACTCGCTAAATACGAGAAAATTGCCAAAAACTGATTTTTCTGTACCTATTTTGGAAATTTTCGAAATGTTCCGGTCCACCCTCATTGTAGGAAACTTGATATATTTTATGTCCAAATAAGCGATTAAAATAGTTTCCAGCTTTTTATTGTTTTTTTTTTTTCTAATTGAGACTTTTTTCATCTCTGCCGACTGGCCTATTTTACACACGAGGTCTGCCATTCCTTAGTACTTCATTCATATATATTTAATATCGGGTGTAACATGAACATGGTATACTCCCAATTCCTTCTTTATTTTTGCAGTTACATTTACTACGGGAGCCCACCCTAAGTGTCCGTGCCCCCCGGATCCTTTAGGACAATGTTTTTCATAAAGATTAAAGCCTAAGGAACAATTTAAGACATGTCTTAAAAAAAAAATTGGTTGCACTTTCAAAATGGCGTACGTTAAAAAAAAAATGTTGCAAATATAGTTTTTGTCATTTAACACAAAAACTAAAAAAGATGGAGAAAAACTTTCTGCACAAGAAACAAAGTGCAGACAATTTTCTACAATTTCGTTTCTATACAATATTTGCATAGGAGTTACCATTTTCCAGATAAATGATTCATCTCTTAAAGTAAAATATAAAATTCAACATAAAACGTAACACTACGGAAGCCCACCCTAACTGTCCGTGCACCCCCCGATCCTTGGGGACAATGTTTTTCATTAAGATTAAAGCCTAAGGAACAATTTAAGACATGTCCTAAAAAAAAACTGGCTGTACCCTCAAAATTGCGTCCGTTTAAAAAAAAATGCAAATATTGTTTTTGTCATTTAACACAAAAATTAAAAAAGATGGAGAAAAACTTTCTGCACAAAAAACAGAGTTCATAAAATTTTCTACAATTTTGTTCCTATACAATATTTGGATAGGAGTTACCGTTTTCCAGATACCACTGTTGCCGTTTTCGAAATAAATGTCTGCAAATTATATTATTATTATTATTAATTTTTTTCAGTTTATTTAATTTTATTTTTATGTTAATAATATAAGGTTATATTATACGCCTTACAATAATTGTCACAGTTATTTCCTCTAAGTGATTTACTCATATATGAATTTCCATGTTTTCTTAATTTTGGACTCATTTATCTGGAAAATGGTAACTCCTATCAAAATATTGTATAGGTACAAAATTGTAAAAAATTTTATGCACATTGTTTTTTATGAAAAAAGTTTTGGTCCATCTTTTTTAGTTCTTGTGTTAAATGACAAAAACAACATTGGCAACAGTTTTTTTTAACATATGGCCGCCATTTTGAAAGTACAGCCAATTTTTTTTTTAGGACATGTCTTAAATTGTTCCTTAGGCTTTAATCTTTATGAAAAACATTGTCCCCAAGGATCGGGCGGGGGGTGCACGTACAGCTAGGGAGGGCTTCCCGACTAATTGTAAAAATTTCTATATCCATTTTCAGCGAAAGTGGTACTAAATTTTGATTTTCAAATGGATTATCCTGTATATTATTTCATTTTTGGATTCTACATGAATGAATATAATGATACTACATCACTACAAATTATGTGATTTATGAATAAATAAAAATTTTCAAAATGGTTTTTTGGATGAGATTCAATTTTTTCAAATGGAACATATTGGTGCCAATTCAACAATACCATCAATACGGAATCTTCTGATATAGAGATCCACATTGCATCTGGAACAAATACAACTGAAATTACAGACCATTAAAAATTACAATATTTTTTTTTCTTCTAATTAAATGGTAAAAAGTAACTTAGCTTGGCTTGGCTTTGAAAATAATGAAATATTTAGTTTGTCAAACTTTTATGATGGCTTGTGGCTTCCCAGTTTTAATTTTAAAATTGCTTATAATTATTGTTAACTTGTTTCAAAATACCGCAAATTTATTCAAGATATGAAAGAGTAGACATGCTCTACTACATCAAATCATGGGCCCCGGTGTACACTTGGTTGCAATAAAATTGCGTACACTTGAAAAATTAAGTAGCCTGTTTTTTTACTAATGTTTTGCATTGCGTTTCTAGTTAAACTGGGCCCCTGGTACCATGGTGCCTACTGACCCCCCCCCCCCCTCTTGTAGGGGTCTGTGGATATTATTTACGCAGAATGTGAAAAAAAATGCATTTGCCGCTACCGAGTTATACGTAGAGCAATATCCTGATCGACACTGCCCTTCTAGAAATTATTTTCATTGTGTTGAAAATCAGTTTCTTTGAGATAAATTCCTTTTGAATTGTAAATTATACATCAAAGTGTAAGCAGAATTCTTTATTAGGATAACTATAAATCATTTAAATATAAATTACACCATTTCTACGAAAATGGTCACGCATGGAGAAATGAATATTGCAACTGGATTTTACAAAATAAAGTTACGGCTAAATAATTAATTTTTTTTTGGAAAATTTTACTTTCTTCCGATGAATTCAGATTTACGAATTCAGGCTTCTTTAATCGACAAAATGCAAGATACTAGTCTTATGAATATCAGCATTTATTGAGGGAGGGTAATTTTGAAGAGCATTTTGGATTCGACATTTGGCTGGGAATAATCGGTAACAGAATAATCCATCCCATAAGACTTCCTACAAAATGAGGTTGAGGGCTTTTCAGATGAATTACTTTTGAATTCCCTATTAATGGTAGTATCGAATAGTACCTTGGTACCAATATGATTCCATTTAAAAAAATTGAGCTTCATCCAAAAAACTGTTTTGAAGAGTTTTGATTACTTATAGATCACATAATATAGTATTTTCGACATGATTTCGATTTTTGTAGCATTACATGGGTTCATTGGAATAAATCGGAACAGTCGTGGCACACTTAAACTAAAAAATAAAAATTGTATCAATAGTCCAATCAGTGGAGGTTATGCCCTACAAAAGATGGAGTAGAAATGATTTTGTTAATAATTCGCTCGACGCTACGAGAAAAATGTTCGAGATAGAGTTGAAGGGGACAAAATTTCCTACATACATTTTTAATGTAAGTCTAATGTGTAAAGAGCGCAAGAATGTTGGATTAAAAAAATATTATGTACTTAATGTACGTTTACAAAATAATATATTTTATATTATTTATATTATTTCTTTTTATATATTTTTTGACAGTCCCGGTCGATTGGTGTTCACCATTATGTTCGTCACTACTCCTGGAATTCTGGGTCTCCATTAACAAAATTTCTTCATCTTCGTCCTCGCTCTCGCTCTCAATGGGAACCTTTGGTGTATTTTCACATGATTCTCATTCACATTCATTCACATGATTCTCTATTACAGACTCCACACGCAATGGAACATTTCAACCAGCTACACGCTCTGCTGTACTCTTTTTTGCATTTACATAAAATAACATAAAATAACATTTAATAAGGTCTCAAGTGCTGGTTTTTATCACTGCTACTGGGGGGTGCCGAGTTTCAGCCCCAGCCTTCTGGATTTTTATGGATTCCATATCATTTTTGAACTTGGTTGTGCATCCTAAACGCATAATACCGTGCAGGGTCCATTGTAGGTGACACAGAAGTAAGATGAAATTTGCTTTTTGTAGTGGATTCTATGAAACGTTGGTAGCGGACTTCTGCCAAAGTCTCCTTAACCATGCTGCCACAATACAAAGCAACGAAAAAGCGTGTTCAAGTTTAGTATCCCAATATTTGAAGATGCCAATAATATCATTGAGCCTTGTTTGGTTCTGAACTGGTTTTCCTTGGCTAAAGAGTGTCAACGTTGTGTCGCAGCCACTAAAAGCATGGAGAAACAGAATGTTCTCAGCAGCTTCTTTATGGTTTAAATAATTCGCGGAATACAGTCTTTCAGCAGTTTTGCCTCTCCCGGGTTTACGAAGATAAATGTTGCTTTGCGATGGTGCAAATGATGTTAGCAGAACAAGGTGATCGACGCCTTCGCCAAAGATGAAAACAGAAATCGCTGTATTGACAATCAACACATCAGCATCCTCTTCAGCGTGCTTAACCCTACAAGCAGTCTGTTCAAATTTACTTTTCAGCAACGAAATAAGACGGACTTTATTGTTTTTATTGGCTAAAAATCGTTCATTAGAAACTTAAACCGACATTGTTTAATCGAAAAGGATATCCGCGGATGTCTTCTTCTTTGACCGGCGAAGTCTTTCCGCGGCCTTTGTATTTTTTTCTCTATCAATCTAACGGATATCCGTCAAAAACAACGATTGTGTGTGTTACTGTGTAGCTCTCTCTAAAGAGGAAGGAAGGGGACATCATTTTCGACCATTACAGAAGAAACAAAGAAACGCGGGACTTCCTTTACCTGCTCTAGGAAATATCTATATCTACAAAAGTAAACAAAAAATTGGGGGTATACCATGTTCATGTTACACCCGGTACGAGACCAGGTATGCATTACATTTGCAAGTATTTTTTTCGTACTCCTAGCGAACAGTAGATATCTCTTGGTGTTTGCTAGGATACTAATAAACAGATACTGCATAAGATCATGTAATAAACATAAACATAAACACATCACATATAGTAAACAACCCCCAAAACCAAAGATAAAGGAAGGGGGTTACACATCTGGAAAAACGCAGACATACATCCATACTCTCTGGTGTTGTCAGTACCGGGGCTGGGGTTCGAACCCAGAACGCGATAGACAGTCGGTCAGCATATTCGCCACTCAATACGCCTTAACCGACTGAGCTACCGTGTCGGTAGCAGTGTATTATAGTGTATTCCTTAAAGATTCTGTAATTTTTTTACCTAACATAATATGTTAAAATTTTAAGTCTTAGTCATCTCTAGATGATGCCAAAATGATTGACGAAATTTTTCAAGTAGTAGTTTTCGAGTGTAGAGTTTAAGTGTTTTAGTGTTTCTTGAAACTACTTCTTAGGCGATGAATATATTATTTAAAATATTTGAACTTTATTAGTTTTAATGAAAGACAAGTACTGTTTAGGTATTTAGTGTTATTACGAAAAAAAAAATGTCTTTTTAACTATACTTTTAATCAATTACTCAGGTTGTCCATTTGACGTATTTGAATCACCGAACAAAAAAATTAAGATATGCTAAAATTAATAATTTTAATAAAACAATCTGAAAATATTTCGTCAGAAATGTAATTTATTGGTAAATAAAATTAGTGATCCATCACCAATTACTTCTTAAAAACATCACATTGAGAATGGATAAAAACTGATTAATTACCTAGTTATTTCCTGTTTCGAGTGTTATTGACCTTAAACAATGCGATTTAAACTAGACCTTGCATGAGTAATATTTAGGTTATTTCTCTTTTTCTATTTGCAAGGACGTTCAGAAGTACGAGTTTGAACGACACCAGCCACTAGTTTTTGTTCATAACAATAAAATTGGGAAATCGGTTGGAATAATTTAATTATTTAAAAAGTATATTTATTTGACCGTAAATAGCCAAACGTAAAATTACATTACATATTCAAAATCATTTCCAACGATCTTGGTTATGCTAAACGTACCCATTTTCAACTCTATTTTTTCATGTTGTTTTCCACGTTAGCTTAGTCTACTAGTTTTCTATGTGGGAAAGTCTCTGCAAAATTTTAGAGTGATCCGAGGTAATTTAGTAATTTTTGTTGCATTAAAACTTGCAAAGATACGTTATTGTCGCTTGTCTGTGGTGAGTATGATAGGGCAATGAACTTTCTTGGGAAAGAACATATCGAAGATGTTTACATTTCCTTAATTGGCATGAAAAGTTAAGCTGGCGCGTGCGGTCAAAGTGCCGCGTTTTTTGCTTTCGATCGAACAATCAGGACCCGGCAGGTACAAAGTACCGCCGAAGTTTGGTGTTTTTGTGTTATTGACGGGTTTAAGTAAATATCTTTTATATCTACTTGTTGTTGTAGAGTTCACTAGCATAGGGTCAATGTCTTTTCGACTTATTTTGCTATTTTTGTAGTGCGATTTGATTAAAACCAAAAAGTCACTTCTACCCTCTCCAGTCTTGCTGTCAATAGTATCAATCCTAAGTCTGATAAAGGGGGAGGGGAAGTGATATAGTTGTACCGCGTTACGTCAGATTGGTTAAAGTCATTGGCGGCCCAAAAAAATAAGGTAATTTTTTTGGTTATATTTTTTCAATTTTTCATTTTTTTAACTCCTTTCGGTGGGGGCAATCTACTGATAAATTGTCCGCATGTTGTGTATAAGACAGTTTCCGACTGGCAAGAGGTCCACGAATCCAAAAGATATATTTGGTAAATAGAGAGCTTACAATAGCTGTTCGACTATTTTAGAAAATGTTTTGTAGGCCCTTTCAAGATCATGCCCTGTTGTCCCTCTTAAATCTTCGTTTCATTACATGAGCTGAACTTAGAAACCTGCATATACAACTGTCCATGACTGTAACACTGCTTTAAACAAATAAACTGCCTAAGTTTTGACCTTGAGATTCACTAGTGTTAATAGAAAACACTAGTCTTATAAGAAACTGCCTTCTTCGTAACACAAAGAAAAGGTTTGGTAAAAAAATTAACACCTTTATATTTTAGTAGTGTGGAGGAGGATCAAAATCAACCGCATGCTTCGCGAAACACAGACCGTGCGCTGGTTTCCCTTTAGGTATCGACATTGTATGGCCTTTCAGCTTCAAAGAGGTCCAACCTAACCCTGCTGGGTCCGTTTAGATACATCTACCTCTACGAGGAGCCCAATAAATCGGAGAGTACGTTGACAAGACCTTCGGCCCTACTACTCTCCCCATCTTATCCCAATGAATCTTATTACACCGATTAATATTCAGATATACCAAAAATTATCGATAAAACACAACAGCAAGCAATAGAAAACAAACTGTTCCTATTTGACCTCTATTAATCTATTTTCATCGTCCCATATCCGAAAGTACCGTAACTTACAAAACATCGACAAAACACCACAGAAAGCAGTGGCACACTAGTAGGTCCGGTTTGATCCCAATCAATTTGTTATCATTGAACCATATCTGAAATCGTCATAATTTCAAAAATTATCAATAAAAATCATAAAAAGCAATGAAACACAAACTGACTTAATCCCATCACAATGGATTTAATTACTTCTATCTGCATGTAGACAAACACAATTTTGTTTGTTTGTCTACATGAGTTGTTTCTGTGTATCTTTTATGCTGATAAATTAATAAATATGTATAATTTTAACAATTCTGACTATTCGTATCATAGTTCAGTAGGATAAAGGTAGAGTTTTTTTATGAAACTTTCGTAGTATCATTGCGTGGGTTTCTAGCATACAATTTTTAAATTAGTCTTTATTATACTCTTCGCAAAAACGAAGAGTATATTGTATTTGGTCGGCACATTTCTAAATCAGTAAATATCGCTCGTGGAGAAAAAAATTTCATATCATTGTGTTAGTGAACGAATTCTGAACAACTTTCAAAATGTCCGTCTGTCCGTCTGTTCGTCTGTCTGTCTGTCCGTCCGCCACGTTTCTTGTAAGCACGACAACTTAAGAAAGAAAAGTCCGATTGTATTGAAATTTGGAGTTAGTGTTAGCTAGAGGAAGAACTCTATTGTTTTTGAAGAAAATCAATCAGTAAATAAGAAAGTTATTAATCATTTAATTTAAAAAAAAATATTTTCTTAATTTTTGATGCTTGCGAAATGTTATTCTCTATAATATATATTTTTTTGTTTATGCATTTTACTAATATACATATTTCATAATATGTCTAATGCGTTGAAATATGATTCTCGATAGATATGTATTACAAACCTTCAATTTTTATACAGATCTCTGATGGTCCAGTGGCTAAACTTTTGCTTTGCAATCCACGGTGCGTGAAGTATCTGGGGGTTAACTTAGACAAACGACTGACGTTTGACACCCACATCAACGAGACAGTACGTAAGGTCTACTTCATGACCAGGAGTCTGTACCCGCTCCAGGCCAGAGGTAGCGGACTTAACAGAAATAATAAAAAACTGTTGTACACCATGGTGATTAGGCCGGCAATCACATACGCGGCGCCGGCATGGTGCAGCATACCGGCCACGACAATGCGCAAACTTAAAGTTCTAGAACACAAATTTATGCGCCTCATTTCAGACTCTGATAGGTACACCTCCCTCAGAGATCTCTATGCACGTTGCCACGACGTAACCCCACTAGCGGACTACATCCAGAAAATCTCCCAAAAGTTTTACACCACCAAACTGGGCGATAGTCCGCTAACCCGCAACATAACCCAAATCAGACAGCATAATGCAATATTATTCAATCTGAGACACCCTCTACCATACCAGGCGTTGCCTATTTTCCGGCAACTCCCTTAGCCAAATCTTCCCCTACCATAACCTCTATAAAACCCCATCCTATCATCTTTCCTAAACTTTATCTTTAATTTCCTCTTTCCTTTTCTATTTGTTCATTTTTATGCTTCTGTTGTTTTTCTTTTTGTCACTTTGTTCGTAAATTCTTTTTAGGCCCAGAAAATTCTTGAAAATTATAACATTTTAAACGATACTTTTTGCTTTATCATATCTTCCTGGAGGCAGGGAGACCACCAGGGCGACAGTTCTCGTACGGGTTTTTTTCGTTTAGCTTTTTACCCGAGTCAACAACCCAAATTTTTTAAGTGCTTTGCCAAGTGTTGTGTTAATTAATTAGCTTTAGGTCTCTGCGTAGACAGCAATTTTTAATATTATTATTAGTTTTTAAGTTTGTTTATAACAAACAGGAGAGCTAATCCCCTCGTTAACCGTTAAGCCGAGCCGGACCTGCCCCGTCCATCCTTACATTCACCATGATACTACGTGCCATGGTTGTTTGGTTGGCTCCGGGACAGGATCCGGTAAGGCACATAGTTGTACTTAAATGAAGAATTTGCTTTTTTGCAATCCAAAGATTCCGTGTTCGAATCCTAGTCAGGTTGGGTGTTTTTTTTTCAATTCTTTTCATATAATTTTTTCACAACAAAGTTGGTACACAAAATTTAGAATGTCCAAAAACTAACATTATTTACACAAAACTGCGAAGAGTATCCTATAGAATGTGTAACAATTGTATAAAAAGCTCAGTAAATTGGCGAAGAGTTACTACGTTTTTAGCTTGTTTTATTTTGTAACTGAAAACAGGGAAGACAATGCCACCGGTGAGATGCTTAAGATTGATGGTGAAGATGGATTAAGAATCCTTTACTAATATACCAAAACATGGAAGGTAGAAATCTGGATTGATGACCGGAGAACCTCAATTTTCGTGTCACTACATAGAAAAAGAAGATAGATGTCTATAATTACAAATTATTGGCATTAATATCAAACGTCA
The DNA here is from genome assembly GCA_936432065.2 of Rutpela maculata. NCBI lineage: Eukaryota > Metazoa > Arthropoda > Insecta > Coleoptera > Cerambycidae > Rutpela > Rutpela maculata. The sequence goes on along the minus strand of OW386285.2, from coordinate 97,282,504 downwards.
GTAAAATAATACTATATATTCAACTGTATATTCAATCCCGACTTCAGAATCATCTGTCTTGGCAAATACTTTCTCAGCAAGCAGACGTTGTTAAAGAAAGCAGTACTTTAGGCCCCTAGGCGAGAAGTGTGTGTCCCTGTTACTTTTCCAATTGTGTTCTTCTAATATTATTCACGTTAGAATTAGGTTTAGCTATTGGACAGTGAATCTGGCTGCAAGGACTATGTTCTAATGCAAAAAAAGCAGTACTGGAGAACAAATACCGAATTTATAACTTCGAGAAGCCAAGAGAATATTACGTGCCTATGTATCTTTGTTTCGTAGATCATCGTAATGCTTTTGACAATGTGAAATGTAACAAAATGTGGACTGTATTGTTGTAGATGTGAGCACTCAGACATCTGATCTACATAATTCGTTGACTACATGAAGAAAACTCTGCCTTGGTGAAAGCAGCTATCACTAACTCTGACAAATACAGTTGGCAAAGGCGTCAGACAGGGCTGTATTCTGTCACCAATTCTTCTTAACGTCCATGTGATGCAATGTGAGCTGGAGACCGGCAGTGTGGACCTAAATTTCTAACTTGAGATTTACAGGTGATATCCCGTTAGTTTCTGAGACTGAGGATGAGCTCATATACCTGCTCGACAACCTTCAAACAATAAGCCCTGTGTATGGTTTATGTCTAAATCAAAATAAAACGAAAATTGTGATTGTTGACCTAACAAATGAATATCAATAAAACACGGTAAGGTAGATGTATAAGATAGTAAACAAGATGGCTTATCAGCAGAAGAAAGAGAACATCCGCTGAAAATTATGAAGAAAGTGAAGTTTTTGCAAATTAACACAAGCAGGAGCCGCTCTGCTCACGACCTGGCTCTAGCTACTGCCAACAAGATAGACGCAGGGTTAATAGCGATAAGCGAACCCAATGAAAATGCAATTAAAGGTAGAAAAGACTGGATATCTGATGAACACCTAGATACCGCTATAAAAGTTCTGGACAGACGCCTAGTAATCAAGGGACAGGGCTACGGACACGGTTTCACTTACGTCGAGACCGCCTCTTTCACAGTGTACAGCTGCTACGCCTCCCCAAATAGAGATTTGGATGATCTCGAAGAAATTCTTTTCGAAATTGGAAGGAAAATAAGGACCAACAAAGAGAAGGCCATAGTTGTGGGGGACTTCAATGCAAAATCCATACAATGGGGTATGAACGTCACGGATGAGAGAGGCCGCGTCCTAACTGAATGGATGGCAGAAAATGACTTAATATGTGTAAACGAGGGAAGTGCACCAACATTCCAGAGAAACGAATACTCGTCCATACTAGACCTAACTCTGACTACCGACGACATTAAAACCAAAGTAGCTAAATGGGAAGTGAGCGAAAAGGAAACCCTCAGCGACCATAACTATATAATATTCGAAGTAAAAGACGAAGGGAAGAAAAGAGCTATGGTAACGCAAAGCAAAGGGTGGCAGATGAAAAGTTTGAACAAACAAAAGTTGCAAGAGACACTGAACGACGTCGGCATTATTCAGGAGGAGGGCGTATCTCCTGCAAAAGACTTTTCCCAAACCCTCACGCAGATCTGTGACAGAACTATGTCGAAAAGAAAGTACAATTCAAGTAGGCCACCTTTGTATTGGTGGTCAGACGAAATTGCCGAACTTCGCAGAGAATGCTTGAGGAAAAAAAGGATATGTACAAGAAATGCAAGAAGAAATCTTCCGGAAGTAAATCAACAACTGAGGGAAGAGTACAAAAGCAGCAAGAAAAGGCTGCGAAATTGCATCAAGGCTTCAAAAAGAGCATGTTGGAAAAGCATACGTGACAAACTGGACTCCGATATCTGGGGAGACGGCTACAAGATTATGATGAAACAAATGCTTGGCTTCCTTCCAAGACCCCAAATGTCCATGCAAATGACAGAGGAAGTGGTAAACCACCTCTTTCCCGTGCACGACGCCGTAAACTTTGATTGTGACAGAACAGTGATATTCTTAGATATTACGGTAGAAGAATTGAATATAGTTTGCAACAAGCTAAAACCAAATAAAGCACCGGGACCAGCCTACATCCCAGTAGAAGTCCTGAAGGAAGTAGTACAAAGTAAACCCGAATACGCACTAAGAGTCTACAATGAACTAGCGCGTAGAGGAGTATTTCCAGAAGACTGGAAGCAGGCTAAGCTTGTACTACTTAGGAAAGGAAATAAACCGCTAGACCACCCGGCTTCGTATAGACCCATACTGCCCTCCTAAGCCAAAAAGACGTATCTCAAGGTTTCACTGTTTTGAGATATAAGGCATGTTTTGAATTTTCGAAATCGCGTCAATATTTTCAAATATTTACTAATTTTTTTTTTGTAATTATACTAATGTAGAAGTTAATAGTGGTGTAGTTATGAATTTATATTAATTAGGTTACTATTTTTTTTTTACAATGAGATACGTCTAATTGGCTTAATCGCTTAGGTTTTCTCATATTTCTTTAGATACGTCAAACTTTGTTATCACTTTAAAAATACTTAACGATTGAAATACGTTTATTTCGCTATGGAAATATATAGAAAATAGCTCCAGCTATCCTAAGGTATACAAATATGCATTTCGGCCAAAACTTGAGATACGTCTTTTTGGCTTAGGACGCCAGCATATGCCTCTTAGACGTAGAAGGGAAACTGTACGAACAGCTTATCTTAATAAGGCTCAAAGAAGAACTAGTACGCACAGGTGGACTGGCAGAGAGACAGTACGGCTTCATGGAAGGTCGACAAACAGTAGATGCTATAAACAACGTGATCCAAATTGCCAGAGAAGCTGCTGCTTACGCGCACCAGCACCGAAGACTGTGTGCAGTAATAACTTTAGACGTGCAAAATGCTTTCAACAGCGCATCATGACAAATCATTCTGGAAGACCTGCGAAAAAGAGGAATAGAAGAGAGTCTAGTCAGGGTAATAGCATCCTATCTATCCCAGAGGAAAATAATCCTGGAAGCAGAAGACGAGACAAAGACCGTAGAAGTCAGCAGTGGCGTGCCTCAGGGATCAGTACTTGGTTCAACCCTGTGGAACGTCCTGTATGATGATCTCCTTAAAATGGAACAGCCAGCGGGTGTAACATTAATCGGCTTTGCGGATGACGTAGCCATGACAGTAGTTGCAAAAACCGAGCATTTACTGATGAATAAAGCAGACACTGCCCTCCAGCGAGTTGCAGAATGGTTGGAAGGAAGAAAACTAAAGCTGGCACCAGACAAATCGGAGGCAGTCCTCCTTACCACTAAAAGAAAAATAGCGCCGATCACTTTCACCATCCTGGATGCTTCGATCAGACTCAGCAAGGCAATAAAATACCTAGGAGTGTGGCTTGATACCAAACTTACCTTCGCGGAGCACGTCAAAAGAACAACCGAAAAAGTGGAAAAAACGGTTGCAGCATTGACAAGCCTAATGCCCAACATAGGAGGGCCAAGAGCATCGAAGAGGAGAGTAATGGCAAGTGTGGTCCACTCTCAAATACTGTATGCCCCACCAGTCTGGCACACGGTAACCGGAAACAAGAAACTAATAGCAAAGCTGGCAAGACTCCAGAGGCTGATGTCAATCAGAATCGGCAGTGCATACCGCACCATTTCAACTGAGGCAGTGGGGGTCATAGTGGGCGTCCCACCTGTAGAATTTCTAATACAAGAAAGGACAGAGAAATAGAATGGAGTGGAAGCCAGAGTAGCAAAAGAGAACGTTTCCACAAGATGACAACAAAAATGGGAAGCCGGAACGTATGGACGATGGACCTATAAATTGATACCTATCATTCAGACATGGATAAATCGTCCCTACGGAGAAGTGGATTACTACTTAACCCAAGCTCTCTCAGGACACGGATGTTTTAAGAAGTATCTCTACGATCGCAGAAGGGCAGATACAGAGAGATGCAGCTACTGCGACGAGGTGGATGACGTAGAGCATACCCTGTTTACTTGTACTCGGTGGGAAGAGACCAGGAGGGACTATACCCAACAAACTGGGTCAACTTTCAACTACACAAACATGATGGCAAGCTTATGCTCATCCGAGGAATCATGGCGACAAGCGTATGGAACAGTCCGTACAATAATAGAGACGAAGGAAGTAGAAAGTCGATAAAGGAAGTTAAGGGCCGGCTCCCCACTGAAGTAATGCGAAGGCGGTTTCCGGTGGGAGAAGCGAGACGAAGGGGGAGGGGTTTTAGTCGGTAAGAATCCGGCACAACGTCTTATGCAAGATTTCCCCTCCTCCACAAAAAAAAAAAAAAAAAAGATGGCTTATCTTGAATCTTGTGGACAATACGGGCAGCTGCAAATCTGAGATTCGAGAGAACACAGATCGGCAACTTGTAGGTAAAGCAAAATTTGAGGTCACAGACATGTCGCAAAACTCACAAATATTAAACTTGTTCCTCCATATTTTTTACGCTTCTGAGGCATCGACCATTAGGGGGGCGTTTTAATGCAAACGTCTAGAGACGTTTGATACAAATTCCTTGGGTAGCCCAGCGCACGAATATCAGTTCAATTCTCTCAGAAATAGTTCCCCATACCGGCTCTCCAGTATCGTACTCTCTTGAATTTAGGTCACATGAACTGTGGAGAAGGCAGTCTGTTTGCTGATAGAGTCCCCGTGTGACGTCACAAACGTTTGAACTAAGATGCCGTGGGCTCGTTGGTGTTTTGCACAGTGGCGTAGCTTTGTTTTTTTTTACTCCATGTATTTAATTAGATTTATTTAAAGGAAACTGAATTATAAGCATATATAATACATCTATTGTAAATTTATAGTAATTTTGTTAAATAAATAAATTATAATATTGAATTGTTTTGTTTTCAAGTAAAAAATATGACAGAGCAAATATACAAAATAAATACACTTAAATAGTTGCAGCTAAATCTTTTTTATTCATTAATAGAATTTTTTCAAATAAGTATATTATGTAATCTTAAAATAAAAATATATACGTAATACTAATTATGCCGAACCCTATATAACCTAGTATACTATAAATAGATAAATTTAGTTTTCTTCGTCAATGTCTAATTCTTCCGAGTCCTCATCGTCGCTTTCATTATTAACACTTATTACGAGTGGCATAACTTCTTCAGTATGAACCTCTCGACCATATGTCTCTAAAATCAATTTATTTGTGTGATTTACACACTTGGGTCAAATTGAGGTCGACACTTGAGATAAAGCCTCATTCCACATAGCAAGAACGGTTTCGTCACTAAAACCATCTTTTCTGCTGTGTTTGTCGTAATACTCCTTAGAAATTGGGTTGACGAATTTTCAAAAATTATGAAATATGGTAGTGGAGGACTTAGTTTAGTTATATATTTAATTTGGAAGAAAAATTCTTAGCGCAACATATTTTAAAAAATTGTTAAACTTCGACTATTTGAATGTGCCGCGAAAACGGTAGTGACATCATAACGGCAGTTAGATGTGAACTTATAAGCAGAACAGATGAAGACGAATAGGTTGACATTGCTGACAAGAAAGAAAATAACCTCATATGTCAAAAGTAAATTTGACATTTAGCTAGCAGTGATTGATGTTTGCAGTTATTGTTAATATTTTTTTACAGAACGACTAAGGCAGTATATCTGTAAAAGCTAATTCTGACATTCTACTTGCGGTAGATATATTTATGGTCAGCGAATTTTTAAAAAGAGACGATCGTTTTGACATTGCAATGGTTGGAAGTGCAAAAGCAGCAAGGTACTTACGTTACAGCTGCTATAGACAGACAAACTATTGTAATTTCTGCAAGAACTTCCTTTATCTTATCTTATTAATATTACATAATATGTCCTTTTCATTGTTTTATTTCCTATTAACTATATACATGCGTATCTAACTGAAAACAACAAAATAAGTTTATCTACTAAAGAAATTATTTATTATCCATCGATACTCACTTCTAAGAAGAGTCAGAATGAGACTTACGAAGATATCAAGAAAGGTCTATTATAACAAAATATAATAAATAGGTAAGTAGTTTATGCCAGTATCTATCTCAGCAATAAACAATGATATGTATTTATATCACACAATTCAAAGGGCATTTATAACTACAATCCAACGCATTCGTAGCCATTTCCGACTGATTGTGTTCACCGACTTTAGACGACTTTCACAGTTTGTTTCATATATTTTTTCAACGGCGAGTTTTTAAATTTCCTTTCTTAATTTATTGATCATCCTAGTATTACGGGGCGACTAGGGAGCTTCATAAATAATCAATAGGCCAGTCCAACACTCTGTCACTTTGCTTTGTTTGTACTACAGCAGCCATCTTTTGTTGGTAAGTTAGGGTTTTCAACAGGCCTAAAGGGCACCATACACGTTCAGTAATCTCATTACCTGATTTTTCGCGTTTTTTCAATCATACTTAATTCAATAATTATAGCTAGATTTGCTTTTTTCTTAAATAATGGACATGTAAGGTCTGAAAAATAATGACAGGGAAATTTTTAGTAATAATGTTTCTGTGTTTATGTTTATGTTTAATGATCTGCTGGAATGACATTATTGCTGAAGGTGTATGGTACCCTTTAGGCCTGACAAAAACCCTAACTTACCAACAAAAGATGGCTGCTGTAGTACAAACAAAGCAAAGTGACAGCGTGTTGGACTGGCCTATAGCTAACAAAAACAACTGCACTTTATTCCAACATAAACTAGATAAAATACATAAAAGCAGATTAAAGCCATTTCTCTCCTTTTAGGAAGTCAAAGCATGAAAACATTCTAATCTAGAGCCGTTAAGAATACAGTAATACACCCTGTTTTATACACCAGTTTGGCGGGTAATTTAAATTTGTAACAGCTAGAATGCTACACAAGTCTTGTAATGCGGCCGTTTTTTCCTACAACATAAACCCATATTAAAAATCAAATTCCTACATTAAGATACAACTTACCACAAATAAAACGCTTAGAATACATTGTAATTTGTTACTTTACTTGACATTGAAATGGTCTCCACAATAAGAAGACTTGGTCCTTCTCTGGTGGCTTTGAATCATTCATTATTACGTTCAGCGTTTATTATTGGAACACAACAGTTTTTCTGGTGAATTGGTGGTATTATTTACACAGTACGGCAGAAAACACTATCTACTTATATTTATCCATAACTAGATGCTGTTAAACTATACCGAATTGTAACCTATGAACGTCAGTTGAATTTGACGTTAAATATAATGTCAGATTAAACTGTCGTGATTGTCTTTTTTCTCCGTCGCTATCAGCGAGTTTCTAAATTAGTACCGTTTCTCGTCGTTTTATAACTAACTTCTCTACAGACTGCCGTTATTATGTCATCTCCGTTTTAAATGCATGTATTTTTGTAATTAATATTATAATATTATAAGACTTTCTTTTCAACTTCTACATGTTTCTAATGATTTTTTATGAATAATTGTTATTGTTTAACATAGATTTTCCTCAAATTTTAACTTAGTGCAACAACCCAATTCCCCAAATAAGTTCTATTGGGTTGAACTGACAGTGATGTGGTGGAAGCCGCAGTACTTCATGTCCATGCTCTCTAATTAAATTGTCGACAATATAGTGTTGTTCTGTTCAATAACTCCAGCTGTTTGGAGCAATTCGGCTTTAAATGCGGTATCACTAAAATTTATATTTTCGGTCTATGGTTTGTGTTTTTTGTATTTTTTCTTTCGTCCAAGATCGGGTTGGTTGTTTTTCTTCAACCCGAAAGTGGTACTCAGCATTATCTAAAACAATAATGCTTGGATTTTGTAACCCCGGCAAAAGTCTCTCTGTCAGCCACTTTTCAAAATGTTCAGAGAGTTCATGTTGTCATGGCAATCTGTTGACTTATTCTTGGTGGAGAAAACTAAACTCGCATCTTCAGCAAAGCCATGAATAGATCCTGCATGTACAACTATAAATTTTTTACCTTCTGCAGCTGTTCGACGCCTTTTCGATTTACTGGAATCATCCTGCCAAGAACGTTTTAATCCTCCTCTGCTAAAGATCCAAGCTTCGTCTAAGAACACTACATCTTACTTTTCAAATTTTTTACGTATTTGCGTAAAAACTCTAGCCGTTTTAGATAAATTTTAGTCACATAATACTTTTCTATTGTCCGCTTTTTTAAAAGAAAAGCCTAATTATTTAATCACTTTATATAAACTGGTACGGTCAATATCAACTATTGCTATAGATTTTAGCTCTTCTAAAAGGATAGCCAAGGAAATATGTTTATGATCAGACACCATATTTTAAAAAACCGCTGCCCAAGGAATCACTACTTCCACATCCAAATTTTTTATCCAAGTCACTCACAACGAAAAAAAATTTGTATGTGGAAATAATTGTTTATGGAACTTTAATAATATAATATTTGAAATCCTCTACCTCAAAAACCCATAAAACGATACCCCACATCGGTAGCGGGGTGGGGGTGGTGATGGGGGGGTAGTGGGGGTGGATGAAGTAAAAAAATATTTTGAGGTTTCTGGTTCTTGTACACACACTAAATCACAATTTTTTTTCATCCCCTTTAATAATGGGGCGGGGTGGTAATGGGGGTGGCTAATGCCAAAACTTTTTTTGGGACCTTAGTTTCTCTTGTATATACTAAATACCAATTTTATGGACTCTTACCTGCTTGATTTACCTATTTTCCCCAAATTTACCCCAATTTACCCCTCAACCCTTCGACGGAACAAGATGAAAATATAATCTAGTTCTAGATCTCGTTAAAGTACATATGTGTACCAAATTTCAAGTCAATATCTCAAACGGTTCCGGAGTAAACGTGCGCACAAAAAAAGTTACAGACAGACAGACAGACCGACAGACAGACAGACAGACCGACCGACAGACAGACAGAAATTTTTTTTTCGTTCAAACTTAAAATCTGACATTCTAAGCCTATTAGAACAATAAAAATTTTTAAAAATTTTTTTGTCGTTACTATACTTCCACTGGATGTCATATTTTACAGCATCGTGTAACTCTGTTTTGGACTTTTTACGATTCCGTTTAACCGAAGCTTGAGGTTCCACATTTTCTTTGTCGTTTTTAGCTATTTTTCTTACAGTATTTTTATCGACTTTTAAAGCCTACCCACTCACCTTTGAACAGCTTTTATTGACAATAAAGGTCCACCATTTTCATTCAAAACTAATTCCTGTGATTGCGGATTTAAGAATTCACCAGGATGCATGTTTACTATTTTAACAATAGAACAAGACTAAAACATGGGCGGATTCAGGACCTCCCTAAGGGGGGGGGGGCACTTGCACAAATTGACAAATATTAAAAAGTACCTGATAAAAAAACCCAAGTAACAAAATAAATAATTTATTTTATAGTAGTTTATACAACCTTTATAAAATTACTTTGCTACTTTAGAATGGTGTAAAAAAACGTATGCCGGGTGATTTCGACAAAGCGGCGCCGCACAGTGGTGCTTTTATTGAAAACTGGCGTCAAAAATCGGTAACCTAGCCAATTTTCGATAAAAATTTACGAAACTTGGTAGAGTTAAGTACTTGGGTATGCTAAATAAGGTGTTGCTGCAGAATCATTATTACTTCCACGTCCAGTGGAAGTATAGTAACGACAAACAACATTTTAAGTTTGAGCGAAAAAAAAATTTCTGTCTGTCTGTCTGTCTGTCTGTGTGTCTGTCTGTCTGTAACTTTTTTTGTGCGCACGTTTACTTTGGAACCGTTAGAGATATTGACTTGAAATTTGGTATACATATGTACTTTAACGAGATCTAGAACTAGATTATATTTTCATCTTGTTCCGTCGAAGGGTTGGGGGGTAAATTGGGGTAAATTTGGGGTAAATGGGTAAATCAATCAGGTAAGAGTCCATGAAATTGGTATTTAGTATATACAAGAGAAGCTGAGGCTTCAAAATTGGGGTGAGAAGAAGCAAGAAATATGAAAAATTCAATAAAATAACCCAGCCGCAAAAAATAAGTCCTGATCCTGGAACTTGACCCGAGTAGTTCAATGTATTTTTTGACGCTGAATTCGAATCCGACCTCAGAAAAGCCCAAACACCCTCAAAATTTTGAGCTGGAGCGAAAAAACACCCTTAGAATAGGGTATAATCGCTCCTCATGTATGGTGACAATAAGTATATTCAAAAAGTACTCCTAATGTAGTCCTAGGGTTTTTGAGGTTGCTGATTTCAAATTTTATTCTTGGGGTGAAAATCGAGTAAAATGGGGGTTGAAAAGGGCGTAAAAATTAAAATTTGACAAAATGTGTGATTTTCATTCATTATTTCAAGGGATTTTTGAGGTTGTTGATTTCAAATGTCATTCTTAAGGCGCAGTTACACGGCGCGCGGTTCGCCGATCCACGAACCTGGTGCGTGGTTCGGCAAACCACGCGCCGTGTAACGGATAGCGAGCTAGATGTGTCAATACGGCTCGTGACCAATGCAGATTTCGTATGGGGTTGTGGATTGTAGGCTCGTCAAAACTGCATGGATCGACTGATGACTGATATTCAGGCGCAGTTACCGACAACTAGATGGAAGACGCGAGCCGACGCGAGCCGACGCGAGCAACGTCTCCCGAGTCGCAAGCCATGCTAAGTTGCCTATGTCACACGGCGCGTGTTTCGTGACTCGCCGAGCCAGACTCGCCTAATCACGCGCCGTGTAACTGCGCCTTTAAGGTGAAAATCGAGTAAAATGGGGGTTGAAAGGGGTGAAAAAATGAAAATTTTACAAAATGCGTGATTTTCATTTTTATCTAGGGATTTTTGAGATTGCTGATTTCAAATGTCACTCTTAGGGTGAAAATCGAGTAAAATAGGAGTTGAAAGGGGTGTAAAAATGAAAATTTGACAAAATGCGTGATTTTCATTCTAAAACTTTATTTCTAGGGACATTTGAGCTTTCAGATTTTAAATTTCAACGTGGCAAAAGCCAAAAATCGAGTAAAATAGGAGTTAAAAGGGGTGTAGAAATAGACAGCTGAAAAAAACGTAATTTACATTCTGAACTTATATTTTTAGGGGTTTTGAACTTGTTGAGTTCAAGTTCGAATCCGACCTCAGAAAAACCCATGTGCCTTCAAAATTTTGAACTTGACGATTTTGACAGTTGACAGCTGCTATTCAGCGGTCATTCAAAATATATAATATAAAAACTTAAATAATCAGTATTTGAAATCAGCAACCTCCCTTGAAATAAACTTTTAGATTGAAAATCACGCATTTTGTCAAATTTCCATTTTCAATTTCCTTTCAACCCCTGTTTTACTTGATTTTCACCCTAAAAATGAAATTTGAAATCAGCAATCTCAAAAATCCCTAGAAATAAATTTTTTCAAGCATTTTGTCATATTTTCATTTTTACACCACTTTCAAACCCCATTTTAGTCGATTTTCACCCTAAGAATGAAATTTGAAATCACCAACCTCAAGAACCCTAGAATTGTACATTATGAGTACTTTTTGCATGTACTTATTGTCACCATATATGAGGAGCGATTTTACTCCATTCTAAGGGTGTTTTTTCGCTCCAGCTCAAAATTTTGAGGGTGTTTGGGCTTTTCTGAGGTTGGATTCGAATTCAGCGTCAAAAATACATTGAACTCGAGTCAAGTTCCAGGATCAGGACTTATTTTTTGTGGCTGGGTTATTTTATTGAATTTTTCATATTTCTTGCTTCTTCTCACCCCAATTTTGAAGCCGTCATATTAAAAAAAAAATTCTGCAACAACACCTTATTTAGCATACCCGAGTACTTAACTCTACCAAGTTTCGTAAATTTTTATCGAAAATTGGCTAGGTTACCGATTTTTGACGCCAGTTTTCAATAAAAGCATCACTATGCGCCCCGGACCGGACATTTTAGATTTTCGCACAGCACAAGGAAGGCCCAAGGGGGGTGCAATTGCACCCATTGTCCCCCCCCTGGATCCGCGCCTGCACTAAAATTGCCCTCTTAGGCACTAATTGAAATAAGTGCACTAGACCTGCTATACTCGACTTCCGAGAAAATCGACCCGCCTCTGAAATCGACAGCCGCATTTGACGACGACGTAAATTGGTTTGCTGTCAAACAATAGAAATGCCGCACGTCAGTCATAACTTGACCACAAAGATTAAAACTTACGTTACAGATTAGGTTACAAACAATATTTTAGTAAAGACAAGGAAGGATAGAGCTCCGGATAATATTCCTTACACTATACGACCGGGATTCTATCAACGAACAGACTTTAGAACAGTTAAGTATTCAGGGAAAGTCAGATGGAAAGCCACCAAGATTGCGCCCTTCAAAACGTTGAGCCGATGTCACCAAGTAAATGATGGGAAAGTATGGTGAGACCGTATGCCTTACAGGCAACAACGACAAATGGCGTGATGCTGTCGAACATATCAAACAGCAAGTGGAGGTCAACTAGAATGATGTATCGGCCACAACACTTCTATTAAAGCATTGTGAATGCAAAGAAGAAGCAATTTTTTGGCTTAGTATGAATGGTTAATGTTAGTTAATAGTTAACTTCCTTTTCATTGTCCCGATGACAAACAGTCTTCTCCAATTGATTTTGTTTCGGTTTTTCGATGATAGAGCATCATCATTCGTGACATTCCAGCTTCGATACGGGAAGAGCGTTAACAATTGATTACTTATTTTATCTGCATTTATTGTGTTTTTATTGTATCTTTTCTAAATTATTGTTTCTAATGAGGATTCATCATAGTATTCATTGTTTACATTCATTATTGCAATTATTTTTTCTGAGTGTTATCGTTCAGTAGATCACTATTGTTTATGAATATAGGAAGTCGAGGGCTCCAATAAATGATACATACAACGAGTAGTAGATACCGATTAGTAAATGCACTACAGTTCTTTCACACTACTCACGGAATTTATTTCCACAATACGAAATAGCTTACTGTATCGCGATAGACACCTTTTCGAATGATTTAATTTTAATATAACAATAGAAATACTTTAACAAACAGCATCTGTTCAATAGTTCACAAGTAAAGCGAATGTAGGTACTTTGAAAATCTGTATCCAAAACACAAAATTTCCAAAGCTGCTGACGAGTAAATAATTTTTGTAAAGGTAAATCTCAATAAAAACATGTGTCTTCATATAGTTGAGCTTGAGAAATTAGCTGATAATGGTCGCTAAAGGAGTAGTATCGTTTACAACCTTCGAGGACATAAAGGCAAATAAAGGTCGCTCAAAAACTGTTTGTTTGTTCGAGTCACAATCGTAAATTAGTAAACATTAATCCTCGAATCTCATTGGTTGCCGCAAAATAATGACGTACTACCCAGATCGTGGTTTCCAATATGGCGTTCAGTCTTGTTTGCTTTTGTGTATTTCGTGTGACTGTTGCGTTTTGTGACATTTTACATATTTTATTATGGCGGTACATGACCAGTCAGGTGCAACGTTTTTAAAATGCACGCCAATCATATATATGAATGAAATTACCGTGAATATGCCAGAAACGCAAATTTTAGGCAGTCGTCGCGTGCAGAAGGGTGTGCAAATCGATTTTTTTTGTTTTTTTTGTGTGTTTTTTTCTATTTTAAAATGGAGGCCAATAGTGCCAAACGAAAAGTCTTGAAAAAAAAATCCAAAATCAAAATCATCCAAAATCAAGAACACCAAAAAATTTTACGATTTAATGTGCGTATCAAAAGTTGTTTTGCTCGCGGAAACTGTATGCCAATGAATTTCCGCTGGATTCTTTTTCACGGCTTTTCGTTTGGCACTATTGGCATCCATTTTAAAATTTAAAAAAAAACAAAAAAAAAAACAAAAAAAAATCGATTTGCACACTCTTCTGCACGCGACGACTGCCTAAAATTTGCGTTTCTGGCTTATTCATGGTAATTTCATTCATATATATGATTGGCATGCATTTTAAAAACGCTGCACCTGACTGGTCATGTAACGCCAGTCTATTACGAAAGAACAATGAGCAAAAGGTGCATAGTGAGTCATATCCAACAGGATGAAAACCAAAATCGGACGTTTCATGCGTAAGTTACAAATTCTATAGACGTAAAATTGTTTTTTTTACGTAATAGTAATAACGTTTATATACTTGATACTGAAAATATAATTTAGGGTATATATTTACTTTCTAGATTTCCAAAAGTTTTGGAACGGCAGCAAAGTTGGATAATGTGTTTCGCTATTTCAAAAGATCTGCCAAAAAATCTAACAAAATAAAAACAAATGGCACGCCACTGTTGATAGGATGAGATGTAAACAAATCCCTTTACCGAGCACGTCCCTTATCATCCGATTTCAAGGACAAACATTCTCATTGTTATAATGATAGACAGGGCAACTCTATTTTCCCCTATATGCTCGAAGTTTACAACAGTTTCTGTTTTGTTACAGTACGCGTGTCGTTCTGAAAAAGACTCTGTATACCATGTTGTGTGGAGCATCTCTTATGAAAAAGCTTTCGATACAGGCAGTATATTTCCCAAATATGACGGGATAAAGAAGAGAGATCCCACATTTATTCTTTTTGATTATAACATTTTTTCTTAATTAAGCAGAAATAAAACAGGATTAGAATTATGAATTTTCCAAGTCTTATTTATTGACAATAATTGATTGAGTAGGTATACTTTCAAATTGTAGTGCAATTAGCATTTGCGATTAAATATTCTAAATAAGGTATAATGTACTAAATGCTAAACCATACAAGGATTACGAGGCTCTGAAGTGTGGAGGTACCATCTGCAAATGTTATAATTAACTGCAATTGGAAAAATGTTCAAGTTTTAGGCGTTGAATATAAGGTATGTCAGCAAGGTATCAAAAAAGGAAAAATTTAATATTGAATGAATTTTCAAATTTTGTAAATACGTAGAGAATGTCCTTGAATTCAACAGTTTTGATTTGTAATCCTGTGAGAGCCTTGGAACTTTTAAATTTTGAGAAACAAAAAACACAAAAATTAAGCAAACCTAGCCTGAATTTGCAACCCATTTCGTAACACAACATTTTTATCTAAATTTGGTTTTGCTAATAACTTCAAAACGAAAATTTTAAAAAAGATGTAAATTTCCTGCAGGATGGAGCTCATCAATTCAAATAAATTGATACACAGTTTTCTCCACATAGCATCCAGCAGAAATATTTCCCTTCAGTAACCGAGAGAGGTAAAAATGCAAAAGTATTACAAAGTACTTCCAAATCTTCAAAACAGACCTACTATTATCATGTTTCAAGTTTGAAATCATGATAAGGCACGGACGTTGTTGAAATAAAAAAAAAAATTATGTCCGTTTACCACAATGTCTCATTTTATAAAATACAAAAGTGATGAGAAATTTGTAAAATTACTTAATTATTCTTTTAAATGTTACTTTCCAGTACATGGAAACGCGATTCTACAAGAATTTCTGTTTTTAGACATATCAGCTACCCTGTTATACTGGGCCCCATATTGAAAATTTTAGAAATAATTGAGTGAGGTGAGGTACGGTACCGGTTTCAGTGAGTGGACATCGATCGGCGAAGTCAAGCACGCCGATGCGAGTCCATCACTTGGATGGGTGACCGTAACTCATCTCGCCGTCCTGGTTAAGTGGTAGAGTAGCATTAGCTAAACTTCGCCATGACGTTAATCTAAATAAGGCATTTAAAAAAAAAAAAAAATTATTTATGAGCAACTCTACCTTTTTGAATAAAAACAATATTCAACCTCCAATTCAATTAAGATTTCAAGATAATCACAGTGCCTCAACAGCGTTGTTAGAGGTTACACATCACAGATGAGTTATTTAGAGCTAGCAACAGTGATAAAAACAAAATTCTAATTTATTTAGACTATTTGACACATTTGACACCTAGGCTCTGCTATTAAAATACAGGGGCGAGAGTAGAGGCGTCTTGACTGTGCACGTATTTCGATACTTACAGTGAAGCAACGTTCAGCGCGGTTAGTACTTGGATGGGTGAAAACCCATCTGGGGAAATGCAGCGATCTCGTCCCACCTTCTAGCGGCTTGTATATCAGCGTATATGTGGAAGCTATGTAATTTCAAGACGAAGATTACGTAGTGGATATACCATCCTTCGGAGGGGATGTAAAGCAGTCGGTTCTTTGTCTATTAAATGTTAGGCAACTAAAAGATTTCTATTCTTCGACAGAGAAGAGGTTCTGCAACCTCAGGTTGGGGGTAGCTCGTCTCCTGGCGTCGGTGATAAGCCCTGGTAAACTAGATTTAAAAAAATATACTTTAGTAATAGTAACATACGGCTAAAGTTTTTTTACTGACCATCTCTCTAACAAGAACAAAAGTCTATTTAACTGGAACCTACTCTAAAATGGAGGTAACCACCACGTACCACAGGGTAGCATATTAGGTCTGCTATTGTTTTCTGCTTGCCCAGCACATTTTTCTACATACTTACTTTCAATTTCCCAATTTTCAACAATATTCTGTACATAATCAAATATTTCATCACTTCTATCTTCAAGATATTGAATAGGCAGCAGACAACCTTTATCTTGGCATTTTTCATGCGCAGTTTCATGCGACCAAAACTGAAGTACTTGTCTTCGGTAAGCATAGGGAATTTATTTAAAATAACCTTATAACGCTAAGGTCCTACCATTCAGTGAGTACTGAATTTTTCTGGATATTAACCTTAAATTTCAAAAATGTAATATAAAAGACTTCCAGCAAATTAAAACTACTGTATTTTCATATTTTCAAAAAACAAGTCAAGACATCTTGTTGTGAACAGAAATATATATATTTTAATTCTATGTTTTATTAAATGTTACTAAAGCTTCTGATTCCCTACCACAAATACTAGGATATACAAGACACCGAAACTTGTGTGTCTCTCAGATTAGAATGAACTTTACCTATAGGTTAGGTGATATATCAGTTTTTCTTTAACATGTCATTAAAGTATTTTTAATAAGGCTATTACGAAACAAATGAAAGTTGCGGTCGGGTGTTGCCTGCTGGATATATTTATTAAATACAATAAGTTCATTTGGACTTAAAATTTCTGTTTATTTTTTTGGAACATATCTTAGCTGAATACTCCCTATTGAAATTGGACCGTATTTTCATACAGGGAGATCACCAGAGGCGTGTAAATTGTTGTATTTGATATACTCTTTATTTGATTATGATTTTAGAGTAAAATGTTATTAACATTTTCGATTAAGCACGACAAAAATACAAAGATGTACATACAAGATATCGAAACTACAATATACAGTACTTACCGACTGTTGAATGATAAAAATAAAAAGATACGGGCTGTGTATTTAATTTCAGTGACACCACGTAAAAGTGAATTGTGCCGTATTCGTGCAAAATATTAATTAAATAGGTATTCGGAGTCCGCCACGCCCGACTTAAATTCCTCTATCTAATGGCTGGCAATTTGCCGTAAAATGGATTTTTATTATTATTGAAACAAATAAGAAAAACACATAAAATTAGTTATATGCTTTAATGCCTTTATGTTATTGCCTTATAATAATAGTTATAGGGAAACATTTTATTAATATTGAGTCTAAAGGGCTTCGGCTAAAAGAAACGTGAATTTTTATAACATTAACTTATTTTTATTCTGTTATCAGCTAAAAGTATCTTATTCTTTTATTTTTCTATATTTATGTTTTATTTCACAAACATAACAATTCAATAATGGTTTTGCTAATTCAATCGCTACACAGCCACACAAAAAAAATAAAGTGTCTTGACCCCAGAGACTGACTAGGTAGACTTTATGTTTTTCGGGTCGCTAAATCCGAATCCGGGGTCCATTTGATTCCATGTCATCAGGCTTAAGGTCCTTTGAAGGTCAAATTGAGATATGACCGTGAAAAATTCCGTAACAAATGTATGTGTATGTTTTTGAGGTTGCTGAATCTGAATCCGGGGTCCATTTGATCCCATGTCAGGTTTAAGGTCATTTGAAGGTCAAATTGAGATAGGACCGAGAAAAATTCCGCAAAAAATTTATGTTTATGTTTTTGAGATTTCTGAATCCGAATCCGGGATCCATTTGATCCCATATCATCAGGTTTAAGGTCATTTGAAGGTCAAATTGAGATAGAACCGTGAAAAATTCCGCAAAAGATTTATGTTTATGGTTTTGAGGTTTCTGAATCCGAATCCGGGGTTTATTTGATACCATCATGTCAGAATCAAGGTCAAATGAAGGTCAAACACATGAAATTCAATAATACAATCTTTTTTGATCCCGAATTCTGAAAAAGCAGAAAATTTTACATCCAAATACATCCTGAACGGTTCATGGAACCGATTTCTCAGGTCATTTGTTGGTTATCTAGCGGTCAAATACTTATTTTTCATTTCTTATCTGATATATCGATTGTAAATCGAAAACTTGCGTCTATGACTAGTGATCTTCAAGTTTTTGTGGTCGCTTATCACGATCCCGGTATCCATTTGATACCATGACGTATAAACCAAGGTCAATCGAAGGTCAAACGCCATAATTCGAATGATATAAATTTTTTAACCCCGTATTCTCAAAGAACAGAATATCTTACGTCCAAATACGTCTTGATCTGAGTCGAACCGAACTTTGGGTTTCATATGGAGGTATTAAACTATTTTGAGATGTTTTAAACTACATTTTTAAGTCCAAAGACCTAAATGCAAATCTGCTGAATTCAATAGCCTCAAAATTCAATAACCCAATAACCTAATAGCTCTAAAAACCTGATCCCGTAGCTATAAAATGGGGATTACAGACGATGAAAGCTGATGAATCCGTTTACTCGAATGACCACATTGCTCAATAATCCCATAACCGAGTAACCTCATAATTTTATTACTTAGTCTCTCATAGCAAAAATTCTGTTCTTTATAATTAAAGTTGTTGAGCTTCACAATTTCAAACCATGCCATTGTAATTATGGAACTCATTTTCTCGCTCTGCAACTTATCATGAAGTTACTTTGCATGGAACAACCTTTACACCCAAATCAGCATAGCACTTGTGTCTGCATCCAGGACACCTCCTCGCGGTGACGGCGGGCAACGGAGTAAGCCCGTTATGATGTACAAAATCCGTTCACGCAACCTCCTCGTGGTGTACATCGGGTAACGCTAATGCTGACGGTTTCACAATTCAGTTGAAAGATTCAAAAGAAATCTGTATTTGATCTGCAGATGATCTTTCAGGGTCCAAAAAATTATATCATTCGAACTATAGCGTTTGACCTCAGTTTATATATCATGGTATCAAATGGATACCGAGATCGTGATAAGCGACGACAAAAACTTAAAGGTCACTAGTCATAGACGCAAGTTTTCGATTTACAATCGATATATCAGCTAAGAAATGGAAAATAAGCATTTAACCGCTTGATAACCAACAAATGACCTAAGAAATCGGTTCCATAAACCGTTCAGGATGTATTTGGACGTACAATTTTCTGCTTTTTCAGAATCCGGGGTCAAAAAGATTGTATTATTGAATTTCATGTGTTTGACCTTCATTTGACCTTGATTCTGACATGATGATATCAAATAAACCCCGGATTCGGATTCAGCAACCTCAAAAACATAAACATAAATTTTTCACGGTCATATCTCAATTTGACCTTCAAATGACCTTAAACCTGATGACACGGGATCAAATAAACACCAGATTCGGATTCAGCAACCTCAAAAACATAAACATAAATTTTTTACGGAATTTTTCATGGTCATATCTCAATTTGACCTTCAAATGACCTTATACCTGATGACATGGGATCAAATAAACCCCGGATTCCGATTCAGCAACCTCAAAAACTTAAAAACAATTTTTTTACGGAATTTTTCATGGTCATATCTCAATTTGACCTTCAAAGGACCTTAAACCTGATGGCATGGGATCAAGTAAACCCCGGATTCCGATTCAGCAACCTCAACAACTTAAAAATAAATTTTTTACGGAATTTTTCACGGTCATATCTCAATTTGACCTTCAAATGACCTTAAACCTGATGACATGGGATCAAATGGACCCCGGATTCGGATTCAGCGACCCGAAACACATAAAGTCCACCTAGTCAGTCTCTGGGGTCAAGACACTTTATTTTTTTTGTGTGGCTGTGCTATTAACCGAATTTCGGTTGCTGTATTAACTCGTTGTTTTTGTAGAATCAGCGCGTAATACATTTTTTTTTTAAATCATTGGAAACTTTTATGTTGAAAATAATGTCTTGTAATATTACAATATCAATGTACGTATTTCAGACTCAGATGTCATCATAACGGCACACGGCACACGGCACACGGCACACATAGTTATTGAAACAGGCCTCAAAAATCGGTAACCTAGCCTCCTAACCAATTTTCGATACAAATTTACGAAACGGTAGAGTTAAGTATTTGGATATACTAAATTCAGTTTTGCTGCAGAATTTTTTTTTTCAATATGGCGGCTTCAGAATTTGGGCCAAAAGAAGCAAAGAAGATGAAAATATCAGTAAAATAACCCAGGTAGCAAGGTGACGTCATTATGACGTCTTTTAAAGGTGATTTTTCGTCACCGACGTCATTGTCCCAACAAATGACGTACCAGAGACGTGATATTTAATACGTACTTCTGACGTCATCATGAAGACGTCAAATACACGTTTCTTTTAGGTCATTATTTTGACGTCATTAAAATGACGTGAAATAAATCATTATAAAATTAAAATAAATAGAAGTATTTAGTGACTAGTTCAATTTTTGCCACATAGTAATAATAATTTTGTTTCACTATTTCTAACTAGGTATACAGCTTTTAAACATACTTAAATAAAGATGTTCAATGGTTCAGTGAGTTAAGTGTTAGGTTGCAAAAGCTTTGCGTTAGGTTGCGAGGCGTTGTCCTACAGTATCGACGTCGAGATATATTTTGTAGATTTCAAGCTATTTAAAGCCCCCAAGGGACGCAGAAATCCCCCTAAGAAGAGTGTATACCCATATAAGTGGAAACAGCCCTGGAAATAACTCCGGTGAGCTAATTTCTAAACCTTGTCGTAAAAAGTGACATTTGCATTTTCCCAAACTAATTAATTTGACTTTTCTAAAACCTGCCAAAATTAAAAAGTGATTTAACCTAATAATTCAAGTAGATCTAACCTCAAATTCAAAAAGTGACATCGACATCAAACCATCTTCGTTAATTCCATCAGTAACCTTTCCCCGACCGGTTTTTGGTTGAAACCGGTCGAGGCCCAAAAATTACATCTAATTTAAATCATAAAGCAAATATGGACCAATTACCGTCCGCATCCAATAGGGATCGCATACAGCTGAGAGGCTGGCCAAAGAGCGATTGGCCGACACTCCCAACTAAACCGACCTCCGGAACTGATTCGGACGCGTCAATCGTCAGTTTGGACCGAAGGTCGGTCATGAAAAGACTATACAAGAAGTTACCAATGAAACGACCAGCCCCAAAACCAGTACCAACGCAACCGGACAGCGGATCAGAAGGTTCGCAGGAAAGTGTAAAGGCGGCGCCGGCGCGCGCTATGCTAACTCAACCTCCAACACGGAACAACACCCCGGAACCCGAAGCGTCCTCAAATACAGAGATTGCCGCAATATTCAAGTTAAATTCACCAAAGAAAATGAAAATGACCGTGGTCGATTCAGGAAACCCGACATTCACCCATCCCGGTTCAACAAGAAAAGCGATGCCGCCGCCTCAGACGCCGCCCATCAAAATTCAAAATCGCCATGAAGGCAGTGTATCAATGGACGAAGACATGGACGTGGTGCCGCCACAGCCAATCGCTGAACCGGAGCTAGAAGCAGTCAAGTCTCAACCTACCAACAAGAAGCCGCCGCCCATTGTCATCCATGGACGGCTGACGGACCACAAACGAGTGAACACCTTTCTAAAGGGCAGGTTGAGAGGTGAGTATACTTGGAAACACTCAGCGAATTCTACTATGCTCCAGCTCACAAATAAAAGCAATTGGACGAAAATCAATGAGTACTTCAACGAGGGGCAGATACAGTATCATACTTATACCCCGAGAGATGAAAAATCTCATGCCTTCGTTCTCCGGGGTATGTACCACGAAGTGGATACTAAAGATATAAAGGAAGAGTTGGAACAAGTACATAAAATCGCCGTCCGCGACATCTACACAATGAAGGGTACCAAAAACCCTTTATATATGATAGTGATGACCAACGAGGTCACGCTGAAAGATCTACAGGTTCGGGTCCGTTGCCTTGACCACACCAGCGTCCAGTGGGAAAGACAGATCAATTCGAAAGGAATTATTCAGTGCCACCGGTGCCAACAGTGGGGGCACGCGACTTCCAACTGCCATGCGGCCCCCCGTTGTGTTAAATGCGCCGGCGCCCACTTGACGAGGGAGTGTGTCAAGTCAAGGGACGAACCGGCCACATGTTGTAATTGCGGTGAGCCCCACACCGCAAATAGCGTGGCCTGTATCATATATAAGAGAAGGATACAGCAAATCGATCAGCGGACGGCGAGGGTTCCACCGCCCTCGAAGATGAAGTACGTGGCGGCACCACCACCACAAACAAACGTGTGGACTGAACGCGCGAGGATGCAGCAGTCTCAGCCCTCCCAACAACAGCTGCAATTCCAAGTCCAGCAGAGACCGATAACAAGACCGCCACCAGCATCGCAACAAGTGAGTCAGCGGAGCCAATCCAATACAATGGAATCAAATATGAACAAGCTCCGACTGGTTCACGAACAAATCGAGAGGATGAATAATCTCATCAATTTAGACATCATATTGGCACGGATGACTGAGCTCACCGATGAGCTAGAGAAATGCACCTCCTCCCTGGCTAAATTTCAGGTGGTTGTGAGTTTCTTCCAGGGTCTTCCTGTCGATGCCTTTTAGGTTTCGACTATCTTCCTGGAACGCTAATGGTATTGGTAATAAAATTCCTTTTTTGATAAATTATCTATCGAGGCACAAAATCGACATTATGCTTCTGAATGAAACAAAACTTGACCGACAGAACAAGCTACGCGTCCGGGGGTATACGACTATACGAAAAGATAGGGCTGACATTAACAGAGGAGGCGGAGTGGCCGTGCTCATAAAGTCAGACATTGCACACACACACCGTACTCTGCGGAACACGACCGTGGAGAACGTGTGTGTGACGCTGGACGGCGGCATGAGCATCGTTGCCGCGTATAACCCGCCCTTGAACGGCTTCACGGCGGGTTGTCTTGAGAATTTGCTGAGCGCAAGCCCGCGCTGCTTGCTCATAGGCGACCTTAACGCACTGCATCGCGCATGGAACTGCCATCGCAACAACGCGAACGGCAACACTCTGTATGATTACATTAGTAATCGTAACGTCGTGCTGCAGTATCCGGACGATCCTACGCATTTTCCAGATAACGGTACAACACCTTCCACCCTCGACATAGTGATCAACAAGGGTGTGAGAAACTCCACGCTGCCGGTAGCGCTGGAAGAGCTCACATCCGACCACAATCCCATCTTCCTAGAGTTGGAAGATATGTCGAGGGAAGACATTACACGCAAAATCACATCTTATAGAGACGCCAACTGGCATCTCTACAAGACACACGTTAAGACACACTTAACACTTACAAACAACATCACTACAGCCGCCGAGCTGGAAAATGCTGTGGGTGAGTTCACAAGGGTACTGCAGGACGCCAAACAGAGTGTTGCTACAACGATAACGATAAATCCATACAAAGACCGACTCGACGCAGCGGTCATACAAGACATCCGAGAGAAAAACAGACTGAGACGCCTTTGGCAGCGAAATCGCGATGTCGGTGCTAAGGCCGAGATGGGTAGACTGCAACGGCAGATCAGGACCGCCATTAACACCGCAATAAACCGGAAATGGCGGGATAGGCTGGAAGCGCTGAATCCTCAGGACAACTCGCTGTGGAAACTGTCGAAGGCAATGAAAAATACGCGGGAAGCCATACCCGCCTTAACAAAACCAAACGGACAGACGGCCATGACGGACTCGCAGAAGGCGAATGACTTAGCTGACCATTTTCAGGACATACACAACGTACTGATACCGAACAATATTGAACACGACCGCATTGAAAATAACATTAACGAACTAATTGGCCATGACGTCCAATTGACACGACGAGAATTTCTAAAAGTCATGGCCAAGCCTTCGGAAGTAGCCAAGATCATACGAACTCTACCTAACAACAAAGCCCCGGGTTCAGACGGCATCGAATATAAGCTACTCAAATATCTCCCGAGGAAAGGTATTGTACAGTTGTCGTACATTGTCAACGCGATCCTGCGACTGCAACACTGGCCTAGCCAGTGGAAATGCGCCGTGGTCGTGCCAATCCTGAAGCCGAACAAGAACGCGAAGCTCGCCGACAGTTATCGACCGATCTCGTTACTGTCGGCGATCTCCAAGTTGATTGAGAAGGTCATCCTGATCAGACTAGACTCTGCTCAGGATGAACTTCACATCGACGATGAGTGCCAGTTCGGCTTCAGGCGGGGCAGGGGCACTGTGCAGCAGGTCGTCAGGATCGTGAATGACGTCAAGGTACAATGCAACCTCGGGAAGAGCACCGTCATGGTGCTCCTCGATGTTGAGAAAGCTTTCGATACCGTATGGATTTCGGGGCTGCTTCACAAACTAAACGCACTGGACTTTCCCATGTACATAACCAAACTTATTCACTCTTTTCTGACAGATAGATCGCTGCAGGTTAGGGTGAATAATAAACTATCAACTCGGAGGGACATTCGCGCGGGCGTCCCCCAGGGGTCGTGCCTTTCACCGAAACTGTACAACTTGTACGTCTCCGACTTCCCGGAGTTCCCGAATTCTAATCTTGCCAAGTACGCCGACGACACGGCCATGTATGTGCACTCACATAATGCTCAAGCGGCCAATATGCTGCTGAAGGCACACATGGCCCGTGCCACGGCGTATTACGACAAGTGGAAAATTCGGATCAACTCCGAGAAGTCCGAGTCGATTCTCTTCACGCGCCGATTTACCGAAAATCGAATTTTAACGCCACTTTCGATCGGGGGTAGACAAATTCCTATCAAACGGTGCGTGAAATATTTGGGGGTTAACTTAGACAAACGACTGACGTTTAACACCCATATTAATGAGACAGTACGTAAGGTCTACTCCATGTCCAGAAGTCTGTACCCGCTCCTGGCCAGGGGTAGCGGACTAAACAGACAAAATAAAAAAATGTTGTACACAATGGTGATTAGGCCGGCAATCACATACGCGGCGCCGGTATGGTGCAGCATCCCGGCCACGACAATGAGAAAACTTCGAGTTCTTGAACATAAATTTATGCGCCTCATCTCTGGTTTGGACAGGTACACCTCCCTCAGAGATCTATACGCAAATTGCCACGACATAACCCCACTAGCGGACTACGTCCAAGAAATTTCACAAAAATTCTATCAATTCAAACTGGGCGATAGTCCGCTAACCCGCAACATAACTCGAATCAGACAGCATAATGCAATACTTTTCGATATCAGACACCCTCTACCATACCAGGCGTTGCCTATTTTCCGGCAACTCCCTTAGCCAAACTTTCCTCTACTATAACTTATCTCTACCCTACTCTTTACCTTTCCTCAACTGTATAACTTTACAACCCTCTCTTCTTATATCTGTTCAGTTTTGTTCTTGTCCTTTTTGTCCTTTTTGTTCTTTTGTCCATTTTGTTTCTAAATTCCGTCTAGGCCGAAAAAATCCCTAGAAATCCAAATATTTTAAACCACACCTTTTATCCACCACACTTTCCTGGAAGGAAGACCAGGGTGGAATTGCTTCGAACGGGTTTTTTCGTTGAGTTCTGTTTTCCCGTGTCAGCAATCAAAATTCCAAAGTGTTCGTCTGTGCGCGAAACCGCTAGTTTTTAAAGTGCTCATTTTAATTATTTTTTAAGTATTTTTGTGTACTATTATTGATCCAAATTGTTAATTTTAAGCTTTATTCTTAGGCAGGAGTTTTAACTTTTCATATTCAGCTTTAGCCAAACCGGACCTGCCCCGTCCAGCCCGACACCCACCACGACGCTGCGCGTCGTGGTTGTCTGGCTGGCTCCGGGCCAGATACCGGGGAGGCACATTCATGTACCTCTAATTTTAATAAACTTGTTATTGATTGATTGTTAGGTTGCGAGGCGAAAGGTCCGCGGTTCGATCCCTGCACATTCCGTTTTTTTTTTCGTCAAAAACTTTATTAATAATTGTGGAAAATATTATAATGAGAGGTTTGCATCTCTTATCGCAAAATTCACTGATTACCAATACGTCATATTGGCGTCATATATATGACGTCATTGGACTGTGACATTGTGCCGTCTTTTTCACGTCATTTTTACGTCATGCTGAAGGTGAAATTGATGTAATTAATGCCGAAAAAACGACGTCATAATGACGGCACCTTGCTGCCTGGGAACCCAGCCACAAAAAAAATTCCTGACCCTGGAAATTGACCTGAGTAGTTCAATGTATTTATCGATGCTGAATTCGAATCCGACCACAGGAAAGCCCAAACACCCTCAAAATTTTGAGCTGGAGTGAAGAAACACCCTTAGAATAGGGTAAAATCGACCCTCATATATGGTGACAATAAGTACATGGAAAAAATACTCCTAATGTACAATCCTAGGATTTTTGAGGTTGCTGATTTCAAATTTCATTCTTAGAGTGAAAATCGAGTAAAATGGGGGTTGAAAATGAAATGAAAATATGACAAAATACGTAATTTTCATTCAAAAAGTATATTTCTAGGGGTTTTTGAAGTTACTGATTTCAGATTTCAGCACGCCGAAAGCCTATTCTTAAGTTGAAAATAGAGTAAATTAGTGGCTGAAAGGGTTGAAAATAAAAAGTTGAAAAAACACGCAATTTAGATTCTGAAATTATATTTTTAGTTGTAGAGTTCAAGTTTGAATCCGATCTCAGAAAAGCCCATGTGCCCTTAAAATGTTGAGCCTTTAGCGAATAAACAACCCTAAAATAGGGTAAATCATCCCTGATTTGTGGTAACAATAAATACATGCAAAAAGTGGTTAATACAATACGTTTGCGCTTGGCAAACGTATTGTATTTAAATATAGATTTTTGGTATATCGCAAAGGATTTTTTACTCTGTGGTGGTTAAGCAACCCCTAAAATAGAAGGACCTCACCCTAAAATGTGGCAAAACTAACCCACATTTCAGGATTTATTGATTGATATGAATGAATGGTAAAGAATATCAAAACAAGGGAGAGGGTTATGTTTTATATTTAGCAGTCATCTCCCTAAATAATGGCGGAACAACTACTCTTAGATTAGGCTAAAAAATACCCCCGTTCTTGCAAAGAATATACAACATCATACCATGACAAAAAAAAAATGAAGATTGAAAAGTTTGGAATTATGTAGAATTAGAGTGACTTAAAGTTCACCCCTTTTATCAAAGTACATATGAGTGTAAAAACTACCTTTATATAAAAATAAAATACATGATTACCATTAAAATATGGAAAATGTGGAAGTTTTTGATTTATAAATTTTTGAACAGAAACTAAAGTGACTTTAACTTATATTAGGGTAGTTATCCTCTATCTAGGGGTTGCTTAGCCACCTCAGACTAGAAAATCCTTTGCCATATACCAACAATTTATATTTAAATATAATACGTTTGCGTTTGTTAACTACTTTTTGCATGTATTTATTGTTACCGCAAATCAGGGATGATTTACCCTATTTTAGGGTTGTTTATTCGCTAAAGGCTCGAAATTTTGAGGGCATATGGGCTTTTCTGAGATCAGATTCGAACTTGAACTCAACAAGTTCAAAACCTCTAAAAATATAATTTCAGAATCTAAATTACGTATTTTTTCCACTTTTTATTTATACACCCCTTTCAACCACTAATTTACTCTATTTTCAACCTAAGGATAAATTCTAGGCTTTTCGTATGCTAAAATTTGAAATCAGCAATCTCAAAAACCCCTAGAAATATACTTTTCGAGTGAAAACGTATTTTATCAAATTTTCATTTTTCACCCCCTTCAACCTCTGCTTTACTCGATTTTCATCCCAAGAATAAATTTTTGGCTTCTGGAATGTTGAAATTTGAAATTATCAACCTCTAAAACCCCTAGAAATATCAATTTAGAATGAATGAAAACGTGTTTTGTCAAATTTTTCCCTTTCAACTCCCATTTTACTCGATTTTCACTCTAAGAATGAAATTTGAAATCATCAACCTCAAAAACCCCTAGAAATATAAGTTTAGAATGAAAATTACGTATTTTGTCAAATTTTTATTTTTACACCCCTTTCAACTCCCATTTTACTCGATTTTCTATAATAAGAATGAAATTTGAAATCAGCAACCTTAAAAATCCTAGGATTGTACATTAGGAGTACTTTTTGCATGTACTTATTGTCACCATATTTGAGGGGCGATTTTACTCTATTCTAAGGGTGTTTTTTTCGCTCCAGCTCAAAATTTTGAGAGTGTTTGGGCTTTTCTGAGGTCGGACTCGAATTCAGCGTCGAAAAGTACTACTCGGCTCAAGTTCCAGGATCAGGACTTTTATTTGTAGCTGGATTATTTCTCATTTTTCTTCTGACCCAAATTCTGAAGCCGCCATATTGAAAAAAAAATTCTGCAGCAAAACTGAATTTAGCATATCCAAATACTTAACTATGTTTTCAATAAAAGCAGCACTGTGCGGCAGTCTGCAGAGAATCATAAAACCATAAATAAGATATAGACTTCCTATAAGTCTCTTACAATAAAAATAAAAAAAAATTACACTATATTTGCACTACACTATTATGTACTCTAGTCGAATAAGGGTTAAACGGAAAATTTTCAAAAACCTTTATTTTGACGTTCTAAAGATGGGGTGAAAAGTCTAATAAGATCTCGTGTCCGCTACTCAAGATATCGAAGGTCAAAGGTTTTCGAGATATAGCGCGGAGAGTGGGAATAACGTTATTAATATTTTTTATAAATATATACATTTTTTAAATTGGTTTGGTAATAATCTCTAATGACATTCGACGCATAAAAAGCGAGATTCTTGCAAAAAAAAAAAAAACGATTTTCGTGACCTTTGACCTTCCATATCTTGAGTAGCGGACACGATATCCTATAAGACTTTTCACCCCATCTTTAGAACGTCAAAACAAATTTTCAGCTTTCCAACTTTCATTCTGAGGTTTAGCTTATTATTTTGCTTTATTTGGCTGCATTATATGTGGAAATAATTGTTCATAGAATATTAATAATATAATATTTGAAATCGTCTACCCATCGAGCTACTCCTGAAGCCATAATAATTGATTAACTGATTTACCAGCGTGCGGTAGGCATTGCTGCCACTCCCAGGGTGATACAGTTGGGCCTGCTACGTCCACACTGGGTTGGACTAAGGTCATGCTTGTTGCCAGCAGCGAGAGCCACATGGTGCATGGTAAAGGAATATGGGATAGGAAGTGTAGGTATTTGTGAGATGCGTTACCGCATTGTGTCGTGAGGGAGCGTTTAAGCTCCCTTTTTGTGTTTTTGGTTCTGGGCATCTGCCTCTTCTGAACCTTCGTGTGAAATATGTGTTGAGTGTGTATGTTTCTCTTTTTGTATTTCTGCTTCTTCGAATCTTCTTTTTCTGAGTCTTCTAATTCCTCGGTTTCTGAAGCTGGGTTGGATTTGGGTCATGCCTGTTGTCAGCAGCGAGAGCCACATGACGCATGACACAGGGCAGTGTTGCTACTGTTCAGTGTTAGCGCTTTCTTTAGTAGGATTTCTGCTGTCCTTTTTGCTCTAACCTTCTTGATCATTTCCCTTACCTCTCTGCTTACCAGGATATGGTCTATTTGTGAGATTGAGCTTCCATTACTCCAGGTGTCAATGCAGGTTTGACTTTTGCTCCATGTATTTCTTATTGTAAAGTTAAACATGTGTGCTAGGTTTTTCAGCGCGTTTCCATTTCCGTTAGGCCATGTGTGGAGTAAAGTTTTTCATATGATGCTTTTATCCTCCTCCGTCTGATCGTCTTTTCCTATATGTGCATTGAAGTCTCCTAATAGTATAATGGACATTTTTCTTGATTTTTCGTAGCGTTGGTGTGTGCCGGGGTTGTTATGTGTTCTCCTTCTGAGCTTAGTGCTCCATATAGACAATCCTCTCTTCGGTTATTACTGATTTCTTTCTCCTCTTTGCCGCCTGGCACGATTTCACTGCACTATATATACTATGATTTACTGCGTTAGAAGGGAAGCACTTTGTAAAGTTTTGGTTTGTATACATAATTAAACACTAATATTTTTTACCAATTGACGATTTGCACGAAAGAAAGTTTGGTTAAAAGTGTCTAGATTGGTATCACTGTAATTCACTGCACATGTTGACCAACTCGTCTAATTTCCAAACTTTGCAACAATTAAATACCTATAATATAATAATCATAACATTGTTTCCATTATCTTTAATGTTAAACCTACTTCTATTGAACATAAATCATCTTTATTACGTTGTTTTGTGGTCTACAATATTTAAAACATGTCGAATTATGCAATTTGTCAAACACTGTTTCCATCTCTCAGTTTAGAAGAGTTGGCAGAAGTGATTGACAAATTTGCATAATTCGACATTTTTTAAATATAGTAAACTACGAAACAACCTAATAAAGATGATTTATGTTCAATGGAAGTAGGTTTAACATAAAAGATAATGAAAACAATGTTATGATTATTATATTATAGGTATTTAATTGTTGCAAAGTTTGGAAATTAGACGAGTTGGTCAACATGTGCAGTGAATTACAGTGATACCAATCTAGACACTTTTTACCAAACTTTCTTTCGTGCAAATCGTCAATTACTGAAAATGTTGTGAGATATATTATTTTACAAACACATCCACTTATACTTTAAATATATCTTCTACACGTTGTCACTATTTAACTTTCATAAACTTTTATGAATATCCATTGATGACAGAGCATTACGAGGCACGTCTGGTCGCCTCAACAGCAAGATGGCAAGTCCAATGCGTTGCCGCATTGTGTTCGTTATTTAATGTTTATGCTCCTCTTTTTGTGTTTCTGCTTCAACAGATTTTCTTCTTCTCCTTCTGGGTTTTCTGATTCCTCGATTTCTGGTTCTGGTAGAGTATATATCGCCGCGATTTCTTTGTGGAGTTCATTTCTCCCCCTCGTTTTGTTTTCCAAATATGTTTAGTCCTTTCCCAGGTTGTTCATGATCCTCTCGGTTGTTGTTTTCCACGTGTAACCTGGTCTCCCCATTTTTAGTGTGAAATATAATGTAGGTAGAATTTTTCACTTAACAACGAGCGCAATTTTGACCTGAAAACCCTCACTTGATAATTTACCTAAGAAAATATTATGACCATACTTTAAGAATAATAATGCATTTGATTATTACGGGTTCAATTTATATTAAATTCGCCTGAGTGTTTTTAATAATTATGAAAAAAGATTATTTGAAGGTTAATATATATACTTTACGAACACTACGTTATTGATTATTTCGGGTACAATCCAAATCAAATTCATTTGCATATTTCTATAATGATTAAAAAATAATTTACTTGAAGGTTTACAGATATATAGCATATTTCAACAATTTATTGTCCCCAAAAACTTGTCGACAAATGTCGACTCTTCAGGTTTGATGGGCCTAAACACTTCAATGGTTATAAATATACTTAAAATGAATATACTTTTTTTGCCTGGGCTGGGTCGTTTGTTTGTTTACGTTCTTTTCGTTTCTTTATACACAGCAGTGGTCACTAAATAACTCTGTATTAGTTATTTTCAAATATTAATTCTATTTCAACTTTGTTCTTTTGTTATGATGTATCGATTTGCGCGAAATGTTTCGATCTACAATTCACCTAAGCTTTATCAAATTTAACGGACTTTTATCCGATTTTTATTGCGTTTTGTTGGGAGTGTTTCACGCATACCTCCGTTCGCTTCGAAAGGCACAACCGACTATCCTACTCCTGAAGCCATAATAATTGAAAAAAACGACGTCTGTCTCAAGAACCCATAAAACGATATACACGGTAGCAGGCTGGCTGATGTCAAAAAAATGTAATTTCTCTGGTTCTTGTACACACACTAAAATACAATTTCATTCTTCATCCCCTTTAGTAATGGGATGGGGTTAGTAATGGGAATGACAGTGGGGGTAGTTGATGCCAAAAAGATTTGAGACTTTGGCTTCTCGTACATACACTAAATCCAAATTTTATGGACTCCATTTATCCCCCAATCCTTCAACGGAATAAGATCAAAATATAATCTAATTCCAGATCTCATTATCATACATAAGTGTGCCAAATTTCAGGTCGTCAATATCATAACATAACCGTTCCTGAGTGATCGCATGCACAAAGAAAAGCTACAGATACACAAAATTTGTTTGGCTCAAACTTAAAATCTCGACGTTTCATGACATTCTAAGCCTATTTAAACACAAAAAAATCCAATTAAAAAAATTGAATATTGCGTATTTTTGACGTTTATTAATTGTTATTTGTGATTTTTTTACACACATTATTAATTATTTAGATTTTATTTTGTGTTAATATTTTAAAGTTTTCCAGTTATTTAACTACCATTAACACAATTATGTTTTGCCATAAATTTGTAAATTTTTTATCTTTCATTAACTTCACAAGTTAGTTGATGTTGCAGGTCAAGCTAATATAGAAGCGTGTTAAAAAAGAGGGTAATAAACAAGAATAAATTGTTTAAAAAACGTTCTATATTTTTTAAATTGAGTAAAGAATTGAAGAAAACTTGGAAAGTTTAACAAATTAATAGTAATTCGTTAAAAAAATGCAAATAAACACATAAAAAAGATATACTCTATTTTACCCTTATGGAGTCTTCTTGGAACCTTATAACCATAAGCCTAAGGGGGTTTAATTTAAAAAGAAATTACTAGTACCCATCCTCTGGACAATTCTGAAGAGGGTATTTGTGTGCAATTTTTAATTCACTACATGTTCACGGTTCTGTTGCAAATTTGCAAAAAATGTCTTTTTCACATAAAAAATGCATGGAAATTTCTTGGTCTTGAAGGCATGTGTTAACATTAACCGACATTTTTATTCGATGTTTGAATTCGACGTGTTATGAAATGGATTGCGGTACAAGTTCCTTTTACGCTGATCATTAAAAATATTTGTCTGGTTATGATATACTAATTTGGTTAAATCAAAAACAGTTAAATTTGTACTTTTGATGGAGAAAATAGACTATCTCAGTATGCATGGGAAAGGCCCATGAATTATTCTAGGTAAGGAGATTAAAGTATTAAATAAACTAAATAAATTAGGAATATGTAATTATCGTGTTAAATAAATATATAATTATTTTCATCAATATTAACTAACTAAAATAATAAGTACTCGCTTAAAATGCAATTTAAATAGTACTTATGAACAAAATCAATTTGTCCCCATTATCTCTTTATTCTAAGAATGTCAACTACTGTAAATTCCGTAAAACAAATAAAACCATATTGACGCAAGTACGTTAAATAACCTGGTGAAACCCGAAGTGAATAGCTAACTCTCTTATGATCATTATATTGATTAAAGAAGTATTGAGAATCGAGTTCTCAATTATTTTAATGTTAAGGATCTACATTGTCATTGATGATATAAAATACTAGCAAAAATACGAGTTCTTCGAACGGACTGAAGTATTAGTTGGGGATCTACAGCCTTGAAATCGACAATTATTTATTATTATTATTATATATTTTTTACAAAAAATATAAAAACTCGGAATATCATAAACCGTTCCTGAGTAATCGTATGCACAAAGAAAAGCTGCAGACACGTAATTTAAAAAAAAAAAAATTAAAATCTCGGCGTTTCATGACATTCTAAGCCTATTTGAACACAAAAAAATTAGTTTGTATTAATATTTTTCCAATTAACAAAAGTTATAAAGTGCATTTGCGACAAACTTTGTTATTATCAAAGTAAGAAGGGTGATGCATCGAAATAAGAAATCTTCTCATATATTTTTTTTGTGATTGTTAATTTTTCCACACTAGAGCTGGTAACATTGGTAGTATCG
Organism: Rutpela maculata; assembly: GCA_936432065.2. NCBI lineage: Eukaryota > Metazoa > Arthropoda > Insecta > Coleoptera > Cerambycidae > Rutpela > Rutpela maculata. The sequence continues at coordinate 97,248,317 of OW386285.2, read as the reverse complement.
TAGTTGTTGCGGCTATTACAGGTAGTCAAATTTGCGACAAATTTTATATCACGTAAATTTATCGATTAATAGTCAATAATTTAAAAACCTAAGTAGTTTTTACCACTAGTGATTGATTACCTGATTACTTTATAGTGTGTAACTTCTACTTAGCTCTCCTGGTACATGAAGACGTCTTAGTTACTAGTGGGACGACCTTCCAGTTTTTATAACTTGGAGGTGACAAGGGATAGTATAGTAGCAGTGAGTAACTTAAATCACTGAAACGTGACTTCAAAATTACAATCACTTTCAAGTAGCTTTGGTAGTTGCCGCGGTTCTAGGAACCTTCACTATCTATTTACAGTCATGAAACTTGTAAGTAACATTTATTAGTGTTAATGACGTTACCGCTACCAGCAGAAATGAACTTCACTGTGCACGGCTACTACAAAGTGCGTATCACCCCATAAATTCCCAATGTTGACCATAGATAGGAAAGGAGGCGATAACAAGAGGAATGTATTTCATCTTGGTGCTAAAGCTTTCGCGGAGCTGGTGATCTGGCTGCTGGTTTGCGGGTCTTCTTCCGCATAGACTTGGTTGAGTGCTTGATGTTTCGACCATCTTGTCGTGGTCTTCCTCTGAAGCGAAGAAGAAGACCACGACAAGATGGTCGAAACGTCAAGCACTCAACCACGTCTACGCGGAAGAAGACCCGGAAACCAGCAGCCAGAATGTATTTCATGTTCCATGCATGCGCGAGTTGTTAGATTGCATGTTTCATGTTCGTTATTCTGATGATCTGAAGTACGTAACCCAGTTTATGCTTATCTTGTGACCTTTATCTTTTCCAAATTGTTGCTTACTTTTTTGCGCTGAATTTTATCCATTTTTTGTCCATCACAACTCGAATAATATCAGTATAGTTGAAGCAATCGAAATAGTGATCGACGTACCGCCTATCTGGGCAGTGTTGTAGAGGCGCAATGGTTGCAGAACACAGAGCCGGATTTAACTATATTGTTCGCTCGTTTACTTTTTCAATGTATAATAGGTATTTGTCAGCCGCGGCTTGTGAAATTTAGATTGGTCATATGTTAGTATTGAATCATGGGACCCAAGCCATATTTTGTGACGTGAGTACCAAGATAAAATAAAGCAGTTTTGCGAAAAAAAAATTACATCGAAATTTGCAAAAGAAAGTTTTAAAAATGATTTGGGTTTTTGTAAAATTTAACTTTTATTAAATTTCTTTTCAGAAAAAGGAGGAAAACAATATTTAATAGAATTTGAATAAGTCTTTTTATAAAAATTATTTGTTGTGTGGTGTTCAATTCATTTTTAAAACTTTTCTTTTTGCAAAATTCGATGAAATCTTTTTTTTTTGCAAAACTGCTTCAATGTACAAAAAACGTATTAATTTGAAATAAAAGTCGTGGCTACACCTGTAGTAGTTACAGTATCTGCAGTTCGCTTAATATAAATTGTTACTACCCAGCAAGAACCGCGAGGAGGTATGAGCATTTCTCGCCAGGAAAGGATGGATATGGAATATTAATATAGGATAACGAGATTATTTAAAATGTAACAAGAAACCTTTAAAAACAAAATAAAAACAAAAAATATATAAACATATATAACAGAAACAAATATCTGCCTCAATAAATAAACTAAAAATAAACTGTAATAGTAAAGTTATTACTACAATAAAAACAGAAAGATGAATCATTGCAAAAATAAAAAAAAATCATACCAAGTTTCATCTAGATAATAAATGGGTCTATTTTCCCTGAGTTGTTTTATTTCTTCTAGGAATGAATTTCGCCAATCTACTATTCGTCTGCTTCCCATAATCCCTATTTGTTTATTAATAGTTGATATTTAAATCCACTTTTTTTCATCCAATTTCCTAAAGTTCTTTTGGTATATTTTAGAGGATAATCCATTTTCTTTAGTTTTCTGACTATCACGTCAAGAGTTGGAATTTCATTTTTCTGGTACGCATCATAAACTACACATTTTAAAAGTTTTGCTAAAGATGGGTCCAGAGTTTTCGATTTACCGGCGTCGGATTGTTGTTTTCTTGGGAGGGCACCTTCTTTCACCAGTTTGTGTATTGTTGAACGGGGAACTTTTGTTAGAGATGCTGTTTCACCTATTACATCTAAATCATCTAAATTAGGGTCATTAGCTATTCGTTCCAAAATACTATCCTAAACATTTGTTTTCCGTCCACGTCCAAATGTACTCGTTTTTTTCTTACTGAAAACACTGATGGATTTTGATTTTCTTTATCACTGTAATCACTATCACTTTCATTTTCACAAACACGATTAGATGTAGACGTAGATGACCCACACGGTCGAAACATTTTTATATCAAATATATTTTATATTAAAAATAAATAGGTACAAATATATCCCCCAAAACACTGCTATGAATTGGTAACAAAACTTACTAAAATTATTTTCAAAAACACATTACCAAATAAAGAAATATAAGGTAATTATCGAATTATATCTTCACCCCGACAGTATAAGCTCGACTGCGGTATCTCAAGCGCGGTCCTGAATTAAAAATAACAGTCTAACGGTTTACGCCTACACGCCTCGTCAGATGCCGACATCGATATCATCTCTCTCATATTAATGTAAGTGGAATAAAGACGGAAGATCTACTTGCGCAGCCTATTCATTCCTACCTCAACTATAATAATAGTTTTCCATGATTCCTCGTATTTTATAATAGGCGCAAGTGAGGATTGTGGAATATATTCCTCTCGTGATTGCCTCCTGGAGTTTCTCCTCTATCCTCTAGACAGACGTTAAAATTTGGGACGCATTCCGTTTAAACGTCTGACATACAGCAGCACACCACGGCACGGCTTTCAGAATCAACGTTAGGAAAAATGTAATTATAAAGTCGCAGCGGAAACTTTGCTGCTAATTTAAAGTGACACTACAGTCTCCTTCGGTATTTTATACTAAATATAACTTTAAAGTTACATATTTGCAGTTCCCGTCACTATCCTCAAGTAGCAATTACTTTCAAGTCGCATTTCTTGGCGAAAACGACTTCAAAATGATTCTTTCTAAATACGCCATTTTGATGGCCGAAACTTATGACGCCGTTATTACAAGACATGAACCACGCCTTCCCTAATGACTTAAAAATTTAATTTATCACCACTTTTGCACCAAATTTGATAAATTAATGTTTAAAAATTAGTTTCAAGTTCCAAAGAACAACAAAAAATTGCTTTCAGCATATATAGTGTCATATTCTCACATAATGTTAAAAATTTTAAACATAATATTTTAATTAAAAAATGCAAATTAGAAAGACGCGTGGTCAGATTCGGCCGTTTTATTATTATGTCATTTCATTCGTTTTAATTTTGATGTTTGGACCATTGGAAAATAGTACAAGTTTTGCTTTCTAATATTACTCTTGTAGTCTGGCTGCTGGTTTCCGGGTCTTCTTCCGCGTAGACTTGGTTGAGTGCTTGACGTTTCGACCATCTTGTGGTGGTCTTCTTCTGAAGCGAAGTGAGCTCTGCTGGACTGAGCTCCTCTATTTATACAGGTTATCAGGAGGCGTGTTGCGGATCATTGCTCATGCGGAACATTGACTTCCACGTTATTGGTAATTGTGGTCCGGTGTCACGGTTATAGTTATTCGGATGTTTATTTATTTCAATGGCTTCTCTGTATCTTCTTGGCCAATAATTCTTGGTGTTGGCTAATTTCTTTGTCTTGTCGAATTTTATCAAATGGCCGGTTTCTTCTGAATGTTCGGCAACTGCTGATTTTGTAGAAATTCCGTTCTTTGTGTTTCTAATGTGTTCTCTGAGTCTGGTGTTTATACGTCGTTTGGTCTCTCCGATGTAAACTTGTCCGCAGGAACATGGGATGCTATATACTCCTGGATGCTATATACTCCATCCCATGTTCCTGCGGACAAGTTTACATCGGAGAGACCAAACGACGTATAAACACCAGACTCAGAGAACACATTAGAAACACAAAGAAGGGAAATTCTACAAAATCAGCAGTTGCCGAACATTCAGAAGAAACCGGCCATTTGATAAAATTCGACAAAACAAAGAAATTAGCCAACACCAAGAATTATTGGCCAAGTAGATACAGAGAAGCCATTGAAATAAATAAACATCCGAATAACTATAACCGTGACACCGGACTACAATTACCAATAACGTGGAAGTCAATGTTCCGCATGAGCAATGATCCGCAACACGCCTTCAGCAGAAGACCACAACAAGATGGTCGAAACGTCAAGCACTCAACCAAGTCTACGCGGAAGAAGACCCGGAAACCAGCAGCCAGATCACCAGCTCCGCGAAAGCCTTAGCACCAAGATTACTCTTGTAGTATTCTCTTGAGTTTCTGAGTTAGGGAAGTGAACAGAAACATGTAGAAATGAAACATAAATATAATAAAATCAGTTGCAAGACAAAGTAGGCAATTCTGATCTGAAAGAGTGGAGTGTTGTAAAGTTCTCCAAAGGTTGTGGTTTCCACACCACGACGACATTGGGCCACAAGTTACAGAAACGTGGTCGGGATGTTGCAGTAACCGAAAATTTTCCCCATTTTGGTCGTACTCGCTTAATGGGAACGTTCCTATTACGTGCCTATGATTAGTGACAAGACACTTTAAAGTACCTACAACAGTCGTCGCTACGTCCCAGCAATTAAATGTGCTAGCTGGGAAGGGCTAACTAAAATAATTCATGGAACACAAAAGTCTGTTAAGATGTTGTAAAGCCTTGGAGAGTGAATAACAAAACTTTGAGAATGAGGTGTCATATGTAATATTTTTAAATTCAAACGTTTTTAATAAAAGATGGTATCTTGAACTCGTTACGAAAAGTTAAGCAACGTTACTAATTACTATTAGCATTTGGTTAGATGACCTCCATGGAAACACAGTGATTCGCCCCACCTTCTAGCGGCTTATGTATCATCCTTCGAAGGATATGTAAAGTATTTGGTCCCTTGATAATTAGATGTTGCAAAATTGGGATTGGCCCGCCTCTTGAGGTCAGAGATTTGCCGTAGTGTCGGCTGACGTTAAGTAAATTTTAAGAAAGCTTTCAATTGCGTCACAACGTCAATTCAAAGGCGTCATTTCAGAATATTTGTGTGGATTAATTTTTATTTTATTTTCAGTTATACATGTGTATTCAGTAAGACATACTTCTTTCCACATAACACAGTTTGTACTTAGTATGTACTTGTACATACTAAGTACAAACTTAAATAACGACAAATATGAAAATCAATTTTTTTTTAATGTAGGTAAATATTTGAACAATAGGACAAATAAATAGATCTTTTAGAAAAGATGACTCTTTGGGAAATCTTCAAAACCATATACTTATTCCACTTGCCACATCCTTTAGTTTTTATTCTAGGTTTTTCGAGGTTAATCGAAAGGAAGCAATATTAGGTATGTACCGTGAAACATCAACGATATGTTGTTAGTATTCGAATTTCCGATAATTATACAGTTTTATTTAGTATTGCGGTTTTGGTCTTGTGGTTTTACTTTTTATTCATTGCACGTTCTTTATTTTCTCATATAATACATTTTACTGAACGCGTGAATGTAGAATTTCAATTTATCCATGAATCATACAAATTTTCGGATATAGCTGATGTATATGTTTATCAGGGGTTGATGGCCTGGCAATTTTAGGGAATCGGCCCAATCAAGTACGGAACTAGAACCTCAAATTTGAGTGGGCCAGGGGAGAATATATATATATATATATTTTTGGTGGGTAAAATGCGACGCAAGCGAAAATTTTGTATTTTTCAAGGTCAAACGCTCTAAAATGAAAAGTTAGAAATTCGAGCAGCAAAAACATTTTCTTCGAAAAATAGGTTTCGTCAAACGAATTTTCCTTTTTTTCATGCAATTGCAAAAATTATTTAAAGGTTCAAAGTACTAACACGTAGGTAGTCTAACTTAACCACGGTCTAAAGCAGACTGCTACCGTCTTGGTAACATTTTTAAAAACGCCACTAAACATCCATACTCTTTATTAAAATTTATTAACATTGAAAAACAAAGAACGAAATAAAAAATTTAAACATTTTAACAGTATAGCAATAAATAATGAATCAATAATAATTATGACTAATATTGTCTACATAAACATCTCGAAACATAAAAAAAAACAAAAAAATAATTCTAAAGTTTCAGAGGTCAAAAGAAAAAGAAAGAAGAGCCCTTAATACATCAGAACTTTCTTAAGCAAACTTGCAGAATTTGGGACGAATATGCAAAATTTAATTTTGTTTGCAATATAATAATAAAATCTATATTGTCGCATTACCTGCTTTTATTTTTAAGGGTGGAAACCACCCCCAAGAACTGAAAAATTAATAACTCTTCTAATTTTACGAACAAATTAACGAAAATCCCTATTTTTATGTTTTTGAAGTCGCTGAATATGACTGTAATGTCAAAACTTATGAGACGAAAATATTAAGGGTGAAATCACCCTTAAATGCTGAAAAATTAATGTCTTCTAATTTTACGAATAAAATCACGAAAATCCATATATTTATGTTTTTGAGGTCGCTAAATATGATTATGAGGTCAAAACATACGAAAGTCGAAAATATTAAGGGTTGAAACTACCCTTAAATGCTGAAAAATTAATAATTCTTCTAATATTACAAATAAATTCACGAAAATCCATATACTTATGTTTTTTAGGTCGCTGATGTCTAAATTTATAAAAAAAAATGTTGGATTAAAAATGGTCACAAAAGAGTCTAGTAATATGTCTAATTTTAGTAAAAATGCAGATTGTTATGAATGAATCAAATTAATACAATTAAGTAAACTAATTAAATAACATTTTTAATCTGCACTCTAAAACATGCCAAAGTGCAATGCAACTCCCCTAACCAAAAAGCAAGAGAAATTACAATATAGATTTTTTTGTACATACTTTATGAAGCATGTTGAAGAAAAAAATTTGCAAATTCATTACATCGTTTTCGGGCTGGGATTTAAAAACTTCACTTACTGTACTAGTTATTAAGTTAATAAGTGGCATTTATGTCAGTGGCCGAGTTTTTAAGATAGCGGCCTGAAAATTACATCTGAGACTTCTTTCGTTCTAAGTAAGGATTAAGGAGGGAAAAGAGCTGCCGTTTAAATTTCTTTTGGCCGTCGATTTCTTTATCCGCCGGAACAAATGCCTATTTACCTCGGACCGGCCCTGCCCGTCCCCAGAGCCACCGGTCTGACGGGCATTTGCCTGTTTGCCCCCCTTCCCATCCACCCTTGATGTTTATCGAGAAAATATCTGTATAGTTTATTTATATACAAGGTGTTTCTGAATAACGTGCTAATATTTCAGGGTGTGATTTATTAGGTTATTTTATGCAGAAAAGTTCATCAGAACATAATATGTCCGCAACGGTTTAAATTTTTTGCTACAGGGTGTTGAATTTCTTTTTTTAAATCATTATTTTTTAATATCACAGAAAGTACTTTAGATATTATTTTCAATTTTAGTATATTTTTGGTATTTAGATAAAAACCCACATATTTTAGTTAGAAAAGTTATTTTATCGCTCCACCAGTGGCGTCCCTGCAAACATGTCTTCTGATATTTTTTACCAAAAAAAGTGGTACGCCACTGACATTTTTCCATATGTATATTTTTTCTGATTAGCCTGGTCAATTCCACATGAAAACGGTCTTTTGCATTTTTCTCGTCGCTCTTGATTAAAACAATTAGATTCAAATTGCTTCATTTACAGTATCGACTAATAACACAGCTCCACAAAAAAAAGTCCGTTCCTGGAACTCTATTGGATGACCCCCATGTATTTCAACGTGCTGAACACGAATCAGGTGTCCGTTTAGCTCCATCATCCACCATTTTTTTGTAAATCGCGAAAATAACCTAAAAAAACTCATAATTTAGGTTATTTTCGCGATTTATTAAAAATTGGTGACTGATGGAGCTAAACTGACACCTGATTCGTATTCAGCATGTCGAAATACATAGGATTTACTCAATGGAGCCCCAGAAACAGCCCACTTTTCACTTTTTTTGTATATGTTTGTGTAATATATTTTTATACGCGGTTTTCTATAAAATGGCGGAGGATCCGGTGATACTTATATATTACACGAGCACACACACACACAAGAAAAAAATTGTATGATTCTGGAACTCCATTGGGCAAACTCTATGTATTTCGACTTGCTGAATGCGAATCGGGAGTCCGTTTAGCTCCATCACCCACCAATTTTTAGTAAATCCTGAAAATGACCTAAATTATGAGGGTTTTCTTCTTAGGTTATTTTTGCGATTTACAGAAAAATGGTGGGTGATGGAGCTAAACGGACCTGATTCGTGTTTAGCACTTCGAAATACACGGGGATCACTCAATGGAGTTCTAGGAACAGACCACTTTTTTATATTGTGGAGCTGTGTAATTACCTCTAAATCCAGTGGTCATGAAACGTCGAGATTTTAAGTTTGAGCAAAAAAAAATTCTCTCTGTCTATCAGTCTGTCTGTCTGCAACTTTTTTTATGCGCCCGATTACCTACTCTGGAACCGTTTAAGATATTGACTTGAAATTTGGTACCTATGTACACTTGCTTTCAAAACTTTCGCGTACACCTATTTTTCGCTGTATTAAATCAGGGTTGTAATTAATGAACTCTGACATTTGAAATTTTGAAAAGTCAAAATGCCTCGACTGACAGAGCAAGACAAAGTTTTGATGCTTTCTAAATTAGAAGAGGGGTGGTCCATAAAAAGGGTTGCTACTCATTATGGACTAGAAAAAAACACTGTTCTACGAGTTTTAATATTAGGCTAGTAGATGGTGACAGAAAATCAGAACTGATAGCGTACCGTCTGCAAGTAATTTAGTCAGTATTATCTATACAATAAAGCTCAATTTTTGGTACTTTCAAGGTTTGCCCGCATGCACGGGATGTAGGAAACGATTTCCGGTTTGCATAAAAAAACAATGTTTTCAACTGATACACTACCGTCTGCAAAGTTCATAATTCGAAATTAAAGGAATAAAAATATGTCGGAAGCGCTTTTGCAGACAGTTCAGCCATGCACCAAACCTTATACAGGGTACTCCAAAATGTATCATCAAATTTTAGTAAAAAAAAAATGATAATTTACCGTCTGCAAACAGTACAAAATGATGATTCTGATTCATGAAGACGAGTAGGGGAAAGGTTCAGACGTTTACGATATGCACGTCACCATATCGTGCGCATGTCAACTTATTATTTTTTTTTACAACTTTGAACAATTGTTTATCGTCTGCAGCTAAAAAGAAAACATGATTTAAAAATAGAGCTTCGAAAAAGAATTATTTGCAGATAAATTAAATGTGTACAAAGCACTTGCCGCTTAACGTATTTGTGTAAAAAAATTATTTACTGTCTGCAACTTGGTAAAAAGAAAGATTATTGATTCAAATATGCAATTATTTAGTTTGCAGACAATGCGCACATGCACGAGAGTCACAATAAAGTGTCAAAAATATTGAGCAACGCATTTTTGCCTAAGCATCAAGCTTAAAAGTTGAGGAGTATGGCTGGTGCAAATCGGAGGACTGTTTGATAGAGATGAAATGCCAAATGTCAAAGAAATTTTTGTAGCTGATAACGACAACGGTACGAAAATACCGTAGTTTTCTTGTTAATTCCAATGAATTTCAAATGCTGATTAATTTTTAAAATTACAGTCGCAATTACCAGTAACAGTATGGTCGAGGAGGATAACGAACAAATAATGCTCACCGACAACAATGCTGATAATGATTCAGATGAAGAAAACTTGTTTTTAGAACATATCAGTGACAGCGAGGAAGATATATATCATTTCACTGAGGATTATCGGAAAACGTTCCAGGAGTCAGTGGTTGAGAATGATGATGTTGAAGAAGAAACAGACGGCGAACAAATTTTTTTATAAATAATTATTATTATTATGATAATATGTATAAGATTTTTGTTACAATCGATCAACTTTATCGAATACCCGCACTAATTCTGGTCCGTGTGCATCTGCATGTTGTCTGCCCATCCGAAAAAAATATACTTGCATAAGTCAGCTTACACAATTTTGTGTTGCAGAAGGTAAAGAGTTGTTTTTGATGCATATCGCACACGAAGAGATATCAAACGGAATTCGCCGAGTTTTGACTCTATTGTGACTCTCGTGCATGTGGACATTATCTGCAAATTGAATAATTGCGTATTTAACCCAGTAACCTTTCTTTGTACCAAGTTGCAGACGTTATAGATAGTTGTTTTTGGTACATATCTGTGGTTTTAGTGCAAGTGTGAATTATCTGAAAATTAAATAATTGCGTAATCGAATCAATAACCTTTCTTTGTACCAAGTTGCAGACAGTTAATAATCGGTAAAAGTTACCCCCATTTTCTTACAAGTCTATAGAATGCAATGGACAACCGTGCATATTGGATTCGTCTGAAAACATTGTTTACAATAGTTTTGCAACCTAAATTTTCTAATAAAATTATAATTAAACGGTAAACAATTGTTCAAAGTTATTAAAAAAATTAACAAGTTGACATGTGCACAATATGGTGATATGCATATCGTAAACGTCTGCACCTTTCCCCTACTTTTCTTCATGACCAGAATCATCATTTTGTATTGTTTGCAGACGGGAAATTTTCATTTTTTTTTTTTTTACTAAAATTTGATACATTTTGGAGTACCCTGTATAAGGTTTCGTGCATGACAGAACTGTCTGCAAAAGCGCTTCCGACATATTTTTATTCCTTTAATTTCGAATTATGAACTTTACAGACGGTAGTGTATCAGTTGAAAACATTGTTTTTTATGCAAACCGGAAATCGTTCCCTACATCCCGTGCATGCGGGCAAACCTTGAAAGTACCAAAAATTGAACTTTATTGTATACATAATACTGACTAAATTACTTGCAGACGGTAGGCTATCATTTTTGATTTTCTGTCACCATCTACTAGTCTATATAGTTGTATTTATTTTTATGTTCGTTTTAATTAAATTTTAATCGTCAATGTCATCTTTAACCTAATCTCAAAATTATCCGTTCACACAGCTAAAATTTTTCAAAATCGTTTTTACTTAATTTTGAATGTGTACGCGAAAGTTTTGAAAGCAAGTGTATTTTAACGAGATCTGGAACAGTCTATATTTTCATCTTATTCCGTTGAAGGGTTGGGGGGGAAATTGGGGTAAATGGGGGTAAATAGGTAAATCAATCATGTAAGAGTCCATAAAATTGGTATAGTATACAGTGTGTCCCACTTTTCACGGTAACACCTACGTAGCTCAGTTATTAGTCATCCAATTTCAACCAAATTTGGATCGGTATTAGAGACCATTACTATATACTTTTCGAGTAAGACAAAACTTATTTTAGTCCTTGGCGTGCATTTTTATTAAGAAAGAAAGGATCGATTTTTCGAGAAATCGTATTAGGCATTTTTTTGTTGAAAAACTAATGCAATATTACTGATCGGCATGCTTGGAACCCCCATATTTAGAATTTAACAATATTTTGATTTTTGGTTTTCGAATTACAGCCCACTTAAAATTGCCCATTTTAAACATTAAATAATCAATAAATTGGTAACGAATCTTTTTTCGAAAGAAAGTCCATTCTTTATTTTCTCTTTAAATTCATTTTTTCTACCACCTTATATCATCAATACCTGTCAAATTCGGTAATCCTTATAGCCCGAATAATTTACAGGTCTGATTACCCAAAATTTTTCAATAAAAATTCGTGGCCTTCGAAATTTGAAAGTTTCGATAATATGTGGAAAAAATGAATTTGAAGAGAAAATGAAGAATGACTTTTTTTCGATAAAAATTTCGTTACCAATTTATTGATTATTGAATGTTTAAAATAAGTAATTTTTAGTGGATCGTAATTCGAATACCAAAAATCAAAATGTTGTTAAATTCTGGAAATAGTAGTTCTACAGCATGCTGATCAATTATATTGTATTAATTCGTCAACAAAAAAATGCCTAATATAATTTCTCGAAAAATCGTCCCTTTTTTTCTTAATAAAAATTCACACCACTGACTGAAATAAGTTTTGTCTTACTCAAAAAAGTAATATTAAAGATCTTTGATAAAGATCCTAATATGGTTGAAATTCGATGACCAATAACTGAGCTACGTAGGTGTTACCGTGAAAAGTGGGACACACTGTATACAAGAGAAGCTAATGTCCCAAAAGAATTAGCTGGCATTAGCCACCCCCATTACTACTCGCACCCTATTATTTAGTGTGTATACAAGAACCAAGGCCTCAAAATATTTTTTTTATTTCATCCATCCCCACTGCCCCCCTATCACTACCCACATCCCACTACCGATGTGGGATATCGTTTTATGGCTTTTTGGGGTAGATGCTATATTATTAATGTTCCATAAACAATTATTTCCACATACAACATTTCTTCGTTGTGAGAGACTTGGGTAGCAAATCTGGATGTGGAAGTAGTGATTCCTTGGGCAGCGATTTTTTGAGCACATGAATCTAGTTATCCTGGAATAAATGACGTTTTTACAAACATCATTTTCAAGACAATATTTGTTGACATGAAGTAAGTTGTTGGTATTCAAAACCATCTGATCGTATTATTTCTTCGATTTTTAGTGTTTCATTGAATTTATTTTTTTGCTGTTTTTATTCGAATATCTCAGTAAATATGGTGAATTATACGAATGCGGAAATGGCGACAATGCAGTACGTGTATGGTCTCGCAGATGGTAATGCAACTAATCGTGCCTTGCCAGATAGCCGATTCTTTTTAAATATTCACTACCGTTTTTGGGAAAATTTTTCCAAAAAGGTACTTCGGACTGTCAGAATACTCGAAATTGAGGAAGCCGCAGGAAATCAACGAACATCCTGAGACAAGTGCAAGGAAGATTGCTAGAACAGTAATTATTTGTCATCAAATTGTTTGGCGAATTTTGGTTGATTTTTTTGTTGTATCCGTACCATATTCTAAGAGTACAGGCATTACTTCTCAGGGATTTTCCACAGCGTGTGAACTTCTGTTGGTGGTACCTTCAGAATGTTACACTAAATCCGCACTTTGAATCACAAATTATGTTTACATACGAAGCAAATTTTTCTAGGAATCCCACTTATTAACTTCTCTAAGAAAAGGTCACGCTATTACATTGAAACAGATCCGTGAATTTCTTGAAAATGTGCCTACTGGTACTTACAAGTTCAATCTCTAAATAATTTCTGGGATATATTTTCAAACAACACCTCTCCGTCGAATCTCGATTGGGTTAGTTTAGTAAGATTTATTTTACAATTAAAAGATACAAGGGATAAAGAAAAATTGACAAACCAGAAAATAACTTAAACAGTTTCAATATCGTGTGATTTTTATTAATAACAACTTGACATTGGTATCTGAAAATAAGGCTTCTTCTGATGTCTAATATCGATCAAGAATATTAATACAAATTTATGTAAGTCTTTTAGTTAATTAAGGTAGGTGGTTATTGCAGAGCTCAAACTCGTCTTTTCCTTTAGTTCTATTGGATTTGCTTTGGGCTTCTTGTTGGCCAGTTTATTTTGGGTATTTAACTTCTTGTAGATATTAACATAATTACTTGATGAGGTTTTAGAATGTCAGTATGGTATACGTGTGCGCTGCCAATCGTCCTTTGTAACAACTCTTCATTCCTCATTCCTTATTTGCCATGTGTCAATCTTCCAATGTCACTCCATTCCTTATAATGAAATATATTATTGTTTACATCAGTTTTTTTGTTTAATTTAGTCATTCTTACCTGATATTTATTGTTTTACAAAAATGGATTACACTTGTTTTTTAAATAACTGTTTAAATAAATCTATGTTTGGTCTTGTACTTTTTGTCTTATCTTTACTTTTTGGCATTTTAGTTTCAATTATTTTGTTGCTGATCCAGTACCTACATTAAAAAGCATTATGTAAATATTATTTAAATTAAGTTACTTGTTGATATATTTAAACAAGCAATATTTTTTAAATTATTAACAATTCTAATGATGATGCACTTGATGAAATATTGTAAGTTATGCACATTAATTAGAAAATTAATGTTTCATTGCAAAAACGTCTGTTAGTAAATAATTCTTACACGTTGAGATTTAAGTCAAGGTTAAAAATAATGCACTTGCTATAACTATCTCCTTTAGCGTAACTGAATTGAATAAAATAACCTAGATCTTTCTTACGTAGCAAATTATAATTTATAGGTTGAGGAATGTTCAGGGTGAAAATAATTCTAGATGTATTATAACTGGATCCCAGCTTATTATAAGACATAGAGATAGAGATAGATAGAAATAGGTTTAAATAAAAATGTATCATTTGATCATGAAATCGGCGAATTTATCATCATCCATCTATGGGTTATGTACAAAATCTAGTAAGTGCATCTACCTTAAGACAGTTCATGTTTTAGAATTGTGCATGACACTTAACGACTCCATAAAATTCATCATAAATTGTAAAATAATGTAAAATGATATTTATTGTTTTTCGTTTCTCGATATTCAAGCTCTCATTTCAATACAGGACGTATAAAGATTTAAAATCTTTTTAGATGAGATGTTTGAGGGCCTTTCTGAATTGGCTGTAATAATTTTTTTTTCATCCGACCAGAAAGTACACCCTTTCTGGAGACATTATCCGCCAGAAAATAACGTTTTCCCGAGCTAAACCGGAAAGTGACATTAGAGATCGGCAAATTCTTTTCCGATCCCTGCTATCCTCGTTTCTATGGAAACGAATTTGTGTTAATGGTTGAGATAAGTGTCAAATAGACACTTGACTTTTACGAGTTGTCAAAAGTCAATTCACAAGTTATGGAAAATATTGTATGTTACACGACCGAAAAACAGTGTTTTGCAGTCTCCCCAAGCTTCCAAGACTCACCTGCGGTTCGCCCTAGAATCTGCTTGGGTCGACCTGCAAAACACCACTTTCCGGTTAGAGAACATTATTTAGGTATTATGCAAATCACAACTTACACACTTTTTATTTATTATGAAAATACCTACTTTCTGTATATTGTTGTCAACTTTCCCGTCTTGTAACGTGTTGTGAGAAAGGACTTCGACAGCGGATTAATGAGGGCGTACATTCGACAGTCGAAGGGCAAGTTCACACGGCCAGTTAAAGAATATGATAAGGGCAAGAAGTTGTATTCCATCCAGAAGGAAGTGCGAAAAATCCAAGAAGAATATCTGAAACCCGAAATCACCGACGAGGATACTAAGGAGAAAATGAAGACCAGCATCGAAAAGAGGAAAATAAAAGTAGGCGCAAAGCCGATGCATGGAAAATTCTTCTGATGCGATCTCGATCGACCAGCAATAGACAAAAAGGCGAACTGCTCGTGCCTGAAGAGGGAAACAGAAAGCTTAATAATAACCCCAGATAGCACAGAGATGTTTTTAAGATGTCTTAAAGACGTCTTCCTTAGACTTTCACTACGTCTTAAAGACGTCCATTTACGGCTTACAGACGTCTTACAAACGTCTTATTTAGGTCTTATGTTAAAAATCCAGATGTTTTATAGACGTCTTTTCAAGGTCCATTGTTGGTCCAAAACAGACCTAAAATTGAAAAAAAAATACATTTGCATATCGGTTTTGACTCGTAAGTCAATCAATCAATCAATAACAATTTATTAACAGTTTTTATACATTTATGTGCCTCACCGGATCCTAGCCCGGAGCCAGCCAGACAACCACGGCGAACATCGCCGAGGTGGGTGTGAGGCTGGGCGGAGTAGGTCCGGTTCGGCTTGGAAGTAAATTGGAGGGGGGGGGGGGGTAGAATCTCCTGTCTGCCACGTGCAGACTTAAAAGCTAGATTACAATTTTTATGTGTCCACATAGACCTAAAAGTAGCTTAAAAAAATAAACAACACTGAGAACACTAAAATCATAGGCGAGCGCACTTCGTAATTTTGATTGTTGATACGGGGAACACAACTAAACGAAAAAACCCGTTCGAACAAATGACGACCTTGTGGTCTGATCGCCGACAAGGAAGGTAGGGTGTAGAAATTAAATTGTGGTTTGAAAAATTGGGATTTAGGTAAGTTTTCGGCCTAGAGGGGATTTAGAGAGACAAAAAAGGAACAAAAACAACAAAAAAGATAAAAGAACAAAATTGTACAAACATAAATGGAGAGAAAGAGGGACTGGAAATATGTGAAGTTGAGGAAAGATAAGAGTAAGGGGGTAGCGGTAAGTTATCGTAGAAGGAAGTGTGGCTAGGGGAGCTGCCGGAATATAGGCAACGCCTGGTATGGTAGGGGGTGTCTTATATCGAAAAGTATGGCATTATGCTGTCTGATTCGGGTAATGTTGCAGGTAAGCGTGCTACCGTCCAGTTTAAACTAGTAGAATTTGTGTGAGGTTTCTTGGACGTAGTCCGCTAGTGGGGTTATGTCGTGGCAACGTGCATAAAGATCTCTGAGGGAGGTGTACCTACCGGAGTCTGAAATGAGGCGCATAAATTTGTGTTCTAATACTCTCAACTTCCACATTGTCTTGGCCGGGATGCTGCACCACACCGGCGCCGCGTATGTGATGGCCAGCCTGATTACCATTGTGCACAACAATTTTTTATTAGTCCCGTTGAGTCCGCTACCCCTTGCCAGGAGCGGATACAGACTCCTGGACATGAAGTAGACCTTGCGTACCGTCTCGTTAATGTGTGTATTAAACGTCAGTCGTTTGTCTAAGTTCACCCCCAGATATTTCACGCACCGTTTGATTGGAATTTCTCTACCCCTGATCGAAAGTGGCGTTAAAATCCGATTTTCGGTGAAACGGCGCGTGAATAGAATCGATACCGACTTCTCGGCGTTGATCCGAATTTTCCACTTATCGTAATAATCCGTGGCACGGGCCAAGTGTGCCTTCAGCAGCATATTAGCCGCTTGCGCGTTGTGTGATTGCACGTACATAGCCGCAAGTGAACTCTTTAACTCCGCGGCCACTGAGCGGTTATGATTTGTTTCCTCAAAGAGTCTATAGTTAACAAATGCAACGACTAGATTTTGCTGGACAATCCGGCTGTTATTTATTATGTTATCATTAATCTTTCATTTATATCTAATAATGTTATTAATAATTTATAAAAAAGATTAAAATTAAATTATTAATGACAAATTACAAATACACAAACAAAATACACTACACATTTTACATAAATATATCTGTCAAATATAAACAAAGACATTGTAAAATTGAAAAAACAGTTTTGTTAACATTTTTTTGCTTCTATATTGGGCAATACTAACATTGACATCGTAATTATGACGTCTTTAAGACGTAGAAATCAGACGTCTTAAAGACGTCTAAGGAAAGACGTCTTAAAGACATCTTTATAAGGAATAAGACGTTCAGACCTAAATTGGACTTAATATGGACGTCTTAAAGACGTCTTGTGCTATCTGGGACAGAGCAGGACAGAAGTATTAAACAACAGTTACCATCAGAGGATGATCTTGAAACAGTCTGTTGACAGCAAGTGTAGGATGTGCGGTCTAGCAGAAGAGCATGTTACCAACGTGGTAGCGGGATCTTCTATGTTGGTACCGTCGGAGTACAATCACCAACATGACATGGTGGACAGATATCTCCACTGGGTCATGTGCAAGCACTTTGATATATCAGTACCGCAAAAAGATTACGAATATAGCCCTGAGAAGGTTGTCAATAGACTGTCAGTAGCAACGACAGGGAAGTTCATGCGAATAGATCTGACCTTGTCGTACATAATAAAAAGCAGAAATCCTGTTTTCTGATCGATGTATCCATTCCAAATGACACCAGCGTGATGCTCAAGGAAACAGAGAACTTGAGCAAGTACAAAGACCACCAAATAGAAGTTAGCAAAATGTCGAATGCAAAGGCGACAGTCGTGCCAATAATTGAAGCCCTTAGAACTGTTAAGAAGGGCCATGAGCATTGACCGGAATCTACAACTGCCAGGTCAACCGAGCGCCCAAGAAGTAGAGAACATCGCACTATTGGAAACCGCGCATATTCTAAGAAAAGTTCTGTGATCCCTTGTTGGGATCTGTTGGAGCATGCATCGCCAGCGTCGCCGAAAGGGTCCAATAACCTGGAACGGGCTCCCACAGAACCCAATGCCAAACGCACGCTGGGGATAGGTGAATAGTTTCCAGCTATGGCTGAGAAAGTATGTCTATAATAATTTACTGAATTATTGAAGGTTTGGATTAGCAATATTGTTAATTAAAAATAAATAAATAAATGCATTTAAATTGCAACGTAACAAAAGTTACAAACATCAGAAGCATTTAACGTAAATTATAATTAGTACCAAATTATTAATATATTAATATATAATCCAAACTTTCTGTATACACTACATTTGGTGATTGAATTTTATTATTTTTGATTCTTTAATATAAAGTGTCTTCAATTATAGCAATTACACAGTTAAATGATTTTGGTCTAAAAAATGCTACGTACAATAAATAGGCTTCTTGCAAAAAATATAATTTTAGCATTTTTAGAATCTTTACTTAATACAAAACACAGTGTGTAAAGGATTTTTTCTTATTCTTTCTTTTACAGATGGTATTCAACATTAAAGTTTGAATAAATTCGTTAGGCCCACAAACAACGTGTGACGTCATGTGACAGTAGACGCACAGCGCTAGCGTACATTTTAAATTAAAAATGCCGGCGTCTTTGATCTTTACCACAACGTCAAAGATGCCGACATTTTTTACACACCTTAGAATGGTGTAGTCAACTTTACCTAATGTCAGATGGCGTGAACTTCAATATGAGTGTTTTCAGATATGCCCCTTCTCCCGGATATTAGTCGGTTATTTAAATACTTTCCAGTTAGAAATTATGAAAATAGATTTGATAATTGCTGATTTTTAGTAACACTATATTAATATATATAAATTAATTTAAAATATACGGCACATGCAAGAGGCCTATTATCTTTGAGAAAATGCAGGAAGGGCTTGATAAATATATTCCAATTTTTGTCTCCAAGTTTCACGTTATGTTTTTAATTATTGTCATTACAAATGCAGTTTTAATGGGGAATTGTTTTCTACATAGTTAAATTGGTATTGCTGAATCCGATGTATATAATAAAACTATTAGCAACAGAATTCCATTAAATAACAGTATTAACTTCCAAATCGTGGAAGCATAGTAATCGTAAAAAAATATTTGATTTTTTTTTGTTCGAATGGGTTTTGAATGTCATGAAACATCGAGATTTTGAATTTGAGCATAAAAACTTGTGTCTGTCTGTCAGTCCTATGATTTATCTGTAACTATTTTGTGCACACGATTACTCTGGAATGATTTATGATATTGACTTAAAATTACGCACATCTATGTATTATAACAAGGAAATCTAGAACTAGATTATATCTTGGTTTTATTCCGTTGAAGGGTTGAGGCGTAAATAGGTAAAGCAATGAAAGTAAGAATCCATAAAATTGGGATATAGTGTATGTACAAGAAGCCACCACCCCTTTATTAAAGAGGACGAAAAATAAAATTGTGACTTAATGTATGTACAAGAACCAAAGGCCTCAACATTTTTTTAGCATCGGACACTCCCATTACTACCCTATCGGAAATTTGGTTGTGGAAATAGTGATTCCTTAGGGAGCGTTTTTTGTTTCGTTGTATTGTTCCACATTCTTTTAGTTTTTTGACAGTTAAACGTGTAGGTACCTACCATTTACTAAGTCTCTTATCGAAGTCAGATTTTGTATCAATATTATAACAGAATGCACTGTAGTATATTGTCGATTCTTCTTGTTTATAAATATTGCCGAAGTATTTCGATTCTTTTTTGTCCAATTGAGAACGATTTAGGAGTTTCATCAGCATTTCCTGCATATTCTTAGAGCTTCGAGAATATTTTCGACTTCTTCAGAATATTTCATCAAAAACAAAAGGCCTAATGGCAATTCAGAGAGTTTTAGATTCGCTAATTAAAAATGAATAAATTCATTTCATTGAAATATTCTGGAGTGTCGAGAGATTATTTAAGAATGTTCCAGATTGGTGTGACTTTGTTACGGAATAAACGAATATCTTTGAGATTATTCCAGAATATTTACATATTGTTTATAAATATTTTATGTGTATTGATGTCCTATTGAAAATGAAGGATATAATGACTAGGGCTCGGGAATTTTATCTCGGTGCCAGAGACGGCTCTCATCTAGACATAATATTATATTGCAAACACCTACTGAAACATTTAGAAAAACAACGAAATTGTAAAATATTCATCATTGCCAGCTACAATGTATTCTTGGTAATACATTTAACCTAAACACAGAAATGGTTCTTATAAAAACATGTAATACATATCTGGCAAATAAAAAAACAATTTTGTATCAAACGCATACTTTCTTGTTATGCTTAATATGTGTACGCCACACATATTAAGCATAACAAGAAAGTATGCGTTTGATACAAAATTATTATGTTTATTTTCATAATAATTAAATATAGAAACCCAATAAGCTGCTGGAAACATGAAACATTTTTTCCCAATAAAATAAACCATTTTTACATCATTATATCATAACAAAGTTAAGGATTGATGGCATAAAACTGCCATGTACCATGTGCATCACAAATGTACATAACGTGATAAAGTGAATTTTATTTCATTTTTTATCGGAAATCTACTACATTTGTGAAATGTACTGACATTACCTAAAGACGTAGTTGATTCTTTTACAATCGCAGTGTTGAAGGCATTGGATCCTGACCGAGCAGACCGAGTGTCAACATTAGATTCCAGTGTTCGGCGGTACTTTTATATGTTTTTTACTAATGCGGTTATATTATTTCCTTTAATTAGGCGATGCCGCCGAAATTGTGAAACTTTGAATATTACGAAATTCCCTAAAAAAAAGTAGAAGGTAAGATATATTTTGTCATACCTGCATAAAAATCTTTCCGCGCTGACCTAAAGCTGATTTTGACGTCACAGAGATAAAATTTCTGAGCTTTGATAAGGACACAAAGGGAAATAAAAAGGTATATAATTTCTAAGTATTAATTTAGTAGTTCAGGCGCATATTCAAATTAATATTTTAATCTGTGATGGTATTGTGATAATTCTATTGAAGGTTTTGGCTTTATAAAAAAAATATTTTTTCTAAGAGGTACACCGTCCTTATGTTATATGAAACTGTACTCAGGCCATTTATGATTATGATGAAGTTTACTAGCGTAGAAAAGAAGAAAAATATTGTTAAAAAGTAAACATGTTTAAATAAACTTACTATACATTATAAATACTTACCTGATTTTGATGTAGGTTGTGACATGACCATATGAATGTATACAATTCCTCCAACAGCTGCTAATAATTTTTCAATTGACTACTTTCAATGATAATACCAATCCAACTTTTATTGATGATTATCACACGCACATAAAATAAAAAAAGTGGTCTCTTCCTGGAACTCCATTGGGTGACCATCGGGTGGTATTTCGATGTGCTGAACATTTTTTTTTTTCGTTTTTATGAGGTTTTTATGAGATTCTTTGTTATTTTCACGATTTACTAAAAATTGGATTCGTGTGCAGCACGTCGAAATACATGGGGGTTGCCCAATGGAGACCCAAAAACAGACCACTTTTTTGTAGGGGGGGCACCTGAGCACAAAAATAGGTCATAACACGTTTTATTGAAGACAATCATTGATATCTAGAAATCGTATAAAATTGCAAATACCTAACATGGCGTCTAAAATAGGAAAATACGAGAAATAATGAACAATAAATTTATATAACTTCTGGATTATAATGCAAGGGTTTGGGGGGTGTGTTTTTCATTGTTTCTTCTGTGTTCGTTGGTCGGATTGAAAGAAATTTTGGATTAGTATATCCGTTATCCATGATCTGAAATTTCGGCCTTTTGTGCCTGTGAGCTGGGTCGTAGCCAGTAGCCTCCCTGACCAACGGTAACGGATTCTCATGCTCAGCTGCACGGGCGTAAAGTTTCTTCACTGTTTCCTGGATGACTTCAGTTCTTGCGGTGGGTGTATTCCTGGCGCCTGAAGATGTCGACGTCTCTGATGAACAATAGTGCATCCACGCCGCACCTGAGTGCGACGTTCTCCACGGTTTTTAGGTAGGTGGTCGCGTGATAGCCCCATGCTACAGAGGCGTAAGTCAGTTGTGGCCTATCGAGTGTCCTGATAAGCGTTAGCTGGCTCTATCTACCGATCATTGTGTAAAATAGTGTCCTGATTTTTTTTACCGTTTCCTCCGTGTTCGTAATTTTAAATAAATGTCAGATACTTTTGTCTTAATTTTGGGTTTGGTTATTGTCTTTATATTAGTAAATTTTCAGCTATAATATCCCTAGGACATTGATAATGTACGAAATAATTTTATGACAATCGAAAGCACGTTGCTTGGTAATAGCCAGACGCCGAAGGGGACCTGAGCACATACAGGAGGGCTATCAGCAAGCAACGTGCTTGAAGTTGTCATAAAATTATGAGGCATTTGTCAATGTCAGAGGGATATTCGGTCAGAAAATTTTTTGAAAAAATAAAATCAAAAAGTCGCAACACAACAAAACAATAATTTATTTATTAAAAGTACACTTGGAAAAGGTACAGTTACTAAAATTTAACGCAGCATTATATTGGTTATTTTTTTCTACTATAGAAGATCTATTACCAAGCATAGTATTTATGATCTTATAGTGGTGTTCTTGTTCGATGTTTAAGTATGGTTTTATAGAATTTGAATTGTTATGACCAGTAATTTTCAGCAATTGTTGTTCTTGCACACCATTTTTTGTTAATTCGCTAACAGCAGTTGACCTATTAGAATGGTTCTTTATCTTTTTGTTCTTTACATTCAGGCCAATAGCCTCAGCAGACGATTTAGTCCATCCATTAAAAGTATTTCTTCCAACAGGGACATTGTCGTACCATCTATCGGTTTCCGTTTTCCAGTGTTGATTCGGTTTTAAGAACAGCCGTGGTGAGGTAATATGTTCGCCTCGTTTTGATATCAGTTTATGAAAAAGGCGTACAGGGCAGTTTTGACTTTCACTATTGGTAATCAACCATTTATTATTTGTACAGCTTTTTGAACCGCCTTGGCAAGTTTTACTGAATACCGGATTATATTTAATGCGATTTGTTGGAGAGTCATCGTTATTTTTCTCGATTTGAAAAAAATCCAAGAGACAGGCAACTGCCTCGCCTCCTCTCCACGCTAATTCTACAGCAGCAATATGGTAGAATTTACGCATAAGACCTTCAGGGGTATTTTCATCCGAGAATAATATTATTTGGTTTACTTCAGATAAACTTAATGGAACTGAACTGGTCTTACGTTTGCATGGATCTGCTTGCAGTTTCTTCCTGGTTGCATCGCGGGCATCTCGGGCAGGTTTAAATACTAAGCTCATAAATGGGTCCATCATAATCTTATAGTCATTATAGTACTTCTCTTGTAGAAGTTTGCACGAAACGTTCCACATAATTACTGGTGCTTCTTTGAATTCTGTTCCATTTTCCTTCCTCATATTGACCGCCAAATCCTTCAGTATCAATGCCAGTTCTTCTACGCTTCTTTGTTCATTTAATTCGTATTTTCGTTCATGGCAAAACTCCATAAATATTCCCCAAGTGTATTTGTGACTTTTTCTGGTATTTATTGGAATTTTTTCTTCGATTAACGCGTTTATAGATTGACAATTGGCATTGCCAAAACGTGACATTTTGAAATTTATTTGGCAGTTATTATGAAGTTGTCAAAGTTAAATAATTTTATTGTCATAGTGATTGAAAATTTCCTTGGATGGTGTTATCAGTGTAATGTTAAAATGATTGGGTGATTTGTGTCACATGACAAGAAATAACGAAATTTAATTGGTTGTTAGAACTTTCAAAAAATTTTCAGTGAAAAGTAATTAATAGTTTCTGCCTTGTCCTCGTTTATTTAGATATTCCAGTGCCTGTAATAGTCAGTTATTTTTACAGACGGTATGGTATTTTTGCGTCGTTGTTTATCCGTAGAATGATTTATCAATAAAGGTAAGGAGGTTCACTGTCCGTTGCACCACCTAGCCGATATTTGTATTCAGGGACATTCATATTTAAAGAATTTGATTCAGAGCTACATGTGCAGTTCCAAGTTGTTTTGATGTCAATTTTTATCCAATTCTGTAAATCGTTCTTTCAAATTGAGCCGCTTACTTTTGATACAGCAGACTAATAGTTAAGATTTTTTTTTTGGGAGTGGATTGGTAAAACCTTGAACATATTTTGACAACAATGTTAACATTTTTATCAAAATATGTGCTGATCATTTGTAGAATGGGTAGAAGAATATAGCATATTTCCTTTTATACCCACCTTTGCTGTGAATTCAGAGAAAGTGGAGATGTTCCTGTCAAGGCATTCTCCAACGACAAAAGTAAGTGTATGTGCATGATACTTTTCACAGGTTTACTTTCCGTAGTTTTTTGAAAATTGAATAATCCGGAATTGTTTTTTTCCCTTTTAGTCATCGCCTGATGGTCGATGAAATGTGCATCGGCGTACGTATGTAGTTTTTATTGTCGTAGAATCAAAGGAATTTAGCTCTAGCTACCCAAATAACTACTCTTTATATACAATTAATACTATAAAGCCATATAGATCGTCAACTAAATTTCTAGAATTCAAGCAAATAACGTTGCTATATAGCTATATTCTATATAGCAGTTAATAATAGCGGCAATAATAGCGTATATTTATTATAACAATTTAGGATTTTCCAAAAAAAAATTTTGAGAGGATATTTTTTATACTAAGACAGTGTATATCCAGAAATATAGATTTTCGATCAGAGTTAATTAAACACATGAAAAAAGTATTTAGTCTTTACTGGTCTACTGGATTGGAGAAATTGGAGACAAGGTAAACAAGACAGAATTGCGAAGGATTCTAATTAAGTAAGATGAAGTAGATTGATGATAAAATAAGTATGCTGAAAAGTTTGTATTCGAAAAAAGCAAATTGTATAAGAGGGAAATGATTTAGCGTTGGCACATTTTCATATTCAGCATTATGGGTCCATCGGTATCCGCCTACTTTTTTGCAGTACAACTTAAATAAGTATATAAGTAACGTATAGGACTATTCTTGATTTATTTTTACGATTAATTATTTTTTATTTATTTGCTTTCATTATGATTAGAGAACATTATTTAGGTATTAAGCAAATCAGAACTTACACACTTTTTTATTTATTATGAAAATAACTTATTTCTGTAGATTGTTGCCCTAGTCTGGGTACGCTAATATACTAGTTAGGTAAATACTTTAAAACACTCATTATTGGAAAACCAATCAAAACAACTACTCTTCTAGCTAATACTGACGAAGTATTGAATTACATGGTAGGATTCCTAGCATTTTAAGGCAAAAAATATATTGAAAATACTTAATCATTTATTGAAATTCAGTAATTTACAATTATTGAACCTTATAAATAATGAATGAATGTTTCTATAGTCTACTGATGAGAACTGACGAGTTCGAAAAAACTTGAACAACTTTTCTAGAGTTGAAATAGAATGTAAGGTTCAATAATTGTTAAAAATTAATGAATTTCAATAAATGATTTAAGTATTTTCAATACATTTTTTGCCTTAAAATGCTAGGAATCCTATCATGTAATTCAATGCTTCGTCAGTATTAGCCAGACGAGTAGTTGTTTTGATTGGTTCTCCAATAATGAGTATTTTAAAGTATTTACCTAACTAGTATATTAGCGTGCACAGATTAGGGCAACAGTGTACAAAAAGTAGATAATTTCGTAATAAATAAAAAAGTGTGTAAGTTATGATTTGCTTAATACCTAAATAATATTCTCTAACGTATAGGACAGTATATAAATGCAAGTATATTGGAACGTATTCACTTAGAAAACGGTTAATGTTTGCCATTATTTCGTTAGTAAAACAGAAAAACTTACATGTGCCCAAGTAACACAAGCAGCCGTAAACAAGTTGCGTTAATGTTGTCATAGCTAAAATAATATCCTTGCTAGCTGCAATGACGTTTTGGAGAGGTTGCAATAACGTCCCAGCTAAAATGGTTCAACATACTCTTGCATTTAAAGCATTACAGTAGCCATAAAACTGTGGCCAATTTGCCGCAAAATGAAAATCACTGCGATTTCTATTTGGAAAAAATATGTATGCTGAAAACGGTCTTGATGTACACTTTATTCCATGATAAACTGTTCAGCTGTGAAACTGACTATAATGAGGCATTTTTGAATACTTAGCAGTGAAACTTGTTGAGAATTGAATAAATTACATGAGGTTATCACTTTCTCATTAAATATGGAAATTATTTCAAATTACTTACTCCTAAATGTGATAATCTCCACTGGATAATATTACAGCACAATTTTATTAGAGAAACTGAAGTAAATAGAGATAAATGTAAAAAATAAAAATTGTTAAAAATAGCTCACGTTCCCTTCTCAGTTTTTGTCGGTTACAGAAAATATGGCAACTAAAATGCAGTAAACCGTTTTATGTAAAGGCTTTCACACTCTCCGTTTTATGAATTATTATTTATGAATTATTTTTCTTTTGCCTGGCCACACGGTATATTTTCTTAATTAAAAATATATCAGATATTTTTTTGATAATAGTGACAACCACTTTTCAAACATCATTTTGTCCCGTTGTTTCTTATTTTTTTTAAAGTATCTAATCTGTATATTTTTCAATAAAATTGTATCAGTTTTCTCCACGATAGTTTCTTAATTAATTGTATTTTAGAGTGACCATCCCGTATTTTTTCATATTTATCTTCTTTGATAATTCTGTTAACTACATGCGAAATATTATCGTCCTCCATTATATTTTTTCACTATTTTTATGAAGAAAACACCCTGTATATTTTTCGTATCTTCTACTTTGATAGTTTTTAGGATGACCACCCTGCATATATTTTCTTTGGCAGTTCTGTTAATTATACAAGTGAAATATTATTAGCCTTCGTTACTTTTTGTATTTTTTTTTTTTCTTTTTTGGGTGACGACCCTATATGTTTTTTATGTTTTTCATACTTTTCAGTTGTGCTACCTGCAACCAAATATTATTGTCCTCCATAACATTTTTTCGTTAATTATTTTTTTAAATGTCCCTCCTTTACATTTTTCACTGGAAGTATAACCCAGTTCTTCGTTGGCAATAACGTCAGCTACCTTTTTTTTTTTGTTGTTTTGCGGGGGGGGGGGGGAATCCATCATGGACACCCAGCGCCTTGGATCTATCACACTGGGTAGTGCTGGACTCTAACCAAGCTAAAACCCCTTCGGAGCCCCCTCCCTGTCTTCAGTGTTTCCTCATATCCTGGAACCGCTCTCGCTTACCGTCAGAATATCAGGTCAATCTTAGTGTTAGGTGTTCGAAATAATCTGCCTCCACAGATATGTCCTCTAATTACTACTTCCTTGAAACGATTAGAGGTTCAAGTTTCTTTCGTCTACTTCCTTAATTTTCATAACTGATGTTATCATGTTCTCCAAGAGTTGCTAGTTTTCCTCTGATTCTAGCATCCTCAACACCATGTCATCGGGTGTAACTGGGCCGCCTAGCCTGTTTATGACTCGTAGCCTTTCTCCTCTCCACCTGCTACACCAGAACACAGTATGCTCCGCGTCGTCTATCTCCCCGCAGTACATGCGTTCTCGATCTTCAATCTTCCCGATGTCGTAGACGTACTCTGCAAAACATCCGTGTCCTGTTAGGGCCTGAGTAAGGTAGAACCCAACCTCCCCGTGTCCTCTCTCCACCCATCTTTTAATATCCGGAATGAGTCTCCTCGTCCATCTTCCCTTACTCGAGATATTCCATCTCTCCTGCCACCTCTGATAGAGTCTATCATTGGCCTCCTTCCTGCCACTTCCCTCGTATATCTCCCACCTTTCTTTTGCCACTATCAGCACTGCCTCTTAGGAGACCGTTCTGTAGGCACTGCAGACTCTCAGTGCTGCACATCGCTGTACCCTGGCCAGTCTTCTTCGTGTTCTTTCCACTGCCATTGCACTTACCCATACCGGGACCGCGTACAGGAGAATGGAGTGCACCACGCTACACAGCACTCTCCTCTTGCTGGCCTTTTCCTCCAATTTCGTCACATGCACCCCGTATGTCAATTTCGAATTGAGCCATATGCCCAGGTACTTTATCGCCTGGCTCGGGCCAATTTCCAGCTCCCCTACCCTTATTCTCATGATAGGGAGATTCCTCTTTCTGGTTATGATTACCAGCTCGGTTTTTCCAGGGGCAAGTTCGAGCTTCTTGCCCCTTACCCATCTCTCTATTTTTGCAATGGCCGTGTTCGCCGCCTCCTCGATTTCCCTCACCGTTCTGGCCGTGACTGTTACTGCCAGGTCGTCGGCATATCCGATTATCCGATCACCTTAACGTTCTCCGGTTGGGGTAAGCGTAACGCATCATCGAACAATATATTCCACAAGGTTGGAGCCAGGACCGATCCCTGCGGAACACCACAAGTCATTTTCCTCCACTGGGTAGTGCCCTCTACCTTCAGCCCTGTCCACCTGTTTTCGAGGTAGCTCTTTACTATCCTGAGCAGGTACGGGGCTATTCTTAATTTTCGCAACTTCTCAACTATCTCGCCCCAATCCGCCGTGTTGAAAGCATTCCGAACATCCTGCGTTACTATCGCACAGATCTACCTCATAGCCTCCCCAGCTATCTCGGTTATGCGCCTTATCGCTCCTACCGCGGGTCTCCCTTTCCTAAAGCCGAACTGGGTCTCCGATAACCCTCCCTTCTCTTCAATGTCTACCTCTAACCTCCCCCGAAGCAGATATTTCATTAACTTACCCATCGTATCGAGTAGACATACCGGCCTATATGAGGACGGTTCATCTGGTGGCTTGTTGTAGCGACTCGTTTACGAGTATTTTCTATTAACAGGATCATTAATGATCGGAAAAAGTACAATTATGTCATTGCCAGTTTACCCCTGGAAATTATTACAACGGTTTATGACGTTGTCACTAATCAACTAGAGAGAGATTTGTATGAGAATTTAAAAACTATTCTAATTTCTCGTTTGACCTCAACCGAAGAAAAGCGGTTGGAGGACTTGCTCTCTGGTTCCCAGAAGGGGGACCTCAAACCGTCCGATTTTTACCGGTCGATGCTGTCAATTGTCGAAGGATCCCATGTAGTGAGCCAGGAGCTCCTAGTCAAGTTGTGGAAGCGGCGATTACCTAAAACCATCTTCATTGCAATTACCGCATCAGGAAAGACTGAGATTAAGGAATTAATCGATATTGCTGATCGAATATGGGAGTCGTGTCAAAATTCTATGAATTCCCTTACCTCTAATTCAATTTGTAACGTTAATCCCACAGTTTCTACGTCAAATTTGATTACAACTTTTCAAGACACGTTGAATCAGGTATTACACAAGCAAGAAATTTTTACATCTCAATTGCATGCTATAGAGTCTAAAGTTTCTGCAATAACTTCCGCTACTCCTACAGTTTCTGGCATTTATTGCGATAGTTGTAGAAGTCGACTCTACTCAAGAAATCGCAGAGGCTCGAAGCCCCGTTCTAACAGTCGAAGTGGTACCAGCGTTAGATATAATCCATCTAATACCAAAGTTTGCTATTACCATCAACTTTATGGTCGTAAAGCATTTAAGTGTCTCGGAGATTGGTGCACTTTCGCCAAAGATGTCAAAACCGACAATCTAAGATGACTAAATGTCAATAATATTTTGACAACTCACGTTAAAACTTCGGATAGTAAACGTCGTCTTTTTATATTTGATAATACTAACAAAATAGAATTTCTCATTGACACGGGCGCTGATTTATCAATTATACCTCGGAATCTGTTAACGAATACTAGGAGAAACCTCGATGTTGTACTGACAGCAGCTAATGGTTCAGTTATAAATACCTTCGGGAAGAAATTTTTGAAAATTGATTTAAACTTACGTAGGTTATTTCCTTTCGTTTTTAATATAGCAGATATAAATATCGCCATTATCGGAGCAGACTTTTTAGCTCATGACTAGTTTGTCAACATATTTATTTTCAAACAATGGTCCGTCACATTCTCCTAAGTTATTTAGCATATCAAATGAATTCACTGCATTACTTTTACAATTTCCTACTTTAATTAGCTCTCCAAATTACAATTTGCACGTTAAACATTCCGTTGAGCATCATATTGTTACTGAAGGTCATTTACCTTTCTCACGCCCACGTAGGTTGGATAGCGTTAAATTCAAGATAGCTCAGGATGAATTCAATAATATGGTAGAATTAGGTATTTGTGTACCTTCTTCTTCTTCCGTTTCCTCACCATTGCATATGGTTGAAAAAAAAAGCTCCGACTGGAGGCCTTGTGGGGACTATCGTCGTCTAAATTCAATTACTGTTCCTGACAGATACCCGTTGCCCCACATCCATGATTTTAACTCGCAGTTGTATAATTGTGTTATTTTTTCAAAAATAGATTTGGTACGTGCTTATAACCAAATACCTGTCGCAAAAAGTGACGTTTATAAAACAGCGATTACTACTCCTTTCGGTTTGTTTGAATTTGGGTGTATGCCTTTCGGCTTACGTAACGCCGGTCAAACTTTCCAACTTTTCATGAACGAAGTTTTAGTAGGTTTACCCTCCATTTTCGTCTATTTAGATGACATCCTGATTGCAAGTAAATCTAGTTCGGAACATTTAGAACACTTGAAACTTGTTTTTCAGAGGTTAGAATTGTACGGCATAAATATTAAACCGTCAAAATGCATATTAGGTGTCAGTCATTTGACATTTTTAGGACACAATATTCCGCCGGCATTTTACCTTCTTCTGAACGTGTTGATGTCATAAATAATTTTCCCTTACCTACTACAGTCAAACAACTTCAGCGTTTCATAGGTATGGTTAACTTTTATCATCGTTTCATACCTTCTTTCGCTGAAATCTTAATTCCTTTACATGCACTTTGTACTAGATTACTGCATGATAAAGTTAAAATAATAAATGATTGGCCTACCGACTGTCTTGACAGTTTTTCCAAAGCCAAAGCTGCTATAGCTGGTGCAACCTTTTTAGCACATCCACGTTGTGATGATAGCTCGTTTTTATCACTGACTGTTGATTGTTTTAATGTCTCTATGGGGGCAGTTCTTGAACAGCGCGATGACGAAGGTGTACTTGCCCCATTAGCCTTCTTCTCACGAAAGCTTACCTTGGCACAAACAAAATAGAGTTCCTTTGACAAGGAACTTCTTTCTTTATTTACAGCGATTAAACATTTCAGATTTTTACTTGAAGGTCGCACATTTATTTGCTTTACTGACCATAAACCTTTGGTCAAAGCATTATTCACTAAAACTGAAAGATCTCCCAAGCAAATTAGACGTTTAAAATTCATTGCTCAGTTTGCCTGTGAAATCAGACATATCAAAGGAAAAAATAACATTGTTGCAGACACCTTATCACGTGAGCATGATACGTCTTCTTTACAACAATGCATTTCCCCAATTGTTACCCAAAAGTCTAACCTAGTTGATATTAACTTTGACTTAAATTTATTGAGCGAAGCTCAAGAAGATGATTCTGACCTTAAATTTTTATTATCAGATACTTCATCAAACATAAAGAGAACTTTTCATTTAAAGAAAATTAAAATTCCATATTCTGACAAGTTTATTTGGTGTGACGTTTCCCACACAAAACTTCGTCCTTATGTTCCTATCGTTTATAGACGGACAATTTTTGATATATTTCATGGTTTATCTCACCCTGGTATCAAAGCAACTAAAACATTAGTTTCTAAAAATTATTTTTGGCCTAAAATGACTTCAGATTGTAATCTCTGGGCAAAAAATTGTATTAGCTGTCAAACTAATAAAGTGACAAGACATACAAGGAGCCCGATTGCTAACTTCGATATACCTAAAGGACGATTCGACCACATACATATAGATTTTATAGGACCATTACCTCCTTCTAAAGGTTGTTCTTATATTCTTACTGTGATCGAACGTTTTACTAGATGGCCCGAAGCTTATCCACTTAAGGATATTACTGCAGAAACTGTAGCGCGTACGTTATTTCAGAATTATGTTTGCCGATTCGGTGTTCCTGTCACAGTGACAACGGATCAAGGCGTTCAATTTGAATCTAAACTATTTAATGAATTTTCAAAATATTTGGGATTTCATAGAATTCGTACGACACCATATCATCCTTCCTCGAACGGAATGATTGAAAGGTTTAATAAATCTCTTAAAACTGCTCTGAGAGCTAAAACTTCTACACCAAATTGGGCAGATGAACTTCCTATCATACTATTAGCTCTCAGAACCATCCCTAAAGATGATTTGCAATGTTCCTCCGCAGAGCTCGTTTTTGGTCAAACTTTACGAATACCTGGTGAATTTTTTATTAAATCATATACCAGTACGGATATTCCTTGTTTTATTAATAAATTACGTACTTCTTTTGATAATTTAACGTTCATTCCACCTTTTCACCATGTTGATTACAAGTCATTCGTCTTGACTTGTAATTTTGTTTTCGTTCGGAAAGAACGTTTTAAGCAATCTTTTACTCCACTGTATGATGGGCCGTTTAAAGTGTTGTCCCGTACAGACAAATTAATTACTTTTGTTAAAGGAACTAAAACTGTCACAGTAAATATTGATAGAATTAAACCAGCATATTTACTGTCAGACAAATGCGATGTCACTGTAAAACCTGTTAAGAAGGTACGTTTCGCCATTGATACTTTGATTGATTGATTGTTCTTTTAACGGAAGGGGTATGTGTAGCGACTCTTTTACTTTAGTAAAAGATATGTGCGACTCGCCCACACTGGAGGTCTAGCAGCGTAACCAAGTAAAAGGAAGAAGAAAACAAAATATCAGAATAACAGGATCATATATTTTGAAGTATCAATATTTTATATATACAATGTTAAAATGTTTATTTGTATAATCAAGAACTGAATACATATTCATTTATCATGGATAATTTTTAATATTATTATAGATGTATAGAAAGAATTAGTATATCCCATCTATAAATTGGTGACCTCTTTTTTTACCCTTCTTCCTTCTCTTGGGGAAGTTTCCCCTTTCCAGGTCGCGGTTCATAACCCATAGGATTACCCTAGGTTGTTCTTCCGCCACCAGCTTTACTATTTCCGGGGGGATTTCATCCGGTCCGCTACCTACCAAATATTATTCTTCTCCGTGAAATGGTTTTGTAGACATATACTAAACCGACAGACTGACGGACAGACTGTCGGGATTAAAAGACAATTTTCGTAACCTACGTAGTCTGAAATGTGATAATTCGGAGAAATCTCGGAGGATGATTTTTTTCACGCTTATAATACTTCCCTTGGTGAGCGAAGGAAGTAGAAAATTCAAATGACAAGACTAGATCTTGTTTGGTTGCATTAATCTTTATTTGCTTTTAAAGAGGAGGAGGAGGAGGAGGAGGAGGTGGAGGAGGAGGAGGAAGGTTAAAGTTGGCATTGACATTTAGAATTTACTTTAACGTATCATAACATAAATACGGAAAATCTAATTTAGCTGCCAATTGAATGTTTTAACCGTGAAGTACACAGTGCAATCAAAAGTCATTTATTATAGCTGCTATCGAGCTTATGCAAGTGCTACGTGTTCCTTATTTCTGAAAGTAACATGGCCGCCTAGTAAAGTCATATTGTTTTGAGCCTTTCGACTCTCGGAACTCCAAGAGATATCGTTGCCACCTTCGACTAGAAAGGATACGGCCTTAGAGGCGTTCAGGCATAATCCCACGGATGGTAGCTTCTCACCACCGCTCGCTCGAGCGAGTGCGTGAACCAAATGTCCGAACCTGCAGTTCCTCTCGTACTGAGCAGGTTACTATTGCAACGACGAGTCATTGGTAGGGTAAAACTAACCTGTCTCATGACGGTCTAAACCCAGCTCACGTTCCCTATTAGCGGAACCAGAAATTTAAATAGCCATTAGGTTATTCAATAATGTTGCGGCAATGTTATAGCAATAAAAATGTTTGAGTAAAAGTCTTTGAGATTTGAAAGCCAAATTATAGCTAATCGGAGGTCATTCCAAAGGTTTCACAGCAAAATTTAATAGACCACACTGTGCTTTTTGGGTGGTAGCTGTTGCTATAACTAATTATTAATATAGCTTATATTCATCCCTTTTCTATATACAAGATTGTGTCGTGTTGTGACCAATTTTTAACTCGTTAAGAAAAAGTCACTTGAATCGATCGATGTAGAGTTTTCGAAAAATATTCGTATATGAGACAATGTACATAATAATCGAATGACGAAAATATGTGTGGAAAATTAGAGACAACGAAAACTCTGAAAGAAGTTGAAAACTCTGAAAGAAGGATATGGCGATAGTATGACCATTTTGACCAGTGTGCACTGTAGAGTACGAACAGATAGAATATGGAAGTCGAAGAATAGTGCTGACGAATCATTTAAAAAGCGAAACACAAGGTTTTTGAGAAATAAGAAAAATGAAAATCTTATGGTGCCAACAAAAGTCAGAATAAGTCGAAAGGACGGAAATGTTGTGAAATGGAAAACTAAGGGGGAAAGCACTAAAACAATAGGGTAATGATAAGCTGAGTAGCGTCACTGATATACTAATTGTAATACACTTATTACCGATCTCCTAATAAGCATGGTATGCGAGAAATATGGAAAACCAATGAGTTATTGCAAAACGTTTACAAAGATTTCTCAATATTTAGATAATTTATAGAATGCAATAAAATAAACTAGCCCAACCTGTATATACAAGCACACATTTTTGCAATTCTCATTCTCAATAATTGCTATTAATGTACCACAGACTATATCCACAATTTTTTTAATCAAAGGTCAAATTTACTAATAGATAATAAAAGATTGTAGCAACATCATGCCAATTAGAAATACTTTGCGTAATAATGAAAATTAATAATTTTAACTTAATTATTATTCAATCATTATTGTTGCCATAATTAAACACATGCTTTAATTTATTTAAAATAAGTAACAATGTATAGTACAAGCGCATAGGGTTTTTCGTGGGAAATAAATGATTAAAGCTGGCAAGATATTTTTTGTTTAATTATATCACACTAAATAACAATATGTTTCTTGCCACCCTGAGATACGCGTCGTTCACCCCCTACCCTCTCTTAAGTGTAAAAAATTTAAAATTGCTGTATCTCGGAAACGAATAAAGATACAAATTTCATTCTTATGCGACAATCTTTATCTTCTTGATGACTTCCTCGAAATTTGAATATTTCTAGAGTTATAACGAAATTATTAACTTTTTCTACATTATTTTCAATTGTTTCAAACGTAGTGCCTAAACTGTAGCTTTTAGAAAAAAAATCTAAATAAGAGTTATAGTTCATACTTCTAGCTTTCAAAAAAATTATGCACATCTTATTTTAAACAAGGGCGGATCTAGAAATTTCAATAATTTTTTTTTTGTCTGACGCGCATGGGACCTATACGAAATATGGGAAATAACATCTAGAGAAGCTCTCCTCTCCTAGAAAGTTTTGAAAAAGCAGTTTGCGAAAAAATTTTTCAAAATTCGGGTGCCCCTTCTGGTCTGTTTAAAATTATTCTTTTTTTTCATATACATTTTACTTTTCATCAAAATGCAACAATAGGTTTTGGAGTTTCTGAAAATATTTTCATTAATTACTGAAATACAATGAACTGAAATTTTGTAATTTACAATTTAACAAATTACCAAATTTTAATTCGTTGTATCTCAGTTAGTAATGAAAATATTTTCATAAACTCCAAAACCTATTTTTATGAAAAGTATATGACAAAAAAGAATAACTTTAAACGGGAGTCCCTAGACCGGGGGGGGAGGGGGGGGGGCACTCGAATTTTGAAAAATCTTTTCGCAAACTGCTTTTTCAAAATTTTTTAGGGATCGTTAGAGGAGTGCTGCTCTAAATGTTATTTTCCATATTTAGTATGGGTCCCATGCGCCACAGACGAGAAAAAAATTATTGAAATTTCTAGATCCGCCCTTGATTTTAAAGCAATCCTAGGTCGTGAAATCACGGAACATGTTAGCTGGTGTATATAGTGGAGTCAATAGAGATTTTAACTTCGGAAATATTCCGGAAAACAGTAACTTTTGAGAATACATCTCTGAACATGTCAGGCGCGGATTTATGGAGGGGGGGAGTAACGGGGTAATTACCCCCCCCAAGATTCTGTAAATCATCAAATTTTGTTTTAAAATGTTATGATTTTTGTTAATTTTGGGAAGAAATTTTTTTTTAACAGGGTAATTACCCCCCCCCCCCGCTCATCAAAAAATTTTGGGTTCAGTGTTACCCCCCCCCAAGCTCAAGGTCCAGATCCGCCCTTGGAACATGTCAGAAACAACATACCAAAAGTTACCAACAATAGTCCTTGAGTGTAATTTGTTATTAAACAAATTAGTTGCAAAATACCAGTCTTTGTCAAATACATTTTAAAATAGTTTTTTATTTCAAAAAGTAATTGCACCATTCGAAAGTACGGGAAATTTCACATCAAAAATGTATATGAAGTTTTTTGTACGATCAAAAATGTAGGCTCCAGATTTTTTGTTCAACGCACGAAAATGGAACGCAAACACGTAAGTACGACAAGCGAAGCGCGCGCGGTCTCGGGCGCGTTATACTAAATTTGTTGTAACTAATTAATGAAATTAACCTCACAAAAGCTTAAATGAAAGAAGAAACATGTAGCTATTGAATTATTATATTTTCAAATATGAAGATGATATGAAGTCAGAACATAAAGAGATTTGCGATGAAATAAGTAAAAGCTCTACCATTTCTACAAATTTAAAGATAAGAATTTGGGTCTTTCACATTTTACTCTTAAAGTAATGTATAAAAAAGATCAGATCAGTGAAAAAAATTTCAAAAATTTATTTTTGAAGATGTACACTTCCAAAATTTCAATATTTTCAGAAAATGATAAAATTTGATATATATAACTAACTTTAACCACCTCTGGCTGCTGGTTTCCGGGTCTTCTTCCGCGTAGACTTGGTTGAGTGCTTGACGTTTCGACCATCTTGTCGTGGTCTTCTTCTGAAGCGAAGTGAGCTCTGCTGGACTGAGCTCCTCTATTTATACAGGTTATCAGGAGGCGTGTTGCGGATCATTGTTCATGCGGAACATTGACTTCCACGTTATTGGTAGTTGTAGTCCGTTGTCACGGTTATAGTTACAACTACCAATAACGTGGAAGTCAATGTTCCGCATGAACAATGATCCGCAACACGCCTCCTGATAACCTGTATAAATAGAGGAGCTCAGTCCAGCAGAGCTCACTTCGCTTCAGAAGAAGACCACGACAAGATGGTCGAAACGTCAAGCACTCAACCAAGTCTACGCGGAAGAAGACCCGGAAACCAGCAGCCAGATCACCAGCTCCGCGAAAGCCTTAGCACTAAGATTTAACCACCTATTTCTCTGGTTTAAATTGCGTTATTAGATCTTTGTAGGTACTATTTTTAAAGCTTAAAATGTGTACTTTAAGATGCTTCAAGGGGATTACCTTTAAAATTAAATTAACCCCCTTTTTTACGGAAATAAGACACATTTTTTTTGCTCTAAAATTCGTGAAATTATGGATAAAATAAAAGTTAAGAGCTTTCATAAAGAAATTATTTAGCCTACCTATGCAGCATAGGTTTATACCTCAAACTAAGTAAATCTGATGATGAAAAAATTTTGGAATATATATAAACCTATACTTTTCACGAAATATTAAAAAAATCAAGTTTTTTCGGTAAATCGACTGTTGATGGTTTTTACAATTTTTATCCTGTTTAAAATATCGAAAACATATTAAAAATATTCACGTGGTGCAGTATCATGAGTCACATTATAATGCTTGAATAATAGAAAGAGACTGAAAGTAAACCAACATCTTCGCGGCAAGCAGTACGCATCACCTGCCCCGCATGCTGCGGACACTTTCACAGATCATCTTGTAATGCTATGTACAATATCACGTTATTTCAGCTTCATTTTAAGTTTTTATGTGAATATTTAAATTGTGTTTTCAATTGAGTAGTCTTTTGAACTATTTTATTGCTTGATGGAAATGGGCCATATTGGATCAGCCATTTTGAATTATCATTCTTTGACATCATAATCTGTTTCAGAGACCTCGAAAATCCCCTTATATGCCAATTTGAATTAAATTGCTTTAAAATTTTTCAACTTATAATAATTTTGTTAAAGAAAAGTTTCTTTTTGTTTAAATAATTAATAAAAAATTTCCTCACGATTATATGTTTATAACTTTTTATTTTAAGCTATGTGAAAGTGATAACATACGGTTTTAGGAAAATCGAAGCGTCCATAATTATTCCGAAATAATGCATAAGTATTTTCATTTCGCGCGGACAACTTTCGACCAATATAGTGAAATTCAAGGTACGCGAGTATCGTAATGGTAAAAATAATTACAACGTTGGAAAGATGGAACCTTAATTGAAGTGTTTTTTTTTAATCGAGTGTGAGTTTTATTAGAAAAAGCCGATTTAAAATGCTATGGTGTTCCAAAAAAGCATTTTTTTAAAATAACTTTGTTAGGAACAAAAATTGGACAGAAGTGTTAATAACCTTTTCTGTTCCTTAGTAAAAACAAGACAATCTAAGTAAAAAACGAACATTCTATCTTTAACGGTTTAAGAGATATAATTCATTAACCATTTTACCCCTTAAGGAGCGTCAGGGTCGCGTGATTGGGGGTGGTAAGAAAGGTTTTGTTGTTGACAAATGTATATACTAACATACAGTGTGTCCCACTTTTCACGGTAACACCTTTGTAGCTCAGTTATTAGTCACCCAATTTTAACCAAGTTTGGATGGGCATCAAAGACCTTTATTATACATTTTTTAAGTAAAATAAAACTTATTTCAGTCACTGGCGTGTATTTTTGTTATGAAAAAATGGTCGATTTTTCGAGAAATTATATTAGGCATTTTTTTGTTGAAAAACTAATGCAATATTATTGATCAGCTGTAGAACCGCTGTATCCAGAATTTAACAACATTTTGATTTTTGGTTTTTGAATTACGGCCTACTTAAAATTACCTATTTTAAACATTCAATAATCAATAAATTGGTCACGAAATATTTTTCGAAAAAAGTCATTCTTCATTTTTCCTTTAAATTCACTTTTTTTAGTATCCCATATCATCGAAACTTTCAAATTTCCTATTTTCAAATCAAATTAAAAACTTCTTTACCAAGTTTAATTATTAACTTATTTAATAGCCTTGCTTTGGCTATAGGGACACACTGTATAATATGGGTGCCATGCTTTAGTCATTAATTTCCCACGAACCCCCCATTTGTCGCCCTATGCGGTTCCATTAGTATAACTTTGACGTAAAATAGTTGACATAAATCTAAACCATCTAAATTACCAAAAAATTATTTTCAACGAACTTTTTTAACAGTCTGACACCAACTAAACTAATCCAAACTATCGTCCAAACTAAAAACTAATTCTTAATCTAATATTTACATTTTACCCATATAATGCAGTCAATCTGTCATTTGATAAATAATCCCTACAAGAGACTTTCCTTTTTTATAATGTAGGGTGGTTTGTCACCATTATTAATTATATTTTTCCACAAAAATACCGTTGCCGCTACGACCGCCGTGTTAGAAAAATAACGGTCAAAATAAGTTTTTCTCGGTTATCTCTTTTTATTTCCCGTTAGTTCTATTTGAAAATTAGGTAGGTAATAAAAAAAGCCACTACATTTATTTAAACACTTTTTTCTATTACGAATACTTTACGATTCACAGCCGCCAGAAAGGTGAAAATGTATGCTTCACTGCAGATTTTATTATTATCAATATTTTAGATTATAAAATTTCCTAAAGATTTTGTTTGAAAAAATTTCTCCAATTCTGTAAACATGTTTGCTCGCGTTGTTCTGACGTCATTATTTCTCAATAATTTTATGATCAATAAAATTGACTGAAAATATGTTATTTGTTTAAAACAATGAATTTTATCAGAATGTTTGGAGTTCTCATTGATCTCTCGACAGAACAATTTTTCTCTATTGCTAATGCATACACGTATTGTCTCTGCTAATACTCTACAATTTTTACAGTGTCCAAGAAGGTGAAAATTTGTGCTTTACTGCAGTTCTTTTCAATTATTTTTCTATGCTCGCTACTTCTAGGTAGTAATTGGTTATATAAATATAGTACATTATAAAATTTCCTAAAATTTTTGTACACATAATTTTCTTCCATGGTTAATTGTTTAAAAATTACAACGAATATTTCATTATTTTTCATTCTTTATTTTAAGAAAATTATTTAAACAAAAATATTACGAAATTTTATACTCTACAATAGAGATAATATCTAATTATTCCGTAGGAACAACGGGGACAGAGATAATTGCAAGAAACTGTAGTGAAGCACGAATTTTTGCCTTTCTGGCAGCTGTAATTGAAAATTATTAACAATGAGAAAAATTATTTAAATAAAAGTTGTAGCTCTTTTCATTCTCTACAATACTGATAATACCTAATTTTACGGTAGAACTAATATGAACCCCCATTATGTTATAAGAAACAAATATTGCCTGTAGGCATTATTTGCTGTTTGTTTTATTTTCTTTTAATTAATACAAGTAGTTAAAAGCTGAAAAAATATTTTACTTTATTTCATCATTTCAAGATATGTCCAAATATACTTAAATCAAATACAGATAATGATAATCACTTTGTATGCTTCAATTTGTCGATAGAGTTAAGGGGCTTGACACTTATATAAATGCCAATAGAATGTAAATGTTTCTGACTAGATGGCCAAAAAATAGTGCATCGACTGAACACTTTTTTAGTTAGAACAAAAACAAAATAGCCGAAATGCGATTCGCGTGTTTAGTGTGTACGTCTCAAGTTATGAATATGCACCAAGAAAACAGGGCAAAGACAAGAATTCTTAGTGCTCAGATAATTTGCCGTTCATCAAAGATTTTAACTTTTTGAGAAATTGCGATACCTACTTTTAGGACCAAGAAACTATACAACTCGCTTAAGGATCCAAAACAAGTGACAATCAAAAGTGAGTGAGTGGCTTACAATAGACACATAATGAGCCCATAATTTTTTCTGCTTCTTTAAATCATACTCTCTCTGTACCTCTGCAGGAAGAATTAATAACAATAATTTTCCTAGTTTCCAAGTTATAAAAATAATTTTCCAATAATTGTGACTTTCTTTATAGTCCTGACTATTCTGTGATAGAAATAATTTAGAGTAACTTTCTGCTATTTCGATAATTTTGTCGTGTTTAGATCATTGACGATTC
The DNA here is from genome assembly GCA_936432065.2 of Rutpela maculata. NCBI lineage: Eukaryota > Metazoa > Arthropoda > Insecta > Coleoptera > Cerambycidae > Rutpela > Rutpela maculata. The sequence goes on along the minus strand of OW386285.2, from coordinate 97,206,756 downwards.
AAGAAATAATACGTCTGTGGGAAATTTCTGTCTATTTCAACGTATTGCCCACGCAATGTAAATTTTGGAAAAAAATCAGTTTATTTAAGAATGACTGATTTTGTTTTTTAGTTTAGAAGCTCCGTTGGAGCTCTGTGTCCTTTTATTAATAACAAAACTGTTGTTTATTATTCATTTATTCAAATGAATTTTATTTTAATGTCGATAATTGTATACAAAGTGAAGAACCATTTATTATAAGGAAGGCTTTAGTAGAATATACATTTAACAACTAGCCATAAATTGTTGTATTAAATATCTCTTATGTGCTTACAATATTATTATTTTTTTCAATTTAACTAGCGATCATATACATTTATTAGAATTTCAATAGTTATTAATAAACTTAAGTAAAATGTGACCAATGATTGTAAAAATCAAGGGTATCCTCTGTAAAAATCGAGAACGTGTTTGTTTATCACTAAACTTAGTCATGCAACCATCATAATTATTATTGATAAAGATTCATTAACATAATTCATCAAAATAAATGAGATCTACGGCAGTATAGAGGCAATTAGTTTCCATAACAAGCCAATGTCTTCACAAAATTTAAGAAAAATCAGTAAGAGGTATATGTTCGTTACTACTTCTACACTAGTTCGTTACGGTACTTTGTACGTATGTGACATATTTTAAGTGGAAATTAATAAAATTTTCAAGGGAATCCCGGAATCCCTGGTGAAGTGTGCTTTTACGAAAATTCCGCTTTAGATAAAATCTTGTTCTAAATGGCCTACAATATATAGTCAGCATTCTCCCCGACTTTGCCAGTCGGCTTTCAGTTGAGTGAGAGTGCTGTCGGTTTGAATTTAAAGTGAACACGCACGTGAAAATTAAAGTGAAAGGGAATAAACAATAACAATGGCAACAACTAATGGAGATCATTGTACTAGTGCTAATAATATCAAAGCCAAAAAACCCAGGCCGGTTCTTTCCAAGACTTGGTCGGAGAATTACGAAATTAAAGACGTTGAAGTGCCTGGAAGCCCCAAAACTCCAAGAACTTCCACAACTCCAGGTAATACACGATATATTCTTTTACTTGCATTTTTTTGTGTAAGGCAATATCACCCAAACATAGTACAGCATATAATGCTTTTTATTTTTTAAGGGTTTTGTCATGGGTCATGTGTGCTAAGTTGGCAGCCTTTTTACAACATAATAAAATAATAATGGCCTAAGCTAGATACTTAATATTATTCCAGATCAATATAAATAAAAATGACATTTACCATCTTGCATAAAAATATATGAACCCTTTTATATAATTCACATAATTTATGATTTTATAATTTTGGAGATAATTTTAAAGTTCATTATTTTGTGACATAATTCCATATTTAGATCATTTAAAAAATATATTTTGTTGTTTTATTAGAATTTATAGTATATAAACAAAGTTTATTCTAATCATAAAAATTCACAGCAGATTTTTTATAGGTTGTTGTACTGCGATTATGCTTCATTAAATTATAATCATATCTTTAGATAAGAATTCGTATTCATGTAAATAAAGGTGCAATAAGCTTAGCGCTATTTTAAAATAATCTATGTTATACAAATCTTAACCTAAGGAGGTTTATTTGAACATCCAGATTCTCCTCCAGTCTCTCACATTGAAATTTTGTATGTGGAAAAAATTGTTTATGGAACTTTAATAATATAATATTTGAAATCGTCTACCCCAAAAACCCATAAAACGATATCCCACCTCCGTAGTGGGGTGGGGGTGGTGAGAGGGGGGGTGGTAATGAGGGTGGATGAAGTAAAAAAATATTTTGAGGTTTTTGCTTCCTGTACACATACTAAATCACATTTTTTTTGTCACTCCTTTATTAATGGGGTGGGGGTGGTAATGGGGGTGGCTGATGCCAAAGAATTTTTTGAGACCTTACAGCTTCTCTTCTATATACTAAATACCAATTTTATGGACTCTTACCTGCTTGATTTATCTATTTACCCCTATTTACCCCCCCAACCCTTCAACGGAATGAGATGAAAAATATTCATAATCATAATCTAGTTCCAGATCACGTTAAAATACATACGTGTACCAAATTTCAAGTCAATATCTTAAACGGTTCCAGAGTAATCGTGCGCACAAAAAAGTTACAGACAGACCGACAGACAGGCAGCATTTTTTTCTCTCAAACTTGAAATCTCGACGTTTCATGACATTCTAATCCTATCTGAACAATAAAAATTTTCAAAAATTTTTTTTTCGTTACTATATGTACTTCCACTGGATGTGGAAGTAACAAGGAAGTTGCAGTCGGGCGTGGCCAACTGTGAATTGATTAACGATACAAGTCACTTTTACCTAGTGTCATTGAGATTAAGTAAAAAGGCAATATATTTTTCAATTTTTTCATTCAAACTGACATTCAATCGTTTCGTAATAACTTTAATAAAACATTTTAATAAAGATTGGCATATCATCTCATCTATGTAAAGTTGATCTGAGGCAGGGTAGGCTAGTTTCGATGTCTTTAGTAGCAGTTTCGAAAAAAAAAGCTTTAGTAGCAGTTTTCTTTAAAATTATAATAAAACATAGTCTATATTAAACATGACAAATTACACACCTCTAATGATTTACCTGTCTGATGAATGTGTCCCAGTAGCCAGTTCTTTACTATGATCAGAGCTGGGCAAATACTTTGAAAAAGTATTTAAATATTAAATACTAAATACTTTCAGAAAATTGAAAGTATTTAAATATTAAGTATTTTCAAAAAGATAAAAGTATTTAAATAATAAATAACAAAAGTAATTAAATAGTTTAAACTTAGTATTTAAATACTTTCTGAATATTTAAATACTTTGATAATACTGAAATATTTTGAAGCATAGTTAAGTGTAATAAAAATAGCCTTTAATGGCTAAACTTCGCCAAATTGTATTTTCTATTTTTGTAGAAATTAATAAAGACTTAATATTATCATTATCATTATTATTATTATATTAAATACTATTTGACTATTTGAGCTGTCAAAATTTTAGGTTTCATGACTTTCACGAACTTCTACAACACTATTTTAATATCTCTATACTTAAATAGTTCTAGTTGGGTATTGGACTTAGAGATGAGTTGCTATTTAACAACCTGTTATTTTATAACTGTTATTTGTAAATAGCATTAACAGACTGTTATTTCTGTTCGAAAATAACAGGTGAGAAAATAACAAATAAGCAGCTGCGGCAGCAGCATGATGTATAAAATAACGTCTCTGAAATAACATTTGCAATCTGCGCGCTGCGGTATGCTCATGCCGGTACTTCTCAGCGATCTGTTATTTTTAAACAGCTCTTTTAAACCGTTATTTCAAAATAGCAGTAGCAGTTAAAACTGTTATTAAAAAATAACTACTTTTACCCATCACTAATTGGACTTTTATTTATCCGTAGTCTTCTGCAAATACCCAAATAAAGCACAGAGACTACGGCAGTAGTTCAACTGTTCTCTGTCACAATTACAAAACATATACATGCAGAGTGAAAGTGAGAGGGAAACATGTGTTTATTTTCCGTTTATTATAAATATTCAAAAAATCATAAATGGTATAATCCTTAAAATAGTTTCAAATACTTCCCATTGCTCTAAGGAATACAACCATATACAGTTTTTATTATAAACTTTGTATATAGTTAAATGCCATACTCTAATAATGAAATTAGGAACTATTTTCATTAACAAACTATGATATTCAAGTACAACAGAAATTTGCAATAAAAAAAATATAGTTGTATTTTAGAACAGTAGCAATTATTTGTAACAGTTTTAAAGATTATAGGATATTTGGTTATTTAATGATTTATAATAAACCGAAAATAAACGCATATTTCCCTCTTACTTTGCAAAAGCCTAACCTTAACAGTTAACACTTACTGTCTATGTCTGCTCTCAACCAACTTTCTATGAATTAAGACGTGAATGACTGAAGACTAAATGATGCAATGTGTTTATTAACTACATAGTATGGTACATGTCTTGATTCTTGAGGAGTATCTGCCTGTCTCCCTGGTGTATTTGATTATATTTGTTGTATTTATTTAAATACTTTTGAGATTCAAATACTTCTGAAAGTATTTAAATACTGCCAGAAAAGAATTTAAATACGTTTTTAGAAGTATTTAAATACTTCTCAGTTATTTAAAGAGTTTAAGTATTTATAAATACTTTAGGATCATTTTCACAAATACTAAGTAGTAAAAAATTTCAGATAAAGTATTTGCAAGTATAAATACAAATACTTGTTGCAAGAAGTATTTAAATACTTGGTATTTAAATACTTTCCAGTATTTAAATACTTATGAGGTATTTGTAAGTACATATTTGCCCAGCTCTGACTATGATATTTTATATACCGTGTGTGTAGTCGCGGGCTAGGCATGGGGAGTAAGAATTAGAACATCGCGTGTGCCAGCTGGCTGAAATGAAATAACAGAGCAGATATGCTCCACCGACGGACGAATTTACGACTGCCGGTGTTGTCATATCTCTCGCGCTACGTGAATGTACGTGCCTAATGGGAAATTACACGTACGGTATGTATCGAACTTGATATAAAAATTTGATTCTGACTGAAGTTATCGCGTTTACAAAAAACGGTCTACACACACACACACAGTCATACACATATACATACGCACACACATACACACAGACATTCTTTATTCGATAATTTAATTCAGCGTGTTATGAAACGGATTTCTGTAATTTTCTTTCAACGATGCCTATATTGAAATTCTTTTTCCAGTTATAATATAGCTATTTAATTAAATCAAATAAGTATAGTAACGAATTTAATAATAATTATATATTTCATAGACCATCCAGGTATTGTACTTTTTACTTTAAAATTTGTATTGCCTATTATTGGAGAAACAAAAATAAACTGATCTAAATTATGAAAATTCATCCAGTTCAATGATAGGTACTTATATAAAAATAGTTTCAATAATCACCGTGTATATTTCGTTATTTATTTTATAAAGTAGGTTACCTATATGTACATTTTCTCTCACATAAAACTTTTAATTTCAAAAATAAATTGCATGCAAAAAATGTCGTTTATTAAATTATACTCAGTATCGATGATTGTTTTTAATATACCTATTTAACTTATCTAGTACGGGTTAACAATATCACAAATCATTCCTCGGACTTCATTCGTAAAAGTGAACTGGTCCGCTGGAATTCCAATTATCTTCAAAGCGTACCGACAAGGTTGGCTCCCTGCCGCTGGATCGTGTGTAGTCCCCTATGTAGGAAGACATATATGAGTTCTTGTATCATGATCCACGAATAATAAAAAAAGTCATTAAATGAAGGGCATCTTATTTGAATCGACAGTACTAAAATAGTGCAATAAATGAATGAAAAGGATAAAAGTGGATTACACCCATATATTTTTCCGGGATAATGGCTCTACTCTTTCTTAGTTTTCTGTTAAGATGCCCGCTGCACATCTCAGCTGCTTTCTTTCAGATTTAGCAATTCGTTGAGTCTTTGCTTGGAATGCGCCCCAGTCCAAGACAAATTGTGATTCTGACAATAGCTTCTTTACCGTTCCTTTTGTCACATTATATGATATCCCGCAGGTTGGCTCGGGTCCTATCAAGGCTGCTTTTTCGCCTTCTCTGGTTAACTAATCTGCTTCTTCATCACCTACACTTATTGACTATCTTAGTTACCTTTCCCTTGCATAGTGAAATACATTCCTAGCAATTAAGTGTGAACGAATATATCGACATACCTAACAAACATAACCTACTTTTTTGGATATTCCCCTCTTCATCAATATCATTGGTTTTATAATTCAAGTAAAATTTACTTTCTCTAACACTATTTTTGGGTTTTTGTACAACACTTTCTCTAATTTATGTTTTTTACACCCTGATGTCATGCTCCTATCCATATTGTGTTGTGCACCATCCTCTATCGTACAAGCCCCCAAACATTATTTTTATTATTCCTTTATAATCCAGGCAAATTAGAAAAAATGGCGGAAAAGCTAGGTAACACAGGAGACTTTGGAAAAATTTTCAAAGGGGGGGGGGGGGGTTCCAAAAAGAAAATCTAAAATAGTTCCATTGCTTTCCAACTTAGCTGTTTCGTCGAGATTGTTATCCATATCCTCGCTGATGTTCATTCCGGCACTATTAAAGCATCATTGTGTGCACAAAAATCTGAAATAAAAGTAATAATTATTAGCCTTTATGAGTATTCCATACTACCCATGTGAGGAACCTTTGTACATACAGTTCCATGAAGTTTTGCAGACCTTGAAACATCTACACAAAATTAATTTCAAAAGTTCTTCTGGTGCCGGTGCAGCAGGCATGATGTTAGGAACTAAGACGCCTTAATTTCATCATTCAGCAGGATCTTTATTGTGACGGAGCAATGCTTATACTTGAACAAAGTAAAATATGCCTGGAACGCATTTGCATCTTTCGTGAGAGGTTAAGCTCAATTTCTTAACAGCAGTCTCCATGAAGTACGAATATCAATGTTTGTTCAACGACATCTGCTGTCCTGGTGTCCCATAAATCGATAGCATGTTCTAACATGCGACTTACATGCGATGAGTGGGGATTTTCAAAAACAAGAATTTCTTATATTCTTGGTGAAAATATATGTATAGAAAAATTGTTTTACAAAGATATTATAGCTATGTTGGATATCGAGCAGTACCTACAGAAATTGAAAAGTATTGCCCAATTTGTGGTTTACCACCCAACTTGGCCCTGTTTCTTATTTGTAAGAACGCTCGACTTTCGAATCGTTTTTCTGCCCTTACCTTATGCATTTAGAAGAGAATCTGTAGAGATCTGTGGAGAATTAAGTGGAGAATTATGTTCGTATATGACATAGTTCCCGAGCTTTTAGAAAAAAAAACATTATTCGGGCGTTCAAGCGAAATAAGAATTATAATCACAACGAATGAATTTTCATTCAATAATGTCAGTTGTTTACAAAAACACTAAAGTTTAAAACTATGAAATAGAAACATTTATATGAAAACCCACATTTCTTATTAGGGCAACTATTTTTCTACGTCTTAGGCTACAAAACTATACTCAAAATAGTTTAAAGTACTTACATCAAATAGCGAGATGAATGAGCTAATGAAAAACTGTCTACTACTAACAAGTTCGAAGTTATGACGCCTCAAACCACACGCTTCAGAGATTAAAAATCAGATAATTCGATAAATTTCTCTTCATTTTTGGATTATTACAATAATATATGAGAAAAATGCATTATACCGGACTAAATATCAAAAATGTATCTACAAATAAATCTTCTTAGCCTGCAATAATAATAATCTGCTTTAAGAATACACCATACATGTACGATGCGACACTTGTAAATGTAAATGAAAGAAAGGCTATTTGAATAGCTGTCGGTGCAGAAAAATAGGTCTTTTATGGACTCTTTTGCCAAGAATGGCGGCATTAAGGTAAAAATGATACAGGTGATATCCATATAACCACGGCTGCTCCAAGGAAGAACACAGTAACCAACATTTTTTCCAAACTTGAGATTTTCACTCATGTGCTGATACTGTGCTGTGCTGCGTCTTTTTATCCAATAGCATTTTATATCCTTTGCAGATAGAACTACCGCTGTTGGCTCGGCTGTTGGATAAAAAGACGCAGCACAGCACAGTATCAGCACATGAGTGAAAATCTCAAGTTTGGAAAAAATGTTGGTTACTGTGTTCTTCCTTGGAGCAGCCGACCAGTTAGGATTGCTTAACTCTGCGTATGGAAGCTTCAGAAGCCTGAAACTAAAATTAACTTTCAGAGTCTTTTAGAAGGATTAACCCCCAGTTTGTTTGATGCTGTGCAAAAGAACCTGCCAATCAAAAGTCTTACAAACTTGCAGATTTTAGAAACTGTAAATTTGCAGCCGCCTACGTCGCATGCAACGTACTTTAATTTATATAAACAATCTCAAAATTGTTTATTTTTCTGAATCTCAGCGAAAAATATCTTGTACTTCTTGCACCCTCCAACTAAATTCAAAAGCTTTGTAAAATCAACAAAAGCTTAATACCTTAATTATTGCAAATATGCATTTGCAATCTCACCGGAGTGACGCAAATCGCTGCAAATTAATTATGATAATTGCCAGTCCAAAGGTTATTGCAAAAGTTTCGCAAATTGGAAGGTAAATGTAGGCCACTTATTGGTGTTCAAGGTCAAATTTTGCAACTCCTTTCAATCTACGCAAGACTTTCCAATAATATTTATACATAGTATACGACATGGCGAAGCCATGGTTGCCTGCATCACTGTGCACGAGTCTCTTGTTTGCTCACGATAACTTTTAAAGGTCTCTTGTAACTTCAGAAATGTTGAAAATCTGACTTCGAAAATAAATAAAAGTTCTACATTTGCAGTAACTTTTAGACTGACAATTAACATAATTATTTCTTATGCGGTTGCAAATACATATTTGCAATTACGAAGGTATTTAAAAGCTTTCTATCAATTTTGCAAAACTTTTGCATTTAGTTGGAGAGTGCAAAAAGTCCAATATTTCCTTTTTTGTTATTTAAAAAATCTTGCGGGCCTAGCAAGTGGTTGCAAATTAAACTACACGTGATGAAAGAAGAGCCGAAAGTTTGCACCGTGATTTTGTCAGATGCACAGAAAAATTTGTCTGAAAATATATGGGGTTGCACTATCTTTGTATAATTTTGAACCTCTTTATATTCTTTATATCCTGTTCAATATATCGCAGGTGGTTAACTTCGCATTCATTTTAAGAAGAATTTTATGCATATCCAATCAAAAAGGATATAAAGACTTTTGATGCAGTTTTGGTTCCAAAACTTTCGGGAAACTGATGATGATTTGTGGACTGTTTCCTAGTTTTTTTAATGTCTAACGTCTCTACCATCTTGTCGTGGTCCACTTTACTTCAGTAGAAGACCAGGATAAGGTGACACAAACGCCAAGTATTTAAAATAAAGTAGGTGACATTTATCGTTTTTTTTTTGTTGATCTGCCGGTTGATTAGGGTTTTATAAAATTAGCCCGGAAAAGCAACAAGAAAATTTCCTAAGTGTGCTAATATGTTCTTGATATGCTGATCCTTGGATCTTGTATGTCTTTCCAGTGACTATATTTATTTGTTTCAGACGGGGCCTTTGTTTATTACCCGATTTTTCTCAGTGGACGCTAAAGCGTAAAATAATACCGTAAAAAATGTTGTAAAAGCCAGTAAAAGGTATTAATCATTACAATGAAACTTATATCCGTTATTCATAATGTAATAATCAATTACCTTGAATAATAATATAATTTACGGTTTTTATATGGGAACTATCTAAAGCAGGGGCATTGAGTACAATGTCATTTAATGAAGTACGTATTTAATTAATTTTTACTTTCTCAAATCTAAATAACAAGTACATGATTTTTTTTACTATAACTCGAAGAAAGTTGTCATAGGATATTAATAAAATATTATATTTAAGATTTTCATAAAATTGGAACCTCTTCAATTATATGATCGTACTTTTCTCAAAGAGAGTTTCAGTTTTAACTGATTACATCTTCTTTAGCACTTCTTAACACGCCTACCAAATTTCATCAAGATTTGACAGTATACAATTATGAACATTTTAAAAGGAAATAAAAACTAAAAAACACAATTTTAAGGAAATTTTAAAACAGCATGTTGTAAGAAATTGATTTTTTCTTGCTCTACATTTAAAAAAAATATATTGAAATGAAAAATGTTACAGTTTGTTCCATGTTTAATCCGGACATTGTAGTGTCCCACATAAAGATGTTTGTATGTTCGGATTTTGATGAAACTTCGCATCAACACGCTTTAAGGCATGCTGAAGAATAATATCTGATCAGTTCTTTGAAAAAAATCGCTAATATAATTTAGTGGTTTTTGATGAAAAAAAACCGCATTGCTGAAGCCATGTATTTCGGTGTACAACAAAATTAATGTCACATACAGATAGCAATTTTACCGCTCTACATTAAAAAAAAATCAAAGCGGAACAAGAACAAAAAGTTACTGGTTGCTGTTCCATATTTAAATGAGACAGTCTGCATACGTTCAGTTATTTTTCTGAATTTGCTAAAGCGATCTCTATGAAATATTTTGAAACTGTAGGTTATGACTCGGCGGTGGACCGGTTGTAGTTTTATCAATACGTCTAGTAAAAATTTTTTTGCGAAAAATGACCAAGCACTTTCGATGAAGCAATCAGTGAAAATTGTCAAAGATACCTTTGGTGCCAAAACTATAGCGTGTTTTGTAATGCCGATAGCATCTTCATCTTATTTTTTTAATTATTGGTTATCAATTTTCTTCAGAGCAGCTCCAAATTTATACAGATGTAATGTGTATGTAATTTTACTTTACCGTGTATATATTTTGAAATATCGGTGGATTGGATGCTGAGACGTTAATTTCTCGTGATGCGCAGGTTGGATATTAGAATATTTTTTAAGTTACAAAGTTATAAAATTTGTTTTTTGGCGGACCAACTACATTAAAAACAAAAGTATAAAACACAAAATAAGTACATCATTACATTCACATCTTTACTTGACTATATACTCCAGGTAGTGGAAATATTTTGTAAATGAATCGATTAATAGGATTTTTTCAAAAAAACCAATATTATTTGTTTAAACAGGGGATCATTTGTATGCGAAAAAGTAATTTTAATTACGGTTTAAGGGGGGTAAAGTTTTTTTCTTTGTGACCGAAAATAAACTGTCAATATTAAATAATTCAGACAATTCATATTCAGTCTTTCTTGTTATTTATTATCATTATAATTTCCGAGATAATTTCCATACCTCAAGCTATTGTGTTCGATGACTATTGCAGAAAGGATGATCTCGCCGAATCAATCCCACGCTGTTTACAAGAGACTTGTTACAATGAACCGAATGAACGCCAAAACCACAAAAAAAAAATTATCATAATACAATTTTATATACATTAAATATATAGGTATAAGGTAAACATGTTACTATTATCTTGATTATTTTTTCATTACTATACCATATTTACATAAGTGCATATTAAGTATCAAATAATTAATTCAGAAAGTCATTATCACGTCCTTGCTAAAGAGACTATAATAAGGCTACAAGAAATAAATGACTAAAATTGCATTTACAAGTAAAAAATAAATTAGTCGAATAGTGTTTTAACATCTGAATAGACAAAACCATTTCAAATAAGTGTAAAAAATAATGCACAATTATAATCTAATCACAAGTCTGTAAGAGCAAAAGAAATACGTTTGACACAACTGCAAACAGATGAATATTGAAGGGTTGCTAAATTGTTTGTATTTTCTTTGACCAAAGTAAAAATACTTGTTTTAAACATATTTTATTAAAGTATGATAGTCTGGTATTGTGGAGAGTTAATTAAATTATGAAAGTGACGTGGGAATATTTATACATAATATCGATAAGATAATTAAGATACCTTAGCTTTACTTCGTTCATGGTAAAATAGAGTTGTAACTATACATTTCTAGGGCAAATAAAAGCAGTTTGTAGAAGGACAAATGAACTGGATTTAAGTGGGCTGGAAAATGGTTACAATGACAAATTTAAACTATTTCAATATATAATAATTATTACGTTTTAAACGCCAAGGAATTTCAATCTCAAGTTTAAATTGTTTATTATAATTTCATATACAGTTTACCAAAGAAATCCGAACGCCCATTAATTGTTATTGAACGGTAAAAACAAAACACATACCAAATGAAGCATTAAATTATTATTAAATAAAACAGCTAAGTAATAGTCGAGAATCAAGAGCCACAAATTTGATCATGGGGTGTGCACTCACTCGAAGTTATAGTTTTGAAAAAAATACATAGTGAATCTAAATGTGGAGGACGCCATTCTGGCTGCGATTGCAAAAGGGCTAAGTTTTCTTTTGCTGAAAATTTGTATATTACTGATTAATATTATATTCAGACCGCAATTATATGCAAAAGGCATGAAAAATTTGTTTCCGAAAATGTTTGTATCACTGAAAATTGATTAATTTGATGTTCCTGCCGCATTTACAGGACAATAATTTTCTATTAAATTTTAATTTTGACTCTGTCTACTTTATTTGCTATTACAGCTAGACAGTAGGCCCCCTAATAGAATTTCTTAGATAAATAAGCGGTGACTTGGGTAATAAATTGACAACCTGATCAGTGGCGTGCTATTGGTACAATACGTCGTGGGCTGAGCTTGCAGTTCAATGGAAATGCACAGGGTTTCCCAGGCAACAGTATCTACACACAAAAATGATCAAATACAGAATGTAGGAATGAAAGATCACATCCTGGTAGGCATAGAAACGACAACATTGGACAGATAAACTGGAGGAAGAAGAGAAATCAAAAAATGAACGAATCAAATTAATACAATAACACCCTTCAATAAGCCACCATCCAAGGAATAACTGCTAGAAATCACGGTAGAGCAAGAGGATATACTGCACCTGGAACAGAGAAAACAAACAATGAATTAATGCACTATGAACCGAAAAGGACAAAGAAGCAACCCTTTGAACACATCACCGGAGCAAGGCTGGAAAATTCATATGGGAAATGGTAGCTACACACAAGAGTATTGGACCGAATATTGAATCTAGGAACGAAAGATCACATCTTGGTAGGCAGAGAAGCGGGGTGCGGTACAGTAGACTTATCTAGAAGCAAAAACATAAAAAAAAATAAGCTTATACGCTCTTTCCACAATGCGGCAATACATCTCATAAATATCTACACTTCTTATCCCACATTCCTTTTTCATGCGTCATGTGGCTCTCGCTGCTGGCAACAAGCATGACCCTAATCCAACCCAGCGTGGACGTAGCTGGCCCAGCGATATGTTTCCTTGGCGTGGCAGCAATGCCTACCGCACGCTGGTAAAACAAATGCTACAGAAATTATTTAAACAAAGCCTATACGAAAAGTGCAGTGTAAATTTCAGCATCGTGTCAGTTTTAAAATTATTGCAGATAGAGACTTCTATGACATGAAATCTGCAGAAAAGAATGGAGCAGTTTTTAGCGAAAGAATTATTTGCATTGCTTTATTGTTGTAAAATATTTGATTATTTTAGTATAGCGGTGTTGTTTCCGCTACCGTTTTGGGTTTATAAGTGCAAGTTTTGCGCGCTCTGGCCGATCAGTGACTTGCACCACAGTATACTGTGATTCCAAAATATTTACAGAACACTCTCATTATTATTACTTATTAAATATTATCATTTGTTATCATGAAAAAAAAACAAGAAAAACTTAAAGAGTAATTTACTTGCGAACAAAACGTGCAACTAAATAAACTTAAATTTACTTCTTTGCATGAACAATATCTAAGTTATTTATTTACATTAGGTATACATACTTAAACTAAATTATTCTTTTCTACAGATTTCATATCATAAAAGTATACATTTGTCTGCAATAATTTTAAAAATGTCTGGATGCTAAAATTTACACTACATTTTTAGGACAGGTTTTATTTAAATAATTTGTATAAAATTTGTTAACAACAACTTCCAGCATTTGCATCTAAAAAGAATAAGTTTTCCAAAAAAATGTACGTCTTTTTGCAATCGCGGTCAGAATTACGCCCTCCATATTTACATCCTCAAGGTCATTCCAGATAATGTACGTATTTTTTCAAATCTATATCTTCAACTGCATACCCTGATATTTTAGGAGCGTCGTTGGAGGAGCTAGATTTCTCACTATAAGTACTTACTGAAATGACGGAATCATGAATCACGGCATGTTAGTTTCTTAAACATTTTATACTATCCAAATTGTACGACAATTGATACAGCAGTTTAAAAGCTACGAGCAAAAAACCTTCAAGGTTTAGCCTTTAAGGATTAATAACTTCGATGAGGGGGGGAATTACAGGTACATTTAGTATTATTTTAATTACTAATGAAGTGTTGCCACATATTCCTGGGACATCCTGTAAGTCTCTCTCCGAAACTAAAGACCTAAAATATTTGCACTTATAGTACTACCTAGAGGAAAAACACAGCAAACATGTGTTTCCCTAACAGGATCTTTGTAGGGAAGGAATAACCTACGCGTAAATTTCACTCATAAAAACAACGTTACCTACTCCGCTTATTAGTTTTAAAGTAATAAATAAAAGATCAAAGGACGTTCGAACTCTTCCTAAAATGCAGTATATTTCTTCATGAATTAGCTGACGTGTTATTTTATATTATCGGTGATAAACTAAATGCATTATCCATATAACAAAATATTGTAGTATCAGCTTTATTTCCTGAGAACCGTTTGAAAATATACGTTGTAATTTAGATCCTGTAATAACTTTGTCTCATACCATATTGTCAAATAGTAGGAGAATATATTGTAGGTATTATAGAAATAAAATAATCCGTCGAAAAGTCAACGTAAATCCAACAAACATGCTACCATTGTAGAAGAAGTCTGTGTGTCTTCAAGTTGATTTCCAGCTATAGGTATTCTTCTGTATTCTTCGTTCGATGAACTATTTGTCTGTGGTAATTAATCTTATTCATGTAGGTACTAATGAAATGGCAGTACGTGCTATGTTTAAATTTTCACTATGATAGTAAATCAAGTTACTTTCAGATTTAAGACTTTAACCTTGAAATGCTGTGTTTTCTTTATATTTATATAGCTTTGATTGTCCAAAATATTGAAAACGCTTGTAACAATAGTGACTAGATCTATCGCCCTAAAGCTATTCCATGGAGCACACACACTCATAGGGTAACCAGATATTTGCAGTTTGGATGCTATACACTTGAACTGTGGAACGACATGTTCTTGCATGTCAATTGTTGTATGGCGAAATGATATACAGGGTGGACCATTAATAATAGAGTAAGTAAGTACAAAGAAAATATAAGAAATGCTAAACAAAATTATTATACCAGAAAAATAAACAACTCTACCAATAAATCAAAAACGTCATGGAATACACACACTCATAGGGTAACCAGATATTTGCAGTTTGGATGCTATACACTTGAACTGTGGAACGACATGTTCTTGCATGTCAATCGTTGTATGGCGAAATGATATACAGGGTGGACCATTAATAATAGAGTAAGTAAGTACAAAGAAAATATAAGAAATGCTAAACAAAATTATTATACCAGAAAAATAAACAACTCTACCAATAAATCAAAAACGTCATGGAGTATTGTAAATTCTAAATTAGGTCGGAAACCCCAAACAAATAAAGACATCAGTCTTAAATATCAAGACAAAACCGTATCAGATAAAAGAGAAGTACTTGATATGTTTGCTGATTTTTTCTCAACAAATGCATCCCAAATGTTATACCAACATTTTGGCTCAAATCTTTCTCTCCCCTGTACAATATCACCACAAAATGAACAATCAATTTATATTGAACCAATTACGGCAGATGAAATAAATAGAATAATTATGAACTTAAAAAATAAAAAGTCTGTTGGTTTTGACGGCCTAACTGCGAACTTACTGAAACAGGTTAAAGATAACATTATTGAGCATCTTAATTTTATTCAATCTGTCAATAAATGAGGGATACTTTCCGGACATACTCAAACAGGCATTGATAACACCTCTCCATAAAAAGGGTCCAACTGATGAACTTGAAAATTATAGACAAATCTCTATTTTAAGCGCCATAGCAAAAATATTCGAAAGAACTATATATAATAGAATAAACTTGTTTGCGGAGAAAAATAATATATTAACTGTAGCTCAACATGGTTTCCGTGAAAATAGATCCACAGAAACAGCAACGTGTCATTTGCTAGACTATGTGTACGTAAATCTAGATAAAGGTAGATATCTTGTTTCTTTACAATTTGATTTATCGAAAGCCTTTGATACCATAAATAAAGACCTGCTAAAGCATAAATTTTACAGCATGGGGATTAGGGTAGCAGGTAGGGTAGGTAGGGTAGCAGGGTAGCATTTTAAATTGGATAATGTCCTACATGGAAGGCAGAACTTTGAGGGTAAAGCTAGGGGAGGATCTGTCAGAAGTACAAGAACTAGTACTTGGAGTTCCTCAAGGATCTGTCTTGGGACCTTTATTGTTCATGATATATATTAATAATTTACCTGAGCAAATAACGAATGGTCACCTTACTATGTTTGCAGATGACTTCACAGTCACCATAGCTTCTGATACACTTGAGGAGCTCCAAGAACAAGTAAGAAAAACCCTAGAAGAAGTTTATATCTGGTCTCAAAGAGATAAATTAATTTTAAATGAGTCAAAGACGGTTTTTATAAATTTTTATATTCAAAAACCATTACCTGACAATACAACACAATGTAGTGACATAACATTAACTCAGTGTACCAAACTTCTTGGTACGTATATCGATTCTAAACTAACATTTGACACCCATGTAGAACATGTTTGTAAACAGTTAAATAAAGCATATTTTGCTATTATGCAAATGAAAAATACATTGAATGAAGAATGCCTATTAAATATGTATTATGCTCTTGCATATTCACATATAGCGCACAACATTCTTTGCTGGGGAAGTTCTACACAACTTGATAGAGTTTTTCTATGTCAGAAAAGAATTATTAGATTAATTTTTAAGCTGAGTTATAGAGAAAGCTGTAAAAATACTTTCAGAAAAAAAGAAAGTATTAACTGCACCTTGTATATACATATTAAAATGTCTAATGTATGTGAAGAAAAATATGAACGTATTTGAGACGTTAAATACTAATCATGATTATAATACTAGACACGGCAACTTTTTAAGTATTCCAAGACATTTAACGACTTGTTTTAAGCGATCTCCAAAATATAACTGTATTTCTTTTTACAATAATTTACCTGAGGAAATAAAAAATATTGAAAATTATGACAAGTACAAAAAGGCAATAAAACAGATACTAATCAAAGGAGAGTATTATAGTGTAAAAGAGTTTTTACAACGGTGAACTCTACTCTACTTTACTTAACTACTTCTTATTTTAATTCTGTACATGTAGTACATGTATTTGGTTTTTATATTTTTTTTTATGATGTGACTATGTTTGTTGATTGTCTATAAGCAATGTTATATACAAATTATTCGTATTGTTGACTTGCCATATATACTGTATTGTATCGACATGGTTAATAAAGTGTTAGTATTAGTATTAGTATTAGACCATAGTTCAAGGGTAGATTCTTTGGACCAAAATATGAGGATATAACCAAACATGCTTTAGTAAATTGTTACTGTGGAAAAAGATACAAGGGGTCAAAATTGTAATTTTTTTCTTTTTTTTGCAATATCTCAACTACCTCTTGACCAATCTTCTCCCAATTTGGTAAGGAAACATTTTTTAAGCTAAGAAACAATAATTTATGTATTACATCACGCTAGCCCGTGGAGGGTGCCCCATGAGCTATACCTGATGATGAATATTTTTTCTCTTTTTTTTTACGATACGTAGTGGCACTTTTGACTAAAAAATCTCATGCAGGAGTTACTTCTATGTAAAAAAGATACACTTGATGATAGAACTTGATGATTCCAACCGTTTTTGAGAAAACTGCCGCATAGATCTCAAAAATTCTTCGAAAACAAACCCAATTTGAAAAAGAAAAATTGTATTTATTGAGAAGTGTGCTTTGGTGGCGTCTTAGTTCTGTCAAAATGTCAAACTAATGAAATTGTACGTAAAAGACGTCACCAAAGCACACAAGCACACACCAAGCACACAAGCAAGAAATGACTCCTGCATGAGATTTTCTAGTCAAAAGTGCGACTACGTTTCGTAAAAAAAAAAGAGAAAAAATATTCATCATCGGGTATAGCTCATGGGGCGCCCTCCACGGGCTAGCGTGATGTAATACATACGTTACTGTTTCTTAGTTTAAAAAATGTTTTCTTACCAAATTGGGAGAAGATTAGTCAAGAGGTAGTTGAGATATTGCGAAAAAAAATTACAATTTTGACACCCTGTATCTTTTCTACAGCAACAATTAAGTAAAGCATATTTGGTTATATCCTCATATTTTGGTCAGAAGAATCTACCCTTGAACTATGGCCTATTATTAATGGTCCACCCTGTATATGACGAGTTATATATAGTGGTGACAGTGCATGGGAGAGGGGATGGGGATGGTCCATCATCCTTTTTTCTCTTGAGAAGGCTCCAAAACAGAAGCCGAAATGTCGAGACTTCAACAATCTCAAACACAGTTCAACCATTTTTATCCTGACAACTGCAGAACTCTTTCGGAACGTTTCATTCCTGTCTACGGAGGAAATTCATTCTCTGACTAAATCGTATTGTACACTTCGTACAATCCTTCCCCGTGAAACCAGATTCCTTTGTGTCATTCCTGAGAGGCTGTCGTAATTATTAAGTTATTCCAAAATCTCTACAACTCAAGCATCACTCCAAGTCTCATTATGTTTAAAAAATTTTAGAGAGATCAAGGTTGCCTTATACTCAGAAACTCCATATACAACACAAGACACAATCTCAACACTATTGATAACCTCATATATGAAACCTATTCAAGCTCCACACTTTTGGCATTCATCTGATACTCTGAGACATCCTTGACTGATTATCCAACACACAACGTAGAATGTAGAACAAAGGACCATTTTTCAGAAAAATAAACTTCCCAAATTAAAAATGATATGATTCCAAGCAAAACGTGGTGCTGTACGTTTTGCTATACATCCAAGCCTGCTGTAGAGCTCATTAAAACTTCAGAAAATACAGCGAAATTCCGTACGTATGGTTGCCCTATTTTCTAATCTACTAAATAGGAACACTGAATGGTGAAAACTGTATTCAACTATTCCTTTCTTGGTTTGCTGTTCTTTGATATACTGTCTGCAGATAGTACAACAAGTCACTGTTTCAAAACAAAAAACCGCTGCCTAAGGAATCACTACTTCCACATCAGGATTTTCTATCCAAGTCACACAACGAAAAAATTTTGTATCTGGAAATAATTGTTTATGGAACTTTAAAATAATATAATAATTGAAATCCTCTACCCTAAAAACCCATAAAACGATACCCCACATCGGTAGTGGGGTGGGTGTGGTGACAGGGGGTGGGAGTGGTGGGTGGATAAAGTAAAAAAATATTTTGAGGTTTCTGGTTCTCGTACACATACTAAATCACATTTTTTTTTCATCCCCTTTAATAAATAATGGGATGAAAAAAAAATAGTAACGACAAAAAAATTTTTAAAAATTTTTATTGTCCAAATAGGCTTAGAATGTCATGAAACGTCGAGATTTTAAGTTCGAGCGAAAAAAAATTTCTGTCTGTCGGTCTGTCCGTCTGTAACTTTTTTTTTTGTGCGCACGTTTACTCTGGAACTGTTTAAGATATTGACTTGAAATTTGGTACACATATATACTTTAATGAGATCTGGAACTCATCTTGTTCCGTCGAAGGGTTGGGGGGTAAATTTGGGGTAAATAGGTAAATTAAGCTCGTGAGAGTCCATAAAATTGGTATTTAATATATACAAGAGCAGCTGTTTCAAAAAAATTTTTGGCATTAACCACCCCCATTATTAAAGGGGATGAAAAAAAATGTGATTTAGTGTGTGTACAAGAACCAGAAACCTCAAAATATTTTTTACTTCATCCACCCCCACTACCACCCCCCTATCACCACCCCCACCCCACTACCGATGTGGGGTATCGTTTTATGGGTTTTTGGGGTAGAGGATTTCAAATGTTATATTATTAAAGTTCCATAAACAATTATTTCCACATACAAAGTTTTTTCGATGTGAGTGATTTGGATAGAAAATATGGATGTGGAAGTAGTGATTCCTTGGGCAGCGGTTTTTTCTTGTTGAAGTTTTCTGCACTAAAAACCGGTTAATCTATCTTTTATTATTTATCGGCTACAGTTTCTTTTTCTGGACACAATGAATCCGACACCATTCTACGATCACTGCCTATTCTTTGATGCTAAATGTACACTAATTTTTGCAATCTAGCATATGATAACGGACACTGAATTATTGTTTTTTTTTTAATAGATACCTGAAGAGAATCTATTCCGAAACGAACAAATAAAAAACATATGTGTAAATTCAACAGTTTGGGCACAATGATTATACAGACCTAATAGTTTTTTCACATAATTACTAAAATTTAGCTCTCTGGGCTAAGATCATGGACTTTCTACTGGAAAAATCACTTTATTTCGAGTAAAATACAAATTAATCTGTGACCTATTACGAAAACATTTATCTGTAATTTATAGAAATTGAAGTAAATTACAGGGTGTAACGCAACTTACCCGAAAAATTTTAACCATACATGCACCTTTAAATAAGAAGTCGACTTCTTAAAAAAAATTTTAATAAAAGTTCAACACAGAAAAAGATACACATTGTTAAAGTTACAAATTAATGGAAATGTTAAAATAACATAGTATTTAAAATCAAAGTTTTTAATTTAATTTTTTTTTTAATTTTTTTATTATTTTTTTTTAATACAACAGTCCTTCAATTAAGTAGAGTTCAATAAATTACCATTTTCATCAATTTCTAACTTTAACAATGTGTAGCTTTTTCTGTGTTGGACTTTTATTAAATTTTTTTTTAAGAAGTCGACTTCTTATTTAAAGGTGCATGTATGGTTAAAATTTTTCGGGTAAGTTGCGTTACACCCTGTATATATTCTAATATTTTCGTTTTTTTTAAATTATAAGCACCCATAGTTCTCTTAAAATGGCTTATAGTCCAGGAGCCTGCCGACCACTAATTGGGTGTCATAGGTTTACTCCCAAAATGTGTGAATTGTTGTTAATATGGGACAGTCGAGCACAGAAATAACCATGCTAGCCCTTTTTTTGGGGGCAGGGGCGTACGGCAGGCCCCCAAAGGTGTAAGAAATATGACTTGTAAAAGTAAAAAAAAAAGTCCAGAATCCAGACTCCCATTCATTCTGGGCGGTACAAGGAAGCGCTACGCTCGCCCGAATTTGAAAAAATGTCTGATAAAAAAAATGATAAGTTTATTAATGGCGGCAATCAGTAACCTGGTAAGTATGAACCCCCTGAGAGCGAAAAATACATTCGCCATCTTTAAAAAGTGGCGCGAAGGTCTTGTCTTTCATGATAATTGACGGAGTATTATCGGAGCTTCCTACATATATTGGTTACCCGTCTAATTCGATGAATATTATAAATTTACGACTGGCAATCCGATACTTCGTAAGTATGAACTTCCTCATTGCGGAAATACGTGCGCCATCTTTGACAAGTAGTACAAGCGCCAGCTAGAGGAGGTTGAAACGTTTAAGCGCCTGGTTTCACTATAATTATTTATTTTCATTCTAATAAAGTTTGTTTTTTCTGATTAGTTTCTCTTCTAGTTTTAATTATTCTCTCTTTAATTACCCTCTCGTAGATGTAACACCCACATAAACACGCATGCGCGCACACAAGTTTCTAATTGAATTACACGGATAACCAGTACATGTAGTAGGAAGCTACGATACGGCGTCAGTTATCGTGACGCACCACTTTTCAAAGATGGCGAATATATTTAAGCTCTCAGGAGGTTCATAATTACCAAGTTTCTGATAGCCAGTAGTAAATTTATGATACTCATCGAATTACAAGGGTAACTGGTACATGCGGTAGAAAGAGCCGATACGCCGTCAATTATCGTGAAATGCAAAACCTTCGCAGTGGCGTAACAAACATCCCCGCAGACCCCGCACCGCGGGGGAGGGGGGGCAGCTGGGGGAGCCCACATTGACGGATGGCCGACCCCCATTCAAAACTCTGCGGCAGCTTTGCTTTTCACAGATATGTATTTCATTTCATAATTCAATGAATTAAATTCATAAATAATTTTTATAATTATTCAATTATCACACGATTAACTAATTCAAAAATTCATAAATCTGAACCTAACAGTAATGAAGATAAGAATTATCATTTTCCACTCGTTATAGACAGGGGGCCCCTGAAAACGTTTGCGGGGGGGGGGGCACTCAGTTTCTGTTACTCCACTGGACCTTCACACCACTTTTCAAAGATGGCGAAAATATTTTTGCTCTCAGGAAATTACCAAGTTTCTGATAGCCAGTCGTAAATTTGTGATACTCATAGAATTACAAGAGTAACTAGTACATGCGGTAGAAAGAGCCGATACGCCGTCAATTATCGTGAAAGGCAAGACGTTCGCACCACTTTTTAAAGATGGCGAATGTCTTTTCGCACTCAGGAGGATCATACTTGCCAGGTTCCTGATTGCCATTCATAAACTTATCACTTTTTTTTTATTTGACTTCTTTCAAATTTGGGCGAGCGTAACGCTTCCTTGTACCGCCCAAAATGAATAGGAGTCTAGATTCATGACCCCCATGCGTAAACCTATGACTTTTTTTACTTTTACAAGTCACATTTCTTACACCTTTGAGGGCCTGCCTTACGCCCCTGCTCCAAAAAGGGGCTGGTATGGTCATTTCTGTGCTCTACTGCCCCAAATGAACAACAATTCACACATTTTGGGAGTAAACCTATGACACCCAATTAGTGGTCGGTAGGACCCCCTCCCATGTGACCACACTCGAGACTATTAGAAAAGATTTCGCCCACAAGCTAATTTATATTTTATCTAAACCATAACGTAGAACACATGTATTTATAGTTAACTTAGTAGTTTTTATATATAGATGATGAACTGCGATAAAATAAGTCAAGTATTAATATTATACTAAAAAATAAATTACCAATTTAATGCTTATGATTATGATATACACAATGCTATAATAATATTAAGTATGTTTTTCATATGAATTATCATAATTAGATAATTAAAGACGAATTCATGATTAATTTATGATTACTCATTATGTTGCAACTAGTTTATTTCTTACTTTATTATTTATGCATACAGAAAACTCTAGTCGTATTTTTTTTTGGGACAATCATTTTGTATACTCAATATTATATTGAGGTGAAAGAGTCACTCTTAATGCACATTATTTCCTAGGACCATACTAAATGCACCTATTATTTTAACCGTCAACAGAATGGATCACAGGGGCAAATCCAGACATTTAAGAGGTGGGACATAAGAAGTATTAGAATTTGTGTTCAATATTTTTTGTGTCAAAACAGAAAATATTTCGTACGTCCCTACTATACTACCCACCTCACGTATGTGTGACTTTGGTTGCACTTGGTAAGAATACGAAAAGTGGCGATTCTAATTTAATCATATCTGAGGATACCGCGGGGACTGATCCTCTTGCCCCCCCCGACCTCTGGCCCCTACGGAGCGGATATATGAGTTTAGAGCCTGATCTTGATTGTTTGTCTGTTGCCTTATAACTTTAAAATAAATGCATGTCGACAGTTTTATATAAACGTTTAAACGTTAAATAATTCTTTAGAGCAAGTTTTTAGATCCTGACCTTCGCACCATATTGAAATACCGTCTGGCGTACGCGTTTATACTCGCTTGCTGCCACTAAGCGGTGTCATCAGCAAATCTCAGGTTAGAAACTTTAATTCCGTCCGAGCTACTCTACTCCGCCAGTTCTTCAGCACACATCTCATCTCATCACATATTTACAATAGCTGATAAAGAGGATTGGTGACAGAACACAGTCCTTTCTCTGACGCCATTGCCAGCTTTACATATGTTACATTTAGTGCTATCCATTTTCACCACAACGAAGTTTTTTTCATACAGTAAGCGAATAGTAAAAATAAAATGTCTGGGTGTCCTCATCTCCAATGATATAGCCCACAGTTTGTCCGATTCTATATTGTCAAAGGCCTTACGATAGTCTACGGAACATAAGCGTATAATATTCTCTTGCTTCCTCAATAAGTTGTCGTAAATTCAATATTTGTTCTCCAGTACCGTGTCCTTTAACAAAACTGGCTTGCTCAGGAGGTATTTGCCAAGACAAACAATGCTGAAGTCTGGATTGAAAAATATACAACATTATTTTAATTAACATCGTATTAATGGTAGCAATCTGCAGTTACCACGAACATCTGCGATTCCCTTTTTCCCTTAATTCTTATATTTCTTGGCTTATTCTGTGAAGAATTCTTATTCCATATCTTCATCATCTAACTTAAGCCATGATAATGTTATTTCAACTGCTTTGGGAGTACTGGTTTTTGTATATAAACTTCAATAATCTCTGATCCCTGTCAGTTCTCAGAGTACTGGTGGACTTCTGGAATGTACATGCAGTCGCTTTTACTATTCGAAAAAGGTCATTGCTACTATTGTGATGAGAATATTACTCCAGTTTTTTGCAGATGTCTTGTAGATAAGAATGCTTACCTCTTCTATCAGAGTCGTCTGATTCGTACACCATTATTTGGTTTACTTATTTATAATGGAACTGAACATTATTTTTTAAGTTATTGCAATAGAGACGTTGCCTGGATTCCAGTGTAGGCACCAGCAATTTTATTTTAATTTGACTATTTGATAATGATTTATATAAAAATTAATAGCTGTATAATTGCGCCTTAGTTCTAAAATTGTGAGAATATAGTCGATCAAGTAAGATGCTATTTAATTTTTAGCATCTCTAGCTGGACATGTACCATCAATTTTAAAATATATGAATTTTAAAATAATGTAGGT
The DNA here is from genome assembly GCA_936432065.2 of Rutpela maculata. Lineage (NCBI taxonomy): Eukaryota > Metazoa > Arthropoda > Insecta > Coleoptera > Cerambycidae > Rutpela > Rutpela maculata. The sequence goes on along the minus strand of OW386285.2, from coordinate 97,182,049 downwards.
GTAAATAAATTGTAAGTTCTTATTATGAAATCAAACATTTTTGTAGCTTGTGAAAATTTAAATGAGCCTTTAAAATGAAAGTTGATAACAAAAAATTTGCCTACATTTCTAATATATACTATACTGCCGGCACGGTAGCTCAATCGGTTAAGGCGTATTGAGTGGCGAATATGCTGACTATGGCGCTCTGGGTTCGAGCCCCAACTCTGGTATTAACACCAGTGGGTATGGATGTCTGTCTGCGTTTTTTCAAATGTGTAACCCCCTTCCGGACAGCCTTGGTTTTGGATTTGGGGGTTGTCTACTATCTGTGGTGTGTTTATGTTTATGTTATACTAAATATGGGCATAGTAGTTAAACTAAATAGGTACGTAACGAACAGAGCCAAATGTGAGAAAACGTAACTAGTCCACTGTCTGTTTTTCCTGAATTCGATCCCAGTTACGATAGATAGCAATCTTAGAGGGAATGGTGTATTTCTACGTTTTTGCTAACAGTGTTATCAGTTATTTCTAGTCAGTCTTTACAGTTTTTTATTTTGTCCAATGGGACAGATACTATTATACAAGCTGTCTCTAAAACTTTGAGAAAATTCGAGTGAGAGTATAGCTCGCTTGCCAAATGTGGAATTTGCAAAAGTTTCACATTGAGGAAAATTGTATGCCGCATAAATTTATTAGACTATGAAAAACTTGAATATTTGAACATTTTCATGTTGCAGGAATACGACATTGAACTTTCTGCTACATTTATATTACGATGAACTGTAGAATATGTACTTTAATAAGTCGAGTCTTCTGATCGATTTTAGTATAACTTTATTAATCGAGAATTTCAATTTTAGCGTCAAAGGCTGTAACTGAAACGCTCCTTTTACACAGGTAAATGAGATAAAATCAAATAGGTAGACAATAAAATGCATACTGGTTCGACAAATAAGAAGGAATGTTGCTTAAACTTCCATGAATAATAATTTTCTCATAACATCTTCAAACAAGAAGCACTATAAATTCTTGTACATCTTTTAACTTTGGTAAATATGATTTTTACGCTACAAAATATGACGTGGTATTATATACCTTCATATGTATTTCAGATCGAACAAAAATAAATCGTCGATCTCGTTGCCATATTTACATAGTTAAAATTCATATAAAAGATCGAAACGAAAAAACAGTATAACATTTTTCTAAAACTAATTTATTGTTTGCTTTATTAAAATTTTATGTTTCCAATTTTACTTTCTATAATTTCTATTTCGTTTTTTTTTTTGTTTTAAGGTCACGAGAAATGCACATTCCACCATGACTTAGAGTTAGATCACAGACCACCCACAAGGGAAGATATGCTTCCAGAAATGTCCAGATCTTACCGCCTTCTCTTAGGATCTCTTGGAGAGAATCCCGATAGGCAAGGTCTTTTGAAAACTCCAGAACGTGCTGCCAAAGCTATGCTCTTTTTTACTAAAGGATACGACCAAAGTCTCGAAGGTAAGTACATTTAATATTTCCGAAACCCCCGTTAGTACAATCAATTGGTACTTTTTTTGCAATAATAGTGTGTCAATTTTCTAATGTATTCGGGGGTGCTACCTGAATATATTTTCATGTTGGCCGGGTCGATTTGGGTATGTGTCATCTGATATTTTTGCACAAAGTTCATACGTATCTCGCGAACTGTTGATGCTACAACAGAAATGGTAAGAAGTTTTCTCGTTCAGCAATACATTCTTTGCAAATTCCTTCATAGCCACTAACGCTTTACGAGTTATAGCAGTCAGAGTTTGCAAAAAGTAATCTTTGCGAATTATTTCGTAAACTGTTGATTGCAGTGGCGGATGGTGAAATTTCAATAATTTTTTTCTCGTCTCTGGCGCATGGGACCGTGGCCTACGTAAATGATTCCATCAGGCCACCGCATTGCACTCGAATCCGACTGTGACGTCACGAAAGGAGTCCTTCGGTTTTACAAAGCTACTGGGCTGCGGGTGGATTTCGCGCGATTTTGCAAGATTAATATTTTATTTTTTCGTATAATTTGTTTAGTATGAAGTTGAGTATGGATTAGTGTCAACTAATTGGGTTTCAATTTGTATTGGAGTCGAATGAAAAGTGAGTTACTTAAATATTTAATGTGCCTAAACATAGTAATAATTCAAATAGATGGAGATAAATACTATAAATAAATGATTCAACCTCCTAATACTTAATAATCATAACAGTTATTGAAATTTGATCTTGATTTATTAATGTATATTTATACTGTGAACATTATGAAAGTGCCCTTAATTAATGAATGTCAATTAAACTCAGGTAAGAATGCCCCGTCGATGTTGTGTGCCAGGATTCAAATCAAATTACAATAAACAACGATATACTACTGTGTTTCGCGTTCCGTCGGACAAGAACCTGGCAAAAAATGGTCTCACAGCATTCACCGAAAACATTTTATCCAGAATAAAAATTCAGTAATCTGTGTTAATCATTTTAGTAAGCAATTTTTAATTATTGAAGATTCTGTCAAATCCATAAACTTTGTGAAGATGCTGTTCCTACAATTTTTAATGAACGACCCAAATCCAGAGTTTGATATCTGAAAGATTGAAAATGACTTTCTAAACATAAAGTCAAAAAAAAAAAAAATTAGAAACGAAATAGATAGAAACCTGCGATAGTTGTGATATGCAAAGACTGCAACTAATTCGTATTTGTTTGATATACTTTTCTAATATATTGTTGAACAATTATTCTGAAGTGACAAATAATCATATAAGGAAAGAAAAACAAATGAGGTGTAATAAGAAAAAAAGGTCATTGTTAAGAACGCCGACTTCTTGAATTTCTCCAATTTTTTTGCATAGATGTGTTCACAGACGTTATAGTAATCGTTTCTGATAGTTGAAATGTTGTGCTTATTTTGGAAAACTACCCCCTACAATGGGGGTAGTTTCGAAAAAAAAATGCGAAATATCGGAAATAGTAAGTAGGTGTATTGTCCTCTAAATAATTTTATTTAGGGTAAGGACAATAATTTTTTTTATTAAAAATACCAATATTGTAGGGGGTAGTTTTCCAAAATAAGCGGAACATTTCAACTAGCAGAAACGTTTATATAACGTCTGTGAACACATTTATGCAAAAAAATTGGAGAAATTCCAGAAGTCGGTGTTCTTAACAATTACCGGAAAAAAAATACTAGCAATAAAGAGATTAAAATAAACTGTGATAAAAAAAGAAGAAAAGTTGATAAGTTGCAATCTCTGTAATAGGAATTAAATTTAAAATAAATATGTTGTACATACTTGTGTATGTACTGATCTTAATATTTATAACAATAACTGTTGTGACTTATTATTATAGAGGCATTTTAAATTTTTGTTACCCACAATTTATTGCTGTTAGAGTTTAAAGAAATAATTATTTTTTGTTTTGTTTTAACTATTATTAAAAGTGTTTATTTTATTTTGAATCAATAATCAATCAAGTGTGTATTTTAGTTTTATAGATATATTTAATTTTATAGTATAATACTGATGGGTAATCATTTACAAATTGTTTATTTATTCATTTTTAGAAAACTATTTGTGTTTTTATAATATATCTTATTATTAATTATATAAAATAAATCATTTTTAAGCATACATTTACATTTTTTGTTCATATAACTTTATTAGAAACGTTCAAGAAAGCGTTAAAGGTTTCGGTATGTACCGTAATGCTAGGACTCCGACGGCCGCCATTAAATTTAATGCGGTGGCCTGATGGAATCATTTACGTAGGCCACGATGGGACCCATACGAAATATGGGAACTAACATCTAGAGAAGCACTCCTCTAACGACCCGTAAAAAATTTTGAAAAAGCAGTTTGCGAAAAATTTTTTCAAAATTCGGTTGCCCCCCCTAGGTCTAGGGACTCCTGTTGAAAATTATTTTTTTTTGTCATATACATTTTACTTTTCATATAAATACAATAATACGTTTTGGAGTTTTTGAAAATATTTTCATTACTAACTGAAGTACAACGAATTGAAATTTTATAATTTGTTAAATTGTAAATTACAAAATTTCAGTTCATTGTATTTCAGTTAATAATGAAAATATTTTCATAAACTCCAGAACCTATTGTCGTACTTTTATGAAAAGTAAAATGTATATGACAAAAAAAAAATAATTTTCAACAGGAGTCCCTAGACCTAGGGGGGGCAACCGAATTTTGAAAAAATTTTTCGCAAACTGCCTTTTCAAAATTTTTTACGGGTCGTTAGAGGAGTGGTTCTCTAGATGTTAGTTACCATATTTCGTATGGGTCCCATGCGCCAGAGACGAGAAAAAATTATTGAAATTTCACCAGCCGCCACTGGTTGATTGTATATTAAAATATAAAAGGCAGCCTTGCAGAACACTAAACAGTTTTTTAAAAATATCTCCTAAACTATTTATCGTACACTCAAATACGTTATTATCTATTTTGTCAAGCATTAAATTTCTAATAGTTTTAACAATTTTTTTGTAGGACCAATAGTTTTTGAGCTATAGCTCGTCAAAGGCTTGGAATGTTCATAAGAGAAAGAGCATTAAATCATTGATACTAACCAATTCAATAACTTTTAGTATTATTTAATTATCCAAATTCCCTAAATGTAATTTACAATTAAGTTTTCTTTAACTCGTTTCCACAAGACCTATGAGTTACAATTCCCAGCTCATTTTTTTACATGGAATAGAAAAGGTTCTTAGCAGCTTTACCATAGCATCAACGATTTGCGAAATATTTGCTGTTGAGAGTTTCGCAAAAATAGCAGCTGACGCACATATCTCCTGACTCCGCCAATTTGGCAAACACAGAAGGTGCAGAAGAGCTCACCATGCGCCGTCTGAAGGACGTGTCACTATTTATTTTGTTAAGGGCGCCAGCCGCGCTCCCCTCTTTGACTCAGGGTGGTCAATTTCTACTCTCAGTGGGGTTTGGTTAAGTTATAAGATACGAACTAGGACCTAAGCCCTATAATAGACAAGAAAAGTATAAGTTCGCACCTACCGTGGATTGCTAACTGCTCCCTCCAAAATCTCCGAGTCTTCTGGTCTTATCTCTAACACTGCTTATTGATGTCTCACTTCTTAATATCGTAATTACTTTTAACAGTTCCTCTCTTTAGCTTTTGTGATCTGATCGATGTTCTGAATATCAGATGTGTGGGCCCTTTGAGGGTCCTTTTCATTCAGTTCTCGACTTAACACACAAAAGCTCCCGAGAGGTTAAACTTGGAGTTAATCATTCAATGAAGAAAATGCAAGAATTCAAATAATATAATTTATTGAGGTAATTCAAGTGTAAGTAAATATATGCAACAAGATATATAATAATATATAAGATTAGCCTACCAAACATGGCAAGGTCGGATGCCCCCTTTAAAGGACGTGACCAACCAGCATACAATAGAGAATGTATAGTAGCAAAAAGATTTACAACATCTTAGAAGCGTACGAATACACTTTGACTTGGACTAACGGTAAAATATTCCTACTAAAATTTTGAATCTTTCTTGGCTAGCTTTATAGTTTCAATAGTGATTTCATTTACAAGAACTCGTTAATTGAAAATGTGTTTTACGGTAGTATATAAATGAGATTTTCCTGCTCCCTTGCGAAAACATATTAACGGCATATAACTTAATAAAGGTTTAGTACCACTACTTCGATTCCGAACGACCCTTACGGAGATATCCGCATTAACTCATTTAAGGGCTAGTCGGCTTTTTTTCTTTACTTCGCTAAAATTCAAGATTTGCCTTGAAACTATATTTTTCTGGTGCTACCATGGTCAAGTCTAGCCTTTTTTGAAAAAAAAATCCAATTAGACGGTACACGCTTTTGTCACTTTTCTCGTATTGCTTATTTAATATTTCGCCAACTTCCAAATTTTAATTTTTTTCACCTTTATAATACTTGTGATAATTCGGCGTACTTTCGAATTTTTCACCTTTGGTACCACACGCCTTCGGGGCTGTGAAATTAACTTTTTATAGCAAATTTCGGCGCCGATGATAGAAAGACTCAGTTGTGTTCTAACGTATTTTTAGACGACTTAGCTCTATCTCCGAGGTTCTACAACCGAGGAACTGAACAGTTAAAAAAATGATTTACACTGTTTTTGCATTACGAACCAACTTTCATGGCCTATTGATTGGACTATTGTCTGTTCACCAAGCTCCGAGACTGCGTCAAAACAAATATATGTGTTGTTACTGTTGTTAAATGCAACCAATGAGGAGGCGTTACAGCATGGTCACGTGATAATGCACATATATTTGTTTATTTTGATGCGGTCTCAGAGTTTGGTGAACAGACAATACTGCCCTCATAAGAAAGAACCTCGTATGTGGCATTTTTGGGTATTTTGAGATTTTAGTTTTAACGAACTCAGCGGACAAAAATACATCAATTACATCGAAGAAACCATGTAAAACAAACCCCGAACATTATTTTCTAACATTTTGTCGACCTCGTATCTGGAGCGAATTTATCATGTTATACACATCTGCCCCATAAGAAAGAACCCCGTATGTGGCATTTTTGGGTATTTTGAGATTTTATTTTTAACGAACTCAGCGGACAAAAATACATCAATTAAATCGAAAAAACCTTGTAAAATAGACTCCGAACGTTATTTTCTATCATTTTGTCGACCTCGTATCTGAAGCGAATTTATCATGTTACTACACATGAATACCTTATCTATTCATTACATAGACAAAACATGGCATATTTCTGTGATATACCATGTTTATTCTTAAGAATCTTGAGATACCATGTTGTTACTTAGGAAATAATTGTGGACCCATAATTTGTTTTAAAATGTTGTGAATTTTAATAAAAGTTCAACTTCAATTATCAAATCTTAATTTTTATAATTAATTATAGAGATTCTTCAAGAAACGTCATAAGAATGCTAAGCAAATACACGGTACTAGGTTTTTGCATTGTACTATGTGTCCAATTCATAGAGTATCTAACCCCGTATGTTTGAAAAATGGTAATAACTTCTATATCATTTTAAATATATGTAATAAAATCCCTTCTTATAGTAAAATTTAAGCAAATCTACGCAAACATTGGGTAAAACAAATTTTTCATGTGCGTTTTAAGACCGCTCTAATGTTTAATCTCAAATATCTACATTCTATGTTTTTTTAACATACGGGATTCTTCCTTATGGGGGCAGAGTATGTGGGCAGTTGAATTATTATTATAGCTATCAAAAATACGTATAAGCACATAAATTAGATACCTATAAAAATATTTTTTTGTGAAATTCTGTTAAAAAGAACATTGATGAACGTTTATATAAAAAAAATTTTAAAATTTAGGTATACACTTTTTCAAAACTTAAAAAAATAGTCTAAAGATGTATGTTGTATATTTGATTGTATATTTTTTTAAAAATGTGTATATGAAACTCGTTTGTAGCAGCAGCGCTTGATAGAAAACTTTTATAGATTTACAAAGAGCAACTTAATGCTAGAAGCACAAAATATGACTCTTTTATAATGATCACACGACATTTAATTCAACAACTATGAAAATCTAAATTTGCAAAGGGTATGTAATAATTCTGACGTACGATTGATAAATTCTACTCTATAGAATTGTTATCAACCTCATCTCAATTTAAATGATCCATCAGACCGTGCCTGCGCGTGTCGTGTCCATGGCAACTACTTGAAAACTAAATCTGTGCTATCATTATAAGACAATCATACTTATGTTCTTCATTGTCCTTCCTCATCCATTCGTCTGATGCCGCTTTTATTCCAGATAAATTGCCATTCACTTGATATACCAAGGGAAATCAGCAATCGTAACGTGTATTTCTTACAAATCCTACAACCACATTAACTAGAGATTTTCATTAATTAATATTAGTCCAGGAAAATGATAATTTTAACTGAAATAGATGGTAGGATGACAAATTTTGACGAAGATTGTTGTAATATTGACGTAGGTACTATATAAAAGCCTATATAAATCTTTAGGTTACAAAACGCAACTAAATGTAACAACATATATTTTATTATAAGTTATTGTACTTTTCAATATCTGCTGTAATATTTCAACACAAAAATGAAGAGAATATTTTATTTAGAGGTACTGTGTAGACGTCATCATGTCATTTTGTATCCGTTTATCTGGTCATCCAATAATCACTGAAGAAGGAAAAGTCCGATCGTAATGAAATTTGAATAGTAAGTTACTGTTACTTGATGCAAGAATCATATTTGACTATTTTAGAGCAGTTCTTGTAAATAGAATATATTCTTCTCCCGATCGTACCGAATTTGTTGGCGAAATTTGCATTAGTATAATTTTCAATATTTTCCAGTTTGTAGAAACTACTTCAGTCTGAGTATCATATTAAAGGTTACAATAACCCTCTTCGGGTCCATTTTAAATTAAAATGTCTTACAACATTCAGAATTTCCAAGTCTTTTTCTTTTTGTCTTCAGTTAATACTAACTTACTATCTAAATGTCATTACGATTGAATGTTTCGCTCTTAAATTGCCGTGTTTGTGAAGAAACATGGCGGGTGGACGGACAGATGGACATTCCGAATGGTATTCAGAATTCGACAATTAACGCAATGACACATGACACATTTCCTATCAAATGCAGAATACTCTTTATTCTCGTATTTGTAAAGAGTATAAAAATATATATAATTTATCCACTAGAGAAAATTTATATTTATATTTAATGACAAAAAGCGCTATTTTTGCGATTTTATCTACGATCGACATATAAAGTAGGCTTTTTTACTCACATTTTGTTGTCGTTGTGCTGCACGTCTCCTATGATAGCGTGCGAGTAGAGTACACTGTAATACAACTGAGACAATGAGGCTTGCCACATGTGTGTTACATACTATTTTTTCTACGGTTGTGAAGTTATTTCCCTTAAAGTCTTTCAAAATTTTAAATTTGTGAAGATGTAATCGAGGCGTGTGGCAAATTCTTTGCCGCACGGCGTGTGGCAAAGTTACACTTTCTGCATTTTGAAGTTAGAAAAATTGAATTTCTACAAAATTGTAGAAAAAATTCTTGCCGCAGTCATTTTGAATTAGAAAATTTGACTTTCAATACAATCGTAGAAAATAGTAGATTGTAATACAAGTGTGGCAAGGGCTTCATTGCAAAACGATGTATGAAAGTAGGAACACGAGCGCAGCGAGTGTTCCTATCATACGAGTTTTGCAATGAAGCTTGCCACATGTGTTACATACTATTTTTTCTACGGTTGTGTTATTTTTCTTTTTTAGTCTTTCCAAAATTTTGAATTTGCTGCCTGTCAGATTTTATTTAAAGTGACATTTTCCACAGTCATTCTGAAGTTAGAAAATTTGACTTTGTAATTGCAATTCATGTGTAATTAATGTACATTTATAGAATTTAATTGTTATTACCAGTAAGTAATATAAAATTCTTTAAGGTAAACACACTATTTTATTCCGGCGTGCGAAGATATAATCAAGGCGTGTGGCAAATTCTTTGCCGCACGGCGTGCGGCAAAGTGATATTTTCTGCAGTCATTTTGAAGTTAAAAAATTTGACTTTCAGCACAATCGTAGAAAAAGTATTTTGACGCACGCTTCTATCCTTATATAAGTTTGGTCGGAACACTGCCAATTTATGGTATAACTGGCTTTGCTTCCTCGTTGCCATGGAAACGAACTTATGTGAATTGTTGAGATAAGTGTTAAATTCACAAGTTATTACCTACAGTCAATTATTGTTTGTAGTTGTATTTTTCTTAGAAAATTTATTAAGAAATAATAAAAATTGAAGTTGTACAATAGTGTCGGTCGTAAAAATATTTTATTGAATTAGTTATTATTGTTTGTCGTTGCATTTGTTAGATTTGTTAAAAAAATAATACAAAATGATTTTGTATGACAGTTGGCCGAAAAAAAATATATTGTACGTTACATGACCGAAAAACAGTGTTTTGCAGGTCTCCCCAAGCTTCCAGGGCGAGCCGCAGGCGAGTTGCTTGGGTTCGCCTGCAAAACTCCTTTTTCCGGTCTTGTAACGTAAATTACTATTTCACACGCTGTTAACCCGCGTGAAAGATTTGTCACACGCTATGTGAAATCAATAATTTTTAAACGTAATTAGCAATGCGTTTTTAAAAACACTTTTCGAATCAGTCTTAGAAAAAATAATATATGATATATTGTTGTTATATCTGTTTGATTTAATCAAATAAGTACCTAGTAGTCCAGGGAAATGAGGTTTTGGCCTGGACTGTGACTCATCCAGGCAGAGACCACGATTTTTAGGTAGTATAGGTGTCAATAAATGAAACCTATATAAAATCTGCGGTCGATTTTCTGCATATGTTTATTTACAGCCATTTTAATGCAAAAAAATGGAAAAAACGTGTTTTTTCACACTTTTTCACCTGCCAGTAAAAAGTAAACTATCTTACAGATAAATCAAATGAATCACCTTGTAGGAAATTAAAAAAGCTTTAAAATGGCGGTTGTTAAATGTCGATATAGTTAATTGTTGCTAAGATAATTGCAAAATGCGGAATTTTATTCAATAAACAATATCTTGTGTAAAAAATAATCTACTGTTTTATCCTTGCGTAAATAGTTGACTCTCATAGTGCTTAATATCTGGTAAAAATTTCAAATCGATTCGTCAAATAGTTTTTGCAAAATTGCATTAATTTATCCCAGAGACCTTTTTTTTGCAACCCCACCACGTCCAGAGAAATCAAAATACAATAATTCTACGGCCTCCACCTGAAAGGGAAAGACTTGATTTACCAAAATGCTTTGTTAGATATCGAAAAAATTAATTTTCAGACCTGCAAAATGACGTTGCAAAAGAACTCAGATTTTTACCTTATAAACAAATAGAATAATTTTTTAACAATTGATTGTAGAGCATCGGTTTTTCGATATTTGAAAAGCTGATATTTTTACACGAATTTTGAAAAAAAAAGAAGGTCCTAGGTCAATTTGGGGCAAAGTTAGCAATTTTTTTTCAAAAATTCATAGCTCCTTTGTTTATAATAATTAAGAAACGTAACAAGCGCCATTTTAAAGGGGAAGAGTTCAACTTTTATTGTAAAAAATTTGAAAATGATTGCACTTTCTCAAAACTGTTGGCAAAGCTTCTAAAATGAGGCTCGAATCAACTTAGCTCGGAGGTTGTGGAGGGGGAACCCTCAAATCCGCGCATTCAAAAAATTGAAACAGCATCTTCAAACTGACCACATAAGTCATAACTTTGGTGTTTGTTAACCGATTTTGATGTTTCTTTTTCAGTTTGGGGTACCTTTTTACGTACGTTAATAATATTCAATCTGTTAAACTATTAACATTAATATTAACAATGTAATTTGTTTAAACATTAAAAAAAAATTTTTTTTTTGCAAAATATCAAAATTTTTTGTTTTGTTCTTGTTGAAAGTTGTAAAAAAGGCTTATGTACACGTAAATATGTATCTTATTGTTATAAACAATTGAATTTTTCAAAATTTATAAAATAAAAACACTCTATTCGATATAATTTACATTTTTAAGATATTTTGCAAATACAATTTATGAAAAGTGCTCTTATTAATTTGCGTATTATTAATTATTAATAAATTATAAAACAAACCATTACTTCCTTCGTAGAAGTATACAACACGCGTGTGAATGTACATGTACATGTAGTGACAGCGTTTGTCATGTATAATGGTTTGTATAATACAGTAGAAACTTTCTATGTTTCAACACATCTGCTCCAAAATAATAAGAGAGTAATAATTACCTGTAATTTGTTTAAACATTTTGCAAAAAATATTTTTATACATTATCAAAATTTTTGTATTATTCTTATTGAAAATTATAGGAAAGATTTGTGTACAATTAAATATATAAATTACTGTTATATTAAGTTATAAACAATAGAATTTGTAAAGTGTGAAAAGAAACACATTGTTCGATATAAATAACGCTGTAATTTATAATAATACAGAATATTTGTCGATTCACATATAAATTTACTATTATTATAAACAAAGGAGCTATGAATTTTTGAAAAAAAATTGCTAACTTTGCCCCAAATTGACCTAGGACCTTCTTTTTTTTTTCAAAATTCGTGTAAAAATATCAGCTTTTCAAATATCGAAAAACCGATGCTCTACAATCAATTGTTAAAAAATTATTCTATTTGTTTATGAGGTAAAAATCTAAGTTCTTTTGCAACGTCATTTTGCAGGTCTGAAAATTAATTTTTTCGATATCTAACAAAGCATTTTGGTAAATCAAGTCTTTCCCTTTCAGGTGGAGGCCGTAGAATCATTGTATTTTGATTTCTCTGGACGTGGTGCGGTTGCAAAAAAAAGGTCTCTGGGATAAATTAATGCAATTTTGCAAAAACTATTTGACGAATCGATTTGAAATTTTTACCAGATATTAAGCACTATGAGAGTCAACTATTTACGCAAGAACAAAACAGTAGATTGTTTTTTACACAAGATATTGTTTATTGAATAAAATTCCGCATTTTGCAATTATCTTAGCAACAATTAACTATATCGACATTTAACAACCGCCATTTTAAAGCTTTTTTAATTTCCTACAAGGTGATTCATTTGATTTATCTGTAAGATAGTTTACTTTTTACTGGCAGGTGAAAAAGTGTGAAAAAACACGTTTTTTCCATTTTTTTGCATTAAAATGGCTGTAGATAAACATATGCAGAAAATCGACCGCAGATTTTATATAGGTTTCATTTATTGACATCTATACTACCTAAAAATCGTGGTCTCTGCCTGGATGAGTCACAGTCCCGAACATAGTACTATTTTTACTCATTTCCCTGGACTATAGGTACCCTATATTATAACCGGACAAAAATATTTGGTATTCATCGTAGAAAAATATTTTTGGGTTTCACAACACGCTGAACTCAAATATCGAATAATAAATGTCTGTAAGAATGTATGTGTGTAGATCGTTTCTCTAACAGAAATTATTGTGAACACGATAATTTCTGTTAGACTTAACTATTACAAATGCGTGATGTATGGAAACAGCATATTGGAATATTCATTATTGACCTGGTGCCATTACTGCCATAGAAGGTGGTCGCCAGAAGCGTATAAACTGTCATACTTTATATATACTTTTTTAAATAATTTTAGAACAAAATGTCACTAAGAGCTTTGATCGAGGATAGGATTTTGCAGAGTGAGAGGGAAATATGCGTTTATTTTCGGTTTATTGTAAATATTTAAAAAATCATGAGTGGTAGAATCTTTAAAATAGTTTCAGGTACTTCCCATTGCCCTAAGGAATATAACCATATACAGTTCTTACCATAAATTTTGTATATAGTTAAATGCCATACTTTAATACCGGCTTGGTGGCGCGGCGCAGTGCTTAAGGTGTTAGGCTTGCGACCACGGGGTCCCGGTTTCGAATTCTGGCTAGGGTATGGATGTGTAGTGGCGTTTTTCACGTGTTGCTGAGACTAGACGGCAGTTGTGAGAGACAACACGGTCTAGTCGCTCTCCTCTCCTGAATTCGAGTCTCAGCTGCGGCAGATGGCAATGTCGCAGGGAATGGGTGTTGTGATGTTGTCTATGTGTGTGTGTCCGTCCTGGTTAAGTGGTAGAATATTATATGGCTAAACTCCACCAGGACATAAAAAAGAAAATTAGGAACTATTTTCATTGGCAAACTATAATATTCTAGTACAACAGAAATTTACAATTAAAATATGTATTTAGTTATATTCGCTAGAACAAGTTATCAAAAATAGTTTTAAAGATTATATTATGTTTGTACTATGTTTGGTTTTTTAAATATTTATAATAAACCTAAAATAAACGCATATTTCCGTCTCACTCTGCAAAATCCTATCCTTAAGCACACAAGAATACGAAGATCTATCGGGAAAATCGCAATATTCTACTTTTGTTTACCAGTAAACTGCCCCTAATTAGGGGAGTAGGGTGAAAACTTTAAAAAGCCTCTGAGAAATCCTTAAAAACTCTAAGTTTAATATCTTGTCCCGATCTGTTGAACGCTGTGTGTCAGCCAGGCATTTGCAATATCTAATTCCGTTGAACCCTCACATTGAATTTTTTTCGCAATTACTTCCTTCAAAAATATGGTGTAATTTATTTGTGGCAATGGTTTTTTATTATTAAACCGGAAGTTATACAAAGTTTAATTTTTCTTGAAACAGAAGCATTCTTGTACAATGAAATGTAATTGAGTAGATAATGATATAAAGCAACAAATCAACTTGCAAATATAAAAGTATATAGCAAGTGTACAAGTAGCTCCATAACCTAAAGCATAACCTAAAGTAATTATTTATACAATCTTGAATCCAATATTACGATTATTACGAGTATAATAATGAAATTAATTTTCCATATTTACGATTCCAGTAATAGTTTTGTCACGATTAACAACTTACAATGTGTTTTTTATGTCTTTCAACATAAAAGTATAAATCGTTTTAAAAGCCAATGAAACGATTTTTCTATATTTTATGCAGGGGCGTAGCGAGACAACTTTTTTGGGGGGTTATTTTTCAAATCTGCCAACTTTATAAGACTTAAAAAGCCAACTCTGTAAATAATTAAATAATAATTCCTCAAAAAAAAAATCGATGAGCGGGAGGGGGGGGGGGGTAATTCTAAAAAAAAAAATTCAATAAAAAGTGCCAACTTACATCTCGAATATCCAACGTTTACCCAACTTTTGCCAAGTTCCGCCGAAATAAAAGTTGATGAGCAGGGGGGAAAAAATCTAAACAAATTTTTTTTTCAATAAATATAACTTGCGTCTCAACTTTTGCCAAGTCTAACAAAGTTGGGGGGGTAAGTTAACCCCCCCCCCCCCCTCCTTTGGTTGAATCTTTTATACCAATCGACTGTCTTTAATTCAATATTCACTTGTATGCTTGTATGTCTTTATTTGATGATCTGACTTATGGTACAGGTGCCTAGAGTGTTTGCCTTAATTGGGGTTGACGGCTGATTCGCCTATCTAACTTAAGTGGTAATAAATATAGACATTTTTCCCAAATGACATTTTCTCATTGATACAACATTTTTATGAATGGTCATTGCACTCACGACGTGAAATGAAGCGAAGCGTAGCACATTTTGTTTAGCGTCCACTCTCATTAACTCGATGCACTTACGCCATCGCTCTTGTCTTGATTCTGTATGACTATGGTCTTCGGATTTCTAGAAGCGGTTGACTATACAACCCTGCCGCAGCTTAGGATGGTCCTCGTTCTTGAGTCCCAGACTCAATCTTGCCGCTCCCTTGCGACAGACTGGGTCATCTTTCCATCTCTGCTCATGGAAAATATGCAATTCTGCAACTAGATCGGCTTTTTAGCTATACGGTCAATAACAAGACGTCGCGCGTCGACTGAAATGTGTCGACTAACAAACATGACGTGTTGTTTTGATATTCGTCATAATATGGCTTCATTGAGAAAAATCTTTAACATAAATTTTGTTAACTTAAAATGATTGAAATGTGTCTTCGTAAGATAGAATAAACCGGCTTACGAAGTCCACGTAGTCTTTGAGACTTAGTCGTATTATGATTTGGGAAGAATATAAAGAAGTGTCTTCTTGGGCGAAAGATCAGCTTCTGAAACTCGTCTTGTAGTTTCCATTGGGTATACATAAATTTTGTTGACTTATAATGGTTGAAATAGAAGATGTCTTCTTGCATAAGAAAAACAGCTTCCGAAACTCGTACTGACTAGTACTTATGCTTACTTCCAGTAAGCGACTCTCGTCTTTGAGCAGCCAGGTTTGAAGGATCACGCCCTTGTGTCCGGCTTACCTTACCTAAAGATATAAAAAAAAAAAGATATAAAAAAAATATATATAAATATATATATAAAAACAAGATAAAACGGCTATTAGCCGTGATCATCCTCAGAATTGTCTAGAGACGATTCTATTATGTCTGGCTCGTCTCAAGCATCTTCGGGATTTTGACTTATTACAGTTGGCTTATCTTGAGCATCTGCGGAAACATTTATTTGAACCAGTGTGGTATCGCTTCGTCGCTCTGACCTGGGCGCGATCTCATTATCTGATGAGGAAGCGTCGTCACTAAGATGGGTTTCATCCGGACTATCCTCTTGTTCATCAGATAATTCCAATTCAACATCAGTCCCCTTTAGGTGCTGGTCTGATAGTTTCGATATGTTTAAAAACAGACAGACAGAAGGCTTTCGATCAACTTTAATAAAAAATCATCTAAAAGATAATGAAACGAAAATTAAAGAATTTTTTTCGAATTTCACTATATCAATTTAATTATGTACCTACTGGATATTACAAAAATTATATTATGATGACATTTTGCAATCAAGTAAAAGATCCTATATAACATCATCAGAAAAATTGACAGTAACATTGAGGTAAATATTTGTTACTAATTCGCCGCGAATTGGGACGTTGCTCTGCTCTCGGAGAAGACAAACGACTGGCGACCAGCGAAAGGTGGTTGGTAGCAGCTACTCATTAGCTTGTAGGAGAACAATCTCATTAAAATTACATTAACAATGGCTTGATGACATAGTAGCAGCTACCCGCTAGCAGTTACCAACGACCAGCGAACTTGTAGAAGAACGCTGCTTTAACTTAGTCTAAATACGTGCCCTACGCCCCTACGCTCGCTCTTTGTCCACTTGTTAACGATTCACTTATTGATTCAGAAGCAATGGCTGTAAACGTATCATCTGCGAATAGAACCTGGCACTTAACACTTAAATGTTATGATAAATCACATATAGAAGAAATATAACTGGTTCAGGACTAAACCCAAGGGTACACACAACGTAAATTCATATATCTGCTGAAAAATGAAGTATTATAGAATTGACAATAGGTTAACGTTTCACTAGGCTGCTTTTTTTCATTCTTAAGAAATCAGGAAAAAATTCAGTAATAATGAATATTGAAATAACAAGCATGGTAGACCTTTCAAAATTGTTGAAGTTTTACAAAATGAAGAAAGACTTTCATTCCACAAGAACGAGGTGCTCCTACTGCTCCTACGAAGCACTCGTAGGAAGCGAGCATATTACGCTCATAGTTAGTATAAATAAAAAAAATTTTGTGGCGTATCTGACGCGGGCGTATTTCCTTGGGTGACGTATGTGACATATATGTCAACGTTGACATTGAAATATTGAACTGCGTGTTTGACGCAAATATTGGTAATTAGAGCTTAGAAGGGGGGATTAAGTATTGAGTCAGTTTGACAATCGAGGATGATATTGCTGTCAGGATGGTCGAATGATGTCAATCCTTGCTTCCGACGTGAATGAAGCTGAGTCAGTTGTTTGACAGTTGAGTTGTGGTTGGAAACTAAAATCATTTTCGTCATACCTCCTCCGTAAGTATACTCTAATTCCATTGTTTTCAGGCGCGTGCTGGCCCACTGGGATACCGGGAGTTTTTTGGTGGGCCCTGATAGACGGGTCTTTCATGAATGGCCTTCCCTGTTGAATAATTTTTATTTTGTAGGGTAGGAGTTTTTTTTGAGATTTTCTCTCCACCGATCATCAATTTTTCAAGTGGTAGGAATTTTTTTTGAGATTTTCTCCTCCCGGCTCATCAATTTTCATTTTCGAGACAAAAAAAAATTAGATTTCTGATTGGGGCCCTTGCTAAGGTATTTTCCCGAGGCCCAAAATCGTCCCAGCATGCGCCTGATTGTTTTGTCGAGCATACGTGACACTTTATGTACCAAATACTTGTTGCCATTGGCCACGGGTCCTTATTTTTTATAACGTCCCTAGGGAAATTTGGGAAAAATTTCTTTTTTATGTAACAAAGAATTAAATTAAATGTTTTAACTTTTTTAGAAGTAAACCCAGATAATCTTTACTTGCTATATTTTCTATATCCGACATAATTTTCAAAAATGTTCAGAGCTATTGTAATAATATGATTTAATTTATCTTAACAGTAGTTGTCATTTGAATATAAGCCAGGTGCTATGGTAATTTACGTTATAAGTCCGGTAGGTGACTTATTACAGTTCGAGTTGTTTTACGGACGAGGCGACGCAGGAGCCGAGTCCGGAATATAAACGAGTACTGTAATGAAACTTACCGGACGTGTATCGTATAATATTTTATTTCATACTGTCTTTATAATCTTTTTAAAATGAATAAAAAGTTATAATTATTGAAATTTAAAAAATATTAGTTCATAATCTAACAATCGCATCACCTTAACGATGTTATAGCCATTGTCTTCCATAGATAATTATGATTGTCTTTAACTTGTCACTGTCAAATAAATAAAACCATTATTTTTGCATTGTTTTGTATTATGGAGATTTCGGAGGAGATTATAAATAAATCTGTGGAAGTAAGAAGAAAATTAATCCCGAAAAAATGATCAGATAGATATCAAACAGAATATGGATTGTTTTGTGAATGAAAACAAATAATATATGATAGTGTTGCTAGGTAACACATTACAGTATCAGATACTGTAATGTCGCAGGTAGCACATTGCGGTATCAGATACTGTAATGTTCAATTTACCGGCCGCAAATGAGTCCGGGAAATAGTCATTTACGGGACAGTATGAAATAAAATTGATTTTATTGACGGTTGCTTAGCAAATGAAATCTTACTCAAATAATTATAGTTTTCCACTAGTTTTTCTCATGTTTTTTTCTAGTTTAATTATGCATGGGTATGACGAAAAATATAATATGCACAGCAGGTCTTAAAATGCGATTTTTTGGTCTCGAATACTTGCATACCTCGGCCCTATGAGCCTCGGATAGCACACTGTATTCTCGACCAAAAGGAGTGCACTTACGACCCTTGGTACATAAATAACTATTTGATTGATTATTATATTATTGATTTGTGTGTTATTTAAATTTAGTGTTGTCATATCAACGGTCGAGGGGTCGCTCTTCCGATATAGGGCTGATCGGTACTTTTCCTAGATAATATTTTTTGAGGGTCAAAGATAAAACCGGCGTATCATTGTTATGTTTTCTATGAATTGTATAAATATTCCTCTGTTGTTAAATACATTCTTTCGTAAACGCATCTTTATTAAATATATTAATTATTGTTTGCGTAAGTTTTATTTTGATATACAATCATAATAATATTTTGCAATGACTTGTTTATTTCTACATTTTCAACTACCTAAGATCGTAAATAATGATATCGTAAAAATATAATAAAACAGAAAACTAGTGTAGCCAGACGTTATTATAAGGCTACCAGTCATTTTATCTATATTCATTTTGGTAAATTTTCAAATTTGTTTTATGTCTATGATTTGTTTTATTCTAACTTTTGGGCAATGATACGATTTTTACTCTCATTGCTCATCCTGTCCGAGACAAATTTTATGGATTTTGAATATGTTCTCCACCTCCATACTTTATTGACGGGAAATACGACATAATTTCTTACTGTTGGAGCTTTTAGCCCAGTCTTTCACCCTTTTTTTCAAAATGTTGAAATTAAGTCAAGCTAGGGAAAAATAAAAAATACAGATGGATTTTTGAACTTATTTATGAACAAAAATTGTTCTAACAATATTTATCGCTAAAGCCACGGTATTCCCGGAAAAAATAGTCCAGTAACGCAGATTTATGCGTGCGCGCGCTTGAATACGCATGACTGTGACACCGACTCACTGAATTACATGTCACTAAATCAGAATTTGTTCATTTTACATGAATATTGGTTCATTTAAAAGATGAAAATTGTAGCTTTCTGATGCTTTTTTGTTTTAAACAATACAAGCAAAGGATGGATGGGAAAAATATACTTATATATTATTACGCCCGAACTCAATCGTCGCAATAAAAAATATAGAAAAAAATAAAATCCCTTCAAAAAAATTCTTTCTTCATTGAGAACTGTAAAAAAGTATGTGCACTAAGTACGTACACTATTTCAGAAAAATATATACTTTTCGAATGTTCAAAAACAAATTCGTTTACTTGTATGCATTTTTTCGAAAATATGATCAATCCCATCATGATCAGAAATAGCGATTTTCACGATCTTATCCTTATAAGTTTTGAATATATAGTTTTGAATATAAATTCTGGAACTTTCCCAATACCTTAACAAATGTATAGGGATTCCATTGGATATAGTTGATATGTGTAATAAATACAATACAGTAAATGCAGGTAGAAATTCATGCCAATTACGGCGGGGCAGATCTGCTTCGTCCTGGAGCTATGTGGTGTCTGTGTATGCGTTCATAATTAGATATTTTCCCTCCATACTCACTATTTATCCTCCTATTCACTACGAAAAATATTAAAAATGTGTAATCAGAAAGAGAAAGACGCTTTGTTTTATTCGTTAGAACAGCTAAAAATTTTTAGAGGTTCCATAATATGCATTTAACCGTGCGCCTGGCCGCGCAGAGTGACAAAGTTATTTCACTATTCTTTTCCAGGAATACCGTGGCTGTAGCGATAAATTTTATTAGGATATTTTTTGTTCAGTAACACGTGGTCTATCCACCTGTATTTTTTATTTTTTCCTACCATGATTTAATTCCAAAATTTTTAAAAAATGGATGAAAAAAAATTTTTGTTCGTTTTTTTATATTCTGCATCCGAGCGGAATGTAAAATTTTCAGGATATTATTCTATACACTTTCATGAACTCACGAAAAATAAAATGATTCAAGTTTTTGGAGGTTTCACTATAAAATGTTCTCTGTCGTCTGAGCTATTTTGTGAAGCCAAATTTATACTGAATTTGAGATGGAGAAGTGGTAATCTGAGAAAATTTTGAACTTCCAACTATCTGTTGACTCGCCTATCACACTCTTTTTTCGGCAGGTACACCTTTGGTTTATAATGAATTCTGCATTCTCTAAATTAATGTAACTTAATTAAGCTGTCTGGAGCGAATTTCATGCAAGTATTATCTTATTTACCGACAATTTTGAAGATTCCCAAAAGTTGAAAAGCAGATTTTTTTCTACGTTACCCCGAAAGGACAAGGGTAGATAAGCTATATAATTTTCGCCCACTAATCTCATAAAAAAGAAAAGTTCTCCTTAAAGTCATTATGCGTTATTTATTTATAGTTGAACATAAGATCTTTATGTTTCCACAGTAGGCTAGAACCACCTTTAAATGAAATATTCATGCACTCTCTCAATTCCTACGGGAAACGGTAGCCTTATCTGTCCCGAAACAATTCCCGTACAATTTGAAATCATTCCCTTGGCGGTTTTCTATAAAACTTACTTTAAATTTTTTTTTTTTTTAAAACTGATTTTTTGCATTGGTATAACAAGAATCTACTACATTTTTGAAGTCTCTGAATACCCGGACATATTTCAAACAACCTATCAGTTAAGTATCAGTTATCTTCTTCAATCCGTGATTCTTACGTTTATACAATAGACAAAGACAATATCTATTTTCATCGTGCGTTTTTGCATGATTGCTTTGATTTTAATCATGGTCACAAAGAATGTTCACTCTTGGAGTCTTGGGTTGTTTGCCTAGTGAATTCTAAAGAGTAACTGACCGAGCGACGCCAATATTCTTTAGCAATGATGACGGTCTCAGATATCTAAGGTCGAGCAGGACTACTGCTCTTTACCCTAGTACGTCGCTGTAGACCTGAACCGGCCTCGTGCGGGGTGGGTGAGCTTACTTTACATTAACCCCACTCACAAATGTGAGCGGTATGGATGATTTCGACCCACCTCCCCGGGTCCTGGCTTGTTGGACCTTGCTGGCTAAGGCCTTCATCTTCTGGCGCTCTTCTGTCTTGATGATCTTTCTTCGCGAGCTTGTCACCCCCCGGGTCATCTGTCTGTTCGGAAACTTTGAGATATTTTTGGCTGGGATTGACTGCCGGTACGCAGAATGTTAATTAACATCCTGCCATCCGGATCATCGGTTAGGTAGAGATGAGCTATGTAGCTCGAGGAAGTGCAGACCTAAGTGCTTTGGTAGCACTTTCGGTCTGCACGGAGCTAGGTGACTACGGGTTCTGGACCTCGTTTCGTCCGGTACCTGGGTGGTTGGGTTATCGTCATGTCTCTTCTGTGGGTTGTCTTCAACGGCGGTGGTATGGTTCTCATATTCATCCGCTATCTCACTGAGCGAATGGAAAGTTTACTCAGACGGCCAGTAGAGGCGCTCGAATTTCCCTGGCAAATCCAGTTACGCAAATAGTAATGTTATTCATTAGTTACGGATATATTGGTAGACAAAAATTGCTGTCATTCAAAATAACATATGAATAGATCTAATGATTTTGTCTAAATTGACTACTTGGAAAGTTTATATAACCCGATTATTATCAAAACGTCTGGAGTTGTCGAGCATGAAGGTTTCTTGTATGTTATTTCGCCAAACTTGCCTTAAGTTTAAATTTGTATTGGAATGTTTAATTTTACTTTCTT
Organism: Rutpela maculata; assembly: GCA_936432065.2. NCBI lineage: Eukaryota > Metazoa > Arthropoda > Insecta > Coleoptera > Cerambycidae > Rutpela > Rutpela maculata. Next base: position 97,159,559 of record OW386285.2, on the reverse strand, counting down.
GATTGACATATTAACAAGCTTTTCAATGAAAAAAATCAGTTTTCAAAAAAAAAAAATTAAAAGTCAATTTTTTAGAAAACAGCCAAGGGAATGATTTCAGATTTTACGGGAATTGTTTCAGGACAGATTAAGCTACCATTTCCCGTAGGAATTGAGAGAGTGCATGCATATTTCATTTAAAGGTGGTTCTAGCCTACTGTGTTTCTATATGTTTTACATTTTAGACTGGCGGTACATGACCAGTCAGGTGCAATGTTTTTAAAATGCATGCCAATCATATATATGATTGAAATTACCGTGAATATGTCAGAAACGCAAATTTTAGGCAGTCGTCGCGTGCAGAAGGCTGTGCAAATCGATTTTCTTTGTTTATTTTTTTTCGTGTTTTTTTTTTAATTTAAAGTGGATGCCAAGAGTGCCAAACGAAAAGCCTTAAAAAAAATCCAAAATCAGAATCATCCAAAATCAAGAACACCAAAAAAGTTTACGATTTAATGTGCACATCAACGTATGTTTTGCGCGCGTAAACTGCATGCCAATGAATTTTCGCTGGATTCTTTTTCACGGCTTTTCGTTTGGCACTTTTGGCATCCACTTTAAATTAAAAAAAAAACACAAAAAAAATAAACAAAAGAAATCGATTTTCACAGCCTTCTGCCCGCGACGACTGTCTAAAATTTGCGTTTCTGGCATATTCACGGTAATTTCATTCGTATATATGATTGGCATGCATTTTAAAAACGTTGCACCTGACTGGTCATGTACCGCCAGTCTGTTTGAAAAACAACAGTAGGTCATAGTTATATCATTTCAAAGTGGGCATGTTTGCAGTTTTTTAGTAATTTTTGACCTTTTTCCGAACTTTTAATGTACATTTCAGTTAGATGCGCTCGATGAAACAAGATAAACTATACCTCATTTCATTGTTGAGCACTTAAGCTTTTAAATAATGGTTAATTTGTATTGTTTCATCAAGCGCTTCAATGTATAAAAAACAAAAACATTTCCGCGGGAGTCGTAGTAGTGTCGACGTTGCGTGCGAATTTAAACGTGTCAGCGCTCAAAATCACATAATAATATTGTGGTATGAATTGAATAAGAATATGTTTATCCACGACCATCGTATAATCATTGCATTCTACATTTAACAATTGTCAAATAATGCTAGTCATTATTCCAACCAAACGTATAATGAACATACTCTGATTCTAACACATATTTAACCAACCAGAAACCAGTTGTTTTCATTCTAACGCACCTTTGACCAATCAGGAACTAGCGATTTTCATACGGAAACGGCGAATCCATTTTTCCATGTTTTCGTGCATATTTTCGTGTTTGACGTTTAACACGTCAACGTTTTACTGTAAATGAACTTTGTTTTTTCAGTTTTAAATGATTAAAACAGTTAAAATATGCGATAGTCGTGGATAAATTATAGTATTCAGTTCGCGTATAATGGCTATTACACACTCGGATGATTTACGACACGCCTTTGTCTCGTGCCGTAAACATCACCCCCGCGAGTAATAGCCATCATTATACGCTCACTGAATAATCTACTATTCCAAAGAACAGTTTTTTATTACTCCTCAAGACATACTACTCGGAAAATATAATGACATACAACATGGCCGATGGGTGGAAATAGGCCCTTATCTACCCTTGTCCTTTTCTAAAGTTCTTCCGGACAGCCTTGGCTTTGGATTTGGGGGTTGTCTACTATCTGTGGTGTGTTTATGTTTATGTTTAAGAGAGGATATCCAGTCAATAACGACAATATGACAATACATAAGTATCGGCTAACAAATACATTTTAAACTATTAACGTTTCTCTGGGTTGTTTAAAAAAACAAAATATGGCGAGGGCACCAATGTTAGCACTTATAGGTTCTATATATTAAATTGTTTTAATATATTGTAAAAAAAAATCTATTTTTACACAAAACTGATAATTTTTCTTTTGTGTGACCACTCCGTATATTACACAGGCCTGCAACAAAGACGCTTTTAAAAGCAAATATTAATTGAGTTAATTTTGATGTGTAGAATACGAAAATGGCAGCCATTTTTTTTCCATCACGTATGACGTAAATTCTGTTGCAAAATATAAGGAGTAGCTGCGGTACTACTAAGCATTCTTGTCGCTATCTTTGTAGACAGTGACTGGTAAACAATAGTAGAAGAAACAAATATTTCTTGTATTTTTAATCGATTTCATAAAATTTAAAAAAGGAGAAGGTTCTCAATTCGACCAATATATTTATGTATTTTATTTATTATAGATGTACAAATATTACTCTGAATTGGCTTGAGGGATTTCTATGAAGTCTTTCTCAAACTGTAAGGTATGGCTCGGTGGTGGCCCCATATTAATTTCATCCAACAACGTCTAGTATAATGTGACAAAAATCGAAATACGATTATTCTTTTATTCGAGAATTTGGCGAAGTCGCCGGTGATAATTTCATTTCATTATATAATTTTGTGAAAACTCAAATTCCGTCGGAATTACATTAAGATTGGTAGTTTGGTATTTCAGATGTAACGAATAACAAATCTGATGTTAAATGTTACGAATTTTTTTTTTTTTTCTTTTTTTAACTATTCAACGTCGGCCTATTTCCGCTACCAGGGCCTATCACCGACGCCAGTAGACGAGCTACCCCCAACCTGTAAATTTTGCCGAACCTCTTCCCTTAAGAAGAGTAGGGATCTTTTACTTGCCTAACATTTAATAGACAAGGGACCGCCTGCTTTACATCCCCTCCGAAGGATGGTATATCCACTACGTAATCCTCGTCTGAAATTACGTAACTTTCGCGTATACACTGATATACAAGCCACTAGAAGGTGGGACGAGAACGCTGTATTTCCCAAGATGGGACCCCATCCAAGTACTAATCGCGCTCGACGTTGCTTCAACGGAATATCGACTGATATTCACATTGAAGTCGCCTCTACGCTCGCCCCATGTTACGAATTCAAAATGACGAATCCAATATGGCTGTGGATAATTGCAATATTTTTGCACAATTTACTTTTCAATATTCCACAGAAGATAGAAGAAAACTGTAAGTATATTTGTATTCAGTGAATTATGTTGACACGCCATGACCATAAAAATTGTAAAGCGGCGGCAACATTTATTTTTTTGTAGACCAGTGTTGTTTTTTACTAAAAGTTAAGCGTCTCCTCCCAACTACATTCCAAATAGATATTGTTTTCTATCGTACTTTGATGAATTATTGTTTATTAAAAGTGTATATTGCCCTCCGTCACATTTTTTTTTTTCATTCAGGCAGACAAAACTATTAGACAAGCTGACAGAATGGGCCTTTCCCACGTTTTTTTTTAATTGAATATTTGAGAAGTTCTCTTTAAAAAAACTCACCCGTATTTTTTCCTTTTTGCGAAATTTGCTTCTTTACTACAGAAAAAATTATTATGTTATATGAATTTAAAATTGGCGGCAATATTTCTACACTGATGACACATTGAGAGGAATGACCAATCAGTTTATTCTAGCACCCTTGGTAGAGGCTACATATGACCATATTGTCTAGGCATTTTTTCGCGAGCTTACCACAACTAACTGTGGTAAGGTGTAAAAGAGATGGCTATATATAATTAAGATGTGGATTGGTTATGTATGTATAGCTATCTCTTTTACACCTTACTATAGTTAGTTGTGGTAAGCTCGCGAAAAAATGCTTGATGTATAAGTGTTTGTCTCTTTCTATCTTTACCGAATTGACAGACACGTCATCAAGGTACACAGTACACACACATACACACTTTTAAATAATTAATAAGAACACAGTTATGAAGTCAAAATACTAGATCTGTACGATCACAACGTAAATCGTAAATAAGAGAGCATAACCTATCCATTTATTTTATTTCCATCAATGTTGTCATTTATTTGCTGGGAGCCGACATGTAAGTGTCTTTCGTCTGTTAATTATTATCATTTTTATTATAGTAGGTGGTATTATTCAATGAAAATCCATTATTTTCAAAAGCGGAGATAAAAAGTAGGTATTCTTTAATGAAACAATTAAATCATTTCTTTAAACGCTAAACATTCATATACATTAGGCAACATGTAAATAGTCTCATCGGCAGGTTTCCAGACGAGATGTACAATTCAGAACCGTCAACAGGTTCGTATAGGACATCTGCATCATGTAACCAACATAACCTTAAATTTTAAGTGTTTCAAGTTTATTTTAACGTTTAATGTTTGTAGACGCATTTTTAGCTTGGACTGGCTCCAAGGAAATATTTACAAATTCACTTAATTAATTTTTCAATATTGTTGATTAATAAAAATAGACTGCTAATTACAGGTTAGATTTCCAACCTACAAAAAGAGTCCTATTTTATTAGTGCAAGGTATTTAGAACTTCATAAACATTACACTGAACTAGATTTTAGTTGAAAATACGGGAACCAGGCAGAAATTTTAATAACAGCTGGGATAATACTCTTAAATCTTAAGAAATACATATTTTTGAGGTTAGCTGTGACGCCACGTGCAGATGCCCTATGAAGCCAGAAATTGTTTAATTTTGATTAGAGAATCCCTTCATGACGTAATTTGAGCGCGTTTACTTGTTTGAAATATGGAGTAAATAAGACAATATTTTTATTTTTAAAATATCCATTTAAAATTAAAATATTATACGATATGACGTGTATGTACAATATTTATTAGGTGTTAATAAATGATTCATGAAAAAATAATCATCAAGTTCCATTACGTGGGAAAGGCCCATTGAGAGATCCTAATTTTCGAAATTTACATAATCTAAAATGTGAAAATCCGAGGAAATCATTATAATACTTCTCTTTAGTAAACGAAGGAAGCAAAACATTCTGGATGACCCTCTGAAGGATCTGCAAAAAGTTTCATCTCAATATTTGTAACTTTTTAAATTCTGAGGTTACATGTGAACAAACAAATGAATTTATATGTAGGTTAAACTGCCTCCTTTTAATTTCTTTTGTGAACTAGGTTAATGAATTACCTAAAATATGATAGTTGCTAACAGTAACTAAAGGTTTTAACTTCGGAATAATGTCATATTGAACGGATTTCGTTCATATTGGCAATATTATAGTAAATGCTTCACAGAAAAGTTTCTATATTGTACAGTGGCTTGCTAATTTATAGGGGGTGGATGCCACCCCCTTCTCATATATATTTATTGGAGTTGAAACAGAACCAAATTTTAAGAAGAAAAATTTCTATGCAATATTTCATATAAATTGATAGTTTTTAAGTTATAACGACTTCAAAATTGCGATTTTAACTTAAAAATAAAGGTATTTCCAAACGGGTTTCGTCAAGTATCTCGAAAAGTATTACTTTATCGAAAAAATGTTGCAGACTAACTACAAAAAGTACAAACTGGGAATTAATTACATTTTTTGTTTATTGATGTAGGATTAATAATTTCGGAGATATTGAAGTTTATATTTTCCATTCAAGTGTTTCGAAATCACCTTTAAAGTTTAAAATGCATTTTTTTTAAAGCAAATGCTTTAAATGAGCAAAAAAATTTGAGCATCTAGGTAATGCTACATTTTAACGAAAAACTGTATTTGAGATTATTTTTTTAAATTATTAGCTAATTAGAGTAACAAAATGGCGACCCTTTTATATAAAAAAATATAAATACGCACTTTTTTCCGTCATAACTTTATCTCTTATGCTACAAAAACGAGTAAAAAATAATTTGAAAGCCCAGTTAATTGGCTTTAGTTTCATTTCCTAGCATGTGTGACGTAAGTGTCACAATTTCTAAGATATTTAATTAACATTTAAACTGCATCTTTCGTCTCATAAACGTTCGGACGCCATTTGTAAACTTTCATATATCTCTGAAACTATGAAATCTTTGTAAATAAATAAAAAAACGAAATTCATTATCAGCTTATGAGCTTTATTTTTCAATAAAACTAATATTTTTGAGATATTTGGAAAAGGAAAAAAAATACGTTTTCTCGAAAATACACTGTATTTTCTTCTAAAGCAAGTGCTGTATACAAACGAAAAAATTTGAGCATCTACGTCATGCTATATATTAATGAGAAACAGTGTTTGAAATTCCTTTTTTTTATTTACTGGCTAATTACAGTGACAAAATGGCGACTTTGTTATTAAAAAATGTAAAGACGCACATTGCTTCGGTCATAACTTCTATGTTTTTTTATGCTACAGTAACAAATTAAAAACAGGTGAAAGCTTAATTAATAACCTATTATTCTACCTATTAGCATTCTTGACTTAGGTGTGACAGTTTCTGAGATATTTAACTCTCACTCTAAATAATTATCTTATGAACACTTGGGTACCAAATATAAACTTAAATATCTCCGAAATTATTAATCCTACATCAATAAACAAAAAATATAATTAATTCCCGGTTTGTACTTTCTGTAATTGGTCTGTAACATTTTTTCGATAAAGCAATACTTTTCGAGATACTTGACGAAAGCCGTTTGGAAATACCTTTTTTTAAGCTAAAATCGCAATTTCGAAGTCGTTATAACTTAAAAACTATCAATTTATGTGAAAAAATGCATAGAACCTTTTCTTCTTAAAATTTGATTCTTTTTCAGCTCCAATAAATATATATATATATTTAAAGTGTCACCCCTCGAGAGGGGGTGGCATCCACCCCCTATAAATTATCAAGCCCCCGCACAATATAGAAACTTTTCTGTGAAGCTTTTACTATTATACTGCCAAAAATGAACTAAATCCGTTCAATATGACATTATTCCCAAGTTTTGCATATTTTTTACTATACTAAAACACTACAGAACATAATTATAAACGAGTACATGTGGACTAATTTGAATAAGCATGGAAGTTGGACGTAATGTTCGGAGTTTTAAGTGACAATTTCAAATTTAACCAAAGTTATCAGAATTGCAAGACACGCTTGACACACATAATCGATAATTGAGAGTTGATGGTGGTGTATAACGATCGCTCTATTTTTCAGAGCTTAACACTTTTATTTAATGGTTAGAATAATATATTTACTTTTTTTTTTCACCAAAACGTATAACAATCCCTTCAATCAGAATTATATTTCTGTGTAGGAAGGATCAGAGCAAAACCAAGACCTAACAAATTATCCTACTAAAAATGTTTAACACGTCAGTCTGTGTTGATGACTCTCTGCACTCTCTATCAGTTTAACTCACTCGTAGATCTGTTTCTGACAGGATCAAATTATTGTGTTCGTTGAAAAATTATTATATTTATTAACACTTTTCTTGACGGAAACATTTTACAGAGTACATCAAATCAAGTTAAATATTATGTATAATGGTAAACTATTTCTTTAAGTTTCTCTTATCTAGTAGAGGACTTCTAAAACCATATTCGGAAAAAAGCTTTAAGATTCAGGTGTTTCCACACTTGTGTTTATTTGTCGTTCAGTGTAGCCGATATACGCTATACTTATACAATGAAATAACAATAACGTGGAAAGGTGGTCAATCTACAGAAGCAAAATTACCTCCTATTTATTGAAACATTTTTAGAAAATGATCGACTGCCATAATTAATGTCCTGATTCTGTAAAAGTGATGTATGACCTTTAAATGAAATTATATTATACATGATATTTAAAGGTAGATGTCATGTAAGGTCATCTCACATTAATAAACAGTGCTTTAACTTTTTTTTTCTTATAAATAGTAAAGAAAACAAAGTTTAGAAATCATATGTTTTATTTCATTTTTTTTTCTCTGAACAGAAATGCTTCATAGTTTAATGGAATATTGGATTCATTATTTTAAAATGTATTTCGATGCAAGAAACTTTTTATATTATAAGTACATATTATTCATTTTTCAGAAAAAAATTATCTACTTTTCCTCTTATTCACGTCTTGCCAGGCGTTTTGTGATCCGTAGATTATTTTAATTGGCCTCTGTTTGATGTATAATACGTTTGGCGGCATAAGGCCATCTGTCACGGTTGCCTGTTAGGCGCACAGCTCTTTCCCATCGGCTCTTTGATAACATCAGACCAACGTTTTGAAAGACGTCTATTGCCATCTGGCTTTCTCTGAACTATTAACCGTTCTACATTGTCCACTTTTCAGACGATGAATCCAAAAAAAGAGAGGATTCGGAAGAATATGGCGCTGGAGAGTCATGAGTCGTAGTTCTTGGAGATCGAGCTATTAGTGCGACGGTCTGTCCAGGGTATTTGTAACAAACGTCTCCAGATCCATATTTCGAAAGCATTAATAGCTTAGCCCATGTCTCAGAGGCGTAAAAGAAGATACGATCCATGCTAAGAAGCCGAATAATTACTACAAATGTAGGGGAGGAGTCCACCATGTTGATTGCTGTCAAGGGTTGTCCACAAGGTGGTGTTCTATCGCCCTTGCTGTGGTCTCCGTATACTAAATAATTCTGGCTTTAACGTTCAGGGTTATCCTGATGACCTGGTTATTACTGTGAGAGGCAGACATGAGGGTATGATATCAAATCTCATGCAAATCGCCTTGAACATAATATCCAAATGGTGTTCGCTAGAGGGCCTCAGCGTCAATCCGAGCAAAACAGTTATTGTTCCGTTTACAAAAAGGAGAGAACCAAGTTTAAGAGCTCCTATGCTAAATGGAACAGTGCTGAACTTTTTCAGTGAAGTTAAATATCTAAGAATAATTCTGGATCAAACACTTACCTGGAACTCACATTTAGTAAGAACACTTACCAAAGCCACTGGGGCTATTTGGAAAATCTTGGGATCTAAAACCGAATATGATTTACTGGTCTTACATCTTCGTTGTGAAAACTATGCATCGTGTGTGGTGGCCAAAAACTGAAGAAAAATTAACACAAGGAAAGTTGCAACGCCTTGCCTGCTTAGGGATTACAGGACCAATGGCTGTCCCTCCTGTCCCACAGCAGCTATGGAGCCAATGCTAGACCTACTTCCACTACATGTGCGTGTAATGAAGGAAGCAGCACTCAGTGTCCTTAGGCTGCAGCGGGTACGCTCTTTCAAACCAGGCGATCTGGTTGGTCACTTAAGGATTCTGGGGTCAATTGAACTGGAATCCACGACCAAACCGACTCGATGCCAATCGAGCGTGACTTTGACTGTCCGTTTGATATGCTAATTGAGAGTCGTCAGACGAGTAGAGTCGAAGTCCTGCAGTAGCGGGGCCTAATTGCAGGCTATCCAGAGCTCTGGGCAAGACCCCAACCGTCTTCCAAGCAGAAATCTATGCTACAGACCTATGCACCTAGGAATGCATAAATAAAGGCATTCGAAAGGCAAAGATCTATATACTTTCAGACAGCCAGACAGCATTAAAAGTTTTCAGGTCCTACACCTTCGAGTCTAAAATTGCTTGGGAATGCAGACAATCCTTGAAGCAACTGGCAAAATACAACAAGATTACCTTGATGAGGGTGCCAGGGCATGAGGGAATAGAAGGAAATGAATCAGCTAACGCCCTTGCAAAAAAAAAAAAAAAAAAGGTGCTGAAGCCCCATTTTTTGGTCCCGAACCATTTAGTAGCTTATCTAGGGGACACATAAGGAGGAGATCCAAAAATGGGAAAAGGAACGGAAAGAGTTCTACTGAAGGAATACTCTGGGTCAAAGACAAGCAAAAAAGTTCATCACTTATTCAACAAAGAAGGCCACAAGGTTTCTCGAACTCGAAAAGTCCGACTCAAGGCTGTTGACAAGTCTTTTAACAGGGCATTGCCCCTTGGGATATCATCTTCAGAATATGGGCAAGGCATACAATGATACGTGCAGATACTGTGATACTGCAATAGATACTGCATAACATATTCTTTGCGAATTTAAGATGCTAGTCCTCAAAAGGTTAAAGTACCCAGAAAAGGTGGAACTAACGCCTGAAGACATAGGGAAATTAGGCCCCAAGAGTTTACCACTTTGTTTACTACATCAGTCACTTACCCTTAACGTCTCCGGGTAGTTATAATTTGCTCGGTCTACAATCATAATTCATAAAAATCTTGAATGGATAAAGTCAAGATTTGAAAAATTTCACATTCCTAAACGAACTAAAATAATAATTAAATAGTCCGGAATAGTTACTTACATTACTAGATGCGAAAGTTTACTTTTAGGTGTGAGGTGATTTGAATGATCGAGGTAAAGAGACCTTTCAAAAAACACCGAACACTAAAAGGGCTTTCGCATCGTGTAATGTATTATATTTTTTCTACTACCTAAAGATATTATAAGATTTAATAATTTAAAACTAATTATTTCATGAAATTATTTGACGAATTTAATAAATTTCATAGTTTAGGAGACTGTCTGTGAAAATTGTTTCCACACCAACGAAACATTTACTATCTGTCATTGAGGTTTATGATAAACATTTTAATTTCTGGTGATTTTAAATTAAAATACACAAATATGTTTGGTGGCGATGAAAATGGAAGAAGCAGCCAATATTGCTTGTGCCTCGGTTTACCAGGGGCGGCTTAAAGGTCGGGCAACCCGGGGCGCCAAATTGAGGGCAAAGGGCAAACATTTTTTTTTTTTTTTAGATTTCTAATAGCACCGCCTTTATGAGGTGAGAAAATTTTTTTCAGATTTCTAATAGTACTTCTCCAGGAGGAGGAAATTTTTTTTTGAGATTTTGAATAGCATCCCGTTGTATGAGGTGGAACCCCCCCCCCCCCCCCCATGAGGCGATAAAATTTTGTACTTTAGTATGAAGTACGTCCGTGATAACCTCAGGAAAGGGCGCCAAAAAGTGCTCCCGCCCGGTGAGCCCTGCGGTTTACCCCAAGAAATCCAAAGCAAGGTATATGCAAACTTATGAAGCGTTAAAATTTGTTTCTTTTTTATTTTTCCGTCCTGGCCACGAAGGTTCTACTTTCGTAGCTAGCAACGCCTTAGCAACCAGGTAACTCGAATGTTTACTTTCGTTATCGCGTAACGAGTGTTGTAAGAAGCATATTACGCACGAATGGAAAAGTTATGCACGATGCCGCGTAGCGGCGAGTGCGTATTTCCATGAGTGCGTAATTGCTTTACAACTCGAATTATGTACTATACTTTACCTACGATCATATTTATTTATTTATTTATTTAGTAAAATCTGGATTTAGTTTACTTGTCAACAATATTATTCAACAAATATTATGTCAGTTTTGACAGCGTTTGAAAATTACGTAGGCGCATTTGTTTTTTTTTAAATCCCTCGTCAGTGATATAAGCCACCTATAATTGCGTGTCCCTTGCGTTTTGTTTACCGTGCGATTTGTTTACAGTGCGATTTGTTTACAATATGTAAAGTTCACCTTACATAGATGGCAGGTAGTGTGTTTTTTACTATTTACAATAGTGATCGTAGGTAAAGGTCATTTATATAGACGGTAGTAAAAAAAATAACTAAATCAAATTTGATCAAAGGTAAATATTTTAAGAAAATAATATGAACAATAAATGACAAAATGGTAAAGGAAATAAACTTTGCAGCGAAAGACTACATCAGGTTAATAATAATTGTCACCTTTTATTTGGATTATATATATTCTCAATGAATATTCTAAAATAAGCATAATTTATTTAACATTCATGCAAACACAAAACATTTTCATAAAATATGACAGCATACAGTTTTTTATATATTTATAAAATAAATTATATAAAATAATGAAGAGATTATGTAAAATTATGTAATAGGGCATTGGATTAATGGAATTTTAAAAAGATAATTAAGAGTATTTTAGTATCTCGTTTTTAATTTAAGATTAAATATAAACTTCTCAGATATTTCTATATTTATATTTAACAAATGTAGACTATAATTAAAATTCTCAGTAGCATTTTGCATTAATTTTTAAAATAAGAATAGTTACATAAACTAATAATTAAATTTACAACAAACAAAAATAACACAGATATACTAGTTATTTATGCAATAAGTGTGTAAAATGATAATTTTTTTACGAATGGAAATTTTGTGGCACGAGCTGTAGGCGAGTGTGACAATCACATTCGTAAAAAAAGGCACTTTACATACAAATTGCATACAATATTTTTTTGTACTACCGAAGTGGTTACCAATTATTGTATTATACATATAAACACCCTACTTTACCCCCTAGTACGTAAAGTGTTCTACTTTACGCACTAGTGCACCCAATAACTTATACAAGGCCAAGTTAAACACAGAATTGAATTGCCTAAAAACGTAGTTACAAAATAGTTATCACTACGGCAACTAAAATTAAGTAGAATTGTCTACCAAGTAGGCAAAACAATTAGGATTACTTTTGTCGTACAAATGACAAAGCTACATACTCGCTCTGCAAATGTAGAAATGTACTAATTCATCACAAATAATAACATGTTAATAATTCGGGAAATCAAAACTATGCTCCCTGTAAATTATTAATAATGTATAGCACTTATTATTCCAGCCCTCAGAGCATAAATATGCTCTGCTTAACTAATCAGCCGTAACTAAATTTTTCAACTTCTTAAATTAAAAATAACAGGTCTACAAAAAAATAAAAATCAGCTCCAAGGACTAAACCTATCATGCCTTAAATATTTTTGTGTGCTGAATTCGAATTTTCAATTAAAAAAATTTTCTATCGCGTAGATTTCGAGTAAATCCCGGTTTTTATCGTCAAAATACGGTTTTTGTCAATTTTTGACGTTTACTCGAAATTTACGCGGTAGAAAATTTGTTTGATTGAAAATTCGGATTCAGCACACAAAAATACTTAAAGCATGATAGGTTTAGTTCTTGGAGCAGAATTTTTTTTTTTTTTGTAGACCTGTGTAAGGATTAAATAGGTAAATATTTTATATATCTATAAACACTGTAATATATTAATTCTTGTTTAATTCAGTGGAGTACATATTCTCTGGCGTGTGGCTCTAATGTAGCGTAAATAGATGTCGGTACTAAAATCATATTTCATTTATACTGCTGATCACGGCACCTTAGTTCATAAGGGCGGGACATTAGTAAATGCAGTAGTGCTTCCTTATTCGTCTTGTGATTGGTCGAAAACTGTTTATAGCGAAGACTTCTCAGTAGTCTTAGGTCAATCTATAGGCATTACAATACGTATGGTTCAGCTTATTTTGTTTCTTGATTGTTATTACATTTAAATAATGGCGAATTTCGTAAACTATTGCGTTTGTTAAATATTTATCCCTACTTTGTTTTTACTAGATGAGTCGCTTTGGAAATAAATTTGTATGTGACGTAAATGAAATAATTGAAAATAATTATTAGTAAACACTAAAAAATACTTGATACTAAAGATATGTTTAATGCATTCAATTAATTAATTCATGAACTATTCCCCCAACAGCACTCGTGCTTTCACATTTTATCTATTAATTATTTGCAATACAATTCTAAGCACTACTGATATTACGTATGATAATAAACTTCCAATTTACACTCTTTATATAGTAATATAAAGAGTGCAACTAACTAAATTTTCCCGGTAAAATTCTAAGCACTAGTGATTATACATGAATAATTCGTTTACTATAGATACTTGTAATTTGGCTCAACATCCACGTCCATGAATAATAATTCATTATCCACGATCTAGAGCCAATAACAAGAGTTCATATTATTATTCAACAATTTTCGTAGAGGAATGACATAAGTTCAAGAACATCGTATATGCCACCATAACTCTAGTTAACCTGTCATGCAAATGCCAAACTGTCATGCAAACGTTGACTTCTTTTTTTAACGCTTTTGGCTCATGCCGTAGAAGTCATCTTAGTGAGTAATAGCCATCATTGCACACTCGCTGAATAATATACTATTAAGTTAGTTTATTACCAATAGTATAGTAAGTGAAGCTTTTAAATCCCAGTTCGAAAACGATGTAATGAATTTCCAAATATTTTTCTTCAACATGCTTCATAATGTATGTATGTACATAAGAATCTATATTTTCATTTTTCCTGCTTTTTGGTTGGGGGTGATTCCCACCTCTTCTTAAGGGTTTTCGCAAAAAAAAAACAAAAGATACACATAATGTGATAGAGAATCAAAGTATAAGAAAGGTCTTATACTTGCAATTTTCACCTCCTGAAATCAATATTCCTAGACGTTTTTTTTTTAAATTACTTCAAAAATATGGACTTTAATAAAAAAATGCAAAGGTACAGAACTAAAGCTTTTACGAAAACAAATCGAATTGCTCTTTTCTTTTTTTTTCCGATGTTTAGTTTTGGAAATATGGCATTTTCAAAATGGCGCCGAAACGTTCAGAATAAATATTCGACGCACAGTGGCACGAATCGTGATTTTTTCGTTCAAAATTATCTAGAGCACTTGTTTCGCAACCAATTCGGATAATTGTTTTTTTAAAACACTCGTTATTTAATTTCCAAAAAACGTAAGAGAGCCGATTTTTGAATTATGCCAACCAAAATTATGGAGCTTAGCCAAAATGGTCATTTTTTATTTAAATTAATTATGCCGAAATCGGCTATCTTACGTTTTTTGGAAATTAAATAACGAGTATTTAAAAAAAAATTATCCCAATCGTTTGCGAAACAAGTGCTCTAGATAATTTTGAACGAAAAAATCACGATTCGTGCCACTGTGCGACGATAAAATCTAAAATTACTTAAAATCTATAACTATGAGAGAAATTTTTATTCTAGTAAAAATTAAAGGTATTAAAATTTTCTTTCAATAGAGACGTATTACGACCTCTTATAATGAAAACTAAAAAGTTACAAACAAAAAGTAGCTCATTTAAAAATTTAGGCGCCATTTTACTTCCACGTCCAGTGGAAGTATAGTAACGACAAAAAAATTTTTAAAAATTTTTATTGTCCAAATAGGCTTAAAATGTCATGAAACGTCGAGATTTTAAGTTTGAGCGAAAAAAAAAATTTCTGACTGTCTGTCTGTCTGTCTGTCTGTCTGTCTGTCTGTCTGTCTGTCTGTCTGTCGGTCTGTCTGTAACTTTTTTTTGTGCGCACGTTTACTCTGGAACCGTTTAAGATATTGACTTGAAATTTGGTACACATATGTACTTTAACGAAATCTAGAACTAAATTATATTTTCATCTTGTTCCGTCGAAGGGTTGGGGGGTAAATTGGGGTAAATTTGGGGTAAATAGGTCAATCAAGAAGGTAATAGTCCATAAAATTGGTATTTAGTATATACAAGAGAAGCTAAGGTCTCAAAAAAAATTTTGGCATTAGCCACCCCCATTACCACCCCCACCCCCTTATTAAAGGGGATGAAAAAAAATTGTGATTTAGTGTACCTATGTACAGGAACCAGAAACCTCAAAATATTTTTTTACTTCTTCCACCCCCTCTACCACCCCCCACCCCACTACCGATGTGGGGTATCGTTTTATGGGTTTTTGGGGTAGAGGATTTCAAATATTATATTATTAAAGTTCCATAAACAGTTATTTTCACATACAAAGTTTTTTTCGTTGTGAGTGACTTGGCTAGAGAATCTGGATGTGGAAATAGTGATTCCTTGGGCAGCGGTTTTTTTTAGTATTATTGCTCTAATTTCCTATTAATTCAAAATTTTTTAAAATCCTTCTAGATATTGTTAATGCATATTGTAACTAACATTCTCAATTTTTTTAGAATTCTTAAAATAATTATTTTTCATTCTCTACCTATTTTCAATAATGAAAATTTTCATAATTACTTCCACATCCAGTGGAAGTATAGTAACGACAAAAAAATTTTTTTTAAATTTTATTGCTCGAATAGGCTTAGAATGTCATGAAACGTCAAGATTTTAAGTTTGAGGAAGAAAAAAATTTCTGTCTGTCTGTCGGTCTGTCTGTCTGTCTGTCTGTCTGTAACTTTTTTTGTGCGCACGATTACTCTGGAACCGTTTAAGATATTGACTTGAAATTTGGTACATGTATGTATTTTAACGAGATCTGGAACTAGATTATATTTTCATCTTATTCCGTTGAAGGGTTGGGGGGTAAATAGGGGTAAATGGGGGTAAATAGGTAAATCAAGCAGGTAAGAGTCCATAAAATTGATATTTAGTATATATAAAAGAAATTAAGGTCTCAAAAATTTTTTGGCATTAGCCACCCCCGTTACTACCCCCCCACCCCATTATTAAAGGGGATGAAAAAAATTAAATTGTAATTTACAAGATATACAAGAACTTAAGGTCTCAAACCTTTTTTTACTTCATTCACCGCCACTACCAACCCTCTACGACTACCCCCACCCCCACTACCGATGTGGCATATCGTTGTGGCATATCGTTTTATAGGTATAGACGATTTCAAATATTATGTTGCTAAAGTTACTTAGAATAGTATGAATGCACAGTGGCTTTGCTCGACTACTATGGATGCGCAGTAGGTTTCCCCGAGTATTATGGATGCGCATTGGCTTTCCTCGAGTATTTTGGATGCGCAGTGACTTATCTCGAGTATTATAGATCGCATTAGGTTACCTCAAGTAGTATGGATGCGCAGTGGCTTTTCTCGAGTACAATGGATGCGCAGTAGGTTACCACGAGTAGTATGGATGCGCAGTGGCTTTTCTCGAGTCCTACAGATGCGCAGTAGGTTACTTCAAGTGGTATGGATGCGCAGTGGGTTTCTTCGAGTAAAATGGATGCGCAGTGGGTTACTTCAAGAAGTATGAATGCGCAGTGGATTTCCTCGAGTAAATTGGATGCACAGTGGATTACCTTGAGTAGTAGGTATGGATGCGTAGTAGGTTTCCTCGAAGAAAATGCTAGAAGTAGAGGCTTTACTTCCATCGTGTAGTTTACTGCACACAACGATTTTTTATATCTTTGTCATGCCATTTTCTGCGTATTACTTCCACATGCAGTTGAAATATATCAACGCAAAAAAAAATTTGGAAATTTTTATTGTTTAAATAGGCTTAAAATGTCATGAAACATCAATATTTTAAGTCTGAGCAAAATAAATTTGTCTGTCGCGTTGGTCTGTCTGTTAGTCTTGTATCTTTTTGGTGCTCACGATTACTCTGGAACTGTTTAAGATATTGACTTAAAATATGGCACACGTATGTATTTTAACGAGATCTGGAACTAGATTATGTTTTAATCTTATTCCGTTGCAGAGTTGAAAGGTAAATTGAGGTAAATGGGGGTAATAGGTAAATCAAGCAAGTAGGAGTCCATGAAATTGGTATTTAGTAAAATTTGTCTCAAAACAAATTTTGGCATTAGCCATCCCTATTACCATCCCCACCCCATTATTAAAGGTGGTGAAAATATAGTGTGATTTAGTGTGTGTACAAGAGCCAAAGTCATCAAGAATTTTTTTCACTTCATTCACCCCCACCATCATACCGATGTGGCATATAATTTTATGGATTTTTGGGGCATATGATTTCAAATATTATACTATTAAAGTTCCATAAACAAATATAGATTTTTCGTTGTAAAAAACTTGGATGTGGAAGTAGTGATTCCTTGGGCAGCGGTTTTTGGAAATTGCTCAGCAAATATTTTTGTATAGAAAATTGTTAGAGTACAAAAATGAAGCTTATAAAAAAACGAATAGTTTGGTTCTTTTTTTATTTTCCTACGACAAATTGTTCCAGAGATATAAAGGTTTAAAGATGGCGCTTGTGCGCATAAGCAAGAAAATTATATATTTGAAATTGAAATATCTCAAAAACTATAAGATTGATAAAAACATGATATAAGAATGAAATGAAGCTTATCAAAAAACGAAGAGTTTGGGTTTTTACTTTTTTTTACTACGACAAACAGTTCCAGAGATATGACAGTTTGAAATAATGTTGAAACTTTTCAGTTTGTACGCGCATTTTGAATGTCCATAGCAAGTAGGGAAACGAGCAATAGCCGTCTATTTTTCGAAGAATACGCATGATTAGAGTGCAGGTGTAAAATATTATTTGATTAGTTTACTTAATTGTATTAATTTGATTTATTTATAACAATCTGTATTTTTAATAAAATTAGACATATTAGTATACTCTTTTGTGTCCATTTTTGATCCACCATTTTTTCCTTTATGAATTTAGACCTCATAATCATATTCAGCGACCTAAAAAACATAAGTATATGACTTTTTATTATTTTTATTTAAAGGTAGTTTCACCCTTAATATTTTCGTCTCCTATGTTTTGACCTCATAATCATATTGAGCGACCTCAAAAACATAACTATATGGATTTTCATGATTCTATTCGTAAAATTAGAAAACACTAATTTTTCAGTATTTAAGAGTGACTTCAACCCTTAATATTTTCGTCTCTTCACCCATCTATTTTATATGGATGACCTAAAACTTTATGCGGAGAGTGCGAACTCCAAAACTCGAGTGGTCCAAGAGTATACGCATGCCATTGGCATGGAATTCGGGCTGGACAAGTGTGCAGTCGTCCAACTCAAGAGAGGACGAAGCGGGATATTCCTTGAAGATGCGCAGCTCGCAGACGGAAGTATCCTACGACATCTGGATGCCGGAGAGACTTACACATACCTGGTTGTGGAACAACACCACATCCAGGACGTGAAACAAGTTAAGGATACTCTCCGCGGCAAGTACAGACACCGGCTCCGAAAGATTTGATCTTCTGAACTTTCGGGGAAGAACAAGGTGTCAGCAACTAATATGCTTGCCGTTCCGATTCCGAAATAAAAAAAGTGTCGGAAAGCTCAATCAATTCTCTTTACATAAGCTGCCTACAAATTTTTCGAAAAAACGAGAATTATGGAGGAAATGTAAGAAATTACATGTTTTCCTATAGAGTGTATGTAAATCTTCAAAAAAATAAGTTTTCTCATAAACCTTTGTTTCGACGGGCCGAGATTAACGGAGCGTCAAAGTAGTACATGATATTAAGTGAACAACGTATATGAGATCGATTTCAGTTAATTACCGATTAATTACGGTGACAAAATGGAGAAATTTTACCAAAAAAAAAAGTCCCAAACCCCGCCTCTTCTAATATCTTCATTTTTGTTGAAATTCAAAAAATAGAAAAAAGTGTTTTAGCAAATTTAATACTATTTAAATTACCTAGAGTAGTCTTTTGGCGTAGGAGCCAAGATTAAAAAGTTGCTAACTGTAGAAGTTCGAAATTTGCGATTTTTTGCCGTACATGGCCGACCTTTCAGTAGTTATCTCCGAAACAAAAAAAAAATTCTGATGAAAGCAAGAGATTCGTAGTGTAAAATACTCGTTTGACCTTATTTTTTATTTCGAGCTAACTCCCACCGTTTCGGAGATATCTGCGAAAAATAGCAAAAAACAGCTTGCTTGCATTTCGGAGCCGAAAAAATTGCCAAAAAATGCAATCTTGACACGTTCATATTTTTCGAAAAACACCATTGGGATGGCCGTACGATGTCGCGACATAAAGAGGAAGTCTTCCTGATAAACCTGATCGTAAATTGCATGGCGAAATTCGAAAATTCGGCTCGGCACGAACGAATCAAAAGTGACATTTTGTGAGATTTCAGAAAATCGATATCTCTTTTTGTAACATTACATATTTAATTTTTTATTCATTTTTGCAGAACTTATAGATTGGCAGAATTGCACCTTCATCATTGACACTATCTAAGCTATGATGGGAAAACAATCTAGATTTATAAATATTAACGCGAAAAATCTGTCGCAATCTCCCTGGCTATAAGAAGTTTCCTGATTTAGTTTCAAAGGTTTCAATAAATCAATACCTGGCACCTTCGCCATTATGTCGAAATAGTCATCCAGTGATTATCTACCGCCATTCCAATAAAATAGCACTAAACCAAATCTGTTCCAATTAGATAATTTCTCACAGTTCGCCATAAGAAGCTTATTATCTATCCACCCGTGGCTTAATTGAAGTGTTAAATCAGTACTGAAAGGCTTCAGCGGCGCTGAAAACCTAATTGGTTCTAGTAATTGACTCTCGAGAAAATTACCGCCGCTTTACAGGCTTCATTGAATAGCAGTCTGCCTCTTTGCGCTTCCGGCGAGATATCCATTCAACAGGTAACTTCGTTACATCAACGAAATACACTCCAGATTTCCTAATGGTGCAGTAAATTTAAGATTGTTTTCGAATAGACTAGTAGTGGAGTCAATAGAGGCTGAAAATATGCATTATTTCGAAATAATTGCGGGAAGCTTCGATTTTCCTAAAACTCTTTGATATCACTTTTACATAAAATAAAAAGTTATAAACATATAATCGTGAGTATATTATTTATTAATTATTTAAACAAAAAGAATTTTTTTTTAACAAAATTATTATAAGTTGAAAACTTTTAAAGCAATTTAATTCAAACTGACATATAAGGGGGTTTTTGAGGTCGCTGAAACAGATTATGATGTCAAAAAAACGTAATTCAAATTGGCTAATCCAATATGGCCGACTTCTATCAAGCAATAAAATAATTCAATACACTATTCAGTTACAAACACAATTTAAATTTTCACATAAAAACTTAAAAAGAAGCTGAGAAAACGTGATATTGTACATAGCATTACAAGATGATTTGTGAAAAAGTGCCCAAAATCTTTTTAAAATGCTCTGCGGGCACACACACAGCGCCTGTGTGGCGCAGTCTCTTTCTATTATTCAAGCATTATAATTTGACTCATAGCCCTGTACTACGTGAATATTTTTAATATGTTTTCGATATTTTAAACAGGATAAAAATTGTAGAAACAATCAACATTAAGTCGATTTACCGAAAAAACTTGACTTTTTCAATATTTCGTGTGAAAAGTATGGATTTATATATATTCCAAAATTTTTTCATCATCAGATTTACTTATTTTGAGGTCCTACGATAAACATATGCTGCATGGCTAGGCTAAATAATTTATAAAAGTTATTAACGTTTATTTTACCCATAATTTCACGAATTTTACAGCAAAAAATTGTTTTTAATTTTCTTTAAAAAAAGGGTTAATTTAATTTTTAAGGTAAATCCCCTTGAAGTATCTTAAAGTACATATTTCAAGCTTTAAAAATCGCACCTACAAAGATCTAATAACGCGATTTAAACCAGGGAAATAGGTGGTTTAAGTTAGTTAGATATCAAATTTTATCATCTTCTCAAAATATTGAAATTTTGGAAGGGTACATCTTCAATTTTTTTGAGATTTTTTTCAATCATCGGATCTTTTTGTACATTACTTCAAGAGTAAAATGTGAAATATCCAAATTTTTATCTTCATATTTTTAGAAATGGTAGAGCTTTTACCTATTTCATCGCAAATCTCATTATATTCCTATACTTCATATATGTACTATTCCTACATACATTCAGCTTTATATTTGAAAATATAATAATCCAATAGCTACATGTTTCTTCTTTCATTTAAGCTTTTGTGAGGTCAATTTCATTAATTAGTTCAAAAGTTACAACAAATTTAGTGTAGCGCTTCCAAGGCCGCGCGCGGTTCGCGCGCCGTACTTACGTGTCTCCGCGTTCCATTTTCGTGCGTTAAACAAAAAAATCTGGAGCCTACATTTTTTATCGTACAACAAAACTTCATATACATTTTTAATGTGAAATTTTCAGTACTTTCGAATGGCACAATTACTTTTTGAAAGAAAAAAAATATTTTAAGGTGTAAGGTATATTTGACAAAGACTGGTATATTGCAACTATTTTATTTAATAAAAAATTACGCTCAAGGACTATTGTTGGTAACTTTTGTTATGTTGTTCCTAACATGTTCAGGGATGTATTCTCAAAAGTTACGGCTTCCCGGAATTTTTCCGAAGTGAAAATTTCTATTGACTCCACTATAGGCAATGTATTTATTTTAAAAAGAAATATTTTTCCCGAAAATATACTAGTGATTATGAATGTTGAGGGAGCCAAATACAATTTATATCGTGTCTTATTTAAATTTAAAAAAAGGTGGACCTAAAATCATATAAATACAGATGTGTACTCGGTGGAATAAGACCTACGCTGCTCTCGGAATTAAAGGCCATACCAGCCTGCCAAAAGTCAGCCGAATGGTTGACAGGCCAAATGCAGAAGGCAGTTATCCTGGGGTCCCTCCATTTGCTTAGGGCACATGAGTCTGGAATTTACAGTCACTGAGCCTGCGGGATGCGGGGAGTGGCTGTGAATAATTCGCAGGCGCTTCTCTCGTGAGAATGTCGGAGACACGGGAGAACTGTCCAGAATCGCGTGCGCGAAAAAAATAAATAAAAAAATAATAATAATAATAATAATAATAAATAACGCTTTTATTATACTCTTCGCATAAACGAAAAAATTATTGTATTTGGCAGCCACTTTTCTAAAACCGTAAATGTCGCTTGTATAGAAAAAGACTTTGTCATTATGTTTTTCATCGGATTATCAAAAACTTTCAAAATGTCTATTCGTCTGCCCGTTCGTATGTTATGTTTTTACGTCAGAAAAGTAAATTATGAAGGAGAAGTTCGATTGTATTGAAATCTAAACAGTTAGAGTTAGATGGAGAAAGAACACTATTGTTTTTTTGAAAAAAAACTTTCAATAAATATAAAATTTATGAAACATTTTAGGAAAAAAATATACAGGAAGAGTGTTGCATTCTTTGATTTGATTGATGATTCTACAAATACAAAAATACTGCATAGTATACCACATTACGTCAATTAAGCTGGCATAATCGGGAGACAATTAAAGTTACAAATACAGCTATTGTGCCTAAAAATTTAACTTATGTCGAAAAACCTGCGAGCAATATCCAATAGAATGTTCAAAAATTATATAAAATCTTTAATAATCTGGCGAAGAGTAGTATCAACGTTAGGGTTTGGGTCTCGGGACGTCTCGTGTCTCGAAGTCCCGGGACTTTCCCCAAATTTAATTGTCTCGTGTCCCGGGACTTTCGGGTCGAGACTCGAGACAAGCTTGTAATAATTTTATTAACAAATGATCATTATAAGCTTCATTAGTTCAGGCTTCCCGCACTCTGTCACTGAGAGCGCCATATGTTAGATTAACGAGTAATTACTTGATACTCGTACGTACGTCTGTTTTATGTTTTATAATTATAGGATTTTATTTCCAGAAAATGAATCTGTGTATGAGAATTAAACATACGAATTGTTTAGACTTTAACTAACGTTAGAAATGTTAGAATTTGATTTTATGTTCAATAAATGTTGATTTTTACTAAAATGGCGATTTTATTGATACATCTCGCCAAAAATGACTCGATTCTAATTTTATTTTGAAAAGCCTCGAAGTCCCGGGACTTTGATCTTGCGATATCACGTGTCCCGGGATTTTGAAAATGTCGAGACTTCCCAAACCCTAATCAACATCTAGTTCAGTAATTAAACAGTATAAATTACCTCACTACCCACCAAACACTAGCACGTATAAGATACGTAAAATATACGTTCCGATGGTTTAAAAATGGTTTTGGTATAATAATAATTATAAGTGTATGATGGTGCATGTTATTATTTTGCGTTTTTATTATATATATGATGTGCTAAATTTCCACTAAAGAAAGGTAGAAAATCTTGATTTAAAAGACGTTTTAAATAAACTGTCAATATAGGCACATACGTCATATTATACGTTAAATCAACTAGCAAAGACTTCATATTTGCGGTATGTATTCATTATTTGTATAAAATATGTTGGTCATAAACCACTAATAAACGTATTTCTTTTACTCTTATTTTGGTAATATATTAACCTAAATTTTCCTACAAGTTTTAATCTTTGGTATAAAATACATCGTTCATTAATTATAATAGTCCAATAAACATCAGAACATATAAAATGCGTGAAATATATTTCCAGTGGTTTAAACATGATTTTATTATATTAATTAAGGTAGAAATTATACTATTCGCCGATTTGTTGAACTTTTTATAAAATTGTTGCACATTTTGTAGAATACTATTCGCAGTTTTCTTGTAAATAATGTTAGTTTTGGACATTCCAAATTTGATGATATCAATTTTGCTGTTGAAACACTCGTTAGTATAAAAAATATATAAAATAAAGTTAAAAAAAGCGTCCAACATGTCTGGGATTCGAACACACGACCCTTGGGCTTGGCAACGATAACAAAAAGGACAAACTCTAGACCATTATACTACAACTACAAAAATTGAATACCTGTAAAATGTTGAAATAAAAGTTAAAGCAATCTGAAGGAAATATCTCAGTCATGAGACTATTAAAAAAATGTATATTTGAAACTCTAAAAGAACTAATAAACAACGGCATTCAAGACAGTTTGGATTATTATATTAAAACCAATGAACGAATCAAACAGCTTATAAACATATTTGCGAAACATTTATAAAATGTAATATACAGTGTTAAAAAATGGATCCCTACAATACTCTTAATTAAAAAAATCAAGTTTACTTAACAAAAGAAAGAATAGTTTAAGTTAAATTAAGTTAGTTAATTTAAGTTAAGAGGTAAACCAAAATTGTTATTGATTTATAAAGTTACAGTCTCATACAGGAAGATGACCACTTATATTAGTTTTAATTTGCTGATCTACTTTGAATTACTTTTATCATGTCGAATACTTTAAAGGGGCACATACAGGGTGTGCCAATAAAAAGTCCCAGGTGAAATATTTCGGAAACTACTAGAGATATTTGAATTCTGTAAAAGCCCATTGCTAGAACACATAAATGGCTGTAGTTTTAAATAGAAATAGTTTCTTAATATGTTAAGGGATAGATGGCGCTGCGATACAAATTATTTTTTGGGTGACAGGAACTTAGAAATGTTATCTATGTTAAAGAGAATTTAATTTCAAATAGATTTCATGATACGAAAAAAATTCGAAAATCCAACCGTTTTCGAGAAATTTGAGTTTAAAATATTTAATTTTTGAAAAACTAAAATCGCCATTTTCAAACTTTCGTCGTAGAAAGATAATGTGAATAATTTGGCAATAAAACTTTTTTTTACAACTTCCGGTTAAACCGGAAATTATATTTATTACAATTTTAAACCGCCCGCCCCTGTATTTTATTAAACAATATTGAATAAAAATATGTTCCAAGCGTTTTTTCCAGTGCAACCATATTAGTAACTTAGCAATAAAGGAAATAACAATGAAATAAAAACCTCTTTTTATTTTATTTAATAAAAACAAAAAAATAACTAACAAATAATAAGTTATAGAAGAAAGTGTTCTGAATTATTGCCATTTTCGTTTGTTCACATGGAGAATCTTTTCAATAGCTCAACCCCACAAACTTTAAGTAGTGTATTCCTATTGCATACATTTTATTAGGTCAGCCATGTCTATGATTGGCTCTTTATAAACCTCACTTTTCAGATAACCCCACAAATATAAATCTAATGGGGTAATATCAGGAGATCTAGCTGGCCTTTTGAGTACCTCATTTGTACCAATCCATGTAAAGCAATGTCAATATTGACAATATTATTTATGAAGAATTCCAAAGGCACCTATGATTGTATTTTGCGTAAGAAGTTCGTTTTATTTCATCAAGGTGAATGTACTCAATATAAAATGTATTTTTTCGCCCACGTTAGTATTTCCGTTATTGCTACTATGGATGCACTGGAAAAAATGCATGGAACATATTTTTATTCCATATTGTTTAATAAAATACAGGGGCGGGTGCTTTAAAATTGTAATAAATGTAATTTCCGGTATAACCGGAAGTTGTTAAAAAAAGTTTTATTGCCAAATTATTCACATTACCTTTCTATGCAGAAACTTTGAAACGAACTATCGTATAAAATGTAATGTAAGAAAGTTACGGCGATTTTAGTTTTTTAAAAATTAAATATTTTAAACACAAATTTATCGAAAACGGTTGGATTTTCGAATTTTTTTCGTATCACGAAATTTACTTGAAATTAAATTCTCTTTAACATAGATAACATTTCTAAGTTCCTGTCATCCAAAAAATAATTTGTACCGCAGCGCCATCTATCCCTCAACATATTAAAAAACTATTTGTATTTAAAACTACAGCTATTTATGTGTTCTAGCAATGGGCTTTTACAGAATTCAAATATCTCTAGTAGTTTCCGAAATATTTCATCTGGGAGTTTTTATTGGCACACCCTGTATATGTGAAATATGGATAGCTCTACGCATGGGCAAATCTAATCACGCTACCTGGCATGGTGGTGCTGTGATCAATACGGCGGTTCCGCCAGGACGAGGACTTTTCATTTGCACTGAGGTTGGGCTTCTGACCTCTGAGATTATCCCTAAGGCGGATAACTCGCTCTCATAATTTATGGTAGTCGGGACTGCGTACGCGCAGGTAGTTTATAAAATTTCATATACAATATTAAAATGAAGGTATCCGTGAAACATATATAAACGCATTTATAAAAGATTTATTAAATGGTGTAATTTAATTAATTTCCTACGTACAGTACGCATGACTTATAAACGTTGAATTGGATGGACATTTGTCTTCATAATAAACGTTTAAATTTTTCGTTTCTTGATCTTCGCTTTGCAACATATAAAACGTTTTTTTGAGAGTTTTTATTAGTGTTTGCTGGGTAAACATTATAAATTGGGCGAAGTTTAGCTACTTTAGATATTTTCTCAACTAATCCTAACTAAATATAATATTATTTCACTCTGGCGTATATAGTCCCTTGAGGTAAACCAGAACAAGGCAAAAAGCCCAAAAGTTCTGTGACTGGACCGCAAGACAATTCCTCCCTCCCGTTTTCGAGGGCGGGGTACACGATGGTGACAATATTTTCCGACCTACCCTTCACCCACTACCCCTAAATCGGAAGCACCTTTTTCTAATTTTCCGGTGCTAGGCTTGCGAGTACTTATCGAATCGGGTTTTTTCTTTGGTCAGTTCGAATAAAATAAGTAAAGATTGACCTCAGGTGACCTAACCTACCCCTGGGTTTGAAACTACCCCCTCCTCCAATAGCAAAATACCACGAAAACAATGATGATAGTAATAAGAATATAAATCCGGTAAACTGGGGATGGACAATGGAAAATAGATTTTTACAACCAAAATTCTCTTCAGAGAAACTCATTCCAGATTCATTTTTTAAGTAAAATAATTGTACTTTAAAGAGTGGATGTGTTAAGCGATGTGGGTGTAAAAAACTAGGTATTAAATGTAGCTCGTTCTGTAACGACTGGAATAATTGCGTGCATGTGGAGGAAATCACTTAAGCAGGTTAATGATAATCTTGATTACGATATAAATATAATTCCAGAAATAATAATTGATGATAATGGTAAAGATGATAATTCTAGTGATGATGGTATAATGACGATGACGATGATGATTATGAATGTAAAATGTAACGAGGTGGACTATGATGTTCACTTCGACTCGGACGTAGAGTGTGACAGATCTATTAGCATAGAATAAGAATTGTATATAATGACCCAGATGCAAAGAATGATCATTGAACGAATAAAAACGAGAATAATTTTGTCTACGACTGCTTTCGAAAACCACAAATAACGCACAGTAGCCATGACTCGAAACTGTCATTTTTCACACGATGTGTGCAAAAATCCAAAAAACACAGTCCGTCCTGTCATGTTTTTCACACAGTCCTGCCAAAAACAGAACTGACACCTTTTATTTGTATTTTTTGAAGTAGGCTAGCCTATTCAGTTTCATGGCAACCGACTTATTTAACGACTAAACATCAGTTTTGGAGCCTTCAAATAGGCCAGGAAACAAAGACATTAATTCGGAAATAAATAGTGCTCAACGGATTATTGTTTTAAGTTGTAGGGTTGACCCTTAGAAGTAACATACCAAAAGTCCCCAGGCGTGGGCCTCATGCGTTAGGCGGGAGGGGAGTGGAAAGGGTCGGTTTGTAAAGTAAATTAAATTGTCTACAAAAAAGATTCTATTCATTTTTTCGCTAGGGGAAGTAGTTAAGGGTGTACGTGAGTTTGAAAATGCGAATAGCTGGAAAAACTGTATTGTGGGAGGTAATGCTTAACAAGTAGAAAATTTTATAATATTACAAGTATTTACAAGGCCATATTAAGTAATTGGTCGAGTTCATCGTCAAGATCCTTATCGTCGTCGCCGTTGATTCTGACGGTTGGAGGGCCGTTGGTACACGAAGCGCGGAAACTGCTGCACACAAGCGAGCAGGTATGCCTGCTTTGCGGCACCCGTAACGGCCCTCGCAACCAGTTGTGCGTGCAAAATATGTTATTTAGGACGGATCCTGGCGCAACTGGTTTCGTGCTTGTGACATGAGTAAGGCAGCCATCCGACCCCCTCATCCATCCACAAGCAGTTGGCTCCTGCTGCTGATCTCCATGGAGCAATTGCTGAATCTGCAAACAATAATTCGTTCTTTGTAGTTTAAAAAAATATGACACAATATTGCCTAAGCACAATACAAAACATAAGTTAATGTAATCAACCAAATGTTGATACAAACCTGCAAATGAACTCTAAGAGAGTGTTGGTGAGCAGCCCCTCTGGTGGGTGGAAGTGCCGCAAAATCAGGCTTTGGCTTTGTCGAGGCTTTAACAAAGGCCTGGTGTCGTACCCGGTTCAGGTCTGCTCCTTGTGGGACCTGGTACAATGCCAAAAAATCTGCTCTCCTGCATCAGCTACCATGTCCTGTGTTGCTGAAGGATCACAGAAGACTTTGTAGATGCCTGTGACCTGCTCCTCGGCCTTCAAAAATACTTTCACCACACTCCCTTGCTCTTGTTGTAAATAGCGAACGAATTAAGATATTTGCGAAGACCATTCTGATGCTCCATTCGTTCAGCGGTTGTGATACTACCTCCGCTATTTACAACAAGAGCAAGGGAGGTGTGGTGAAAGTATTTTTGAAGGCCGAGGAGCAGGTCACAGACATCTACAAAGTCTTCTGTGATCCCTCAGCAACACAGAACACGGTAGCTGATGCAGGAGAACAGCTTCTTTTGGCATTGTACCAGGCCCCATAAGGAGCAGACCTGAACCGGGTACGACACCAGGTCTTTGTTAAAGCCTCAACAAAGCCAAAGCCTGATTTTGCGGCACTTCCACCCACCAGAGGGGCTGCTCGCCAACACTTCCTTAGAGTTCATTTGCAGGTTTGTATCAATATATGCTTGTTTGCATTAACTTATGTTTTGTATTGTGCTTAGATAAGATTGCGTCACATTTTTCTAAACTACAAAGGACGAATTATTGTTTGCAGATTCAGCAATTGCTATAAAATGTTCTACTTGTGTAGCATTACCTCCCACAATACACAGTTTTTCAAGCTATTCGCATTTTTAAACTCACGTACACCCTTAACTACTGCCCCTAGCGAAAAAATGAATAGAATCCTTTTTGTAGACAATTTACTTTAATTTCATTTTGTATAGGATGACCTTTTCGCTAGAATGCTTAGTTTTCGAGATAATAACGAAAAACCTACAAACCGACCCTTTCCACCCCCCTCCCGCCTAACGCATGAGGCCCACGTCTGGGGACTTTTGATATGTTACTCCTAAGGGTCAACCCTACAATTTAAAACAATAATCCGTTGAGCACTATTTATTTCCGAATTGGGGGATTTTTCGCTCTTCGTTTCCTGTACACGACTTTTAAAGAAGTTTATTAAAAATAGTTGATTCTGCACCTGTAGAAAAAGTATTAAAAACACGTTTGAAAACATCTTTTCACACTCATTCGACTTATGGAACTCGCCTTCGGCTCGTTCCACCAAACTGTCTCACTCGTGTGAAAAGATTCATTTTCGGAACTTGTTGTTTAAAATACTATTACATAATATATAATAAATGAAATAAACAATGACCCAATGACCCAAAGACCCGTCTCAATCAATTCCCTACAAACCTTTACACTTCGTGTAAAGACTGCTTGAACCCTCGGGTTAGTTGGGTCTCGTCTGCTCGATGTTTACCTATTTCATTCGAATTGATAAAAAAAAACCGGTCCGAGAAGCCCTCGCAAGCCTAGCACCCGAAAATCGGAAGAAGGCGTGGTTTTTCCGGTTTAAGGGGAGTGGGTGAAGGGTAGGTCGGAAAATATTGTCACCATCGTGTTCCCCTCGAAAACAGGCGGGTAGATATCTTGCGGTCCAGTCACAGAACTTTTGGGGTCAAAGCTTTACATCAAGGGACTAATAGCCGAATCATAACAGTGGAGTGTATTGAAAATAATTGAAATTGTCTCATAATCTTCTCTTTAAAAACGCCAAATTATAGATTTGTGCTTTGATTTTTAAATTAATTCTGAAATATATTTATTTAATTTTGAAAATTGAGGACAGTCGTAGAAAAAATATATGGAAATTATGTACGAAGTGTCTTTTTTTTATTCGTGGAATTGTCGAAGTGTAGTGCTGCGGTCATTCGTGGGAAAATGTACTACTCGATGCACTTTTTGCGTAAATAACTATATTCATATATTCATATTCATATTTAAGGAAACATATAGAGGAGTTCGACAAAATATTTCACTAGTAAACTATATTCATTGCTATTTTACAAATTTGTCTTCCTGCCACTCTTTCCGATTGTCATTTTGATTTCAAAATAATATAGTCTAGGTGCCCTCGTACAAAAATGCAATTTATACACATCCTCGTATAACTTCTTGTACGGCATAATTGCGCCTAGTCTATCACTTTTTTCCTCTGCGAAAATTTTCGTAACGCGGCGTTCCTCCTTGGCATGAAAAAGACGATTTCCACGCGTCGGACTGGAAAATCGGCAAATATATTTTGTCGGACAATTTGAGAATTGAATTCTACATATATATTCTATATATTTCTACAAACTTTACGACAAAAATTTTGGAAAGTTAAGGGTGTCTACCACCCTAAACATAACATAACATAACTTTAAAACATTTATTGATAACCAGCTGATTTTTTCAAGATTACTTATTAAAAATATGTAGAATCCAATTTTCAAATTGTCGGACAAAATATATTTGCCGATTTTCCAGTACGACGTGTGGAAATCGTCTTTTTCATGCCAAGGAGGAACGCTGCATTTACGAAAATGTTCGCAGAGGAAAAAAGTGATAGACTATGCCGTACAAGAAGTTATATGAGGATATGTATAAATTGCATTTTTGTACGCGGGCACCTAGACTAATATACTTTTCCTACTACCATACGTAAAACACTTTGCGCACGCTGTGCAGTGCGTACAGTAAAAAAGTAAAAAATTGACTGTAATAATTATATCTTATATTTAAAGGTCAGAAACTAGTTATTTAATTTTATGTAGTCCATTTATTTATTACTACTAAGTATATTACTATAAAATATACCTATTTTCAGAGTACTTTAACAATAATGCTTGAATTATTTATAATTTGACGTTTCATTTTTGCTTTTAAGATTTTGATAATTTCACTCCTTTAAAATTAAGTTGGCCAAGATGATATCGGAATATTTAAACAACTACCTTGCTAATTTAATATTTCACTTTACGCACTAGAGCGTAAAATAAATTGTTTAGATTTTATTGTATACATACATATTTTGGTAACGATTTCGGTGGTAGAAAAATATTGTACGCAATTCCTGTATAATGTATCTTTTTTCACCCATTCTTGAAAAAGGTATCACTTTAAACACTTGTTGCACAAAGAACTTTTCTTATACTAGTGTGAAGATTGTATTTTTTTCAGAGTGAGGACAAAACATTGTTAGATAGGTACATCATTTTTGAAAATATCAATTTTTGTAATTTTTGTAAACGTTGCGCGTTGTAAAAAATAACGTATGCAACATATTTGCAGATGATTAAAATTGCAAATATTATTAAAAATTTGTCATATATTTTCAAAAAATTGCGAAGAGTATTTTACAGAATGATTATTATCAATTATATTATCAAGAAATCATAGAATTTTTTGTTTGTAAAGTTACAACCTTGAATCGTCTATATAAATCAATCAATTTTTATGGTTTTTAATGTGTATAGAGGTTACATTTCGGAAGACAATTGCTTTTCAAAAAATATGCAAATTATTTCTATACAACTTTTAAACTAAGAAGTAGTAACACTTTGTTATCAGTGGCATGTGAAACTTACATATTACTACTAATAAATCTAAAGCTTCGTAAACGATAAAAGTTACTTATTTCAATAATGTAGATATGTGTTGGAACAGTATCCCATTTCTACGAGTTATTATTGTATGGGTAATGGGTAATTTTATATGGTTAGGGTATTCCCTGGATATTTCAATTCATGATCATTTTACTTAGAAAATAATTATCCTGTGCAAGAAATGTGCATAAACAAAGTTGGAGAAAATAATTTTAGGTAGTTTATTTTCGATTAAGAAAGATTTTGTCCAACTTTTTCTATTTTTTATCTTTCTACACCTTTTAATAAAGAGTTCACTATTTTTGATTTACCAAGTTGTTTTAATCATAAATAATAAACGAGATTTTATTTCCATCTGACATTTCAGTAATACAGTTCACTTCAATTTATGAAGCTGAACATTAAGTATGAGATAAGTTTCTCGAGAAGTAAATTTGGTTTACCTCTAAATGCTTGACAAGTTCAAAAGGTCCTCGGTCAAAGAGGTGCAGTAGAAAGGCAGCGACTCGAAATGCTTAGTTTCCGCAGCTTAAAAGCATAAAGCTCCTCAGCAAGAGAGTGTTTCTATGGAGCTGAAATGAATTAATTCACACTATTTTAAGAGAGCGGCAAACGAAAATATCTAGAGACTAAAAAGCCAAAAAATTCTTAGAAACGAATTGTTGCTTACCCTAAAATTTGCTTCACTGGGTGCCGGTTTTTCAATGCAAGGTCAAATTTGCTTATTAACTAACCCCAGGATAATTTTAACCTCAAGTCAAAGTGAGTGTTAAACACGCATTCGTTTATCCACTGAATTTTATGGTGTGGGTTAGGAACACTTGAATAACCTGAAGTTGGTAACGCTTCCTACAGAGTTACCAGCTCTAAGTTGATTGTAATTAATCGGAAAATTTATAATATTATTTGTTGGCTTTTAAATTTTTGTTACTAAGTTAAAAACGTTTGCTTGTTTCTGTTCCTTACCATTTAATTTTGCAATCTCCAAAATAAATATTAATATAAGCTTTCTTAGCCTAAATCTGACTGGCATAATCTCCACTTTGACGTTCGAGTTGAATTAACCCCGACTTTAACCCAAGGCTACTTTTAACTTGGACCACAATAAACATAAACACACCACAGATAGTAGACAACCCCCAAATCCATAACCAAGGCTGTGCGGAAGGGGGTTACACATTTGGAAAAACGCAGACATACATCCACACCCACTGGTGTTGTCAATACCGGGGCTGGGGGTCGAACCCAGAGCGCGGTAGGCAGTCGATCAGTATATTCGCCACTCAATACGCCTTAACCGATTGAGCTACCATGACGGTAAAAAACACTTTGTTACATATTTTGTTGGCGTTATAGTAAGTTATTCCGAAATAGTTTATCTCCCAAACCATAATAGTTACAAAGTCAGTTAGATGGAAAAATGTTACGTATTTTGAAAGCCAATAAAAGGATTATAACATTAAAAATATTCCAATTGGTTTCGGAGATATACGATAAAATTTGAAATAGCTCATTTTCGTTTTTCTTTACCTAGATCTGTTATTATAAAAGATATTTATAAAAATCATTACAATATTTTGTTATAAAATAACTTTTCCATAACTTACCATATTCAAAGGTTTCTTTCGTCAAAAGTTTTAAATATTTTTACAGAAAGTGACAAAATATTCAACAAACAGTAAGAAAACTCTTATATGAGAGAATGGAGGGAATGCATAAAAAAATATCCATCCGAGTTATGGTAAATGTGTCGACACCATAAGCATCTGAATCTTTGTCCCATGAGACATATTATATTTTTTTATTAATGCCTGAGACAATAGAATCCAAAATTTTACAATTTTATTAAAAGCATACTCTGCTTATCTGGGAACCGGAGATAAAGCAAGAGCACAGAGATTCTCTATCTGCATATGTCTTTTCAGATTTTATGTAAGATGCCCTTATTCCACGCGAGGATTCATGGGGGGGGGGGTAGCGGTGTAATACCCCCCCCCCCAGGATTCTGTAAATCATCAATTTTTGTCTTAAAATGTTATGATTTTTGTTAATTTTGGGAAGAAAAAAAATGTTAACAGGGCAATTCCCCCCCCCCCCCCCAAGAAATGTTAAATTTAGGATGGAAAATTTTTTTTTGGATTTTTGCTCCTTGGTCTTTAAAAAAAATTTTTGGGATGAAAAAATTTTTTTTCGGATTTCTCGCCCCCGCTCCCTCCGCTCTTGCCCCTTGCTTTATTCAAAGATCTTTAGACTCACCCTACTCGGCCATATCTATTTATCAACTTATTAAGTTTTGGATGTTTAATACTTCCCATCCGACATTCCGATGTAAGTACGTCTCACTTTTAGTTTCGTGTTGGTCTGTATTGATCTATAATTATTTCATTAAAATAACCATTTTCTTAACCTACATATGAGGTACCTCCAAAACTTTTATTCATAATACCCTTATTAATAGTTATTTATTTACTGGATATCTCAGTATCTACCAGGAATGTTATGCTGTTACCTTTGTTTTCTGCATTTAGAGTTAATGAATTAAAAGTATGGATACAATTATATAACATTCCAAAATTGAATAACATTTGAAAACAGTAATAAAATGGATGATTACGGGCAATAACTCTTTTAAGAAGTAAATTTGGATTTTCCTCTGGAATGTATACTCTATTTCTATCCAGGGTGGAATAAAACCAATCAAAATTCAATCTTAGTTTAGTGTGACGTAAATTACGTTATTTCTTTTGTAACAGGAATTCCCCAAATGGTACTTCAACATATTCAAACGACATTATTCCACTGCCCTTGCAATGAAGAAACTGCTGAGACAGCGTTTTCTTTTTCCAACCTATCCTTCGATATCTAAAGAATACACTGGAAATAAATAAACATTTAAATAAACCTGAGATATGTTTCTATTCAACGTGAAACAAATAGAGAAAAATATCTGTGTATATATGTTTGTGTGTGTTAAGTTACTATAGTTCGAAATATCTGCAAACGTGAAAAGAATGCCGCTTGTCAAAGCCTGTGGTGTATTTCTGACCACCAATTCTTTAAGTCTGCGAATTATATCCTTGAGTAAAGTGGTAGATTATATTAGCATTCCAAATCAGTCGTATATTTATAGCTATCTTTTCAAAGTAATTTCTTCACCTACATATAAAGTTTTTCATGCATTATTCCCTGGTTTTATCTTTGGATACTGCCAACTTGTTGAATTAATGACTGGCGGCTAGGAGCTTTTATGGCAGACACATACATGAATTTTGTTTTAACGAAAAAGGATTCTTAAACACGTTTTTATGTATTTTAGATTGATTGAATGTGGGTTAATGAAAAACCGCTTGATGCATGATGTTTGTAATTGAATAGATGAAAATGCAGTTTTTATTAAAAAAATTGAAATAGGCTTATAATTATTTTTACTAACACAAATTTATCTTATTAACTTAACTTTAAACGATTTAAACAATTAAGTCGACGATAAAATATAGTATTCTGCTCACATATAATGGCTATTACACTCGGATGATTTACGAGTATTATTATTTACGAATATCACCCTCATCCCAATGGGCACACGTACGTTTAATGTTTTTAAAACATTGTAGTCGTTGATTAAACGTTTTACGTTGAAATTTTCAACGTTGCATTTGGTTGAAAATTTCAACGTTTAAATAAGACGTTTAAAATACGTTACTACTACACGCATTTTTAACCATTAGTAGAAGAAAATGCTCTAATAAAATGTTTTAGTAAGCACGTATTTTTCACAAATATTTAATAACGTATAAAACACGTTTATAATGTAAGGAGTTTTAACGACTCGCTAAAGGTGACGTTTATAAAACGAAAAAGTTTAACGTCTTTTATTATGTATATTTGATACGGCGATTCAAACGTTTTATTTAAGGAAAAAAAAACGTATTTTTTAAAACGTTAAAATAACTGTTGTTTCCAACTTACTAAATGCAAGAGAAATTTAAATCCACAGGTGAAATAGATGGTAGAATATTACGTTATTTAAACGTTTTTCTACGAATCTATATCAACGTATAAAATTAGGCTGTCAAATTTTATATTTAAATAAAACGTATAAAATACGTTACTCCTACACACATTCCCAACCTGTAGTGGAAGGGAATACTGAAATAAAACGTTTTAATTACAACGTTTCTTTTACTGATATATTAACGTATAATACACGTTCATAATTTGAGAAATTGTAACCCCGGTTGTGAAACGAGAAAATTAAACGGTTTTTTTATTGCATTAATCACATATCAATCACATATAGCAATTGAAATATGTTTTCAATTGCTGCAGCAAATGGAAATTTTTTTTTCTATACAATGTTAAAATAACTGATGCTTTCAACTTATTAAAATGCACTGACGTTCTAAATCTACAGGTGAAATAAGTGGTAGATGATGACGTTGTTTTGACGTTTTTCTATTCAGCTATATTAATGCATAAAATTTGCCTACTTACCACGTAGTTTGCTGCAGATATTATTTGTAGATGGCGCCACATGCAAACCACTGACAACAATCACTCATGCTTTATCTTATATTCTTAGGAACTTATATAAAATAAATATAACATAGATTGCAATGTTTAAATTCTTTCAGGGAGCATCGATTTATTTGGATGGATCTTATAACGATCAGGTTAAAGATCATTATTCTGTGGCTTGGCCGAGATAGCATAAAAGAGTTTTATGCTATATGTTTAATAAGTTAAGCACCCACTGGTTTCATGATAAATTCAGCGGGTGTTTAACCGATTAAGTGTTCATTTATCTACATGGCGGTTCATCCTGTAACATATCATATATATGTATATTGGAAAATGGAGACCTAGAGCCCGTTTAATTTCGTTTCATTAACGTACATAATTAGTGAATATTTAACGTTATTAAAACCTTTAATAAAACGTTTATATTCTACATTTACTTTCGTTTTATAAACGTTGAATATTAACGAATATTTATCGTTTTTTTTTAATGTTATTCAATCGTTATCTATGATGCTTAAAAGACGTTTATACGTTACTAAAAACCCTAGAACAACGTGTGGTTTTCAATCCTTTTTTAACGTTTATTAAACGTACGTGTGCCCATTGGGATTATACGCTTGCTGAATAATAAACTATTACCAAGTATGTTGAAAACCGTCGAATACGTGTCTTTTTATTTCCCCATCGCTGAAATATCGTGTTTCTGATTTATACGATTTCAGATATATGGGTACCCTTTAGACCATCTACCACCTCTATTTTCATTCCTTCAAAAAGTGAAAATCGTAATTTCGTGTCTAATAGATTCCAATAAAGAGTATTTCTGCCAAATTTCATGCTTCTAGGTCTAACCGTTTCCGAAAAGCTTAAAAACCTTCCTTTGCTCGTTCACCCAGTCGGAGGGGGGGTCTCTTTTTGAAAACCGTCGAATACGTGTCTCCTTATTTCCTCAGAATGCAATATTACGTTTCTGACTTACGCGATTTCAGAGATGGGTACCCTTTAGACCATTCACCCCTTCAAAATGTGAAATCGAAATTTCGTGGTACTCGCGTCTAATAAATTCCAATAAAGAGTATTTATGCCAAATTTCACTCTTCCAAGTCTAACCGTTTCCGAAAGCAATAAAAACCCCCACCTCCCCGTTCAACCTTTCTTTTTAAAAATCATCGAATACGTGTCTTCTTGTTTCCTCAGAAGAATCCATGGCTTGAATAATCACGCCTCTGACGCGATTTCAAAAATGCGGCTGCGCTTTGAACCATCTACCACTCCCGGTTTCGCCCCTTCATAAAGTGAAAATCGAAATTTCGTCTTACACGTGTTTAATGGATTTCAACAAAAAATATTTCTGTCAAATTTTCCGCATCTAGATCTAACCGTTTCCGAAAAAGCCTAATATTTCAACCCCTTTTTCACCCTCACCCGCTTTAAGGTCGAATTTCGAAAAATCCCTTTCTTAGTGGTTGCCTACGTCATTCGAGGAACCTCTATGGAAGATTTTAAGTTTCTAGACCCAGCGGTTTGAGCTGTGCGTTAATAGATCAGTCAGTCAGTGAGTTAGTCAGGGTATTCTTTAATAGATATAAGATGAAGAAGACATTTTAGTTCGTGTGGCAGAAAAGTCGCTAAGTAAGTACACAGCGCGGTTATTGGCAGCAACTGCGGTTTAAGACATTCATTCATAGGTTATTACGTTAAAGAAAAAAAATCTTAAAACATATCAGTTTACTCCAGTAGGAAATTTGTTACCTCTTGGTCTTTCACAAAGATCACAGTTTCATATTATTTTTGCGTAATCAGCAAAATGATGACCCAATGTTTATGTTGTTTACGGATGAGGCTACTTTTATAAGGCGTGGCGTATTTAATTGGAGAAATAGCCATTTATGAGAATTTGGGAATCCCCATTTATCCAAAGAACACACCACTTCCGGCGCGAATTTAAAATAAATGTGTAGTATGCTATCATTGGAGGTTGCGTACTAGGGCTGATTGAGTTCGCGTCAAATGGTGAATTCTATTTTGACCTTTAGAAAAACATTCTTCCTGAAATCTTATATGATATTCAGATAAATTTAACCACCCCCGAATAACCCCCACTCGTCAATTTTCACAAGAAAATTTTAAAAACTCGTTAATTTACGTCGTCCGAATATTAAAGATTGTTTTTATT
Organism: Rutpela maculata; assembly: GCA_936432065.2. Taxonomy (NCBI): domain Eukaryota; kingdom Metazoa; phylum Arthropoda; class Insecta; order Coleoptera; family Cerambycidae; genus Rutpela; species Rutpela maculata. The sequence continues at coordinate 97,120,801 of OW386285.2, read as the reverse complement.
TACAGAGGTGTTGAACGACGCCATCTTCGACGAGGACCACGACGAAATGGTAGTAGTAAAAGACATTGAAATGTTTTCGATGTGTGAACACCACTTAGTTCCGTTTTATGGCAAAGTTTCAATAGGATATCTACCCTGTGGCAAAATATTAGGTTTGAGTAAATTAGCTAGAATCGTTGAAATTTATTCCAGGAGGCTCCAAGTGCAAGAGAGGCTCACGAAACAAATTGCTGTGGCTGTGACAAAAGCGGTTCAACCAGCTGGTGTTGCTGTCGTAGTGGAAGGAACGTAAGTATCTGCAAAATAATAGAGGTTCGTTAATTATTTAAGGACTGACTGCATGTAGTTTAGTTCTGTAGTTAAAGTTCTAAATTTAAAATACTCAACAAATTACTTTCATATACCGGGTGTAAACGAATAGTGGGCCACCCCCGTAACTTCCTTGTTTTTAAAGATACCGGGATGAAATTTTGTATGGTGAAATTATCCATCCGCCATATTTATCACTTCCAGTTTCACCGGAAATGACCCTAATAGTCTTTTCTAAATGAAGCACCCTGTATGTTTTTGCATTTTTAAAATAAAGATCACATTTTGGATACATTTATACTATTTTGAACAATTTATACAGTGTTGCACGAAAAATAATTCGAATTTTAGTTGCCAATCTAGATGGCTGCGAATATGTTAAAATTATTTTTGTTCCAATGTAATTCATATAAAAAATACTAAAACGTCAATATGTCTAATAATACTACATCATACAGGGTGCTGTAAACTCATTAAAATCACATTTTTCAAAATGACTCATTTGCTTTAAATATTATGATATGGGCCACCCGGATATTCAGAAAGCTCTATTTAGTAAGGGTTAAACGGTACCAAAAGTTCCGTAATATGTAATAGTTACCGGCAGGAATGAGAATTTTTCTTAAGAAAAAAAACTTCAATTAAATTTTGATCAACCCTGTATATTTGTGTTAATATGTTATGATATGCCACCCTCCGCAGGAGACAGAATGGGCTTCTGGCTCATTCTTGTTGCCCTACGTATTTTCAATATATTTTTTTCTTTAAAATGCTGAGAATCCTATCATGTAATTCAATATTTCGTCAGTATTAGCTAGAAGAGTAGTTGTTTTGAGTGGTTCTCCAATAATGAGTGTTTTAAAGTATTTACCTAACTAGTATATTAGCGTGCCCAGATTAGGGCAACAATATACAGAAAGTAGGTATTTTCATAATAAATAAAAAAGTGTGTAAGTTGTGATTTGCATAATACCTAAATAATATTCTCTAATCATGATAAAAGCAAATAAATAAAAATAATTAATGGTAAAAAATAAAAATAAATCAAGAATAGGCTTGTAAATAATGAATGAATGTTTCTATACTCTACTGATGAGAACTAACGAGTTCGAAAAAACTTGTACAACTTTTCTAGAGTTGAAATAGAATGTAAGGTTCAATAATTCTTGTGAATGACTGAATTTCAATAAATAATTTAAGAATCTTCAATATATTTTTTTGCCTTAAAATGCCAGGAATCCCATCATGTAATTCAATACTTCGTCAGTATTAGCTAGAAGAGTAGTTGTTTTGATTGGTTTTCCAATAATGAGTGTTTTAAAGTGTTTTCCTAAGTAGTATATTAGCGTGACCCGATTAAGGTACCAATATACAGAAAGTAGATAATTTCATATTAAATAAAAAAAAGTGTGAATGACTAAATGTAAATGAATGATTTACGTATTTTCAATATATTTTTTTCTTTAAAATGCAGAGAATCCTATCATGTAATTCAATACTTCGTCAGAATTAGCTAGAAGAGTAGTTGTTTTGATTGGTTCTCCAATAATGAGTGTTTTAAAGTATTTACCTAACTAGTATATTAGCGTGCCCAGATTAGGGCAACAATATACAGAAAGTAGGTATTTTCATAATAAATAAAAAAGTGTGTAAGTTGTGATTTGCATAATACCTAAATAATATTCTCTGACAAACATAAATTTAACACATTCGCAGCCATCTAGATTGACAACTAAAATTCGAATTATTTTCCGTGCAACACTGTATAAATTGTTCAAAATAGTATAAATGTATCCAAAATGTGATCTTTATTTCAAAAATGTAAAAACATACAGGGTGGTCCATTTAGAAAAGACTATTGGGGCCATTTTCGGTGAAACCGGAAGTGATAAATAAGGCGGATAGGTCTCAAAAAGATGGAAATCTGACCTAATTTCACCATACAAAATTTCATCCCGATATCTTTAAAAATTGGCTCGCTATTTGTTTGCACCCGGTATAGTATAACTGGAGCGGGATATATCCGACCTTTTCCGCTCTATGTTTGTAGTATTATCAAAAAACAAGTGTAAAAGGTAGCAGAAGAAATTCCTAATGATATTTCGCTTCCGTGTTATATTTGGCAAGAAAATCAAATTAATCTCTCGAAAAATATATTGCAAATTAAAATTCTTTAGATTACTTTGATATATATTTTGACAAGCCACTTGTCACATATTGTTATTGTGATAAGTAAACAAGTTTTAGTATGATTTTGTGTTGCTTCTACAGCCTATAATCTGTCGTCTATAGATACTTGATTATTTTCCCAGGGAAATTGTCGAATATTTCCTATCTCTAAAATCTCTAGACGAAAATATCTATGAAACTTTAATGGTTGTTGAATAACAAAATTTCAAACATTTTCTTGCTGCTTTGGTTCATAAGATGTTAAAAAATATCATGTAAGTTAATCTTTTTGCTGTTTCCGGTTTAGTTTTTTCCTTGTTTGTTTAATATCTCTGCCTCTATAATTCGGATTGGAACAAAAAAAAAATCAAATTACTTGTAATAAATGTCTCTATACTGCAGGTTAGAATTATAATGAATTTTTTAAACTTCAAACAAAAAAATCAAATTACTTGTAATAAATGTCTCTATACAACTGTGCAGGTTAGAATTATAATGAATTTTTCAAACTTCAAACAAAAATTTAAACGCCGCTGCCATTGGTACTTTTTCGTTTTTCCTGAAATACTTTGGTTGGAATTTTAACGAAAATTTACGAAAATATTCTTTTAGTTGTACGTTGGCCAAATTTGGTAAGATATTACAAAGAACGGCCAAAAATTATATGCGTATAAAGCTTCGCAGAGGAGTATTTCTTTTATTTGTAGGTTTCATTATGTACTTTAAGATAGTATAGGAAAAACCGGTAAAGGTATTACCCAAAACTTCCCTCTCCGTTTTTATTCTTCTTATTAGCCACGAAATATTATTGCCATCCGTCACATTTTTCCTTTAATCTTTTTTAAGGTGACCACCCTGTATATTTTTCATGTTTTTTTCTTTGTAAAATTTGTTTACAGTTGTGTTAACTACGTGCCAAATATTATCGTTCTCCGTCACATTTTTTCATTATCTGTATATTTTTTTCATACTTTTCTTCTTTTACAGTTATATTAACTGCGTGCGAAATATTATCATCGTCCGTGGCATTTAAAAACTTGTTTTGTGGTGACCCCCATATATCCTTTTTTTTACCACCCTGTATTTTTTTTCATATTTATCTTCTTCGACAGTTGTATTAACTATATGCGAAATATTATCGTCATACTTCACATTAAGGAAAAAATTGAGTGACCACCCTGTATATTTTTTTGTATATTTTTCTCCTTTGGCACTTGTGTTAACTAAATGCTAAATATTAAGAGTGCTTCGCCCGCATTTTTTAATTTATAGTTGGGTTAACACCCTGTATATATTTTTTTATATTTTTCTTCGACTCTTTTTTAAAAAAATAATAATAAGATTAACCTATAAAAATAAAAATTTATTGAAAACACAATATTAATATTTTAAAATTCTGTTGTATTAACTGCATGCGAAATATTGTCGTCGCCCAGCACATTTTTTCGACAACTTTTTTTTTGGGTGGCCACCCTGTATATATTTTTTTCATATTCTTCTTTGACAGTTATATTAACGGCATGCGAAATACTATTATCCTCCATCACATTAAAAAAAAAATGGGTGACCACACTGTACATTTTTTTTTCATATTTTTCGTCGGAAGAAACGAAGTGAGACCGGCAATTACAGACGAGTCACAATAAGTGAGTTTTACTCCGAATCAAACGTCCATTAGCTATATAAAAAAATATGGATAAAAATCTCGAATTTCACCACCAAAAACACTTTGTGTTAATATTCCATGGCCGGCGCGGCGTATTAAATAAAATACGCGTTGCCAGTGGCGGATCCAGGGGGTGGGGACACAAAAGTGTCACTTACTCCTAATAAAATAATATACTAATTTTTTCCATTTATACGTTTCAGAGTACGTAGATTACGAAAATTAAAGCTGCTTAATTCCGTCAGTCTGTCTGTCTATCGGTCTGGTGTGTGTCTGTTGGCGCTATATCTATAAAACTTGATGGAGGCGGATAATATTTGGTAGGTAGTTGACGCTACTTCCAACGATGAACTAGGTTACACTTCCGCTGAAAAATATAAGGGTGGACCGACCCCATAAAAAATATAATTAAGGAAAAAAATATGACGGAAATCTGTAATATTTGGCATGTAGTTAATACAACAGTCAAGAAAGAAAAATATGAAAAAAATACAGCGTGGTCACTCAAAAAAAAATGTAACGGAGGACGATAATTTCGCATGTAGTTAACAACAAGACGGAAAATATGAAAAAAAAATGTACAGTGTGGTCACCCAATTTTTTTTAATGTGATGGAGGATAATAGTATTTCGCATGCCGTTAATATAACTGTAAAAGAAGAATATGAAAAAATATATATACAGGGTGGCCACCCAAAAATGCACAACGATCAACAAAACAAAATGTTACTTTCCCGGCCTAGGCCGGGAAAGTAACATTTTCGTACGGTTTTTTATGTATATACTATTCCTATATACTATTGCAATTTTAATGTGAGTTGGTTTGTCTGCATGTATTTATTTACTGCCTAACATATACATAAAACACCGTATGGGAATGTTACTTTCCCGGCCTAGGCCGGGAAAGTAACATTTCCGTACGGTCTTTTATGTATATACTATTCCTATATACTATTGCAATTTTAATGTGAGTTGGTTTGTCTGCATGTATTTATTTACTGTCTAATATTCCCGTACTGTTTTGTTGATCGTTGCTTGGCAACGGATCTTTTCCGGTCTGTATATAGTTTCTTAACAACGGACGAAAATACTGGAATTGTGCATTTTTCGATCTGAAATCGCATCTAAAATGTAGACATTGCCGATCGATTTCAGAAAATAGTATATTGTGTATTTGGGTGTGAAAGCAATACATTCCCGAACAACAAGCATCGAAGTCCGGGAATGTGCTTTCACACCGAAGTACACATACTATTTTTTCTGAAATCACAAACAATATTATTATATATTAAGGAATTTGTATTAATGCATATCATTTCTTCATTACAATCTAACTGCTTGCTAGTAAATGCAATTTTAATGTGAGTTGGTTTATCTGCATGTATTTATTTACTGTCTATACATAAAAAACCGTACGGGAATGTTATTTCCCGGCCTAGGCCGAGAAAGTAACATTCCCGTACAGTTTTGTTGATCGTTGCTTGGCAACGGAACTTTTCCGGGCTGTTTCTGATAGTTTCTTAGCAACGGACTAAAATACTGGAATTGTGCACTTTTCAATCTGAAATCTCGCCGAAAATGTAGACATTACTGATTGATTTCAGAAAATATAATATTCCCGTACGGTTTTGTTGATCATTGCTTGACAACGGATCTTTTTCGGTCTGTTTTCTGATAGTTTCTTGGCAACGGACTGAAATACTGGAATTGGGCATTTTTCGATCTGAAATCGCGCCGAAAATGTAGACATTGCCGATCGATTTCAGAAAAAAAGTATTTTTTCGCATTTTGACTGATAATATGCTATTTTACTCTTTGCCACATGAAAATGTCACTTTAATATATAGTAATGTCAGTGTTAATAAAAACAGTTTGACAAAAAATATTTCATATACCTTCTCGTATTTTTCCTTGGCTTTTAAAAGAAGTAAGCTCGAAGATGCTTCTCGAGAGGCATTTAAAATGTGTTCAGAACAATTTTCTAAATTGTTTTCAGCAGCAAGACTCATTTTTATAATTAATATATAACTTAGAATCAATTCGACTCACAAAAATTATGCTTAACTGTTATTATATAAATAAACAAAGCCGTGTCAGTTACTAGGTTACGGAAATCCTACACAAGTACCTAGTATGAAATTTTTTACATTTCAAACTTTGTAATGCTTTTATATCTATCACTGTTTGCTTATAATTACCTACTAACACAAAATGCGGAAAAATAATATGGCAAAATGGCTGAATTTTTAATATGTTGAAGATTTCGACTTTCTGATCAAAAGCTCTCATGTGCGCAACTCGAATAATTCGATCCTATATCTAATTTCGCAGCTCAAGAAATGTAGGGAATTTAGGAAATTTCAGAATTCATGATTTTCTTTCACACATTTTATGTTAGGCAATCCAAACTACGTGACATCCAACATGGCGTCTGTAGGCGTCGAGGGCAAACATTCATTTTCATTCGTTAAACGTTTGTGTTTTTCTGTTGGCTTGGCTACGTTTCCGGAATTTAGTAAAAATAAACCCGTGTTTGCCAATTGTTTACCCACAACGCCATATTTTGACAGGTCGTTGGATTCCCTAATTGTGACACTTTCTAATATCCTATTATAATATTTTGCACTAAAACGATTTGTTGTTTTAATAAAAATAGCATATAAAAAAAATGTCTGAAAAATGTTGGCGAAGGCGCCGGGAATTCTGCCTAAAACTAACAAGTGAAAAAAATATTCTGTCAAATTGGCTAAAACTTTTTACATTAAGTTTTGTGTCTTCCCAATAAAAAACTCTTATTGAAAAACTTTCGAAAATGGCTCCTTTAACCTCTTATGCCACATCAATAAATTATAAACTCTTGTAAAATTCTATATCTTCTCTAACTTTTAACACTGGTAACAACAAATGTCGGGACTATGTAGATAATATCTTTTACTATAAAAGTCACCCATAAAAAAATTATCATTACATGACATTATTTTTAAATTTTGCATATTTTTTACCTCAATAGGTATCCTAGTAGTATGAGTATTCCACGCCTTGTCCAAACTCGATATGACTGTCTGAGTAAATGCCCACCTCGTGCTCACTTTGATTTTTGTACTTACTTTAGAAATCAATTTAGTATCTGTTAAATATCTTCGTATGGTGTATATAGAACTGTTAACGCTAGTGACTGTAAATATTGTATATTTATAAAATAATTTTGTTTCAGGCATATGTGTATGGTAATGCGCGGAGTCCAAAAAATTAACAGCAAAACTGTCACCTCTACTATGTTAGGAGTTTTTCGTGATGACCCAAAAACCAGGGAAGAATTTTTAAATTTAGTTCAGTCCAAGTGAGAATATGACCATATTTTAGAATTCATTTTAAGAAAGAATGTGTATGATGTACTTCAATCTGTTTAAGTTAATTTTTTTTTAATATTTACATCTAAAAATATAGATCTAAAGCGTTTGTGTAAACTATAAATTTTAGTTAGTTATAATTAAAATAACTTATTTTTCTGTTTCCTCTTTGGATTGAAGTACCTATCTAGAAAGTTTGTTGTTATATGTTAAAATTGTTAATATAATTTATTTATTTAAAAAGTACTTAAATTAATGAATAGTGGACCATAATGAATAATATACGTTGTTGTAGTGACAATATAGGTAACTCAAAAATGTTTAAATATTGTAAAATGTTTATATGTACGTTACTGTGATATGTAAAAAATATATTGGACGTTATATTATTATACATTTAAACATTTATTGTGTATAAAAATAATATATTAAGCCAAAATTGTACATGAATATGTTTTACTTTTAACTTTACTGTTTACACGTTTTTTTAAGAATGTTTTTAAGTTATTTACGAAATTACATATTCGCTATTGCAGTATTTTTTATAAGCTATATTTAAAAGAATTATTTTGCTATGTCATTTAATAAAGACAATCGATGTAAGTACCCTCGGAATAAATGTAGACAAAATAAATATAAATGAGAGCATTAAACACCATTTTATTTTTACACCAAACTAAGTTAATATAGCGGTTAGAGCATAAAACATGGGGTTTAGTCCGAATAAGTGCGGGAGTTTCGAAGCTTTGGGAATTTGTAGATTTCGATGCCGTGAATGAAATAAGAAAAAATGCAAAATGTGATCTCAGCCGCCGGCACCGCCATATTGAAAAAATGGCGCACAAAAACAGTTCCTTTGAAATATCTCGCTTCGGGTGCCTCATATGGCAAAAAATGTTCTTATGAAAATAAAAGAGCGTTAAATTTTCTACAAAATATGTTCTATACATTTTTTCGTTAAACTGAATAGTTTCGGTGCAGCAGCCGATCGAAGTCGAGCATTCTTGACAAAATTATGATATTTTGCAATTTCTCATTTTAGTGCGACTTTTATGAAGGAGTATTTTTGTGTTGAGACAAAATTTGTTTTCGTACCTGAAAATCCTCAAATATATTTGATTTTACTTGTCTGCTACGCATAGCTTAATGTTCAATACTCGTTTCCACACCACCTTGAGACAGAGAGTATATGGAGCTTTTTTTACGTGGTTAGGGACAACCTTGAGGCGTTTTAGGTGCTTGATGTCGAAGGTCCAGGTTCGTTGTAGTCTTCAACAATACTTTCTTCGTAAATTGCTTCCATTGTACTGTCCACTGATTCTACGTATTGATTGTTCTCCATGCTTGCGAGAAATGTTTCGACTGGCGAGTCGACTTCCTCGTCGTCATGAAGCTCGTCGTCTGTTGCTGGCGCATTGTCGCAGTTTTGTCCGTTACAAAATTTGCAAACTACTGAACTTTTTAACCCTATACCTTTCTACAACCACATGCTGCACTGCACCCTTTCTTGCATTTACAGGAAAGAAATTTAAGTAGCTTTTCAGAATCAGGATCTTTCAGCATTGTTACTGGTGTAAGACCAGCTTTGCCCCATTTCCAGCCCCATTCTTCAACATTTTTACAAACCCCCTGCCACTCCTGGACTTGATAATATGCCCTGAATGAATGCTGCCGTGCCGTTGCAGCGGTAGGTCGTAGAGACGCGATGTTAAACTTTTTATGTGGAAACGAGTATTGAACATTGAGCTATGCGTAGTAGACAAGTAAAATCAACTATATTTGAGGATTTTCAGGTATGAAAATAAATTTTTTTTCAACAGAAAAATACTCCTTCATAAAAGTTGCACTAAATCGAGAAATTGCAAAATATCATAATTTTGACAAGAATACTCGACTTCGATCGGCTGATGCACCGAAACTATTCAGTTTAACGAAAAAATATATATAGCATATATTTTGTAGAAAATTTAAGGCTCTTTTATTTTCATAAGAAGATTTTTTGCCGTATGAGGCACCCGAAGCGAGATATTTCAAAGGAACTGTTTTTGTGCGCCATTTTTTCAATATGGCGGTGCCGGCAGCTGAGATCACATTTTGATTTTTTTCTTATTTCATTCAGGGTATCGAAATCTACAAATTCACAATGTTTCAAAACTCCCGCACTTATTCGGATCTATACCTATCGACTGTACTAAAGGCGAGTTCAGATAGTTCCGAAATTGCGGATTTCCGGATTGCGGAATTAATGTGATTAATGGATTATTCAATTTCCACCAATCACATTAATTCCGCAATCCGGAAATCCGCAATTTCGCAACTATCTGAACTCGCCTTAAGTATTAACATGCATTTTTGCGAGTACAAATCGTTTGCACGTAAAATGGGCAGGTCAGTACTAGCAAAGTTCTCATCTGCTGAAAAACCCTCTAGAATAAGGTGACCATAGGTCCGGAATTTCGCTGGAAAGTCTTACAAGTGTGCAGCAAAAGTCCAGCATTCAGGTTATAGTGAAGTTACAGCATTACGTTTTGCTTGGAAAAAAATTTTTTACTTTCTCCCTGCTCATCAAAAAATTTTGAGAAAATGATTTTTCGGATTCCTGCCCCGCTCATCAATTTTTTTCCCAGTAGAAGTGTCCAACATTCACTTAATGAAAATCTGGTCACCCTACTCTAGAAATGAATTTCGAGTTCACTTAAGGCAAAAGCCATGACCTATACTACTTTCCTCGCTTGTAGTCGTGAAAAAATCTCCGAGATTTCTTCGGATTTTCATGTTCCAGACTATGTAGATTACGAAAATTAAATCCATTTAATTCCGCCAATTTGTCTGTGTGTCGGTCTGGTATCTGTCTGTTGGTGATAGATCTACAAAACCACTCGACGCACAGTGGCACGAATCGTGATTTTTTCGTTCAAAATTATCTAGAGCACTTGTTCCGCACCCGATTGGGATAATTTTTTTTTAAAAGACTCGTTAATTCATTCCCAAAAAACGTAAGAGAGCCAATTTTTGAATTATGCTAACCAAAATTATTGAGCTTAGCCGATATGCCCATGTTACACTGTGATCACCATGTTACTTACAAATAAAAACTTTTTTTCTTATCATCCAATTTACATAAATATTGTTACTTGGGGGTTCTTGGGGTGGCTGGTTACGAATGTGACATCCAAATTGTCATAAACCAACCTGCAAGATGGCGGAATCAATGGCGGCTATAAAAATGCTAAAAAATGATGAAAAATGAAATATTTTTGTTTTAGTTTATGCCGAAATCGACTCTCTTACGTTTTTTGGAAATATGGTCATTTAGTGATATGGCAGTTTCCTACTTTTTCTTCCTCATTCTAAAGTATAACAAACCAATAGCCTCAGAAAAAAATTTCAGCTCAATTGAATCAATAGCCACCGAGATATTCGCATTTGAATAGAAACACGCTCGGCCGGCCAATAGTCCGTAGAGTGACGTCACTTGGCGTGCGCCGATACCTATATTAGAGCAGCGATTTCATAAGTCTATCTTGTCGTTTTTTTTTTTTTGGCGTAGAGCCAGGTCAAACATATGTTCCTTTGAGTATGTCACCTCGCATATGAAATCATATTTTACATTTTTTGTGGTCTCGAACTTTTTAAATCAATAAAAAGTGAAAAAAATGTATTTTTAAATAAAATTGTTTTTTTTTGTTTCCACCGCCATATCCTTAAAACTATTAAAGATACCGAAATTTGTTTTGTGTCAAATTAAAGCACACATTGTAGCGCTTTTACCAATATAAACGGTTTGGGCACAATTCGCACTTTCATTTCTCTAAAAAATCAGATAAACTAAAAATATATATTTTATGTATTGAAATCTTCACAAATCGATAAACTTTTTTATTTTTGAAAATATTTACATACATGCAGCGAAGAAAATAAAGCCTAATAATCACAAAAGTTTTTGAAACAATATATTTTTTCCTAAAATGTACCGTTTGTCAACAACGATTTTTTTTATCAGCGCTAAATGTGACATTGGGACACAATTAATACACCTCGCATGCAGGGTTGATGATCAGATTAGTCGCGTTGAAGTGGCGGTTGTCGAAAATCATTAAGTATTCATTGTTCGGATAAAAATTGTGACAATCGAAAATGTGCTTGTTTTAAGGAAGGCCTAAAATGTTGCAACGGGTGCAAAAATGTCGTTCCTGTAACAACATTATTAAAGATTTCGAGGCAGATATGAACGAATTAGAATGCTATTAATGTAGGGCCTACATAAACTACATACTACATATTTATCTATCCAAATAGAAAATTTATTTCAACAATAAAACTCATTTTATGCGTACGTTTTTACTTTCATTCATTTAAAAATGTCTAATAAACTCACTAGTGAGGTGGGTAGTTAGTAACACTGATTGATATTTGTAGATTAGGTACTTATATCTGCCTACCTGTCTTTTTATTATTAAAAGGAGACTATTTTATATTTATTGTACAATTTCCTAATATTAACAACATATGATCGATACTACTGTACAATATATGAAATATTGAACAATAATGTTGATCCCCTAGATGCTTTTGATCACTACTGGTTTTGTATCTATTGATATAAGTTAAGCTACTACATACACCCCGACCGGGACCGTCAGATCGTTGCAGTCGGCAGGCTTGCTACAGCCGAGCGCGCAAGAATATGACTTTGGCCCGTTAAAAAAATCGCTGACTCAATACTAACGGAACATGAAAAATTTTTATCCTAAAAACTTTTTTCAACTATTGGCTTCAATTTGTACGCAGCATGTATACACAAATTTTCATAAACAAATTTTTTTCTCGTTTGTCTAAAATTACGCTACTGAAAATAACAAGTTTGAGTTATTTCCTATTATTTTTCCAACTAAAAAAAAAATAAATCGGGTTCACGTGGGACGTTGTTCGAAGCGCTATTGTGTCTACTTTAATCTAAAAAAAAAAAAAAATAGCTTGATAGCACAAATATTTTCATAGATATAGCGGTGGAGACGTTAAAAAACATATTTCATTAAAAATCTATTTTTTGTGTTTTTCCGAAATAAAAAAGTTCTCGACCACCAAAAAATGTGGTAAAAAATGATTTCGTGTACACGATTATCTTACTAAAGAATCCCACTAAGTCTGGTTTGGTTCTACGCCGGTTTTATTTTCTCGAAAACTAAGCGACTTTACTTCCAGATTTTACTCTACTAACTTGCATTCACAGCCGTGTTCACTAGGGTGCATCGATTTTTTTTTTTTTTTACTTAATCCAAAATGGCGGGCGCCCAAAGGTTGTGTGATGGGGTTGTAAATAATACGTTAAAATTTCAAATTAAAATATTAACCCTAAGGGCCAGTTGTATGAACTAAGTTGAGCCAAGTTCAGCTTGAACTAAGATTAAAAGCCAAGGTTACGATTGTTACAATAATCGTAACCATGGATTTTGATCTTGGATCAAGCTGAACTTGGCTCAATTTAGTTCGTACAACTGGCCCTTAGGGGTAGCGGGTTGGGGTCAAAGGTAAACATTTTTGATATTCTATATATTCAAAATGGCGGGTGCGCAAAAGTTGTGTTTTAGAGTTATAAGCAACAGGTAGAAATTTTAGTGAAAAATATTTAGGTTTAGGGGTAGCGGGTGTGGGTAAAAAGTCTAATTTTTTTTATTTTGTGCATATCTAAAATCGCGGGCGCATAAAAGTTTGGTCTTGGGGTTGAAATTGGCTGGTAAAAATTTTAAACCAAAATATTAAGACTCAAGTGTAACGGGTTAGCATCAAAGACCAAAAAGATAGTACGTACCCTTACAAATATCGTCGATACTTATCAATTAGTAATATTTTTAAACTATGTTTAATTACGATATTAAATTTAAATTACTTATTACTACCTACGTATTTGTTATCTAATGCACGCATGCCCATAATACAGCATGCGCTGTGTTCTGCCTACATGAAAGCTCGGTGAACAGTGAACACTGTCAGTTTTAGCCGAAACTTTAGATAAATGCGGTATTTCCGATAGAGCTGGAGCACTCTGATTGCTTCTTCAGTACTCCAAGATTTTGGTTTAATTAATGAATCTAACACAACGCATGTAATTGATAAAAACAAAATTAGAAGAGCTATAAGCAAGAAGAGAGGTGAATAATTATCATCATGTGGTACGCCAATATCATTACGTGGACTTCGATGGGCGTAAAGACAAGGCCATGAAATTAATAGATAACCGTCGAAAGATAACAACCGGAGAACATATAGTTTTAATTGGAGAGCCCGGATCATCATATCATCATTAACGCCATTATCAGTATCGGATGTGATGGAACGGCTACAAATACTGGTCCTAAAGGTGGTGTTATAGCTCTACTTGAGAAACATTTTAAGAGACCACTTCAGTGGTTCATTTGCCAACTGCATGCAAATGAACTTCCACTAAAAGGCACTTGATCGAACATATTGACGGAACTGTATTGCAGGATTTTCAGGTATAATAGGAAAGTCGTTAGTCAAATGCGAGCAGGACCCGAAATTCCTATAGTTAAGGTGAAAGATCTTAACACATATCAGTTATATTTTTATGAAATATGCCAAGCAGTAATAACGGGATATGTTTCTATTAATCTTTCAAAACGAGAACCTGGCAAAATAGTCCACGCGCGATGGCTGATGACAGCAAATAGAATACTTCGCTTATATGTTGCTCTGCAGATTTGGTTATATCAGCAACGTATGTTGTCAAAGTGTATGCGCCAATGTGGTTCAAAAGAGAAGCACATCCATCATGTCTGCAAGGTGCTTCAAATGTATGGAAGACCATACAATTATCCACATATTTATCAGAAGAGTTGAAACGAGTAGGTAGTTGATCCCGTCGTAATACGAAATGGATATTTTGCACACCCTGAGAACATACTACTGGGAATGTTGGGAGATGAAAACTGGTGTATTAGGGAGTTGGCCGTTCGCAGAATATTAAAAGCTAGAGAAGGCAACAATACCGACTTAAGAAAGTTTACACTTGCTCCGTTGAAACTAAATGCTGCAAATTAGTATGAGATGATTGATTGGCAAGAATGTGAATATAATGAGCCACCATTAACGGTTGATTTATCCGAAGAGAACCTTAATAAAATTATAAATAATCCTGAATTGTCCGATAATTGAAATAAAGAAATTTCCTAATCACACACAAGCTGTGAAAAGGGCAGTAAAGCTTATAACTGAAGCTTCAGCGCCGGATGGATTAATTAGAACAACGATTAGATCCTGTGACAAAATTCCCAAATTCAACACAAAGAAGGATTACTACAAGCAAGTTTTACCATAATGTTTATAGTGTTTTTATTTTCACTTTTTACTCTTTAATAAAATCAAGTTTATTTTCACATAAGTACCTTTGTTATCAAATTTCCAATAAAGAAATTAAAGCAAAAATAAAGTTTATTGTTTCACACTATGATGATAAAACAAATAATTTCCCTTAAAAAAAATGGGACCTTTGAGCTTGTAGGGAATAGAAATGGATCCGATGCAGAACAAAGAAAATATCAAGTTGACTTTTAACCCTAACCCGCTACCCTTAAATCTTAATATTTTTGTCTTAAGTTTTTACCTCTTATATATTACTATAAAGCACAACTTTTTCACACCCGCCATTTTGAATATATAGAATATCAAAAATGTTTACCTTTGACCCCAACCCGCTACCTCTAAGGGTTAATATTTTAATTTGAAATTTTAACGTACTATTTACAACCCTACTACATGGTTATCACGAGCGTTTTTAAGCGCGCCGACTTTAATAATTTTTTTATACATGAAGGCGGCGTCAGTAAATTCTAATTTTTGGCATACTTACTATACTCACCAAGCTATTTCAGAATATATAATAATAAAAAATTGTTAAATGAGCCTATTAAATAACGAGTATTTAAAAAAAAAATTATCCCAATCGGTTGCGAAATGTGCTGTAGATAATTTTGAACGAAAAAATCACGATTGGTGCCACTGTGCGACGGAGGAGGATAATATTTGGTAGATAGTTAACGCTACTACCAACGAAGAACTGGGATATACCTCCGTTGAAAAATTATACATAGTGGACCCCATAAAAAATATAATTAAGGAAAAAATGTGACGGAAGATAGTAATATTTGGCATGTAGTTAACACAACTGCCAAGGAAAAACTTGCGAAAAGAAATATACAGGGTGGTCACCATAAAAAATAATGAAGACAATGTGACGGAGAACAATAATATTTCGTATGTATATAGTTGACAAATTTGTCAAATAAGAAAATTATGAGAAAAATATACAGGGTGGCTAAAGAAAAATTTAAAAATATGTTAGAGGAAAATAATATTTCGCATGCAGTTAACACAACTGTCAAAGAAGAAAAATAAGAAATATGGGTGGTGGCCCTAGAAAAAAATAATGAAAAAATGTTACTGTGGGAAATAATATTTCGTATATAGTTATCAAAGAAAAATATGAAAAAGTTATACAGGGTGGTCACCCTAACAAAATTAATGAAAAAATGTGATGGATGATGATATTTCGCATGTAGTTAATATAACTAGGAAAAAAAATGAAAAAATACTGGTCACTATAAAAAATAATTGGGGTGAAAATAATATTTGGACTATAGTTGACACAATTACCGAGGATGGAACCTGGCATACTTTTAGTGAAAAGTATACTGGTCACTCTCAAAAATAATTAAATAAGAAACAGCAAAGGAAAATAATATTTGGAATACAGTTGTCACTATTGCCAGGAAGAAAACCTGGTACAAAAATAGTCGTAGGTTATCATACAGAAAAGATAATGAGTAAATGAAAGGCGCTAAAGAGAGAAGGAAGTTTTGCGTAAATACTTTCACAATTTTGTTTTTGTTGTTGCTTACCACTTGGAGCGTCAATATCCACCTGTCGTCAAAAAATCACCGTGATTTGTGCTTGTAATTTTGAAAAAATCACCCTCCAAGATTTCTTCGTTTCAGACTATGTTACGAAAAATTGAATTGCGTCAGTGTGTCTGTCTGTCTGTCGGCACTGTATCTACAGAATCATTTGATTGAGGAGAGTAATATATTTGGTAGTTGGCGCTATTGCCAATGAACAACTAGAATATACTTCTAGTGAAAAATGCACAGGGTAGACACCTAAAAAAATAATTAAGGAATTGATAATAGACGGAAGACAGTAATATTTGACATGTAGTTTAGTTCACAAAAATATCAAGGAAGGAAATTATGAACAATATGGTCACTTTAAAAATAATGAAAAAAGTGACCGAAAGCAATATTTCGCATGCACAACTGTTAATGAAGAAAAATATCAAAAGAATTTACAGGGTGGGCACGTTAAAAAAAATTAATAAAAAATGTGACGAAGGACAGTATCATTTGGCATGTAGTTAACACAACTGTCAAGGAAGAAAATTGTGAAAAAATATACAGGGTGGTCACCATAAAAAATAATGAAAGAAACGTGACGGGTATACATTTTTATTTCCTAAAAAGTTGTGTCCGGAATATTTTTGCCAACTTTGGTGAAATGATTCCTTCTTATCGAAAAGATATTCAATTTTGATTTTTTCGGCCATTTTTTGTGTTTTCTATTTTTTGACCAAGATGGCGGATTAATAGGTATCTATATTTTTTAAGAATTTTATTTCAAATACCTAAGCCAGTATTTTTAAAATTCCCATTCAATTAGCAGTGCAAGATATATTACGCACGAGTAGAAAATTCGTGAAAGCGCGACAAAAAGTACCTACATATGTATAACTTTTGACGCACCAAGAATTTTTGGGCGCAAATATTTTTTTCGTAATCAGGTCATAATACATAAGAATTAACAATAAAATTTCTAGTGGAATGCTGTTGCTGAAAATAATCAATTCAACTGCACTACAACGAGGTGATGCTGGAATACCTATATATGCAATACAATACTTTAAGACATCAAAATTATTTATTTGTGGCGGCTCAATAATAAAAGTTAATATGTAAGAGCTGTTCCAAATGTTCAGACTTCAAACTTTGACGTTTCTTGTTAAAAATCCAAAATACTCCGAAAACAAACTTTCAATGTGGTAGGGGCATATTTAAAGTACGTATAGCATTTAAAGATGACATGTATACGTTGGGTAATGAAAAGTTTACTTCTTGTTCTATAAAAGATCCACAATACGAGAGAGTGATAAATGCTTGGTGCAACTAAAGTTCTTTCGAGCTTGTGCTGCACTCATTTTCAGGAGTTTCATTTAACTGGAAAATAAACTGTCGGAATATAACATACTGCATGCATGCAGGTCTTCAGTTGTCTGACTTCACCGAAGATGGCTAAAGGAATTCTTGAAAAATTCTTGTAAATACCTATAGGCTAAATTTTCTTGAACTCGGGGATCCATTAAGGCCTGCTGAGCACGCGGAATAGCAACACTACTTCTTACTTCCTCGAAACTATGTTTAAAACATCGCACTGCGTTTTAAACTATGTATTTTAAACAGTTATTTAAAACATCGCATTGTGTATTAAATATGTCTTAAGCATCTTGTTTAAAACATTTTGTTTTAAACATGCCAACCCTGCTTAACAATCAGTACTTCAGGATCATAATTGATTCCTTTGACGTGGCCCGCTTCAACAGAATTTTCTACCTTGACCATGAGTTTTTCTTCATCTTTAAAAAATTGAGCAATCGCAGAAAAACGTAATACGCGTTTTTGGGCCATTTTTCAATGCTAAAAATAGGTAAGTATATTGTATATAGATGCATACTTACATATTCAAAATTACTTTTTATTAAATAAGTGACCATAATTGAATCTTGGTAATGGGGGACATAATGGGAAAAAATTTTCGTAATTGATGAGCGGAAGGAGAAATGGGTATTTTATAGTTTTGCACATTCTCTGAATAAAGCCGCGGAAAAATGTTCAAAAAATGTCAAATTTTCAGAAAAATGTATAATTTTCAAAAAATGTAAAATTTTCAAGAATAAGTATGTCAGATTTCCAAAAAAAATTTTAATTAAAAGTCGTATACAGTTCATTTTCGGTAAATAAATATGAGACTATTAAAAACAAACAAAACTTGATAATTTTCTAAATAGAGGCCCCTAGGACTTTTGCTCTACGTCAAAAAATAAGGGCGCTGGGGGCGATACAACTGGTCATTTACATTTTTCAAAAAACGTGTTTTTTCCTCATTACTTATGAATGTCTCGATAAATGATGGTTTTATCAAAAAAATGGTAGAGATCTATTAGAAAGACTATGAATTAACAGTCTGGGAGATAGCGTCAAATCTAATTACATAATTTCAACAAAGCTCATTTTTTCAGTACAGGTTGTTTTTTCATTGCTTATCGAAGAATTGGGTGTCAGCTGACGCGACCGTGCAGGAGGCTGAGCATTTGATAAACATTTTTTTTTGCGTCAATCCAACAAAGCTACAACACTATAAATAGTTTATTTATGTAATATAAATTTTTAAAAAATGTTGTCAGCTGCATAGGGTAAGGAGCCAAGGTTGTCAATATGTATGAAAAACACGTGAAAATTCGTTATTTCAACAAAGCTGAAATTCATTTATATGATAGTTTGCGATATAAAAAAACTATTAAAAACTGTCAGCTGACAATACCATTGGACAAAACCTGTAAGCTAGGCCTTTTAAATGTACCGCAGCGTCCAGGTGCTCACCGCGTATGGTATCTTTACAGGGACGGGACGTCTTAAGGCATGGCCAAACTGGGCCATGGCCGGGGGCCTCGGCTTCCGAGGGGCCTCGTCGTACATGTCCATTTAAACATATTAGTGATACTATACAGGGTGTAATCAGTTTCATGTCATTAAAAAAACCGGTGGTAGGGAACGACTAAATGAACAAAAAAACCTTATATAACATGGGGTCTAAAACCCATAGTTTTGGAAAAAAATAAATAATCAAAAATTTAGAAAATTTTCAATAATATTGTTTGAGAACTGCTGGAATGTTGGAATAGGCTTTTATCTTCGCGTATGTCGGCGTCTCAAATACGCTAATACGGCTCTTTCAAAGTATCGCGCTCCTTTGTTAGAGACCGCGCGTCGGTGAGGACACAAAGTTGATAATCACACTTTTTTATGGTTTTTTAAAAGTAGGTAAGGTAAGGTCTTTAGCGCTGCGGTAAAGGTGAAAGACGTCCGAGTACACTTTTATTAGATTTCCTTAAAAGAACATCCCCTTAATATCGCTTATAGACACCCTCCGTCGCGACGCAACGCTTGACCCTTTTTCCCTTCTAACCTAAATGCTAGCACTCTCAAGTACCTCACACGTACTCTACCGTCGCATTCAGTACCCGACGTCCAAGCTACCCGTTAGCTCCCTGGCTACCCTATACTCTTCAAAAATATCACCCAACGCTCAGCCGACCCTCTTTGGGTCGCTCCCTCTGCACAACTGCCTAATTACCTTTCCCCTCTTTCCAAAATTCAATTCGCGCTAACCCGTTAAAAGTTCTTCGTTTCGGTTCTCCCAATTGCCTCTGGCTTCCCATGGTTAAAAAAATGTCAAGTCGACCCGAAAATACAATGTAGCTGAAAACCTCATCTGTAAGCTACGATAAGGGGTATCTTCAGATAACCCATTTCCGTTACCGAGGACTAAACACTACGCTCCAATATAGCTTCCCTAATAGCACAGGACACCCAGTGGATGTCCGATTAAGGTCCAGTTACTGTACAAATGTCCATGGACATTGAATGGACGTCCTGTTGTGGATGCTCATTTTATGTACGTACAAGGACGTCCTCTATGGGATATTGAATGGACATCCTAGGGACGTCCATTTAATGTACATGAATGTCAAATACTTTATGTTCCTGCTCGGACAACTAATGGATGCTAAAGCCCATTTATTGTGCAAACGTTCATGGTGAATAAATTAACGTCCCATAGTTGTCCCTTTTATGTACATAAAAGACCTAAAGGTTTTGTGGACGTTCGAGGGACGTCCATTTAATGTATATAAAAGAAAGCACATTTTATGTTGCTATTTGAACAACTAGTGAATGTCCCGTTAAAGTCCATTTATTGTACAAATATGCACAGGAGATAAATGGATGTCGCCTAATTGTCCATTTCATGTACGTATGTGTGTATGTTTTATTTGTTCCTACGTGGACGTGTACCGTAATGTCCATTATAGACTTTATATTTTTTCATTTGGAAGATGCTGGCAAATATAAATATTCTTTTAAATATACCCACTGCGATGGACATTGAAACTTGCAAAAGTTTCCTACAACGTTGCATCTTATTTACTTTTGTACTTTTAAATTTTTGCTTTGCTGGAAGGTTTCAGCAAATTTGAAAGAAATAAAAATACAGCTGAAGTTTTGTGTAGCAAAGTTAATTTTACAAATATATTTGAAAGTTGTGGCTGCAACTTACGATAACTTGCTACGAATTGCCAAAAGTTATATTGCAAGTGAGACAATCAAAGTTAATTTTGCAAATAAAATGAAATTTGAATCTGCTAAATCCAAAGCCCTGTCCACGCCCTATCTATTTTAACTTTAACCATGTTGTGCGCACGCGCTTCTCTTTCGACTTTCTTTCATGGCATAGTAAAGGAGATATTTAATAATTTTTAGAGTTGAAGAAAAAAGTGCGAATTGAAGTGTAAAATATTTATATATAGCTACCGCCAAATTATCCACGTGTGTCGTTATTTGCATGATGTCTTTGTGGTGGATTTTTAAATATGAAAAATGAGAAAGTGAACAAAACGGTAAGTTTGAGGTTAGGTTATATATTATCGAGAAAAACTTCAAGTATGTTTTTACCTGTAATTACTACTAAATATTTCTCTAGTTAATCCTAGTATATCCGGACACCAAGTGCATATGTCTTTTGCTTTTAAACATAGAGCCCTCTCCCGCACAAAATAACTTTAAGCCTTCGGGGATAAAGGTGTTCTATTGCCTGTAGTTTTTTATGTGACTTATTTTGAACGTTTGAATTATTGTATAGTATATTATTTCACTCATTCCAAAAAATTGAAATAAAATTACAAACACACAGTTTTAAAATACTTAGTGCACAACGGAGTTAGTGTAATAACGGTAAAATTTTTTAGCCGCAGCATGGGCGTCTCTTTCAAAGTCTGATGATCATTTCGAGGGATTTTCTATGAATTATTTCCAGTATGCCAAAACCAGGCGTATGAGAGGCAAACATTGATTTTTTATTAAAAAATAGAAGATACCTAATTACCAAATGATATTTTTTATTATTAAATAAGTATTTCTAATAACTTAACAAAATAGCCTTCTACTTTATTATTATTTGATAAATAAATATTTTTTAATACATAAAGCGTTTGTATTTTATTTTGTAAATTAGATATGCTACGTTTACTATACTAAACTTAATATCAATAGGTAAAAATTTAAATATACAATACTAGGAGTTTGCTATAAAACTGTTTTTTCAAAAAATTGTCGATAAGGTCTCCACTATAGACCGATCGCCATTTTTCCATATATACAAATAAGAAACAATACCTATATAATACTTTGAAATAGAAAAAGGGACAGCCAATAGAACTATTAATGTCCTAAATTCTTTCTGTTAAACACGTCGGAGATAGTAAAAACTTCATTACAATATTTCAGTAAGTAAATTATTGAACATTACATGAAACTAAATGATTTGTTCCTTGCGTATATGTGACATTGCAATTCAATATTGTCGTGTGGACATTAGGGCCATTGCATCGATGTTACATCAAACTACTTAAATATTGATTCCTAGAATGTCACAGTTTCCAAGGTAAGATTATTTATATTAAAATGCTTTATAGATTTCGTGTTTGTTCACCAATACATTTTTTTGCCAAAATGGCTTGAGATTTTTAGAGACACCCATTTTTGGTCCAAATAAGGATAATTTTTATTAGTCCAAATAATGTCCATCATGGACCACCGTTTAATGTCCAACATTGGACTTCCATAAATTATCCAAAGTTGTGACATTTGTGCGTCCCTGTGACGTCCATAGGACGTCCAACTGTACAAAAAATGGATGTCCATAGGACGTCCCGAATGTCCCGTGGAGACGTCCATTGGACATCCATAGGATATCCATGTGCTATTGGGGTTATATAGGGTGGCTCTCGCAAATTATCAACCTGAAATTGACATTAATATTTTTGGCGACTTACTTTTGTTTTCCTATACTGTTACTAACATTATTACTAAAATGATATTATTAGTGGGATACGGGGGGTATTGCTACATTACTTCCCCCTTTAAAAAAGGTATGGCCTCATATGGCCGTAACCTTTTAGTATCGAACTTATAAATCATAGATTGCCGCCGTTGGCCTAACAATTTACCTGACCAACATTTCAATATATGCACCAACGGAGACAACCTGACAACTTTTGGGGCCGTCCTACGCTACTTAATTACTAAATGGTTACAGTACAGTACCCTCTTTCGGACCGTCAACAATAATACCTTCGCATTCCACGCACTGCCTTCGACGCACTCGTACCTACACCTTTGTCTTTTCTTGTACTATGGCCAATCCGCAGTGGGCCTGAGAGCAGGACTCAAGGGGAGCCAACAGCAACCGGTTCTTCAATACCTCCCGCTGAATTAGACATCTTCGGTGTATGGTGTCCACATATAACGCATCTATGCTTCGCTTATACGATTGTTCGACATACAAGAATTTACTATTAACGTACCTCATCAGATCGGTATCTTGTGGTAATAATACTGTAGATGGATCGAAAGTTTGGTTACTCCCTTCACAAACAAGTAACTGGGGATGTTCCGTTTGCCACACCTCTAATTACATATTCGTAACATCTTTACAATCGATATCGCGAATATCTTTGGTTCGTTATCGATCACTATATACTGTTCGCCGGTCAAGGTGTTTGTTACTTTCTCGGCTCGCCCATAGTAGAGTTGACTTAGTTGACCTGCACAATTGGTGTGCGCTACCAGATCCCATGTGCTTTCTCCAAGGGTTGAATCGAAACAATAATGTTCCAAAAATTGGCAAGTTACTCCTCCTTTCAAACTGATTTCATTGTTCATTAACTTTACGACCGCGAAATAATCCATAACTTGTATTTTCACTGTGGCTGTTAACTACTATATCTGGCCACGACATACCATTTTCTTGATAACTTATTCCGTCACACCTTCCAGCAGCGTCCAGGGCTCCATGTAAAGTCAAAGCTGTGGTGGTCGTACCATTTAAGCGATATTATCGTAATGTTTGTTTGTTCATCCTCACAATCATACGCGAAAAACCCCTCTACCCCATGCCACTGAAATAGCCAAGTACATAAAATCATCAGCATAACCGCCGTTACCTGCAGATTCGCCTTCATTTCGCTGCTTCGCCTCTTGGCCCACTTAACCTACATACATAACATTTCGTTAATATAACATCTGATATTCAGTCAGCCACTTAACATATCTTAACCTACACATCCAAACAGCTAACATAACTCGCTAGAACTAACTAAATTCGACTTTAAAATTCTTTTAACCAAGTGCCTGCGTAGGTCCCAATAACAGCCACTCGGTTGTTTTTTTTTAAGTTATCAAATACTAGTGAATCTTATTGCTAGTAAATACCCGGTTGATGAACATATCCCAATAAACTCCCGCCTGAAAATTTAAAACAGTTATATTTAATACTGCGCGAACATAAAACTCATTCCTCACTAATTTTTGTTAAAATAAACCACGTCTGACCTCAGTTTAAGCACTGGGCAACCCCCACACGGTCCGGGCGCGACAATATAACCCCTTATAATTTAATCTTTCAGGAGGCCTTCGGTTTCTAACAATGATACCGGAATTCTCTCCGGCTTTATCGTATCTGCATCATCCGTATCATCCGTCTCCCCTTCGCCGTCACTTCGGTTTTCGCCCATGTTGGCTACGAGTTCTTCTCCCTTCATAGAAGTTTCCATCCACTGTGGAAAAATGGGCTTCATGATTCCCGGTTCAATGCCTTCTGCGCCTCAGTCGCTTTTAGGGTCTTCCTCGTTTGACTCTTCTGCATTGCCCTCGTCATCACTTGTACTCTCCATTTTATATTACTTCTTTAATCTATTACCGCGAACTATTTGTTCCCGTCTCTCCTACCTCTCTCACTTTATAGGTTACCGGTCCGATAACCTCCATTACTCTACATGGTCCAGTCCATGGTCAGACAAATTTCTTCGAAAGGCCTATCCTTCTCTTCATCTCTCTTAAATACACAAGATCTCCCGGTTTGAACGTTCTAACTTCCGTCTTCTTGTTGAAGATAGCGATTCGATCACTCTTCACTTTTTCGGTATGCTCATGAGCATGGGTATAGACCTGCTTCAATCTCGCCATCAAGTCCGACGCATAATTTTCAGCACAATCGTATTTTGTACACCCTGAGCGGATATAACTGTCTATAGGTAAAACCTGATCTCTTCCGTGTAACAGAAAGTACGGACTAGAACCCTTTGTAGAATGTATATACTACCCCTATATGCCATCAGCACGAACGGTATCCATTCATCCCAATCTCTCTGGTTTTTCGCTACGTAGTGAGAAAGCGTGTCCTTTAGAACTCGGCGCATTCTCTCAATTTGCCCATTGGACGTTGAAGAATAACTAGTCGTTTGTATCTTCTCGATATCCAGTATCCTTCGAAACAAAATTTGATCCTTGATCAGTCAATAGTTTCTTCGGTATACCATGCCTAACAACTATCTTCTCCACGAAGGCTCTAGCTACCGTTTCCGCTTTCTAATCCGTTAACGGAATCGCTTTAGGGTATTTGGTAAAATAATCTTGGAACGTTAGTATATAGCGATTACCGTTCCTGGATATGACGAGTGGCCCCACTATATCCATGGAGGCTAGTTAAATATAAAACCTCTTTTGTATACTTGGTAAAGTCTTTTGTTGTCCCTGATACCCGCGATTGGTGAGTCGTGAAACCCCTCTAACACCTTAGCAATAAATCCTTTCGGTATCACCAGTTTATCGGCCATATCTCGGTTATTCTTTTTATACAGAACCCCATGCTTATCCTTATAATATAATTCGTTCACACCAGTATCCTCATTTCCCAACTGAGCGTAGATCAGCTTGCAGTATTTGTCTTAACATTGCGCCATCCTCAACATCTCCTTTTCCCAAATAGGCTCAAACTCTTCCTTGTCTATTAGATTCACCTGACCTAAGTTTTTTCCTGGCAAAGTGTATATCAATATCTCTAGGTTTGCCCCGTAAAAAATAAATTTTATCATATCCGCAATTTCCTTCCAGGATAATCTGTCTAATCCGCAACTAATTCTGGGCACAGCTAATCTCTCATCTCCCTTCTCTTCTCACATCCTCCGCAGACTCTTAAGTGTCTCCCAAACATCCTGATAGGCCGGCTTCTCATTATAACATTTTTTTGTAAGCAAGTAGTAGAGATTCCAATTGTTCCGTCTGAGGTGTGCTACTTCCCCAACTACTCTATTTTGCTCCTTTAATTCTTCTGCTTCCTCAAATATTTCCCCGAACTTATTCGCAATTCCCTTCCCCATTCTGAAGTCTTGCGAAACACAATGAGCCATGCTGCAGTTGGTAGGAGATGTAAACAAATCTCCTTCTATAAACTTCAAATTTCCTGGCTCCGGTATGGCATGCTCCAACTTATATTGTTCGAATTCTCCATAACTCAGGTCTA
Organism: Rutpela maculata; assembly: GCA_936432065.2. Classification (NCBI taxonomy): domain Eukaryota; kingdom Metazoa; phylum Arthropoda; class Insecta; order Coleoptera; family Cerambycidae; genus Rutpela; species Rutpela maculata. The sequence goes on along the minus strand of OW386285.2, from coordinate 97,094,546 downwards.
TAAAATATTCTCCCTTGTTATACATGCGGCTCAGCGCATCGGCGTTACCATGCATTCGTCCCGCTCTGTGGACTATTTCGAAGTCATATTCGGCTAACATCAGCGCCCACCTAGTCAATCTTGAACTTGGGTCCTTTAGGAAGAAGAGCCATTTTAGAGGTCGATGATCTGTAATGACCGTGAACTTATGCCCATATAAATAACAGTTATATGTCTTAATTCCAAACACTACTCCATATAGTTCTTTTTCCGTTGTTGAGTAGTTCAGTTCCGCCTTCTTAAACGGTTTACTTGCGTAAGCTATCGGTCGTTCGTGTCCGTCCCTTTTCTGGCTAAGGACAGCCCCCATACTCTGCCCTGATGAATCGGTTGACAATATGAACGACTGCTCAAAATCTGGGTAAATAAGCAATGAATCCGATTTCAACGCACTTTTCAGGGTGCTTATAGCATCTATGACTTCTTTGGTGATTTCAAATTTTGAATCTTTCTTGGTCAAGTTTACGATCGGGGCCGATATTTGAGCCACGTTAGGAATAAATCGTCTGTACCAATTAACAATGCCTAAAAATGACCTCACTCCTTTAACGTTTGGGAAATCTTGTAATCGCTTCTATCTTCTCGGGATCCGGAAGTACCCCTTCTCGCGAAATGCTATGCCCAGATATTTAACTTTTTGTAGCAAGAATGTGCATTTTCTCGGTTTCAGCTTTATATTGGCTACCCGTAATCGGTCAAAGACAGCCTGTAAATTAGCTATATGTTCTCTAGCCCCTTCGGAATCAAATATAATTATATCATCTAAGTAGACCATGCGTAACTCTCCCGTGAGCAATGATAATGTCAGATTCATGAATCGCTGAAAAGTCGCCGGCGCGTTGACCAGCCCAAATGGCATTTTCACATAGTCGTAGTGCCCTTGAAATATACTGAACCCAGTCAGTGGTATATCCTTTTCCTCCATGTCTATTTGATGATACGCCTCTGCCACGTCTATGACTGAGAATAATACTCGCTGTCCTGCCTTATAACCTTGTATTAGATCTGATATATTCGGTAACGGATAATATTCCTTTTGCGTAATAGTGTTCAGGCCTCTGTAGTCTATACATATCCGGATTTTTTCCTCCCCCGTGGGTAGCGTTTTTGTCACTAACACTACCGGTGCCGACCACAGGGCTAAATGAAGGTCTAATAACTTTGGATTTTAATAACCTCTCTATCTCTTCTTGTAATATGTCCCTCTGTTTATAGGGTATCCTATAAGGGGCTTTACATACAGGTTTCGCTCCTATTTCCAGGTTAGGATGTCATCATCGTCCATGAATAAATCAGAATATCTTTGCAATAAATTCCTCAGTTTCGCCCTCGTCTCGCTGTCAAGATGAGCTAAGTCAAAACCTGCTTCTATCCATTTATCCCGGGTTACGTCGAGTTTTCCAACGACAGCCTTATTTTCTGTTGTTGATTTTGTCTCCTCACCTCTCATAGCTGTACCGATCTTTTGTCCCTTCGTTATTTTCACCTCCTCCCACGAAAAATTTATTATCCCCATGGGCACAACATCTCGGTTTTCAACGACTGTACATGCTATGTGTGCGTCCTTATAGCCTATCTCTGCAGGCTCGCAAACCCCACTAATATTCTGCATTGGTTTACCCAAACACATAATCTCCGTCCGGGGGGGGGGTATAGTAACTTCTTCTACCGATAGTATGCTAGTCTCTGTTCTCGTACAAGCCTTCTCTTCTCCAGTGATCATGCGCTTGCTTCTAAGGCTATGCTCTTCAATAACTGATGTACGCCACTTTTCTAATCTGGCTATTGCATTCTCTGCTTCCTCTAATCTGTCCTGTAGGCGTTCAATTTCTTGTCCGCTGCGATTTTCGTCCTTAAGCCCACATAGAAAATCATCCGGTTGCCTGTTGCTACTGTTAATACGTGAATTCCTCAACGTAAATTCTTTATCCGTCTCTTCTGAAGCTTTAATTGCCTCTTTTCCTCCATTCGCATGTTCTTCATCACCTTCATTTGCTCTACGATGTACCTGAGCCGTAACGTAAGTGCAATTGGTGTGGTCCCCGGCCCCCTTATAAAACATCTTCACGCCTTGCAGCCATAGCTTCCATTGATTATCTTCTCCCTGAAAATCGTCTTCACTATCCATTTGTACTTTCCCTTTTTCAGTGCCCTGCTCGCTTCCCAATACTGGATCAAAAGATTCCGGTGCTCCAGGAACATCCATCTGTCTCAGTCAATTCTCCAAAATTTCTCCATTTGCTTCAATTACCGGCTATATACCACAAGTGACACGAACCTCATGAGTTGATAAAAAGTCTCGTCCTAATAATATCTCGATCTGTCCGTGCTCCCCCAAAATATCATCGTCACATACGATAAACTCCCCATACATACGCGTGTTTGACGCCAGGAAGCTTACATGAACCAGGCCATAAGTTAACAGTGCATGACCAGTAATTCCGGTTAATGCCACTTCTTCGTGTTCCTCTATTTTCAGTCCTTCTTCTAGAGTTACCTTTTTCTGAATTAGTGATACAGCGGCTCCGGTATCTATTAAACAACTACCAGATTTCCCATTGAGATACAGAGAAATTACATAAGGTCCCTGGTCTTCCTCATTCACTATACTAAGTGCAGGTATTATGGCCGTAATTTGTTTCCTCTCAACCCTTCGTCGGTCCGTATCCCTCACATCTCCCTCAAAATATCTCCTTCCGGGCATATCCCCATTTAATCGGTTTCCCACCGATGCATAATCTTCGCAGTCGCCATTATTTCCTTGGTTTCCCCTTTTTATGGGACAGGTGGGCGGGCCACCTCTGCCCGGCAAGAGTGCCAGTTGGCCTCCTAATCGGGGAGAATTAGAAAGCCTCAATAGTTTAACGAAGCGGGGGACACCTTCTCCAATCCCTCCGCCCTACTGGATATGAGTTTAGTCGCTTCATTCCTCGGAGCTTTTGGTATGGCCCCAGTATTTCTACTTCCCATGCTAAAATTTGATTCGCCGTTTGGCGCCCTTAACTCATTCCCCCTGGCTTTGTCTTGTCGATTATACTCACTGTCCCTTCTTCTATCTCCGCGCTGATTAGTCCCCTTCTTGTCGCCCGTAATCGGCCCGACCTCCTCGAGCTTGGTAATTATCGGTTGGACCATTTACGCCCCCCTTGGTCGCCCATGTCGGCTTAAATTCCTTAGAAGTATTACCATTATAGCGAGAATTGCTGTTCATTCTTTCCCTTCCCTGTTCAAAGTCGCCCCCGCAGTTTTCTGTCTTCAGTTCTTCGGCTGGGGCACTGCCTGGCCCAATGTCCCGCTTGATGACATATATAGCATTCATTTGTTTTCTCTTGCGTTTGTGAGTTCGACCGGTTCCCGCACTCCCTAGCTATATGTCCCGACCTGCCGCAAGTAAGTATAGCAATTTACCTGAAAAATCCGCGGACCAGAATGCCTACCCTGTAACAGTTTCACGGTTCTTTCCTGAAGTTTTACTAGTTTTTCCTCTTTTTCCAACCTTTTCTCGAAGCAACGAGAGGCCCACTTCTTTCATAACTTCTTTCCTTAGCTCTATCTTGAATTGATTTAAAATTAATTCTTGATCTTTCTTCCTTATCCCAGCTTGTTCCTCGTTGGAAGCGTTACCTAAATCTTCTTTTAATACTTTGGCCCCCAAAATCCTAAGCCGCATAAAATAGGACGACACGCTCTCATCGTGCCTCTGACAGCACTTACTTAAATTAAATTGATTTTCTCCCAGTAATCTAGTTATCGCGAAATTATCAATTAATTTGGCCTTTAAGTCCTAAAAAGTTAGTCCATCTAAACTTGAATCCAACCTCAAAAAATCATAAGCATCCCCTACGCATTTATATTTCAATAAGTTTAAAGTTTCTTCCTCGGTCCAATTGTCTATCCTAGCCCGTTGTTCGGGTTTTTCCAGATATCTTCTAACATCCCTACCGCTAAAATCTTCCAACATTGACGCTATCATACCTAACGAATACATCGTGGGGATCCTAGAGATACCCCCAAAATTCTGAGGTACCACAGGTGCTGCTGTACCTGATGTAGACGCCACAATTGGACTTGTGATGGAGGTAGTAATCACCGTAGAAGTAGTATTAGTTATGTTAGTAATGGGAGGTCATGATTCTGACTTAAATATAGCTGTAAGTACAAACCTGTTTATAATGGATCAGCACAATTCTCCAGTTCGCTCCTTTTCGACTCTTCCTATATACTTATGTGAGTAAAATCCTACTTAGCTATCTCTAATCTTTTACTTGAAAAAGGTAACCGGGATCCGCTAGATACCTTATAATCTTAAGCCAATTTATTTTTTGACTTTCCCCGTATACCACCAAAAAAAAATCACTCTCAACGGAGTATCAAGTCAACTAATCAAAATATAATTACCGAACCAAGGGTATATTTTGCTTATTATTCTCTTGTTCTACCAGTATTTTCCTATCACTGTCTTTTTCTCAAAGAAAAATACATTATTCCCCGCTATATTTTCTTCTCCAGAAAAACCTTTCTACTCAATCTTTCTTTCCAAAAAAAAAAAAAAATCACTCCTGATATTTTTCTCAAACAAAATATTTTCTATTCCAGCATATTTGATTCTCAAAAAAAATCTTTCTACTCAGTATTTAAAAAAAAATAAATCTTGATATTTTTCTCCTAGAAAATATTGTTTTCTATTCGCCCTATTTGATTCTCAAAAAAAATCTTCCTTACTCATTACTTTTTTCTCACAAAAAAACAAATCTCAATATCTTTCTCAACCAAAATGTTGTTTTCTGTCCACCCTATTTGATTCTCAAAAAAAAATCTTCGTACTCAATATGAATCTTAATATCTTTCTCAAACAAAGTGTTATCTTCTATTCCACTCTATTTAATTCTCAAGAAAAAATCTTTTTACTCAATATTTTTTCTTACAGAAAAACAAATTTCAATATTTTTCTCAACCAAAATGTTGTTTTCTGTTTACTCTATTTGATTTTCAAGAAAAATCTTTCTACTCAATATTTTTCTTCTTAAAAGAAACAAATTTTAATATTTTTCTTCTACAAAGTGTTATCTTCTATTCCACCTTATTTGGTTCTCAAGAAGAAATCTTTTTACTCAATATTTTTTCTTACAAAAAAAACAAATATCAATATTTTTCTCAACCAAAATGTTGTTTTCTGTCCACCCTATTTGATTCTCAAAAAAAAAAAAATCTTTCTACTCAGTATTTTTTCTTCAACAAAAAAAAATGAACCCCAATATTTTTCTCAAACTAAATATTTAATCACATTAATTTAAAAAAATTCTAACCAATAGTCCTTTTTTTCCAAAAAAAAATTAAACCACCTATTCATTTTCAATAAAAAAATGTTCTATTCTTTTTTTCAGAACGAAAAATTGTTATCATTTGTTAATTACGTTCAACAAAAAGAAATGTTCACCCCTAACACTTTTTCCTTAAAACAAAATTTTTTAATCCCACCTATTTTTCTCAACAAAAAAAAATTCTATACTAATTTTTTTTTCAAGATTTTCATCCCTTAATATTCTTCTTCAAAAAAAAACTTTTTAATCAATCTCGCCTGCTTTTCTAATCAAAACAAAATTTTTTCTATAATTTTTTTTTCAAGATTTTCATCCCCTAATATTTTTCTTCGAAAAAAAACTTTTTAATCAATCCCGCTTGTTTTTCTAATAAAAAATTTTTTCCTATACTAATTTTTTTTCAAAAGATTTTCATCCCCTAATGTTTCCTTCAACCAACGCTTTTAATTTATCCCACCGCTGCCACCAATGTAAGAAAAACCCTCCCCTACCCCGGGTGGGAGGCGTAGTGTTTTTATTCTTTTAATAATAAGGGCAGTAACGCCGCTGCCACCAGGCCAAGGTATGTTTGGTTTCCGCCTGACCTCGGAAATGTAACTGTAAGGGCCCACTGGAATACTCTGAGAAACACCAACCCTTCGTAGGCTGCTGAATCCGGCCACGGCTTATATATGCATGGGCTTTGGGGAAGATTATCTTTAGAAATTTGGTAAATGAAACACTGTTTCCTGGGTAAAGAAATTAACTCTATATTACGCCAAATAGGTATACATAATTTTTTTAATCTGACAAGCAAGTTTTCTATTACAACGAAACCCAAAAATAACTGACGTTCATCCCCCGAAATTTTTTACCTCTATACTGTATAAAGGAGTCACCCGTCTCGAGTCACCAAACCCTGGAGGCAGACAAGCACAATTTCACAATTCTTCTATAATGCACCAATGACCCCCGTATTTAAAATTAGGTTAATTAGACTCAAAAGTTAGAAAAACATAAATAAAACACTCACCAATTTCCCGCGACGAGACTAACCTATTAATTTCTCCTCCCTTTTCTAGGCCGTGACTACACACTGTACGAACTTCACAATTTCTTTAGTTATTAACGCCGAGTACACTTTTATTCAATTTTCTTAAAAGAACATCCCCTTGATATCGCTTATAGACGCCCTCCGTCGCGACGCAACGCTTGACCCTTTTCCCTTGTTATCTAAATGTTAACACTCTCATAGTACCTCACACGTACTCTACTGTCGCTTTCAGTACCCGACGTCCAAGCTACCTGTTAGCTCCCTGGCTACCCTACACTCTTCAAAAATATCACCCAACGCTCAGCCGACCCTCTTTTGGTCGCTCCCTCTGCACAACTGCCCAATTACCTTTCCCCTCTTTCCAAAATTCAGTTCGCGCTAACCCGTTAAAAGTTCTTTGTTTCGGTTCTTCTAATTGCCTCTGGCTTCCCATGTTTAAAAAATGTCAAGTCGACCCGAAAATACAATGTAGCTGAAAACCCCATCTGCAAGCTGCGATAAGGGGTATCTTCAGATAGGTAACCCATTTCCGTTACCGAGGGCTAAACACTACGCTCCAATATAGCTTATATAGGGTGGCTCTCGCAAATTATCAACCTGAAATAATTAATATTTTTCGCCACTTACTTTTGTTTACCTATACTGTTACGACTGTTACTAACATTATTACTAAAACGATATTATTAGATCTAGTAAGATACGGGAGGAAATGCTACATTCCTGCAATTACAATTCTAAATTACTTTAATAGAAAAAAGTACTTGAATGCAATTACAATTACACGAAAAAAAAAGGGAATTGTAATTGCTAATTACTTTTTCACCAGGAATTACCCAGCTCCGATATAGTGTTAATATTGGTTTCCGCCCTTAACCAAGTACTCGACATAACCTTTAACCAAGATAGAATCTGGTGAAAGAATTGAAAACTCCTTCCTCCGGCATTCGTTTTGTCATTTTTATGACTGTGAGATGTGTCATGTGTGTGTTTATTTACGAAATAGTTCTATTTCGCTCCCAAGTACCACAAGTTCTATGTTCCATCCTGTTTTATTCAAGAATTCATGCTGGGAGGAAAGAAAGCAAATTATAATTACCTTTAATTATTCCTTGCGACCGGTGACCTGCTTTGAACACAATTTAAATTAAAATTTGAAAACAGCTATTTAAACAATTTCCTGCTATTGTAATGTGACGAAAAAAATATAGTTAACATTAATTGTTCGAAATTTAAAAAAATGTCAAATACAAAAGTGCCTGAAAGAGAATCTTTACCAAAATCTGGTAGAGTCAATGAAGTTTGTCAAGAATGGATGGTGAGAGAAGACAGTGCTTTGGCGTATCGTTTACAAAACGAAGAATTTGATGAGCATTTATCAGGTAATAAATTTAGAAATGCTGTTGTACGAGAGGATTTTCCTAGAGCAAAGGATGAACAGCTTAGGGAGCAACGAATGGCAGAACAGGCAGCTGCGATTTATCAGAAAATGTTAGCAGAACAAGAAGAAATTGATAAAAAAATAGCTAAAGATTTGGCTGATAAAATAGAACGTGAAGAGAGGATGAAACGCAGAGCGATAGAACTACGAGATCAGGATATAGCTAGGCAGCTTTTGGAAAAAGAACGTATAAAAGTGGAAAGGCATCATCAGATGCCTGTTGCTAGCCCACCTTATTCCCCTCAAAAACCGGTCCAATTACCACCCAGTCTGGAAAATCAACCTTCTCCGCATCGTCCAAATCCAGTAAACTACCAGGCTAATTTACCAAGAAGGCAAGCTTTAGCCATGCCCTTACCACAAACTCATAATACACCTGAGGTAACTGATTTGTACTCCGAACCAGTAAGAAACAGAAACTATCGTTTTGATGAAATAAATAGTGCAGACTTATACAACGAACCTTACAATGCTACACAAAGTTTATCAGAGCAACTAAATCGTATCGATATAGTTGAAGTTGGTCTACCTATTGATGAATTAACAGAACGCCAGATCCAAGAAGAAAAAGATGCTGAACTTGCTAGAAAGCTGCAAGAACAGGAAGGATCATTAGAAGACACTTTGTTAAATCGCGACAGACTACTAGCAATTGAAGCTCAAGACAAAGAATTAGCAAAGCTTTTACAAGAAAGAGAAAGGGCAAAGGCAAAAAGGGCACGAGAAAGAGCTAAGCAGAAGGCACTGGCAAAAAAACAGCAACAGCAGCAGCTAATGGATATGCAGCATGACCGTAATATTGAGCAACTTATGCCTGATGATTCATATGCATTTCCTGCTGATGTTCTATCCCATGTATCAAGTGTTCCTAGAAGTGTGGCTGCATACCCTGATGTGTACGCGGTGCCAAATCCAGACGAGGAAGATGTTAGTTATAGTCTTCCTGCAGATGTACTGCCGATCTCCAGTATAAACGACAATAATTTCAAATCAAACTATAGTCCCAATAAGTTCGATGTTTTATATGGAGCAGAAATTAAAGAAATCAATAGTATTGGTGCTTCGAGTAATAATCCGTCCTTGGAAAGGGGTATGGGAGCAAGTGTTCCAGCCAATAGGCCTACACATTTAGATTTAAGGTGAGTGAAAATTTTTAGTTTCGTCCTTCTTATCCCCAGAAATATGACAGGGCAAAAGTAGGTGTTTATCTTAACTAGGTATGTTAGAATAATATTGAAACGTGTAAAAATTATAATAGTAGTCAAAATAAATTTCGAGTGGAATTGTTTAGTTGCAGCGATTTTATGGTTATAAGTAATTTGTTTTCGAAATTTTATTACGAACATTTTGATATGTTTATACAAAACTTCTGATTTCACAAATTAAAACCATAAAATCGCTGCAGCAAGACAATTTCTTATATTCACCTATTTTGAAGCTTAATTTGAATCCAGTATAGGTATTTCATTTGGCACATATGCAACTTATATCAAATTTTGTTCCTTTTTTGAAATCCAAGTTTCCCAGGTGAAAATATTCATACAAATATTTCTTTGGTAACTTCTGAATCAAATCCTACCCATCGCTATATAATTAGAATATACTTACTTATAATTTTTAAAGTTCTTAACCATAATACCATTACTAACTAATTTATTTTATCCATGCCAAGAAGTTAGTTAGTTTTTGCACACTTAGCATTGCCATTGAAATTATCAGCGTCGTATCTAGGGCAGGGCGTGGTTCGCGCCAGGGACGCGAGCATCAGGGGATGCAATTTGAAGCCAAATGGCCCTTGTTTAGTATTACGTCTTAAATATGTACATATACAGAAACCAACACATTAGTGGTATTTAAATGTTTTAAATATACCTACCTGTGGTATTAATATTTAAAAATTTTAATAATCTTATTGGGGACACTTGCCCTGAGCGCCAAAGTTTCTTGCTACAACGTTGGAAATTATACTATGATCAACTATAATTTGTACACTTTTAGAACTGAAGCTCGTAAATAAATATTAGTATGTATATCTAATGAGATAAGTATCTAGATAAAATTTAATTTATTATTTAAGTAACCATATGATCATATGTTGACTGGTTAGTGAAATGTTAGTTAAACTTAAATTGAGATGAGTAATATGAACATTTATTTTAGTCTTAATACTTAATATCTAACCACAATCTCTTATATAAAGGCCATTTGTTTCAGATAAAAGGTCACAATACACACTACCGAAATTTTTTATGAGTTTATGTAATAAAGATTTAAATTTGATTGGTTTTAGTCCAGCTGATAGAAGTGGGGACATTCGAAGAGAAATTCCAAATTTATGTCATGTGGGGATCGACTTGATTAGTAATCATACCTGACAACATAAAAACAGATAACTTAGTATTATTGGTAATTTCATGCGTAAAAATTCTAACGTAGGCTCTAGGTCTATCTCTATAGACATTGGTAGTATTTATCGTTCACCATCGCCAAATGTAAATTTTATAAATATTCTTGACCAATATGTTTAATTAAAAAATGAAAATAACATTGAAATAATTATAGAGGATATAATGTATGTGAAGTAGAGACAGTGATGGATTAAAGTATTTGCCGCTTTACGCAAACCTGGCACTGCCTCAATACAAATATGTATGTACTGTCGTGTGCAAAAAAAAAATAGGACAACTATTTTTTTCTAATGTAAATCTGTCTCTATTTGAATACGTAATGAATAGCCAAAATAAAACAGTTCGCACTTTTATTTTATTTTTTATTGTAATGCTGTAGTTATTGCTATAGCAAATGATGGATGGTCAATGAGACAAGTTGCACTGCGTTATAACATTAACAAAAATTTGATATTTAACATTTTAAAAAAGTGGAGAATAAACAGCACAATAAGTATAGACAAAGAATATCCAACTTAACAAGAAACTAACTATTAATATTTCATTATTGCACCATTTCTATTTATAACTTGTATAAGTCTGTTTGGCATAGAATTAAATAACCTTATACAATAATCATCATTAATAATATTTTCCCATGCATCATTTATTATTTCCAGTCATTCTTGGGCATTCCATGGTCTCACATTTAGTTTTTGAATACTTCTTATAAGTCCCCATACGTCTTCCATAGGGTTAAGATCTGGACTTTGACTGGACCAGTTGAGAACATTAATATAGTTATCTTGAAACCAGTTAGTTACGGTATGAGCAGTATGAACGGAACAATTATCTTGCTGAAATATGAATTCGTTCTTAGAAAATAATTGTGACACAGAAGGGAGCATAATATTGTTTAAAATCCTAATATACGTTTCGCTATTAAATCGTTCCTCGATATGCCACAAAACACCAGGACCACATGCAGGTATCCAAGCCCACATATTAACGGAAAATCTACCACTTTTGCCATTGTTAGGTATATATTTCTCATCGAATCGAGTATTTGGAGGTCGGTAAACACGAATGCGACCGCTGTGTGTTGACTGGAAAGTTTTTTCGTCTGTAAAAACTACATTGTTCAAAAAATTTACATCATGCACTAAAAATTCAAGCAGAAATCCTAGTTGAGCTCCTTTATGCTCAGCTTTAAGTAAGTATTTCTGTGCTGCTGGATGACAGCGTAGCTTCGATTCTCTTACTCGCCGGCGACCAGTACTACCCGATCCAGGAAAATTCGTTTCTTCCTTCATCGCCCTGATCCAGGATTTCTACTAATCTTACCGTTTATTCTCCACTTTTTTAACACACCGAATTTTTGTTAATATTATAACACTGCAATTTGTCTCATTGACCATCAATCTTCTGCTTTGGAAATAACTTCAGCTTAAATAACTGACAATGTCACAAAAATTAAAGTTAGATGTACACAACTACATTTTAGCAAAAATATGTTATAAGACTTGTCCAATTTTTTTTTGCACACAACAGTACCTATATAGTTCTCGGTGATAATTATGTTATTATTTTACATAAAAAACGTCGGCATCTTTGAATGGCAGTACAAATCATACCACCACTCAAAGACGCTGACGTTTTTTATGTATATAATATCATACATGACTGTGGAGAAAGATACACTTCTTAAAACTTATTATTTATTATTGTCAAATCCTAAAAATAATGTTGGGGAAAAAATTATGTCCATTCGTATGTTACAAGTTACAAAGTTATAAGTGCAAGATGTGCAGTCGAGCAAATTTTTATTTTTCTGATTTTGCCTGCCATCTCAAAATCTGCCACTTTACGCACATGCGTAATTAGCGTATAGGGTAATCCAGCACTGAGTAGAGACGACTTACTCAATTTTAATTTTTTAAATATAATGGCATAGTCAGGTCCGTACTGGAAACCATTCTGCTACTGAGCAACTTCTTTGATTGGACTCAACTCTACCCCATATTTCACATTACGATACAAAAGATTTTTATATTAATTTAACTGCTTAAATAAGACCCCGGCCCATCGAGTATTTGCCCGGTTGCCCGCCTGTCCTGTCTGGGCCTGGTTATAGTTCTCCGGAATTAGCTCTGTAGTATTAAGTGGACCAAGTCTGGACACACATTTTGTTAACTGGGTCAGCGGGTAGGGGTTTCAAATAACCCTATGCAATTTTGATGTATTTGACTACTTTGAAATATTTACTCAACTAGTACCAGGGATGGAAAAAACAATATCTTTTTCATTTTAAACAAAAAATGTTAAATTTTGTTTAAAACAGTTTTTTTCAATGTTTTAAATGGTATGTTTAAAACAGGTTTAAAATGTTTAAAGCTTTATTCAACTAAAATTAAATGGTGCCATGTTATTGTGTCTGCTATTACTACTTGATGCCAGATGGCGCTCTTAAACGGATTTTACAGCACTCTACAAATAAAATGTTCAGTTTAGTGCATGTGACCACTGACTATTTGACTCATATCAGTACGACTACAGAGGCTTTTTTTTTGTGAGTGTGTTTACTGTTTATATGTTTATATCAGAATTATTTATCGGAATGGACCATCATCTTGCTTTTCCACAAACTTCAAAATAATACATTTGTTTGCACTGTGTTCGCACTGTGTTTTAAATGGTTGTTTAAAACATCGCATTGTGTATTAAATATGTTTTAAACATTTGTTTAAAACACAGTGCGATATTTTAAACATGCCAACCCAGCCTAAAATAAGCTAAATAGATTATTATCAAAAAACGAAAGGTGAATCTTGCGGATATGAGTTTCAAGAATATAATAATAACATTATGCAATTTTAATTAATGATGCAGTCAATCCAAATAATAATCGCAACAATATTCATAATATAAATATTTATGATCATAATGGCAGTTTAATAATAGATAACAATGAATTAAAAGTAAATACAGTGTGTCCCACTTTTCACAGTAACACCTTAACTCAGTTATTAATAAATTGATTTATTTCAAACTTGGGTAAGTGTACATAGTAAGTAGAGTGCATTAATACGCTTATTGTGACTTCCGTGGGGGTTTCGTTGTCACAAGCTGTATTTGATATAAAATTAATGATGATATACTGATGTTTCAAAATCTCAAAGCCGTCAAAAAATGTCCTACTCAAAAAGTCATTATAATCAAAAAACGAGTTATAGCTTAGTGACTGATATTTCCACTTTTGAGTAATAGCAAATCCTTTTAATCATGAATAGAACTAGTCAAAATAAGTAGATTTTCGAAAAGACCCACCTCGAGAAATCATGCCTGCTCCCTCTGCCCCCCCTCAAAGGGGCTACCTTTATCTGCCTATATATATACGGTAAGAGCTGGAGGAATGATCTTGGCGCCATTCGAGAGTATAAAATTTTGCATACGGAAATTTTCATAATAGTGGCATATTACTCTGAAATTTTTAAAAGATATGTATGTTTGAGGTTGGGTGTTTATGAAAGATGACGTCAACAATATAGCTTAGTGTTTTGGGCGGTAAAATTTTAATTGAAATTTAAAAATACTTTTTCTTGGATATTACTCAACTGGTTGTGGAAATTCAAATGTTTTTAGTTATAATTAAGTATTACCTTCACAGTCAATGTAATTTTAAAATATGTGAAAACCCAATTGACAAGAAAAGGTGAAAGTTATACCTACCGTAGATTGCTTACTGCTTTCTCCAATCTGCCTCCTGACGATGCACGTCTTTAAGCACTGCGCTTAGAGCTCTAATCACTTCTTAATTTCTTAATTACATTTATAGAATTCCTCCTCATTAATTTTCCAGCTCTGATTGATGTTCTGACAGACTTGAGGATCTAATAAGAATCCTTTACATTCAGTTGTCGACCTAACATACAAAAACGCCTGGTTAATCAAGAGTTCGATAATACCATTCATTGTAAATAAAGTTTAAAATGTATACAAATATACGTGGTAAAGAGCCCATCTAGTTAATAATTTATTTCATGGTATCTGCCTATGGGCGTAGCCCGTCCTACTAACGGCGGCTGCAGAAAATAATAAGGGAGTGACCGACTACGAATACCTGCTTGATTAAACATTTTGTTTGAATACGGCAAAATATTTAGATGAGGCGTTGCCACTATTCACATAATTCGTTAAGATAGAATGTGGCGGCGGGAAATTTCCTGTTTGCTGATGTTAGCACTATTTCCTAAAAATTTTTAGGATTTACTTATTATAAAATCGAGAGTATACACACAGTACACCCCGATCACAATTGATGAATGGCAATTATTGTAGGGAGGGGTGGTGTTTAGTTTTGACTTTATTTGCATTTCGTGTTTCATTATTTATCTATAAAATGTATAGGAGTTGCATGCCGACCTTCATTTGCCTTTTTGTCTATTTTAAATTATATTAAGTAAGGATAATAGTATCAAGGTTCAACAGCCAACAAAAATTTAATGCAAATTACTTTTTTCATTTATTGTTCGGTTTATTACCAACTATTAGTACATTTTTACAATTTAATTGTTATAATGAGCCTCTAAACATCCCTTAATCCTTTACTTTATATACCTAGGAATTCCCTACACTTTAAATATTATTATTAAGTTTGTTTTTGGAATTAACAAAGATTTTTTTTATTCAATAAACAGCACATATTTTACAGGCCTGTAGCTAGAAAGTGTTTTCAGGGCGGGCAAACAATTTTTCAAAACGGGCCCGTAAAAAAGTCCGATTAAAATAGCCCCCATTATTAAGTAATTAACTTACTTTTTGTTCGTCATGTTTTGAAGTGTCCCATATTATGTAGTCAGAATTAGGAAAGCAACGTTTCTGCTCTTTATTATCACTATCCATTTTATTTTTTCATACAAATTTTAAATAAAACTCTAGGCTTATAAATCCATTTTCTGTTAAAAAATAAAATATTGATCTCGGAAACTATAAGAAATATCGAATTAACACTTTAGATAAAAAATGTTTGCTATTAAGGGTACTTTCAAATTTTGTTACTTTCAAAGTTTCTGCAATTGTTTTATATTTTTAATAGGGTTATCTCTAAGTGGAAAAAACGATAACATTTTTTTTGGCCCACGGGCCCCCTCTGAAAAATTTTTTGCCCCTCCTTAAAGCACTTTCTAGCTACAGGCCTGGATCTTAATTTATTTTTATAGTAAAATCCTGTCTTTTTGACTTTTTTATTTAAAAATCATCTTTTTGCACTTTCCTCGATTCAGTACTTTGTATTTTGCGTACCTATCGGTTTTATAAGACGTATAATTTTGTAAGCCGTTGTTAAGTGTTCTTTTGTGAATATAAGTTAAGTCGTGAACCGACATAAAATTCAAGTAAAACTTCGGCGTAGTCTGGATTCGTCATAGTTTCGATTTTTCAAGTTTTGATATACTTACTATTTTTTTGCTTTTGGTGTTGGACGTCTTTGGGACATTAAAAAATAATTTCGTCATACTTTCGACTTTGTCCCGTTTCATATGACGCCAGAGACGTAAAAAATTATTTCTAAGGTGAAGTTCGTCACACTTTCAACTTTTTTATTTTTAGTGCCATACGTTGTCGGAAACATTAAAAAATATTTTCTGGGTCAGTTTTCAGTGTAATTTCCAAAAATGTCTATTTTGACCTGCTATAAGGTGAAAAATAGAAAAAAGTTAATGTTTGTCCTGAATCGACATAGACTGATTTTCTAGGGTTTTATGACAAGAACACTTCTTTATTACGAGGAATTCAGGGTGCGATTTCTGATTATACCTTGAATTTTAACCTTGACTTTAAACCCACTTGAATGATGATGAATTGCCAAGAATCAGGTATTAAAGATATTCGTTTCATGTTCATTACATATTTCGTTCTGTATTTATTTTCTAACCTAACCTTACCCTTAACTTTTAATCTGACAATAATGAAATTAAATTACATCAGTAATGGTCTAAATATAACGAACATAGATAGGAAATTTAACTAAAAAACAAACTTTCTACCATTCATGTTTCAGACTCTAGCTATCAATTCTGTTACTTACGACGTCTTCTATATGTAAAGGGTAAATATTTATAGTTTGCAAGTTTCAGCTACGTTTGTCAGGGATTGTATGTCCCACATCCTTAAGGAAGTTTATCGAAAGTTGTAAAAATATATGGAACACCCTGTACAATAATGATAAATAACCTTTATTAATTACAAAATCACAGTTAAGCTGGTAGTTTATGCCATTGGTATAAATAATAAATAAAAAGGGTCTAAAATGCTTCCCTGTTAAACCCCAAGATCAACATCGGACTTGCAGAAAATGCATTATTACCTTTGGTGATTTGTTTTCTATTAGTCAAATAATCGTTAACCCAATTCAAAATGTTACCTTTCACATCATAGTATGATAATTTATTCAATAATATTATTGGATCAATAGTATCAAATGTTCTTTCTAAAGTAAATTATTGGTTTTAGGTCTCCTCTAACTCGATTAAACAAACCCCGGTTTCCCGATCCTGAAAACTGTGATAGTGCTAGCAGTGGTCAATCGAGCACGTCCCCTGCTCAGCACACAAACATAGCCATGGCAATAGATCCTACGTACTCTCGTAGGGGATATCGTTTATCTTCCAGTTATGACACTGCCTCAAGTACTGTCACTACTAGTACATCCAGTAGTAGTCCAGGGATAGTACTGCCTCCGCCTGATATCTCTGAGCAAGAAGATGATAATCCGGCGCCTCCTTACATGCCCATCCAAGGTCAAAGGAGGACAGCTTCGTTGGAGAAGAAGCAGAAAAAGAAGAGCAAGGATGGTGGTTGTAAGCAACAATGAATAAGTGTAAGGAATTGTTTTCCTTATAATTTAATATTTTTAGTCATTTCGAATTTTATTTCGTGTGTGTACTTAGAAACCTATTTTTAAATAAGGTTTTGAAATATTTTTTAGGTGCTAAATGGATATTTTTTTATATTTTTTTGTGACTTTCTATTACTTATATTTATAGTTTTTATAAATATTCCAAACAAAAATAGTAAACATCGGAAGTATCAGAAATATAGTTTACGCAGTTAGGCCGGTCCTGGAAGGATTTAAATGGGACATGTTTGGTAACTGCGTTATATCTGCATTTTCAAGTATATTTTGACGTAAATAAAACGTACCTAGATTAGCAGAAACCAACTAATAAAAATAATAATTAATTAATAAGTATTTTATACTGCAGTTCAAATTTAGGGTAAAAAAATGCCAAAAATTCCTTATCTTTTACATGTTGGCTCTACAAGCTGAGGGAAATTGCGATAGAGAAAAAAATCAAAATATCCTTCAAACTAGCACGAGTGGCCATACTGATAGTGACAGACAAAGCAATTTTAACTTAGACTTAGAGGAAGTGATGTTAGGATGTAAAATTACTGTGGATAAAATTGCATAATTCTTATAGCCATACGAGAGTTTGAACATAAGCCAAAAGCATCAGAATTTACTCTAGTTGAGGCAACACAACATTTTGTGTTCGATCTTCGGCAATACGTTTTTCAATTATTAGGAGAAATTGCTGAGACAATAAAATGAAAATTCAAAACTGCTTTAAAAACAAGATTTCTTATACTGCCAGGTATAATACATATTTTAAATGGAAAGAAGTAGGCTTTTTTATACCAGGCGTTAATGTAGTGACTTTGTGAAAATTCAGATATCTTAAGTGTGGGCCAATTGAATCAGTCGACGCTAAGCGGTTTTTCTCATAATGGATTTTCAAGGCACGGCCGACTCTAGTTAACAGGCCACGAAGTAATAGGTGGCAACAACGCACACAAGTAAAGATGTAGTCCGATGTGCGATGGTTGGTTTGCATTACAGCAGCTAAATTTAATGGGCGACCGTGTTTTAATTGTATTTTATCTAATATATAAAAATCTCGTGTCATAGTGTTTGTTATCGAACTCCTCCGAAATGGCTTGACCGATTTTTATGAAATTTTTGGTGTATATTTGGTAGGTCTGAGAATAGGTCGTAGGCTATTTTTTATACCCCTAGGTGATAAGGGTGGCCCTATCCAGAAATTTTATTTTTATTTTTTGGACGAAAATTTATAATTTATATGGCAAAACAATGTTTGCTGGGTCAGCTAGTCTATTTATAATGCGTTTTGATTCATCATTCTATATGATACGTTTGTTTAGCTAGGATACAGATTATAAATCATTCATGTGTTTAATCCATTGAGGCTTCAATCGAAGTTTAAATCTGTGCTCGGTCAATTAAACATCACGATATTTTATACAGAATTATGAATAATTTTGCACAGAAAAAAAATGATGTTTAATTGTTCAGCAAAACCAACGACAAGAGTTAAATAATCCTTTTTTAATAATACGAAATATCATATTTTTATATTATAAAGGGAGTAATAAAATAATACAGATATCCCATAATATTAAATTAGGAAATGTAATTTTGCCGGGACGGGAAGAATAAAGGGAAAATGGTAATGGTATATAGGATGATTAGGGAATGAGTAAATTAAAAATAACAGAACTGTAACAGGCCGTAAATAAATTTAAAAATATAAACAAATATTTACTTATGATATGAATAAAATACGAATATGGAATTGAATTGATATAAGTTTCTACTTTGCTATTTTGAAAGTGTCTAATTTTCGTTTTTTCATTTTATTGACATCTTTTTCTGTAGTTCGTAACCGAGATTTTAATCTACTTTGCTCAAGTGCCCGATTATTCTGCGTTTTTACATAATTATTTAGAAGTAAATTTGCAAATATTGAACAAATAATTCGTAAAATATAGTCAATATTGTTCCCGCATATACATGTGTTTAAAAAATCTAAATAAAAATTATCTGACTTTAAACTATGTAAAGTTAGATTGATAAGAAAATCTTTTTGATTTTCAATTTGTCCTTTTCTAAACTATTGTTGTTAATATGTTCTAATATGGCGTACATGTGAAATAAAATTATGGTCATATTATTTGTACGTACTGATAGACCACCACGTTGTAGATAATCAAAATATTGATTTCCAGGAAAATTCCCTTTATTTTCAACAATATGTGAAAGGAAAATATTACAAGAATTTTTTTAGCTAGTGCATGAGATGCATATCCAGATATATAAATTTTAACTGCTTCGTCTATATTAGGTCAGTATTAATTGAAATTTAATTTTCAATACTAACAATATCAACATCATTTAACGTGTAAAATACAACTTTAGACGTAAAAATTTTTACATTCCAGCAATTATTTTTTTTTTTTGATAAAACGTTAACAAATTCCTCATAATTTTCAATAATATCCGACTTCTCAAAGTTTTGGAATAAAATTTCATATTGATGAATTTGATTTTCGCGCCTACTTTCTGGATCTTGTCGACGGACTGATTTTTTTGTAGATAAGTATTTAGGCAAATTTGGAAATATTGATGGGACAGTATTTTCTTTTATAAGGAATCATTTTAAATGTTCCATCTGGTAAAAGATATTTATCAAATTTAATAATCTCACCGGGATCAAAATGTATTTCGCATACAACAGCATGTTTTGATGGTATCCAATCTTTTCGGGGAATAGCTGTAAGCCATTTTTCTCTTAATTCAACGTCCTTAGGGAAACTAAACTAAATGTGGTCTTTGGACCGTCACTTTTCGTTGTGGAAGTATAATTATTTGTCTTACAGCCTGGTACGACACAATGTCTGGGCATTTTAGGTTAGGTCGGTTCACGCATTGTTAAACAGAGTATAAACTCGATTAAAACTATCGTAACGTCCTATAATTGATATCACACGATCTAAACTAAATCACTTCAATTATCAAATCATTTACACTGTTACAAAATAAAAATATGAATTTCCAGCAATTAAAACAAGAGCCGACCAAAAGCAGCCGTAAACAGCTGTGGCAATTTAGTGAAACTAAGGACCACATGCATTGTTGCCAGTTTTCCTTGTTCGCGGCCTGTTATTAGAGTCGGCCGTGTTCAAGGCATCAAAGTTTAACTCCAAAACATTTCAAGTTTCTATTCTGGTATGTCAAAGCCCACTCCAATTACCTGCAGATTTACATTTTATTACTCCATCTGTGGGTGCAAGCGAGGCATAAAATATATTCTTCGCTTTCACAATTTGACTCAACTGTATTAGTCGCACAAAGTTTACCGCATACTTTTTCGTTACAATTACGCCTGCAATTGCAAAGAAACCCCATTTACCAAACATTTTCTATTTGATTTTAAGCGTCCCAGAACCAGCCTAAGTTAGCAGTGATAAATTTAAAAATAAAGATGCTCTAGTACTCAAAGATGATGTAAAACAGTTTCAGAGAAATTTTGATAGAATAATGATCCAAATGAAAAGCAGTTAAGTTATAAAATTTTATAAATCGCAAAACAAGTGTAAAATAAAGAATTCCCGAGTTTTGCGTAAAAACATTTCAATCTATACAAATATTTTTGAGATGGTTGAATAATTCATTGAGATTGATTGTTCTTTTTTTTAATAGTTTTTTCTTATTTATTAAGGTAGTTTTGAGTATACCTTTACAGATTATTATAAGTTATGTCTCGTGGAATTTAAGGTTACTTTCAGGATTTTACTAATAGTGCGGAGCCAAACTAAGGTTTGTAGAGAATGAAAATTTTTGCTGGAACTTCTAAATGTTTATAAGAAATGTAGCAAAACATTTAAGAATAAATCCTTGTCCTGGAAGGCATTTGTTTAAACAAAAAAATTTTTCTTAAATATCTCTGGTTGTATTACTGGTATCGCAATGCATAAAAAATCGGACTATTCATTATGAAATTGCATAGCATATTTTTCTAAAGTTTCTTATACCCCCCCTTCGTATACCGTTGTAAGTTGAAACTGATCTAGAAACAATATATGTTATGAGCATATATGGCATCCAACTAGCTCAATGCATCACCCAAGGAGCCATCAATCAAACTTCTTTGTGTGGCATTTCACCATAAAATTACCGATTCTAGTAGTTTCTTGAATTCATATCATCTCATCCCAAATGGATTGAGAACACATACATATCATCACTATTCAGTCATTAATAATATTATGCACAAGAATCTATAAAAAATACAAAATAATTAATCCTAGTAAAGTAAAGTAGCCTCCAGATGTCAATGAATTGTTTTCATATCTGTGTTAATTCTCCATAATTTTTAACAATTTCCAGAGGTGGCTCATTAATAATTTAAAACTTCAACTTAACAAGTTGTGAAACATAAATAAATTCAAGAAAAAAAACTGTGTTGTGTAATATATTTAAAAACCATTTTAAATACATTTTACATATTATATCCATGTTAGGTTAATTTTTGGAACTTTATTCAAATTTATCCAAAAAAATAATTGTAAGGTTTGATATTACCGGCAGTTGAGATGTGTTTGTATAACTAGCACTTAGAAAGGCAACACTTATTTTTAGGAAATATTGAACTTTTTTATTTTATTAAACTAAAAACAAACCATATGTTTATATATGTTAAATTGTATAGTTGGATACTTTTATTGTAGGAAACTAATTGTATTTTAACTTCTATTCTTCTTTATTATCTCTAAGAATACGGAATTTGCAAGCCCGTCATAACAGTTTTGATATCTGACGTACAAAATAAAAAAATCATAATATTTAAGGTGGGTTGTATTGCAGTGAGCTGAACCGTGGATCATATAATTATATAGATTAGTAGTTGATCATCATCATGCACTGATGTATGGTATCTGTTCAACTGACCAGTGAATTTATTAAAATACTGTATTGGCAACCTTAAAGCTGCTATTGTGCAAAGCTTAAGGTACGGTCGGAGAGCTACTTTTCTGCGCAGTTTTAGGGTTGCAGCTGCAAAAGTTTCGTATCACGTTCACACTGATCCTAAAGAAGCGTGCAGTAGGCAGTTTTTTCTACTGCAGCTACCCGTCAAAACTTCAAGTCTGGAGAAAGATTGCAGTGACGTTCACATCCAACGCGCTGCGCTGTTTTTGCATTGTGCAACCAGCTGCCGTATGCTAGCTATTTGGCATCTCGCCATATTCGTGTCGTAATAAACGTAATAAAATCCAATTTGTGTACTGTAAAACATGGATGACGAGACACTAGCTACAAATTATTACCTATACCATTAAAACCAGGGTTGAGCTGATTTAATTTGATTAAAAAATGATTTTAATTAAGTGATTTTTATTTTAAAAAATCCTGATTTTTTTCTTTTCAAGTTTAAATGTTATAAATAAAAAATACAAACTTTATTAATAAAAAAATTTATTTGTAAGCAGCAAAGCTTTTAATTAAAAGCTTAAAACATTAACTTAACAAATATATGAACAAATAAAAATAAAAATATATATTTTTCAAAGCAGCACAAAACAAGACATATTAAGTATTATAAGGTTTAAAGAGAAATACTAATTTAGATGATTTTTTTATTGCCCAATCTATTCCTAATATCTGAATGAACAGGTCCATATAAAGAAAAAATTATTTCCTCGTCTGTAGAAGAAGCAACGACACACAGAATGGGAATTATCAGATCCAGTACTTTGTTAATTTGTGGAATATCGTTTTGAGATTTTCACTACTGCACTACATTAACATTTTGTAATATTTCTTCTGAAAACTGTTTCTTAGCGATAAATACCAATACTTAAAGGTCTCTCCGAGATCAAACATGTCTCTTATTAATAAATAACAGATTTTTTAAAAATTACCTACATGCTGCAGCTTTATTCTATGTTTAATATTTTTTTCTATAACTATGAACAAACAAAATACCATGCGTGTAGCGGGGCGCTAGGCATAGGGAGTAAAATTACAACATCGCGCGTGCCAGCTGGCTGAAATGAAAAAACAGAGCTGGGATGGTCCGCCCGACGGAGGAATTTACGGCAGCAGTGTTGTCATGTCTTTCGCGCTACGTGAATGTACATGCCTAATGGGAAATTACACGCACGGTATAATGCATTTAAAAACATTAATATTCTTGTCAAGTCGCAACTTGTTCACAAACAAATTATTTCAAATTGAGCAATTACCTCAACATGTACAGTACACAAATGGACACCTAAAAATACTGCACTCGCTATCGCTGCAAAACTTTCAACCAAATAGATATTTTTTTCCAGCCACAACTACTCTTTAAAATTTCATTCGCACGTGGCTACTTTTGAGGCTGCACGCAGCAAATAAATATTGCACGCCACCGAACTGCACACGCTACTTTTTTAGGTTGCCCAGGTATTCACACGAAGATTCACTTGACCTGCGCAGTTTTTTACACTTCACCACAGCAAAAGTAGCCGTCCATGTCTGATCATACCTTTAATGTATTATTTGCTTGTTTCTGTTAGTTGAAATTCATTTATCAAGCCATTAATTGAGTCATTGAACAATTCTAACCTCAGAAATCAACTGATAGTGAGTTAACTATTCGCCAATTAACTAGTTATTGGTGTAACCACAAATAGTGACTAACCATATTACAACACAATTTTGCAAATTGATCTTTCATGTAACTGATTTTAGTTTGGATATTCTTTTGGTGCATAAAGCTTGATTTTCAATTTTTAGGGGGAAAAAATTATTAAACGCAATTTGTTTACACGATTTGATACACAATAATATAAATTTTATGAACCCATGAGAATAAGCTATTATTATTATTATCGTCTGAGCCCATTTTACAGGCAACAATGTGCCCTGTTCAAAATCTCTAAGTGGTTTATGTTTTTTATGTTATTTACCATACTATAATAATCTAGGATAAATCGACATCCAACATGGGAAAAAATTGTAAAGGGCTGAATTTTTGTATGCACCTTAGATTCTTAATAATGTGTGAGAGTTTCTTATCGATTTGACCTGTTACAATTTATTCCAACTAGCAATATTTTTATGTCGACTTTTCCTGGATTAATAAAAATGAGGCAGCTGTGTGTAAGACAGAAATAATGAAACATAAACTAGTGTATTTATGGAAATATATTCGTATTTTGTTGTTTTTATTATACTAGAATCTTGTTTATCTACTTGAGTTCCAGGTTCCAGGTATCTCAAAAAAAAATGCAAAAATTTTAGTTTATATTGTGGTTAATTTGAATTTGTGCTAGAAAATTGTTTTGCCAGATTATCTAATATTAAGTGAAAAATATTGCATAGCTTTTTAAACTGTTGAACTATACAGTGTGTCCATGGATGAATACTATACAGGATGTTTGAAAATGAAGGAAATATGAAATTCTACCAAGAGCGAAATAATGAATATAGTCAAATCTTTTGAAGAAAGTGGTAAATAATGCCAAGTATAGTCCGAATACAAAGTTGCAACCACATAGTCAATAATTAGTAACTTACAAAATGTATTTAATAATAACATATTTTAAGCAATAAAAATTTTCGAGAAACTGACAATGTGGACTATGACTATTTGGACTACAGTTAGCATTATTTGCAATTCTCTTGCAAGTTATTGGTGAATCTGGTAGCTTATGCGACTTCTCACTGTAGATAGGTTTTACACAGTGGCGTAGCCAACTTTTTGGGATGGAGTGGGCAGTTGTTTAAAAGGCGATAAAAAAAATATTGCAAATAAAAATAAGATTTGAATTCTTATCTACAGCAATGGCGTCACATCAAGGGGGCGGGGGCAGAGCGCTGGTTTTACATTATATATCATGGAAATATTTTCATAATTTACTACTAATTAAATGCTGAAAAGTTGGAGATTTGTCCATTTTTATTAACGGTGTCCCATTACCTAGCACGACATCTGTCAATTCATTTGTAGTACTAACATAGGTTAAATAAATGTATTAATTTATAAACAAAACATTACTTTATTTGTAAACTGGTGGTGCAAAAGTAGTGGATATGCCTACGTCACAAATTCCCACTACAGCCTTTCTACTTCCTTCATTCATTACTAATTATTTGGAAAAAAAATGGATCGATTATTTGTCCTTATTTTTATTTTCTATATTTATCTTAATACCATTAATACCATCGCATTAATTTGTAATTATGCCCGTATTAATTTTTTTGAAACTTAGTTTACCACCAACAATTAGTATTAACTAGGGATAAAAAAACCAGGTCTCAAATTGTTTTTATTTTAGTTTTATATTTTACATTATAAACTGTTGAACAGAAAAGGTTACTGTTTGTTGTATCTATGGTAATAATTCAATCCGAGTTTACTCTTAGTTATTTTATATTGAATCTCGTTAAATTCCATGACGATTTGAATTGATTTATACCCCCATAGTAGTTGACTAGAGGTTAAAAACCAGGACCTAGGATGTTTTTTTAAATTTTATATATTTTTTATCGAAAATCTTTTACATAAGCAGTTGACATTGTTGAAAAGACTCCAAAGAAATCAAAGTTATGGTGACAGATGGTAGAAATTAGGATTTATTTCACTTAAAAACTATGATATAATCAGTTATTTTTAGAAACTTCTAAGGCCCAATATTTTCACTTAAATATAAACAGCCCTTATCCTGCGAATAACTATTCGACGGATAAGGTAACCGGAACTTACTATTTGTAGAATAAGTTGCATCGGTATTTTCATTCAAAACATAGCGTCGGTTAACTATTCGATAGATATGATAGATAAATTTGTAACGTGGGTAATTGCCAAATTATAGTTTTCTGATTATCTCATATCCAGAAATGGTGTCTGACATCAGATACTGCCTTCTCTTTCACTCTGCACCAGGGTGCATTAAATAGGTGATGCGACAAGAGCCCGCACAGTGGCTTCATAAGTGCTTACTTTCTACATAATGTAATAGATGGCAGGAGCAATAGGGTCCGTCGTTACTTACGCATAGAAAGATAATTTTGCAGGTTCTGTGCATACGTGCATACAGTGTTGCATACATTTCCTGCCTTTTGTTTGTGTTTAGTGAAGCAAGAGCAAACAAGACTCCAGTGACATCTGACATTAAATAGCTAAATTAAAAACCAAATGGTGCACGGGCCCCATATATGCAACACTACATGCAGCATGGCAATTCGTCTATGGAGCATCTGCACATGATGTCACAGCTAACCTCAAAAATATATATTTCTTAAGATTGACACGTATTACGTAGCTGTTATTAAAATTTCTGCCTGATTCCTGTACTTTCAACCAAAATCTAGCTCAACGTAATGTTTATGAAGTTTTAAATAGTTTATCACAATAAAATAAAACACATCTTGCAGGTTAGGAACCTAACCTATAATTGGCAGTCTATTTTTATTAATCAACAATATTGAAATAATATTTGCGTGAATTTTTAAATATTTACTTGGAGCCAGCATGGCTTTATGCTAAAAATGCGTATACAAATATTAAAAATGAAAATAAACTTAAAATTTGAGGTTATATTACTTATATGATGCACATGCCCTATTTATACACAGGTAATTGTAGGACCTTAAAGCTCGCGCCATCTACTAAAGTAAATAGAAACCATGCACTTATAAAGCCATTATTTTCATAGGAAAGTGCCGTACGTCGGACCACCTATTTAATACACCGTGCTCTGCACACACAAACCTTACAGAGCGTGGGATAACTAGTATTAAATGTTATTTGACTTAGTGCAAGTTTATCTATCATGTCTAATAAAATTTAACATATATAACATAGCTGGGCTAATGCGACGATCGCGACGAACCGCGACCGCCTAGTGAAGTCGCATTTTTTTGAGCCTTTCGACTCTCGGAACTCCAAGAGATATTGTTGCCACCTTCGAATAGAAAGGATAAGGCCTTAGAGGCGTTCAGGCATAATCCCACGGATGGTAGCTTCACACCACCGCCCGCTCGAGCGAGTGCATAAACCAAATGTCCGAACCTGTGGTTCCTCTCGTACTGAGCAGGATTACTATCGCAATGATGAGTCATCAGTAAGGTCTTCTCCATTAGCGGGAGAAACTCGAATCACGTAAACATGTAAATGGTGTTTGATTTTCTAGCAAGTAACACGAACATAAACCTAAGTGTTAATTTTATAGTTAAGCGATATTATTTATGCTTATTTAAAAAAGAAATTAAATTACAATTTGCCTATTCATCATCTACCTGTATAATAATTGAAGGAATAAACATTTTATTTCACTGATTAATTATTGCTTTCTGCAGATTTATTATAGCACGTGACTTTCATAGCGTTGTCAAGTTTTTGAACCATTTCTGTACTGATTACAGCATAGGGACTTCAAAGTTAAAAATCCCGAGTACATTTTACCATTCGTTGTCATTGTATTCTAACACTAGCACAGTGGCGTCCTGGCTAGGTCCGCGGGTCCGCAAACGCGGACTGGGCCCTAGATCCTTTAGGGCCCCCCCTCCGATCAATAAAATATGGCAATGAATAATCGAAAAATTTTAGTCAAATTAGGACTAGAAAATTCGCAACATGAATTTATCTGGTCAGGGCAATTTTTTTGTTTTAACGTGTTCAGGGGATCAACTTAAGTTCACAGTTCAGTTTTGTAGTTTTTGCGAGGTCGGCGTATTGTTTATTTAAACAATTTGATTCTTGGGACTGTGTTTTCCAACGGTTTTCTTTGAATATCTCGAAATCTATAAGTTTTATGGAAAACAACAAAGAGAAAGAAAAATGTTCGTTATGAGCTGTACAATAAAAGCACATAAACTATAATCCATTCCAATTCATTATTTAAAAAAAAAAGAATATTGCAAAATTATGCGTTTCGAAACAAATCACTGTTCTTTCAAAAATAATGGGTAATTATACAATCACCACTTAACATTTCAAATCAAAATGATCATTAAAATGGCTCAACTATACAATCGTTGCTAAAACTTTGCACCCTTGTGAAATCCTGCCTCAAAACCAAGAAATGTGTAAGATGGTTCAAATTATAGCTTTTCATAAGTACTTTAAGATCATGATGAGAGATGTTTTATGAAATGAATGATTTATATTTTGTTTTTTTCTTCAATTTTTTTAACTTATTTCTTGTTACTTAATGTATTTTAATCCAAAGAATATATGTTTATTTTTTGTAAATAAATATTTTTTAATATATGAATTATGTATTTCAATTTTCTCAGTAATATAACATTTTTTAACAATAAATAATATTAACTAAAAGGCATGAGCATCATGAGGACTGTACAAAGAAATAGCTTGCACTCTCCTGGCTTTACTCACCTGCCTAAAAGAAATTCGGCAGACGATACGAAAAATATCAGTTTGAATTTTAAAATTCTTCTCACTGCAAAGAAAAAAATTGGGCCCCCTAAGCTCAAATCGCGGACCCAAGTAAAATTTGCCAGGACGCCACTGCATTAGCACTGCGTTTAGTAAGAAATGTATAGCAGATGTAGACGATCCTTCTTTAAAGTTCCTTCAAGTTGCTGCAAACCACGTTTTGCTTCTTTTCAGGGCTATCGGAACAGTTTTAAAGGGGTTTTAGTGGATGTATTAGTACATCTTGGTATAGAACACCTTTCTTGTTGGAATTCTGCTTCACAAAAATAAATATGTATAATGGATGTATATTTTACGTTAGCTAGTGAAGCGTCTATGTGTAGCTGACGTCACAAGGCCTAGCCTCATGTATAGGTAGAGTGAAATTACTTAGAAAAGATAACATCGTCATAGAATGCGCAGAGACCGATGTCATTACTGCGCGCTCATTATCTAGGTAACAATATTATTTTTACAGCTGCAAGGGTGTCACACTGCCTATTACCATTAATATTTAAATAAAAAATGGATGGCACGGCACTGATATTATGCCAACTGTTATACGCGAAGACGTGGCGGCTATCTCAAGTTTTGTAGCCTCACATTGATTGTTATTTTGTCATCAAAAACGGCATTGTTTTTTAAAATTTCCATCTCAAATTTGGCACAGGTGTTTTTTTGCAAATACAGTCAAATTTCAGTCAAAATAAAAAACGTCAAA
This sequence comes from Rutpela maculata, assembly GCA_936432065.2. NCBI lineage: Eukaryota > Metazoa > Arthropoda > Insecta > Coleoptera > Cerambycidae > Rutpela > Rutpela maculata. The sequence goes on along the minus strand of OW386285.2, from coordinate 97,065,323 downwards.
TCCGCCTATTGCAGTGCTAGATGCGGTCGGTCCAACTGGCATGAAATTCGAAACTACATAGATGTACGGATATACTATAAATGAAATGCTGGACCTTATTCACGTTCCCTGACTTTTTATGAAAATTACTAAATCCCTGATATCAATAAATTTTTTAAACTCCTCATATTCTCTATTTTCTAGATCGCTAGGTCGTCAAAAGGTTCCAAGATATAATACGTCAAATAAATCCGCATAGTTTTTCATATTATTGTTGACTAAAACCATAACAAGTTTAAAATGGTTAAAAACATGTATTCATTGATTTTTGAGAGTTAAATAAATATTAAAAATATATAAAGCATTTTTTAAAACAAATTGATAAAAAATTCTTACTGTCTGAATATTTAACTGTTAGGGCTCAAAATAACTCTCACTGTCTTAGCCATATGGTTTTGATTTGTTTGGAAACTTTAATATTGTTAAAGTTTTTCCATGACGCAACAACCTTTCTGGTCTCTTATTAAAAAGGAAGGAAAGAAGCGTCAGCCAACTTTGGCTGCTTTTACAAGACTGGCAAATTGAGTAGTATACAGAAAAAACCTGACAAGATGATATATGTTAATGCAAATGCAAATAGATCCTGGTCATTCAATGGAGTATATTTCACATGTAATGCAGCATTTGCAGATAAATATATGAATTAAAGAAATCTATTTTCTTTGCAAGTGCTTCTTACTCAAAATTGTGGTGCATTTATACAACATATCATTGTATTTAATAATAATGATTGTTATTGGTGATGTAAAATAATCAAAGTTAATTCTAGTAGTTAGTCGATATTTTAACAATAACACCAAAAAAAGTACTGCTCAATATAACTATAAGTTCATAGTTTTATAAGATATTTTTAGTGATATTTACGTTTTATTTTGTGTATTTGGTGGAAGTTTTTATAATTTTTTTTATATTATCGTCTATTCAAATACTCTGTACTTTTGTATATCATAAACATTTATTTAATTTTGTTTTGTTTTATTTATACAGTGTGCAATTTTAAACATGCAAAACATGCGGTTTCCGTTAAATTTCTCCAATTTTCGATATGTTGTTCTACTGATCTAGTAGATCAAAAGTCCCATTGGGCACGAGTCCAAGAAACACAGCCTTCTACCCTTTTTTACCCTCCATTGGGATGAAAAGCGCTCGTATACTTTTAACAACTACATTTCTATAAAAAAATATTTGTATCTCTCAGCATGGTAAAAAACCTCAATCGAAGGATCTGACTTACATTTAGACACCCTTCCACACTTTTCGACTCTTTCCGGGGGGTGAGAATCGCTTTCACGGCTGCACAGCGGATTAAACTGCTCAGCTGAGCAGGAAACTTTAAAGACGGTGCAGAAATCACTCTGAAATACCCCCTTTTAGGGGGTGATTCTCAATATAGAGGCCGCTCAGTGGTATCTTTGTTCCAAAAAATTTATGGACCATTCTCCATCCCTTCCGGGTGTATAAATCAATTAAACGGCTGATACAAAAATACAAAGCATCTGGACATTCTTATACTTTTTTAACTATAGCCTAATAAAATACAGTACCGTCTTATTAAAAAAAATGATAAGTATATCAACTGACGTACTGACGGACAGAAAAGGGAGTATAAGTCCGACTATGGTTCCTCCACGTGGTATACTCAGGTTAGCACAGAAACAACCTTTATATGCATAGAATTAAGATATCATGTAAATGCGGTATTTATTATATGCCACGACAAATTGCACCTTTTAGAATTTTTTATTCCTATAGGGAATGCAAAAAGATAACATCCTAGAAAATATAAGGAAGATATCTAAACTGGCTTCTAACATTGAAACTCTTATAATTGTTTTCAATGGGACCATACTTCTGCATCTTTTTAATTGTTCTTATTACTCCCGGGGGGGGGGGGGGGGGAAGTACCATCATTTTATGTTTTCTTCTCACCTCTACGAAGAGCGAAAAATATTAAAGAAGAGAAAAAAATATAATAATATCGTGCTCAGGCACAAGTACGACTGATGTTCTGCAGAGTGCAACTTTGAAACAATATCTGAATAGTTACTTTTACCCCTGCGAGGGGCACAAATGGGTAAGGGGGCGGCTTGGAGTAATTGCTAGACCCGTTTTGAGATGTAGTACTCATCTGAGTGGTTCCATCACTTTTTTGCCACAAAGATACTGCTGTGCAGAGGTGAGTCATTTTCATCCCCCGTTAGGGGAGGAAAAGTTTTATGGGGTAGCTCATAATAATTACTACACTATCTTTGAGGCATGCTGCTCAACTGAGCAGTTCTATAACTTTTTTTTTCAGAAAGATATACCACTGTGCAGCAGTGAAAGTGATTTTCACTCCTCTGAGAGGTTGACAAATGGAAAATGTACTACTCATCTGAGAGGTTCCATATATTTTTTTGAAACAAAGATACCGCTGTGCAGCCGCTTTAATTAAAATCCTATACGGGTTGTCTAAGTGTAAGTCAGATTCTTCGACTTTTTTTACTGTGCTGAGAGATACAAATATTTGTTTACAGAAATGTAGTTGTTAAACGTACATGTGCGTACATTGTGCGAAAAAGGAAAATATTTTCAGAATGCAAAAGTCGGCTGTGAGGGTCATTGCAAGTGTAAATATGCAAACTCACTGCAGACCTTATTTTATTCAATATCAAATACTTGCCTCATCTTGCATCTACATTTACGAATGTCTTGTTTATGTGAAAACAAATTTCTACAACTATAAGTGTCATACAGATATACACTCTTACAATACCCGAAATAAAACTAATATATCAAAAAAAACATAAACTTACGAAAGCAATGAATGGTGTAAACTATTTTGGACCAACATTTTTCAATAAATTACCCGATGAGATCAAACTGTTAGATTTGAAAAATTTTAAGTGTAAAGTGAAACAACTTTTATTAAAAAAAGCATACTCTGATGTAGTTGAATTCTTAGAGGATGTTTTAATATTTTAAAATCTTTAATTTTTATCTTACTGTGAATGTTATTTTTATATACCTATTTTAAATACCTATGTAAGTTTTAATGTGTTTATATACCTATTTTAAATGCCTATGTAAATTTTAAATGTCTTTTGACGAGTGTAAACAATTTGAATATTGTATTGACTGAATAAACTATCTATCTATCATGAGCACTTTTCACCCTTATAGAGGGTAAAAATGGGTAAGAGTGTCCTTTTGGAACTCATGCCCATTGAGAGTTTTGATCTTCTGGGTCAGTAGAACAACATATCAAAAATTGGAGAAATTGATTGGAAACCAGATTTCCATAAGAAGTGTGTGTGTGTTTTTGTGTGTGTGGTCCCTTATGTAAATGTGAATACATTGTTTCCTCATATAGTCTAGGAAATAGCGTGCAAATTCGACAATGAAAGTTAAGTTAAGTTACCGTCTGCCAGTTGGTAACTGAAGAGACCAATTAAGTACCAAAGTTTTTCTCTGGAAATTTTTGGTATGTTGGAGGGATAGGGAGGGGGAACATTTTTTTTAATCGAATGATTATTAATATCTGTACGCATAGGTAAGTTAGTATATGTACTTCATGTACCAGAAACATTTCTCTTCATAGTCTGGGCTTTCCATTGGAATGTCTACCTTCTCTGTAGCGTCACCCGTTACGGAGTTACGCCACTTTGAGTGTCGCAGTGGCGACACTCGGTCATTTAAGTGCGTTCATTGTTGCGTCTATCACGTCTAGTCTAAACAATCAAGAAGGCGCAAGACGAACTATACCTTTAGTTCTTTTAGTTTTTTAACTTTGACAGTTCTCTAAGTGTGTGCATTGGTTCATTGGTGCGGCAAAATTGAGAGATTTTAGTTAAGCCATGTAGCACAGGAATTTTAGTTTTTGACCCGGAATTAATTATTGTAAAGCTGAAAATTTGCAGTATTGTAGTTTTGGTCTAGGACAACACGTAACAAAAAGACCCATATTCTCCCCTGTCGGCTTCCCTGTTTTTGCGGAGCAACAAGGGCCTAAGTCGCAGAAATTTGCTGCGTATAAAGTGCAGCAAAAAGATTGTTACTGGTCCGATTTGGGTCCAAATGATCATAAAAGCTTCGGAGAAGCATATTCGTTCATATTTCACATATTCCATGCATATTTTGTTCGTAATTTTCCGTTCTAGTGCTGTCAAAACTTGAAAAAAATTCTAAATGGCCTCATTGCAGATAAATGAAGACTCGGAGGGGAAAACGTACCCGAATAAACATTTTTCTTCATACTTTGGGCTTTTCATTGGTATGTCTATCTTCTCCGTACCGTCACCCGTTATGGAGTTACGCAACTTTGAGAGTCAGCGCGCGGCGGCCGCGCCCGCCATGTGCCCGGTGGAACTGCCCTGGCTGCGCTGATAAGACCAGTTGCGAATTCCTGTTTATATATTATTGGTGTTTTATAAGATTTATTGAATGAAATTTAACTTGTCAGACTCAGAAAATGACTTTATTCAGCTAGACAATTGACATTATTGATCTACTGGGAAGTAGATCATTATCCATATCCGCGACTGGCTGTTTGTGCAGTTGGATTCTCTACAGATTCGGCACATGATGCTGCAGTTCAGACCAGAGCTCCTGCACTCGCACCGGGCACCTCTTGTAGGCACAAGAAATTAGCCGTAGCAGGCTATCGGGAGCTGGCTGCCTTGTGGTAGGACAGGAATCAGAATCTGGCCCTGATTTCCACCCCCAGTCCTCCAGGTGAGGGGTGGAGAGGAGTTAGGGAGAATATTGTGAGGATTTAATCTCCCGAAAAGCTTGCAGCATTCAACTAATGTGCATGTGCTTTTTGCAGATCCAACAATGGCTAGATGTCAAGGCAGCCAGCTCCCAATAGCCTGGTACGGCTAATTTCTGGCGCTGCAAGGCGGACTGCGGTGCCCGGTGCGAGTGCAGGAACTCTGGTCTGAACTGCAGCATCATGTGCCACACCTGTAGAGAATTCAGCTGCACAAACATCCAGTCGTGGATATGGATGATGATCCGGACGACCCTACTTACCAGTAGATCAATAATGTCAATTATCTAGCCGAATAAAGTCATTTTCTGAGTCTGACAAGTTAAATTTCATTCAATAAATCTTATAAAACACCAATAATATATAAACAGGAATTCGCAACTGGTCTTATCAGTGCAGCCAGGGCAGTTCCACCTTGCAAATATGCATGGAACACGTGAAATACGAACGGATATGCTTCTTCAAAGCTTTTATGATAATTTCGACCCAAATCGGACCAGTAACAACCTTCTTGCTGTTCTTTATAGCCAGCTCTGCAATTTCTGCGACTTAGGCCCTTATTGCTCCGCAAAAACAGGGAAGCCGACAGGGGAGAGTAGGGGACTTTTTGGTACGTGTTGTCCTGGACCATAACTACAATCCTGCAGATTTTCAGCTTTACAATAATTAATTCCGGGTCAAAAACTAAAATTCCTCTGCTATATGGCTTAACTAAGATCACTCAATTTTGCCGCACCAATGAACCAATGCATACACTTAGAGAACTGTCAAAGTTAAAGAACTAAAGATATAGCTCGTCTTGCGCCTTCTTGATTGTTTAGACTAGACGTGATAGACACAACAATGAACGCATTTAAATGTTCGAGTGTCGCCGCTGCGACACTCAGAGTGGCGTAACTCCGTAACAGTTGACGCTACAGAGAAGGTAGACATATCAATGGAAAGTCCAAAGTATGAAGAGAAATGTTTATTGGGGTACGTTTTTCCCACCGAGTCTTCATTTATCCGCCATTTCGGTATCTTTAAAATTTTTGAAATGTTGACACAACTAGAACGGAAAATTATGAACAAATAAATGCATGGAACATCTCAAATATGAATGGATTTGCTTCTCCTAATCTTTTATAATCATTTCGACTCAGATCGGACCAGTAACAACCTTCCTGTTGTACTTTATAGCCAGCTCTGCAATTTTTGCGACTTAGGCCCTTGTTGGTCTGAAAAAACAGGGAAGCCGATGGGAGAGAGTAGGGGACTTTTTGCTACGTATTGTCCTGGACCAAAACTACAATCCTGGAAATTTTCAGCTTTACAATAATTAATTCCGGGTAGAAGCGATATTTTGACTAAAATTCCTGCGCTAATAATGTATTATTTGACGTTCAAGTTAGTTCTGAAATTCATTTATTTAAATATGGAAACTGAGGACAGTCGTAGAAAAAGAACAGTGTAACAGTTGTAGAAAAACATGTTTTACACAAAAATAACAAAAAAAGGTCGTTTTTTTAAAGGTCATAGGTGGAAAAATAATTTTATATAAAAAAGGAATTCTGAAATAATTATTTGTTTATTGTAAAACTAGAGATATGTTACGTTTAAGGATTTTGAAATTTGTACTTCTTTGTTACTTATTCTGATTTTCATGGCAGTAGTTATCTCCCAGATATACTATTCGCTTGTAGTACATGATTAATTAAATATGTTAATTCTAAAGGCTGTACATTCTTTATATTCAAGTAGACATGCAATAGCCGATTGTGAATCACATTTATGATTTTAAAATTTTCAATGCATAACCTTAAAAAAATCATTAATTCTTCATATATTTAAAAGTAATTTTTTATATTTATGTCTTTATTAAATCTACTTTACTTGTATTAATATGTACAGAAGGTAAAACATAATTTGAGCAGTTGCATTTTCCTCTAGATACGAAGTCAAATCCTCCTACTCTAGAATCGCAATTTGGACAATTTAATCTTCCTTTTGACCATTTTTCAGCTTCCACCCTTAGTGCAATCCAGTCAGGCAAGTGTTCTTCATTTAAAAATAAAGTATTAGGTTCTTTTACTGTTGCACATTCATCAGAACTTGAGCTTAAAGGTAAATGGTGAGCATTAAGAAACAAATTTTTACATTGCACTTCATCAAAAAATAACTTCCTACATTTTTTACATTTTATTTCACGATACATTTTTATCCACTATCACAGATTAGACTATCTTGCTTATTGTAAAATAATCACTTTACTATTTACAAAATATTGAGTTGAAATTTCAAAATGTTGGGTTAGGGTATTTTTTGGGGAGGGGGGGGGGGCGGTTGCTCAGTGTTGCCAAGTTAAAATTTTAAAAGTTATAGGCGTGTTTTATTGCTAGTTCGAATGTACCACGGTCAATAAACGACACGGTTGCATCAATCAGCAGCTTTAGGACGAGAGAGACGCGGGGGGCGGGAAATCGAATGAAAGAGACAGACATATCTGATTTCCGTGCAGAAGACAGAGACAAAGATTCCGGTAGGGTCTACAGCCTACGTCACCTGTAGACACTACAAGCATCTTTGTCTCTGTCTTTTGCGCGGAAATCAGATACGTCTATCTCTTTCATTCGATATCCCGCCCCCCGCGTCTCTCTCGTCCTAAAGCTGCTGATTGATGCAACCGTATCGTTTATTGACCGTGCGAATGTACTACTACGAGTAGCAAATTTTAGGTGTCAATAAAACGTTTTGTCAATGTTGCCACAAGTGCTTCAGTGATTTAGCAAAATGTACCAAGTTACTGGAAATACCCACGAATAAGAATAACCCAAACCAAAGATGTTTTAACTTCTAGATCGCTCAACCCTGTCTCGATCACTGAACTCTACTATTATAAATGGAAGGCCAATATAGGCATTTGCGCGTGAACGAAATACGGCAATTACGCCACAGATTAAAACTCAAAATATAAAGCCACGCATCGACGCAGTAGAGAAATTGATGTCTGTGCTTGAACTAGAGATGTGTAACTCGCGAGTGATTCAACTCCAAGAGCTGATTCCGAGAGTGAGTTGGGAGAGTTGATTCTAAGAGTCGATTCAGTAAGGATTCGATGACTGTCCAGCAGCGGATTCAGGTGAATTTGTGAGACCGAATCCTCTGTTATAGTCACAAATCGTGAAGGATTCCAATGAGCTCAATCCAATGCCGTACCCAATAATGAATTTAATTTAATTTTATAATACGTATATTTGACAGAAAGATATTGAATACGAAAATACTTCAACAAATTCAAGGCAGCATAACAGTATTTAAAAAAAATGCTAACCATAGTCGCTATATGTATTATTTACTTCAGTACTTTTTATTTTATATTGTACAAAATTAATCATATTTATTACCATTAAATAATAGTTATTTAGTAGATATATTTTTAGTATACCCAAGGTTATAGTACACCAATAAATTTATAAAGTAGGTACCTCCCAAATTTAAAAAAATAAACATATTAAAACAATTTTACGGACCTTTTCCTTTTTAAAATGCACTTTACTTTTTATAAAAATATAAATATATAAGTAATTAAAATATATATCAGTTCTGCAAAAAATAAAGCATGAACTTAAAATAGTTTAACATGTAGTACCTAGGTATATAACAAATAATAACTTAAAATAAAATGTAGAAATGAGTTGCTATTTAACAACCTGTTATTTTATAACTGTTATTTGTAAATAGCATTAACAGTCATTATTTCTGTTCGAAAATAACAGATAAGAAACACGACGTAGTGAAAATGTTTTTGCTGACTGCTCTGTTAAACTGTTATTCCGAAAACAGCAGTAGCAGATAATGAAATCGCAACGCAACCGCTTAGATTTATATGAAATAAAAGAAAATGTAGTTGAATATTATTGTGGGTATCTTGGGCCATCGGCTTTATGTACACACATTTTAGTTGTTTTTTTAATCATAGTATATTCAAATCTTTTGAATTTTCTTCTCCGTGTGTACATTTTCGATTATCCGCATACCGAGTTTAAAAATGAAGGGCTGCCAGAGTTGAATATTTTTGTAGAAATCTCGACCCATCCGCTTTTATATATTGACTTTTAGCTGTTTTTTAATCATAAATATGTTTAAAGCTTTTATATTTTCTTCTCCATACGTACATTTTCGTTTACCTGCATCTCCAATCCAATATTGTCATTGCATACTTACGCTGGGTTTGACGTGTTTGGCTATTTGTTGACGGTAGGCGATCGGCGAGTTAAATTATTTAATTTTAATCATAACGAGCGGTGGGTTTAAAATAACGTCTCTGAAATAACATTTGCAAACTGCGCGCTCAGTGTGCGCGCTGCGGTATGCGAATGCCAGTACTTCTCATCGATATGTTATTTTTAAACTGTTAATTTAAACTGTGAATTCAAAATAGCAATAGCAGCAAGTCAGCCGGAATCCGATGACAACCTGGGCTAATTGCGGCTCTGTATTAGGAAGTGGGAATACGTGAACATATAGTAACACTGCACATGTGTACCAATCTACCAATCCTAATACATTATATTTGACTCTTTTGGAATCAGCTCGATGAGCTGAATCTTCAACTCACTGAGTCAACTCACTCCAAGGAGTGATTTTGCCCATCTCTAGCTTGAACCAAAAACGGCTGTCTACGGAAGTTATGCGCTGACGCGATTCTGTGTTTTATTCGTTTCCCATAGATTCCGTAGCGTAAGTCTTGGATTAGATGAAATTTCCAGAGTCGGTGTCACTCATTTTATTCTTTGTTTATTTCTGTCATTTATGTAAAGTTGTTATAAATTGATTATTTTGTGAAATATATTTTGTGACTGTTATAAACAGTTAATTGAGACAATATGGTGCAATCTTGTATGGTACTGTGTTGCAAAAATCGTTGCAGTCTCGGGTTTTAAACAGTTGCGGTAACAATAAGACCGGGCCTGGCGTATTTTGTAGTGCGATTGCGCTCCGCTTTACGGTCGCCATACTTGCGCAAGGTTCAATTTCACGTAAAAATTGGTATGGATATTGACCTTCCATTTATATAGTAGAGTTCATAGTGGTCTCGATTCTGTGTACAACATATTCTGTATTCTGTCTTTTTCAAGCAAAGAACCGCCCATTATCTCTCCCGCTTCGCTCCCACTCCGGGCACAACTTCAAATACGCGTGTTGTCTATGCGCATGCCTCGCTTCTAGCTTCTAGTTGCTTCTAGTCGCAAATCTTCGCGACGTTGTCAAAGATCAGAGACACAAGTCGTTTAAAGAGGGGAATTTTGAAGTGGTTAAATGCAATATCGTTGAGCGATCGGAAAATGTAGAGAAAATGGTGGCAGTCTGGCAACGCCGCTGGTTGCTCCAGTTGTTAGTGCCGGTTGATATTTGATTGCGTTTGCGCTTTAAGAGCTAAAAATCTTGTTGACAAACTCGAACTGATCCGACACTAGCAATGGTAAAGTTCGGCAATTGACGATTTGCACGAAAGAAAGTTTGGTAAAAAGTGTCTAGCTTGGTATCACTGTAATTCACTGCACATGTTGACCAACTCGTCTAATTTCCAAACTTTGCAACAATTAAATACCTATAATATAATAATCATAACATTGTTTTCATTATCTTTAATGTTAAACCTACTTTTATTGAATACAAATCATATTTATTAGGTTGTTTCGTTGTCTACAATATTTAAAAAATCTCGAATTATGCAAGTTGTCAAACACTGTTGTTTCCAACTCTCAGTTCAGAAGAGTTGGCAGCAGTGATTGACGAATTGCATAATTCGACATTTTTAAAATATTGTAGACTACGAAACAACCTAATAAAGATGATTTATATTTAATGGAAGTAGGTTTAACATTAAAGGTAATGAAAACAATGTTATGATTATTATATTATAGGTATTTAATTGTTGCAAAGTTTGGAAATTAGACGAGTTGGTCAACATGTGCAGTGAATTACAGTGATACCAATCTAGACACTTTTTACCAAACTTTCTTTCGTGCAAATCGTCAATTGACGATTTGCACGAAAGAAAGTTTGGTAAAAAGTGTCATGGCGCACAGTATAATGGTATCACTGCAATTCACTGCACATGTTGGCCAACTCGTCTAATTTCCAAACTTTGCAACAATTAAATACCTATAATATAATAATCATAACATTGTTTTCATTATCTTTAATGTTAAACCTACTTCCACTGAATATAAATCATCTTTATTAGGTTGTTTCGTAGTCTACAATATTTAAAAAATGTCAAATTATACAATTTGTCAGTCACTGCTGCCAACTCTTCTAGTAAACTGAGAGTTGGAAACAGTGTTTGACAAATTGCATAATTCGACATTTTTAAAATATTGTAGACTACGAAACAACCTAATAAAGATGATTTATATTCAATGGAAGTAGGTTTAACATTAAAGGTAATGAAAACAATGTTATGATTATTATATTATAGGTATTTAATTGTTGCAAAGTTTGGAAATTAGACGAGTTGGTCAACATGTGCAGTGAATTACAGTGATACCAATCTAGACACTTTTTACCAAACTTTCTTTCGTGCAAATCGTCAATTGACGATTTGAATGAAAGAAAGTTTGGTAAAAAGTGTCATGGCGCACAGTATAATGGTATCACTGTAATTCACTGCACATGTTGACCAACTCGTCTAATTTCCAAACTTTGCAACAATTAAATACCTATAATATAATAATCATAACATTGTTTTCATTATCTTTAATGTTAAACCTACTTCCACTGAATATAAATCATCTTTATTAGGTTGTTTCGTAGTCTACAATATTTAAAAAATGTCAAATTATACAATTTGTCAGTCACTGCTGCCAACTCTTCTAGTAAACTGAGAGTTGGAAACAGTGTTTGACAAATTGCATAATTCGACATTTTTTAAATATTGAAGACTACGAAACAACCTAATAAAGACTATTTATATTCAATGTAAGCAGGTTTAACATTAAAGATAATGAAAACGATATTATGATTATTATATTATAGGTATTTAATTGTTGCAAAGTTTGGAAATTAGACGAGTTGGTCAACATGTGCAGTGAATTACAGTGATACCATTATACTGTGCGCCATGACACTTTTTACTAACTTTCTCTCGTGCAAATCGTCAATTGACGATTTGCACGAAAGAAAGTTTGGTAAAAAGTGTCTAGATTGGTATCACTGTAATTCACTGCACATGTTGACCAACTCTTCTAATTTCCAAACTTTGCAACAATTAAATACCTATAATATAATAATCATAACATTGTTTTCATTATCTTTAATGTTAAACCTACTTCCATTGAATATAAATCATCTTTGTTAGGTTGTTTCGTTGTCTACAATATTTAAAAAATGTCGAATTATGCATTTTGTCAATTCACTGCTGCCAACTCTTCTAAACTGAGAGTTGGAAACAGTGTTTGACAAATTGCATAATTCGACATTTTTTAAATATTGTAGACTACGAAACAACCTAATAAATATGATTTATATTCAATGGAAGTAGATTTAACATTAAAGATAATGAAAACAATGTTGTGATTGTTATATTATAGGTATTTAATTGTTGCAAAGTTTGGAAATTAGACGAGTTGGTCAACATGTGCAGTGAATTACAGTGATACCAATCTAGGCACTTTTTACCAAATTTTCCTTCGTGCAAATCGTCAATTGACGATTTAGTAAACTGAGAGTTGGAAACAGTGTTTGACAAATTGCATAATTCGACATTTTTTAAATATTGTAGACTACGAAACAACCTAATAAAGACTATTTATATTCAATGGAAGCTGGTTTAACATTAAAGATAATGAAAACGATGTTATGATTATTATATTACAGGTATTTATTTGTTGCAAAGTTTGGAAATTAGGCGAGTTGGTCAACATGTGCAGTGAATTACAGTGATACCATTATACTGTGCGCCATGACACTTTTTACTGAACTTTCTTTCGTGCAAATCGTCAATTGACGCTTTGCACGAAAGAAAGTTTGGTAAAAAGTGTCTAGACTGGTATCACTGTAATTCACTGCACATGTTGACCAACTCGTCTAATTTCCAAACTTTGCAACAATTAAATACCTATAATATAATAATCATAACATTATTTTCAATATCTTTAATGTTAAACCTACTTCCATTGAATATAAATCATCTTTATTAGGTTGTTTCGTAGTCTACAATATTTAAAAAATGTCGAATTATGGAATTTGTCAATCACTGCTGCCAACTCTTCTAAACTTAGAGAGTTGGAAACAGTGTTTGACAAATTGCATAATTCGACATTTTTTAAATATTGTAGACTACGAAACAACCTAATAAATATGATTTATATTCAACGGAAGTAGGTTTATTAAAGATAATGAAAACAATGTTATGATTATTATATTATAGGTATTAATTGTTGCAAAGTTTGGAAATTAGACGAGTTGGTCAACATGTGCAGTAAATTACAGTGATACCAATCTAGACACTTTTTTTCCAAACTTTCTTTCGTGCAAATCGTCAATTCGGTCGTAAGAAAAGTAGCAAACGTGGAAAACATAGTGGTCAATAAAACGGCAGGATGCGTTGCTACGTCTACGAGTAGTAGATTTCTGGGGTCAATAAAACTCGCCTTGTTATTAGACCACAAGATTTATACTCAACAAATCTTGATTCTTTTTATTCGATAAAGATTTTTCATTGCGTGACATATTTTTTTTTACAAAACTGAAACTTTTGTACTGTCGTGTCGTGAGCAAAAAAAAATAGGACAATTATTATATTTCTATGTAAATATGTCTCTATTTGCACACTTGCAATGAATTTTGACAAATAACTGACCAGGAGCGTATTCAACGGAACTATAAGTAAAATATTTTAAAAATTAAAAAAAAATTATTCAGAAAATAAAAATCGACCATCGCGCGTATTGTCGTAGCTTACATGGCATTTAAAAACCCCCGATCAATGTATCTAATCGTACCAGTTTCATATGACCAAATCAAAATGAGGCCTAAATCATGTTCGGCTACCATAATTTTCTGCACATTTTCAATTTTACTTCAATCGGACAATTTCTAGAGAAGTTCAACATGGCGATCAAACATCAAAATCTAATATGGCCTATAACTTTCTCGACAAAATACTCTTTCAAATAAAAAAAACTACATCAAAATCGGATCACCCGTTGAAGAGATATGAAGCCACAGACAGACAGACAAACAAAACATACGCGTCAATTATAACACCCCCCTTTTGGAGTCGGGGGTTAATTAAAAATGGGCATTTTCATAAAAGTTTTCACTAAATCACTATAGATTTTTAAAAAATCATCAGATCCAGTGAAATTTCACCAGACGGCAACACTGAGTTTACTAGACCCAACACGAGCCAGTGCAGAGAGGAATGATCGTGATAATGCGCGCATTTGAAGAATTAGTTGATAATCAGAGAGAACCCCACAACTGGACAAATCGCAAATATTGTGTTTTCAATTTTGAGCCAACAAACGTTTTAGTTCTTTAAATTGCTATGCGCGCATTATCGCGATCATTCCACTCTGCATCGGCTCGTGAACAAAATCGTGGTGTGGTGTGATGCACTTTGAAAAAATCCTTTAACACGGTAGTCAGTGACGGTAGGTCCATTCCTTTGCACAAGAAGTGCGACATTAATTTTGAGTGACAGAGATGGCACCAATGCAGATATCATAAGTTAAGAGAGACAATCTTAGATACACCAGTGCTGCAGTGCTACACTTAGTACATACACTGTAGGTTTTTTTCCTTTGCACTAAAAGTGTGACACTGAGCTGCACTGGTGCAATTTTGTCTTTCTTTAACTTATGATTTCCATATTGATACCATCTCTGTCACTCAAAATTAGTGTCACACTTCTTGTGCAAAGGAAAGGACCTTTTTAGAGCAAAGGAATAGACCTGGTGTAGATGGCATCACAAACTTCAGGAATAATATTTGAAATGAAGATTTTCGATACACGAAAAAACACTGATAATATCCTGAAATTGGTTCCAGATGCTAGGCCAAAGTTATTTCTAACTTCAGTTTTGCAGGCAGAGCAATAAGCATCACACACTATCTTGATATATGTAACAAGTGGACTTGGCGCAGTAACTCTATTTCTGATGCTCTCATTCTTTTATTACTCGATCAAGCGTACAGGGTGGACCAAATTAGAAGAGATTTGGTGTTTTTTCTAAAACTATGGCAGATAGACAAAAACCAATATAGGTGTCCTGCGCTCGATTTTCGAGAAACAACCGCGATCGTCTATCTTTTTCGACTACCGAGCTACAGAGCGTTTTTGAAAAATTGGCATTTTTGGATGACCTCAATTATCAAGTGTCGAATAGAAAATCGGGTAACACATTCTTAAGGCACTTTTTTGAGTAGAATCCATTGCTGATAAGAAAAAAATTATGTATGCCTCACTTTTCAAGATATAGACATAATTTGTGTTCTTTTCAATGGAACACCCTGTAAATGATTTCATTATTTGACCACAACTTAAATTCGCTATCCAACGATATATAATGTCATATTTTATCTCTAGGAAAAATTTAATATACTTGTGAGGAGGCCATGGAAAACTATTAACAACACTTCTTACAATATAAAATAATTTTGTCCCCCCCCCTGGTCCAGGGACTCCTGTTTATTTTTTTTTGTCATATACATTTGACTTTTCGTAAAAATATATCAATACGTTTTGGAGTTTATGGAAATATTTTCATTATTAATTGAGATACAATGAACTGAAATTAATTTGTGGAATGTATTTAGACCTACAGAAATCGAGATATACTAAATGCTTCGTTGGAGCACATGGCACGAGAAATGGAGATGCCTGATGTAAAAGAAGCATGTAAAAAAATTAAAAGGTTATGTTATCTTATAAATTCCTTTAAACTCTCAGAGATTGCATCACAAACTTCTGGAATTATATTTCACAGAGCGAAACCAAATTGATAACATTCTAAATTTTTTTCCCGATGCAAGAAAGGCTAATGTTATCTCTAACTTTACTCTCGCTGGTATAGCTTCACGCAAGAACATATTTGAGAGTTGAATTTTCGTCTCAACCAAAGATAGTATGTGCTCAAATTGTTGTTGTAGTTATTCCCATTACTGTTTTGTGTTCTTGGGAATCTTGGATTTATAGCTCCCTTAAAATTGTTGATAAAGCTCTCCTTGACCTAGCATTTATCCAAACTTTTCTTTTTATTGTATCATATCGACAAGCTCTTTACATAATATCAATGATAATGATCTTAGTGTACGACACCATTTACGAATTTTCCGTTCGTCCATTTTACTTCACACTAGACTACAAACACTGGCGCTTCATATAAACAGTGTGGCCAGTTGAACTGCCCTTTCAATAGCTGGGAGGACAGTGGACAAGCCAGCTACTGGCCAACTGGCAGGGCAGTTACTGGCTTAATCTAAACGCACCTTAGTACCTCAACTTGCATGCCAGTTACTAACACCATGTAAACAGTTTAATTGCCTGTCCCTCACAGTGCCAGTAACTGGCAACGTGTAAATGAGTCTTTAGACAGGAGACTTATGTGCTATCTGACCTGTCGTTTCTTAAGTCTGCAAAATATCAGACATCGGATAAGAGTTAAACTTTCGGACGGTTACAGCCAGCCAAATTATGTTCAAATAATAACACCAACAGAAAAATTTTCGGATCATCGTATTATTGGATGCATGAGAACTCATCTTGAAGGCGAGTTCTCATGCAAAATTATTCAAAAATTATATGTATTGATGAAATAAACAATCTATTTTAGATCAAACATTTTTATATTCTACTAGAAATATTTACAAATTTATAAAACTGATCCTATATTAATAAATTAGTAATTCATTGATAGTTTACAAATTATTGGAAAATTCATGAAAAAATTCGAACTCTACAAAAGAGGAAATGCATTGTACATCCATAGAAGTTACATGTCCAATGAATGTGCATAAATAGCATAAATTTACTAAAAATTAATTGCACCTTTCAAGTTGCAAATAAATACTTGAAAGTGTCATCTGTAGTAGCTTGACAAATTTTCGTTCACTCAAGCATAGAAAACTGTTTGATTCTCACTCGTTACGTGGCTAATATATTTAAATATTTCATTAAAGGAGGAGGGTCTCTAAGGCCGGTTTTTGGCCCAATCTATTTCTTGAGGAAAAAACTCGAAAAACGTTTTTTTTGTTAGTTCTAACAATATTTAATCGATTCCACCCCAAACGAAACTTTCCCCCACCCTCCCTTTTTGCCCCCTATCACCCCCTCCCACCTCTTCCGAAACTACGAAAATACACGTACAAAATCAAAAATATCCTTATTCAGCAACAGTCATGTTAACATGTTTCAATGACCTGCAAAAAAATCAACTGAATACTGATTATTTAACAGCTTAGGGGGGTATAAATAGAGGAGGTGAGTGCGGGAAAGTTTCGTTTGTGGTGGAATCGATTCGATATTGATAGTAAATAATAAAAACATGTTTTTCAGTTTGTTTTGTTCAAAAATAAATTAGGCCGAAAATCGGCCTTATAGACCCTCCCACCTTTAGATACATCTATCAAAATCACAATCACTATAAGGCAAGAAATATTTGGTGAACAACAAATATATCTACTCTAAAGGTGAATTTCATAAAAAAATGTTTTAACTATAGCCCTGTCAATGAACGTTCAATAAGGGGGTCTAGAGGGAAATGCCAAGACCACAATTTTTGACTTGAGGGCTGTGTTTGGACTATTTAGGAGGTAAACATACCAAAAGTCCCCAAACATAGGAGGTGGGGGGCACGATGAAGGTCCTGGTTTTTGGTTTTTTGCTCATATCTCGAAAACGGTTAGCCCTAATCAAAAAGCGGTTATATGCAAAATTAAAGCTGACTAAATTTTCTACAATAATGTTTCTATTAATTTTTTTCGTATCTATTATGGTTCAGTAATGAATTGTATATCTTTTAACTGTATTCTAACTCTATTATAAAATTATAAATTGAATAAAAATTTTAATAATCGTAGAAAAAAATTCTTGTAAAGATATCCGTTTCACAGCAGACTGAACTCAAATATCGAATAAAAAATATCTTTGCGTCTGTAAGTGTGTGTGTGTGTGTGTGTGTGTAGGTATGTGTGCTTGTATAACGTTTCTTGTAAACACGATAACTTCTGTTAGACTTAAAATATTTAATTACAATTTGAAACATATTATTATGTAAAACAGCATATTACAATAATCCTTATTGAAATTGGGCCATATCTATAATACATGGTGATAACCAGAGGCCTACAAACTCTCATACGTAAAATAGGTTTCATTTTAATTTCAGAGCAAATATTACTAAGGTTTTGATCGAGGTTTTGATCAAGCATACAAAAATAAGAAGATGTATAGGATTTATCAACCGCAATATACTGGGTGTATGTTAGGCAAACCAATTTTGTTTAAATGTTCTCCTAAAATATGGACATGGTATTTTTAATAAGATTATTATGAAGTGAGAGTTGGTAGGCCTCTGGTTATCACTCTGTATTACAGATATGGCCCAATTTCAATAGGGATTATTGTAATATGCTATTTTACATATGCTCCAAATTGTAATTAAATATTTTAAGTCTAACAGAAGTTATCGTGTTTATAATAAACGGCATACACGCACACATACATATATACGCACACACATACTTACAGACGCAAAGACATTTTTTATTCGATATTTGAGTTCAGTCTACTATGAAACGGATATCTGTACAAGACATTTTTTTCTACGATGATTATTAAAATTTCTATTCAATTTATACTGAATTTATAATAAAGGTAGAATAGTCAAAATATACAATTGATTACTGAACCATAATAGATACGACAAACATTTTATAGAAACATTATTGTAGAAAATTTAGTCAGCTTTAATTTTGTATATAGCCACTTTTTGATTTGACGTTTTCGAGATATGAGTAAAAAACAAAAAACCGGGACCTTCTTCGTGCTCCCCCTGCACCCCCCACCTCCTACGTTCGGGGACTTTGGGTATGTTTACGTCCTAAATAGTTCAAACACAGCTCTCAAGTCAAAAATTGTGAATTCGGCATTTCCCTCTAGAAACCATTAATTGACAGGACTACTAATATTTTAGCACGTGTGAGTAGAGTAAATAATTATAATTATGACAATATCTACAAATCTATATACTAGATGTCAGAAAAGTATTTATTCTGTAAATAAGTACTCATTACTAGAAAACAAAGCAAAAAAATCTCATATAGATGTCATCTGATATGAGTACTGGATGGGAATCCACAAACTCGACAAAAACACATATCGTCTGTTACTAATAATCTATTATCGATGCCATTATTACTTCCCAACACATACCACACTCTATTCAGTAAAAAAATCTACCTTATGAGTTTACTAGAATAACAATAATATGTTCAAGCAATGTATTAATAGATGAAACTATTGCCTGCATTACAGGGCCAGAGTGATTGTTGTTTATCAAAGGCATGTCTTTGCCAGAAAGTGTGTAGCATCACAATTGTCAACAAAAAATTGTACTCTGGCCACTTTTTATGCAGTTTCAATATACAGTATCGGAAAGTGTTGGTTTTGGGATGGCAATAAGAGCAAGCGAAAGCGGCAAGCGAGAGCGAAGCATGCAATCGTGTACATGCTTCTCTTGATGGGCATGTCACTGTTTACCTTTGCTAGAGTACTGGTAGACGTATTTATTGTGGGCGGTCGGTTAAATTGTTGGAACTAGTGCAATACCAAAACAAACGCTTTCCGATTCTGTATAGGACTTTTTTCAAGTTTTTTTTTAATTAGTTATTTTTCCTGAACTTACCAATTTTTAGGATACATACTATCTTTATATTTTAAAAAGTAATAAAATATGTGCTGGAAATATATTAAATTTGCCTCGAAAGTGTAATTAATTGAATAATATAGAGACCCTAATTTAAATTTTGTGTAACGTAAATTCAAAAAACACCAAATACACATACCTACATAAATAATCTTTGTTATTCACCAAATTTTGTAGTTATGGCCATTACCATAGGCAGACAGATAGATGTTGCAACTTTGTTGCTTCCACACATATAAGAACAATCTAAAATCTATTTAAAAGCAAAAATGGTAAAATAAATATAAAATACTAAAAATGATAAAATAAATACTGGGACCCGAGTTAAGAAACTATCAAGTTATATTCGAAATAATTAATAAAATGCAGTTTTATAGTAAATATGATGGTCAATATGGACCCTATAATTAATAATACTTGCTCAGTTCCAAGATATATCAAATGGAACTTTAAATGAAGAACGAGGTAACCTTTGCTATTTGTGATAAGAGCGCATATCTGATTCTTAAGATTAGGATAACTAGTTTTACATCTCACTTTAATACAAAATTACGATATAAAAATGGTTACCTGTGACTGACAAACTAATTACAAACTTAATAATGCCCGAGATTCATTGATTAGAAAGATATCATTTCACTTAGATCAATTATTTATATATGTTTCAATACAAATGGGCCTGAAGGGGAAGTTTATTTAAAATATGCCGTTCATATTTTTCATACTCCTCTTCTATAACAGATTTGTCAAGGTCAGCATTTAAAACAATTACTGGCGCAGGGCACATGTGTGTTCTTTTATTATAAAGCCAATCCTCATGCATAACATGGAGAGCCTTGACATATTCAAAAGGAACTGTTCGTTCTTCAGACCTATTACGTTTCAATATTCGTTCATATACCACTTCTGGAGTAGTCCTCAAATATACTATCAGGTCAACACCAACATTTTCATTTTCAATTAAGTAATTGAACCATTTATCAATTACTGATACAGAAGGAGATGGCATTAAACCATCCTTAGCCATTTGTTCTACGAAACAGTATCTTGCACTATAAATGGAACGTTCCATTAACTTAACTGGATGGGATGTTTTGTAAGTGTGTTGTCGTAACATTGTGAGTTGAACATATGACTGGAATGTGAAACTCCATTTTGCAGGATCTTTGTACATGAGATCCTATGAAAACGTTAATTTTAGCGTTTACGAGTGTTTTTTGTTTAAATACTTACAAGCAAATTATAACCATTGCAGTTTCTCCACATTTCTATGGGTTCAGCAAATAAAGCAACATTGTCATATTTGTCGAAATGTTTTAAAAATGTAGTTTTACCACTGCCAATATTTCCTTCAACAATTACTGTAAATGGGCGCGATAAATCCCTTTTAGAAGAGGCTACCACATTTGCCATTTTTGTGATGAACGTTTTTACAGAGTTCATTTTAAACATATCATTTTAAACCAAATTTTTGTTAGAATATATATTATGTATCGAATTTTACTTAATAATTTTACACAATTTTGCACAATAATAATTTAAACTTCAACGACGTTAACATTTACATAACCTTAAACACTTAAACTTAAAATCATAGATTAAAGAATATCATTATATATCATGATACAAAGAAATCTTTGTATCATGATTATATATTGATCTTAAAAACAAGATTGGTAGAGTCTGAGGTCACAGAAGAAGAAACAATCAGAATATACAGTCGGCAAAAATCCTTTGATCTCGTGTTGTAAATTTCCGCCATACTTTTGTTGGGCACAGAAGAAGATTGTTTCTTCTTCTGTGTGTTGGGAGAGTTCAGGACAGTACTCAATATTTTTTACCCCTTTTAGGAACGGCCCGGTAGAGAGTCAGAAAACCTGTGAAACATTAGATGAAGACAAATAATATTTGTTTTAGATTTTCAATTTTTCTTACCTAGTTAGGCGGCATCATGATACAAACTGTATCACGAGGCAAGATCACGCCATTTGTCGCAGACGATCCGGTTACAAAAGAAATTCGTGATCCGGGCCTCTGGCACAATTTTTTACAATTCCGGCCGAGATTGACAGTGCGCGATGTAGATGCGCGAACTTTTCCCGCCAATGAGAGATCGTATTCTGATTAGTGATGGGCGATATTTTACTGCCGGTGATTAAATCACCGTGATTAGGAAATCACCGATAGCAACAGTGACGAAGGAAACAAAGTCACAGCGATTAGTGATTTTAATAGCGCTCGATAATTACCTAAAATTGTCAATGGTAGCAAAAGAAAAACTGTGTGTGCTAGCAACTTCCGTGCCATATGCGAATGATTATTTTGTAAAGTTGGCTGGACAAGTACCTAAGGATAGAAGAAGCCGATTAAACGACAAAAAAATAAAGAAGTTGTTATTTTTAAATGTGAATTATGAATCCTGTTCTAAGTTCTAATACTTTTCACTCATAAGTTTAAAATTTTATTTATTTATATGTTTAGTATTTATATATTAATTTATTTATTGTTTATTACACAGATTGTTGCTATAAATAGTAAAATGTGTTCACGTTTATTTCCGTTTCCAATTATTTACGCAGAACGGCGATATATGCCTAATCACGGCAAACTTATATCAAGCTCACAGATTGCGTTCACTTTCAGTCTAAACCGCGATTGTAGTCGTCACTGTTTAAAACGCAGTACAGATATGTAATGTAAGCCGGTCACGGCAAACTTGTAACAGTTTACAGATTTTTGCACTAAACCGCGATCGCAGTCACTGTTTAAAATCACCGTGATTAAAAAATAGCAGTCACTGATCACGGAGTGATTGAAAAATCGCGATATCGCTCATCACTAATTCTGATTGTTTCTTCTTCTGTGCTGAGGTGGCCTAATAACTCACGATCCCCACCAAAAAATGCCATTAGCCAATGACCAACTGGTGTGAAATCACACCAGATGCAGGGCCTTATTCAAAATATTGTAAGAATTTCTGTAATGTTAATTAAACAAAGAACTCGTAACTGGAACGGGCTCACAATTACCCGCTTTTGAGGTTGGGGGTAATTATTCCGCATTTTGAGTCACTGTTCTGCATGGTGGTAATCGGAATGCAGAATGTAACGCTACAGATCATAGTACACTTCAGACCAAAGTTCGGGAAAGTACGGACAGTTCTTCTAGAGTAAGATAACTGCGCCGCTACTGCATGTTCGAAGAACAAGGATAATCTGACGTTTCATCTCCGCACTCAACGTCTCGCCCAAAAGCTGCATATTAAGGAACCTCATACTCTACAAATCTTGGCTTAAAATATCATAAGCTTTGTTCAAAAATCCTCCACTCTCTACACCAGTGCAAATGCATCTCTCTTCAACCTATGTAGAGTCTCACTCTATCTCCTTCTATTATCTGCACTAGTGCAGATATTGTAAGGTTCTTGAACACACCTAGATAATATTCTTTAATATATGGCTTAAAAGCCGCACTTTTCTAAATTCACCGGTGGACGCACCCCGGTAGATAAAATACGAAGCTGATTCACGGCTAATAAACGGTACGGTTACCTCAATCAGCAGTTTTAGGACGAGAGAGACGCGGGGGGCGGGAAATCGAATGAAAGAGACAGACATATCTGATTTCCGTGCAAAAGACACA
The DNA here is from genome assembly GCA_936432065.2 of Rutpela maculata. Taxonomy (NCBI): domain Eukaryota; kingdom Metazoa; phylum Arthropoda; class Insecta; order Coleoptera; family Cerambycidae; genus Rutpela; species Rutpela maculata. The sequence continues at coordinate 97,041,977 of OW386285.2, read as the reverse complement.
GACAAAGATGACTGTAGTGTCTACAGGCTCGGTCTACAGGTGACGTGTAGGCTGTAGACCCTACCGGAATCTTTGTCTCTGTCTATTGCACGAAAATCAGATATGCCTGTCTCTTTCATTCGATTTCCCACCCCCCGCGTCTCTCTCGTCCTAAAGCTGCTGATTGAGGTAACCGTACCGTTTATTGACCGTGAAGCTGATTGGCTATGTTTTTCAAAATAGCCAATCAAATAATGTTATTGCTTACCGGTGCGATCCACCGGTGAATTTAGAAATCTGCCCAAGGAAAGTTTTCTCGCGGCATATCGTGTAAAAGCTCAGTTCAGATAGTCGCGAATTGCGATTTGCGAATATTGTTCTGATTGGTCACCCGCCCACATTTTCGTTTAAACTACCAATCACTCGGCGATCACAACAATATTCGCAAATCGCTATTTGCAATTCGCGACTATCTGAACTGGGCTTAAGTAGCAGTATGTATCGTTCTTCATCGTATGCACGACAGAAGACCAAACAATCAGAATGGAAACTGCCCAGATAACATGGTCACGTTATTTTGACGTCAAAATTTCGTCAACTTTCGTCAGCTATTACGTCAATATGCCTATTTACATGACGTGTAAATAACGTGAGGTATGACGGGCCTAAGTCACAGGCAGATGACGTCATATTGTTACGTGAAAATGACGTATTTAGGAACGTCAATAATTCCAGTATTTCAACGTCTTAAAGCAGTTATTATAACAGGCCTAATGGATACAGTATAGACGTCGCACTATTTCGTCAATAGGACGTCATAAATACCAATATTGTAAACGTATTATATTCGTCATATTATTATTTAAAAATGACGTAATTATCATATGATTTCTTCTGCAAATGGCGCCTATTTTCGACAATTATGGAGGTTCAATCAATGTGAGTACTGGATATAAATCGGCTGACTATATATCGTGGGCAACGTTTAGTTTCCAAGGCAAAAAACTTATTTTGACCTAAGAAATAGAGGCAATCAAAATTTCAAAATAAAATTCTACCTTATCATTGTAATACGTAAGCAGATCAAAAAAAATTTTGCATCTTCGATTTATCTTGGAAATCAACTCACCAGAAAGTAAAATGAACCCATTTTATATCTAGCGAGCACATAGATGTAACCTTCAGTATCGTAGAAAAAAGGATCCTGCACAGAAAAATACAAGACAATTTTCGGAAAGTTTGTAAATAAGAAGGATGCAACAAAATACTTAAAAGAATGAATATTAAAAATGTTTTTATTAAAATGAGTTTTAAAACAAGAGACAATCATAAAATAACAAATGTAGTAAATATATGTACATAAAAATATTTTTACCTGTGGAACAAATTCAGTAAATATTTTCAAAGTTATAATTTTTATTTTCCACCGCCTTTTAATCTTTGTGACGCATGATTTAACCAGACCTTTACACAGTCTACTATTTGTTTTTCGGAACTGTCTGAGATACACTAGCTTTAATGGCATCTAAAAAAAAAAGAAACAAATTCTAGATATATCGTTTCATCACAGTTCAAATAAAGTTAAAAAACGTAACATTTGTTACAAATACTGCAAATACTTTTTTGATGAACATTTTACAATGATATAGCACAACCTCCGATTAAAAGAACTTATATCTAGATACATAACAGGTTATCTTTTCACTATATACCTTGTTTGCTCCTAACATAGTCACATGATATGTCCATTAAAATGGATAGATGAACATCACATCCCATAGGCAACAGTGGCCTTGTGTGCGTAGAAAATGTGTAGAATGGTAAATATTTTCATTAAAATGAATTATTGCAATTCCTGCATTACCGGCTCTTTATATAACGTGATGTAGGCATACGATATTACAGTAAGATAAAACAGTAAGATACATATGTATTGAAAGGATATTAAAATTTAATTGCTATTTACTTTATAACTGTAAACTGAACTTCATCATGTTACGACTATGGAACGATCGATTTTCTTCTTTTCTAAACTGCTTTCTGCAAACGGCACAGCACTTCACTATTTATTTGCACAAAATATATTGTCACTAAACTGTGTAAATATGAATAGAGAATATTATTTAGGTATTAAGCAAATCACAACTTAAAATAAAATTACTTTTTCACCAGTTTTTGGTCGGAGAACACGAAAAACATTTATTGACATTAATGGCCGAACTGTCAAACTGATATTATGATAATCGAACTGAAGCCGATCGTGTACGAGCGGCCGCGAATACGCCGATGGGCCAATCAGCAACTTATGGGAAGAAGTGCCTTAGAATGGGAGTTTTTCGGGATCATAAAATTCATGCCATTATGTATCTAGATATAAGTTCTTTAATCGGAGAGCACAACTGATTTAAAATATAAAGGGTTGATTAGCTCTATATAGAAATATCTTCCATTTTACAACGTAAAAACTTGTGTAATATTTGCTAAAGTTCTTATATATTATAATAGTTTGAAATAAAAGTTTTAACTGTGTAATGAATGTTATTTAAACAGGCACAGATGCACATCTTGAGTTCAGAGTAATATTAATAATCAAATCTTATTAAACATTATTTGTGCCTCCAACTATTAGATTAACCTACCGAATTTTTTATTAGAAATAGTGAGTTATCAACAATTTTGAATTTTATGTATAAAAAAAATTAGATTTTTAAAGTTTTTCTGAAATTTCGACTCTAAATTCGTCTAATACGATTGGACTAAAATACATTTATTTAAATTAAATATATATCAAAAGAATGTTGCTGCATATATACAGAGTGTCCCAGAATTGAGTTCCCGGACGGGAACCTTACCTTATTACCTAGGACTGGGACTTTATAAACTCACCTTTCTGATTGTGTATAAAAAATTTTTTGAAATAAATATTATTATTATTATTATCACGTGAACACACTTACCTGTTTCATAATAGAAAGACCTTGCATCTGAAAATATTTGCTACTTTTCTTCGTCTATATCCTCCCTTTTTTTTCAGAACTCTATAACATTGGAATTTTTATACGGGGGGGGGCAGAATACTTCCTATTGCTAGGTGTAAACGGTAAACCACTTTTGGTGTGCACTTCCTGCTTAAATTCAACTGCAAACATGCCGAAAAAGACAGCAAAACGGTAAATCGAAACCGAGATTTTATATTGTAAAGTAACATTACAAAAGGCGATTAATAATGTATACAACCACCATCCCACAAAGTACTTATAGAGATTAATACCAATATTAAGTATTATCGAGACATAAAACACAAAACAACGTACTAGAGTCCTAAGACAACATGCACGAAGCAAAACGTTCTCGTTGTTTTTTTGACAGTTGATACGCTCTGTTGCCAGACTCAGCTAAAACTACCGGTGAAACATTTTGTAAAATAAGAAAATAACAAAATTACTATTTCTTAATTTTTGGAGCAAATTTTTGACAAGAATAATGTGAATAATACACCAAGAACAATAAAAAAAAATGGGTCGAATCATTGCGTCACGCCAATATTTCATCTTTTGAAGAGTCAGAGTTCACCATAATATCTGCAAATCTGACAACAGTGCACAAAAGAGAGGATTTATCTACGGCGCCAATTTTAAATTTTGTGATAGTCTTCGCGTAGCTTTACCATTGCCACTATGGAAAATATTTTATTTTTATGAGTAAATATCGTTGGTCACAAATAACTAGGTATTTAAAATATGCCAAAATTGTTCTATTCATTAAATACGTATTAATACTTATATTACATATTTCTAATAAAATTGTAGATATTGTCTATTTTTACTTCATTAAATTAAAAATTATGTTAATTTACCTCGTTTTTTTATATGACCAAGGGGTCACGTCATTTTCACCACTATTATTTAACGTATTAATGACGTCAATTAATGCAAGTGCCTAACTTGGTACCTAAAGTGACCAAAATATGACGTCATTATTACGACTGTCATTAGACGTTGTAATGTCGTTATATAAGTTACGTCTTTATTACGTGACTTTTTCGTCATATGACGTATATGACTAAAGGTCACTTGAAAACGACGTGAATAATACGTCAGTATGTTATCTGGGTGGCGGCATTTCCTTTGTACAATTTTACTCCAGAATCGCCCATCTTGTTGGAATAGACATCAGGGTTGGTAGACTTTAAGGTGGCCTAATAACTCACAATCCCCACCAAAAAATGGTATTAGTCAATGAACAGCTGGTGTGAGATCACACCAGATGCAGAACCTTATTCAAAATATTTTAAGAATTTGTGTAATGTTAATTAAGCAAAGAACTCGTAACTGGAACCAAGGGCGGATCTGGACCTTGAGCTTGGGGGGGGGGGGGGGTAACACTGAACCCAAAATTTTTTTGAAGAGCGGGGGGGGAAATCCGAAAAAATTTTTTCATCCTAAAAAAAAAAATTTTACAATAAAAATTTCTTGGGGGAGGTAATTACCCTCTTAAAAAATTTTTTCTTCCCAAAATTAACAAAAATCATAACATTTTAAACCAAAAGTAGATGATTTACAGAATCTTGGGGGGGGGGGGAATTATCCCGTTACACCCCCCATAAATCCGCGCCTGACTGGAACGGGCTCGTAATAACCCGCTTTTGAGGTCGGTGGTAATTATCCTCGCATTTTGAGTCATTGTTCTGCATGCTGGTAATGAGAATAACTTGTAGAATGTAACACTACAGATCATAGTAACGTCAGACCATATTTCGGGCCAGTACGGACGGTTCTTCTAGAGTGAGATAACTGCGCCGCTACTGCGCGTTCAAAGAACAAAGATAGTCTGACCTTTCACCCCCGCACTGACTTCTTCGCCAAAAAGCTGTATATTAAGAAACCTGATCTTGGTATTTTGTAATGTTGTAGTCAGGGACACATTTAGGAATTTACAATTTAATTTTGCACAAGTCTTCAACTTTCCTCAAATTTGCAAATCACTCTTCCTGAATTGTCTAAAAGTTGTCTTGATTAGACATAAATAAGTTGAACTTGTCATTTTGTTAATTTTTTTTAATCTAAAAAGATTATCAAAGTCCTACATATTTGATTTACTCAAATTTTTATATATATTATAAATTAATAATCATGGTAGAAAAGAAATGTAATACAGAAATTCGTTTCATAATATACCATAAAACTCAAATATTCAATAAGAGTCTGTATACATATGTTATTTAGAACATTTCTAAACACAATAACTTCTTTTAAGTCTATAAAAGACTTTTTTGTTTTTAATTTAGTATATGTATGTAAAATACCAAGGTATTTGAAATTTATGTCATAACAGGATGATTATTATAAGAGACGTGTGTAAACTATGCATGTTTCATTAGGCATGTAAACTGTCATGTTAAATATAATATTAGAGCAAAACTTTACTAACGTTTTTGATTAAGCACAGAAAAATATGAAGATGTACAAGATGTGGATTAGGTAGCTTAGGTGATATTTCAATATTTCTCTAAAATATTATTGAGGAATTTATAAAAGGACTAATATGTGAAACATGTGGAAGTTGCAGTCGGGCGTTGCTCACTGCGGAATGCCTACATTTCCATAAAAATACGACACATAAGCATCAAAATATTGTTTTAGCTTAAATTAATTTATCCGTTCCACATTTTGCAATAAAACTTTTGAAAAATGAAAAAGATACAGACTGCTAACTTAATCTCAGTCATGCATATACACTATTGAAAATAGACCGAGGATTCTGCCGTATTCTCGTCGCGTGTCGTAAATGAAATTGCGAAGTTGAGGCAAAGAAGGAAGGCGAGAAACTGACTTACTGTCTGTGTCTTACTTGCAGAAGTGGGACAGTTATAGCAACGTGGCTCTTCCTCTACATCCCTCGCTTATGAGAAATTGAGGTTTCGTTCCAATTCTTCGCAGGAGTGGGAGCGTCACTGCAGTCTCCGAGATCCTCCTGGTCGTTTTTCTTATCATATACTTGATATTCTTCGCTGCACACGCGTGAATGACGTTATTACCCAGGTAGCAAGGGTACGTCAAATGACGTCAAAATCTGGTGATTCTGGTCAAAAAAGACGTCAGGGCACTAAAAATCGACGACAGAATGACGTCTTAATTATAAATGACATTAAAGTGACGTGCTACACATCACGTCATATTGTCGTCTTTTTTCGGTGTTAAATTTATTTATATTTTATCGGATTACAAACTTTAAAACTCGCGAATGGCATTTTGTTATCGTAAGCAGAGTGTAAAGTTTAAAAAAAAATAAACCGTGTCGTGAGGGATAAGTATTGGCGTTTTTATTCGAGGATATAATGTTTTTTATCATTATCCAAAATAATTTATATTCGAAAGAGTTTGCAAAGATTCGGCAGTTTATTTGTTTAAATTATATTTCTATCTATTCTTTTAATAATAAAATTAGATTAAAATGCATTAAAAAGCAAAATCTATCCGTTTTGCGTGTTCCAACTATAAAATCTTTAGGTAAGTAGCCTCAGAAAGGTTGGTGGTCGAGTGTTAAGACGTCGTCTTCCAAGTCATGAGGTCGGCGGTTCGGCCCCTGCTCATTCCGTTTTTTTTTTTATTGCGAAAAAAAATTTAGTTGTTTTTTTTAAGGTAATAATTGTTTATTGGTTTTTTTCAATTTTAGGTCTGTTTTAGGCCATTAAATATTCTATTTATGTTGTAGGTGACGTTATTACACCTTTACCGTTTTTTCTCCAACACGCTTCCCAGGTTTGTATGAGTACCCCAACTTAAAACTTTAATTCTTAAAATAGTTGACTCCTGACTTCTCCTCCACCGCTCATCAAATTTGAGATAAGGAAATTTTTTTTTTCGGATTTTTCCCTCTCTGCTCTCCAATTTCGAGATCTGGGGAAAATATATTTTTTTAACGAACCGCCACTAATACTAATTAATGTAATAATTACATTGTTCAACAACTACTCGTACTTTTCTCAGGTGACACTGGTGACAGTTTAATTAAATTAAATAATTCTTAATAATTATAAATAAATAAAAATACTATAGTAACTCGAAGCGGGAACCTGAAAGTTTTTAATATATTTTAAATAAGGCAAGAAATTCAATTTCGCATAATAAAGACTTCATTCACCACAATAAATACTGCTTTTAGAATCCGAAATAGCGGTCGCCAAGCTAGCTCAGTTGGTTGAAGCGTCAGTACTGTAATACGGACAACGGGAGACCATGTAGGTTCGAACCCTACGGACCGCAATTGGTAAAGGTAAGTAAAAATGAATTTAATAACTTAATAAACATTATAATTTGCAGGCAACCCTTGTGATGGTAAACAATATTAGATATGTTAATGTAAATAAAATTACGGATGGCTAACAAACAAATTCATTAGGACAAAACTTATTTATGCATTAATTATTTTATTTTTATCAAGTAGATTACTAACTAGTATGTAGTTTATATATGTTCCTATTACTAAAAACCTGTGGGGGGGGGGATTACCAAATATAACCTGAAAAAGACGTCATTCGTTTGAGACATTAGGAAGTCATTTTCACGTTTCATTTACGTCATCTAACTCGTCATTTCTCGTCACCCCTGACCATTTTTTCACGTCATTTTCACGTGCCTTTGCTACCTGGGTAAAGTGCCCTGCTATGACTCATATCTGCCATAGCTCAACATCTCTCAAATATACATATAATATTTTTTAATCTATGTCTGTCAGGACCTCTATATATTCTCCAGTCGAGAGAATGGTCGTTCATTTCGGGAGAAAGGAAAGAGAAAGAAATAGGAAACATTATGAAATAAAAAAAGAAAAAATACCCCGATTCACTTCTCCTAAGCTGAAGAATAGGACCCCCCTGGGGTCCTTTCATTATGTTTCCTATTTTTTTCTCTTTCCTTTCTCCCGAAATGACCATTCTCTCGACTGGAGAATAGGTTTGCTGGCCACCCAGTCCCTTTATTTTATAACGCTCCATCGGTAATACAACCCCCTTTTATCCCCGAAGGCCTGAAGGGATCCTGTGTGGGAGGTTGCTACACATTCTAACACAAGACACAAGGGACATATACCCGGTATCCGAGTATACTAGGATTAATTTCTTTTTCCAAAAAAATTCTAGTGCCTTTGTCTGGACCTTGGGGAGAGTCAAAAAGTCTTCTTGACTATTGACCACAGAGACCTATAACCATATAAGCCTATGGCTACGAGTGAGTGATACAACCACCTAACTTCAGGTGAAAGTTTAAAACGCGGGAGTGTAAATAAACATCTCTTTCTTGTTTTCTGAAAATAATAATGTTTAATTGCTTTAATTAAGTCAAGTTGAGTGAGGTACTATTATTTCTTATCAAAATGGATTTCTTAGAGCAGCCTGATGTTAAAAAGACATATGAAAAATGTAAATATATAGTTAAGGTGTGGGAACACAAGTTTACAAAGAAGCATAAGAGGTTACCTTCAAAAGTATGTTATTTAATATTATTAGTTTAGAATTCAGTATTAGGAAATTATAGTACTAAAGAAAAATTTATTTGAACTAGAGTAATTGCTATTAATTGCCATATATTTTTAGCTGGACATTCGAGAAGCAAGTAGTGAGGTAAGACATGCATATAGAAAATATTTTCAGCTTAAAACTGCAGCACTAGAACAAAGTTTTATAGATGTAGACGGGTTTGAAGATGAAGAGGACAGTAGTAATAAAAAGAAAGAATTGGCACAAACAATCGTAAATGATAAAACAAACCAAGATGATCCTAGCTTGAAAGAAAAATCTCCTCCTGACAATATTTCTTCTAAGAATATTCCAGTACATGAAGAAATCTGGGGCTCACATCTCAATAAAAGGCATGTGGAAAGTAAACCTGCTTTAAATAATGAAGAAACTGGTGAACCTAATTTAACCTTGAATATAACCAAGAAGTTATTTTGTGGATCAAAATTTACAAAACGTAACCCAAGAAAATCATTATCGTTTTCTCAAAAAAATAAAAGTGATGTAAATGTGGACAGTCAAATGTCATTATCGCAGCCAGCACCAGAGACTCGTTGTTTTTCCTCATTTAAATCAGAAGATGCAATTAGTTTAAGTCAAGATGACAGTGTGTTTAAAAATGATAAAATTCAAATAATATCTGGCACTGACAAGATAATGTCACAAAGTGTAAATATTATACAGAGTGTTATAGAAAATAGCTATCGGCGTTCACTGAAAACTGTAGATACAGGATGGCTACAAAGAGTTACCAAAGAAACAGGTACAACTATTGATAATCCGAACTTATCTTTGCCATTTGCACGACCATCTTCAACAAATACTTTTATTAACACTTTAGAGAAGTTGGCAACTCCTGTAACAAATAATAAAAATGTAGAAACCACAGTTGTAGATTATGACAGTGAAGATATAATTGATGATTCTGATGAGGATACACTTTATACAGAAATGACAACACTTCACATTGCCAAAAAAAGGAGAGTTGAGAGTGCATCTCATGCAAACAGAGATACAGATTCAATCAATAAATCAATTAATAATGTTCTTTCCACTTCAGAGGGCAGTAATGTGATACCCGATATTAATTCACGTGAGAAAGTCTTAAGTAGAGACGAAATAGTAGACAATAAAATGGTAATACATAAGTATACAAACAGAAATACCATGGATACTAATGCTGCAGACGTATCTAGTTATGAAGACAGTCTCGATGTGGTAAAAGATGTACAACTTGATGAAAATCACACCAGAAAGACAAATAACGATCCTGTAGATACTACTGCCGTAGACGTATATAATTATCAAGAGGATCTCGATGTAAAAAATGTAGAACCTAGTAAAAATCACACCAGAGAGCCAAGAATTAAAGATCCCATGGATATTATTGCTATAGATGTATATAATTTTCAAGACAATGTCAATGCAATACCACCTGAAAAAAATCACACGAAAAAGTCAAGAAAAAAATCTAATTTAAAAACTTCAAATGTAACTAAAAATTCTAAATCAAAACCGATTACCAGCAAACAAAATAAAAGACTTGCAACTGAAGTGGAAAAAGAAGAAATTTCTCCAAGAAGATCGTCAAGGCCAACCAGACCTAAATACAGTTTGCAAGAATTTTCAAGTGAAGAAGAAGACCCTTTTCATACGGATACTGATGAAAAAGATGCAGAATTTGTTTTGGAACCTGATAAATCCAATGAACCAAAAGAAACGTTTGAAGAAATGGAAGAATGTGTTGGTGTATTGGCCAAAAAGAAAACTGAGAGACGCAAAGCAGTATTATCACCCAAACGGAAAGTCAGTCGTAAGAAAATATTTAATAAGAAAGATGAATTGGAAGGTGAAGATGAAGAAACCAATGGAAATAAACCATATGAATTAGAATTTTCTGTTAAGCCTCGAGTTGTTGCTCCCAGATTTAGCAGTATTAAAAAAGTTTTAACAGAGCAGATAATTGTTACTAAGAGCAATAAAGCTACAATAACCGTAAATGATGAGACAGATAATCAAAATGATATATCTCTTATTAAAGATAAGAGACAGCAGGCTAAAGAAAATCTAGAAAAGAAGATAGCCTCTGGTAATCTGAACGACAATTTTGTTCGTATCAACTTAAAGAAGAAAGTTTTTGTTCGAGGTAAAAGTGGTAAGAGTTTCAGCAAATACAAGAAGGCACAGTGGAAGAGTAAAAAGGCAAAAGCATTGTGTGGGCCTGAGATGGATATGGGAGGGTGTGATGGTGGTATGCTCACATGCTTTAATTGTGGCCAAATTGGCCACTTCGCTGTAAATTGTAAAGCAATGAAGGGAGATGGCTTATTACCATTAAATTCTGACCAAGAAGAAGCCTGTCCTTACCCAACATTAGAAGAAGCATCACAAATGGCTAGGGAGAGTGTTTTAAGCGTTAGAAAACCCAAATTGGTTATTCAAGAAGTAGACAACTTTGAAAAGGAGCAAACTGAAAACACTCTGGAGGGCATTACAGAACCGAGAAAAGCAGAGGATGAAGATGGAAATGGCAATGAGGATGATTTTAATGATGAGTTTGATTCAGATTTACTTATTGAAACGTTAAAGTTAGAAGAACACGTGAAGAAATTAGATGTGAGATTGTACATGGACACAGTTACAGTTATCAACCCATATTTTGAATTAAATGAAGACGGCAGCACAATAGGTACCTAGTTATATAATAAATGATACAATATATTACATTACGTTGGTACTTTATTCCTGATTTTTTTATATCAGAGTAGACTGACCTGTTTGATTGGTTGTAATGTATAGTAACACACTTTAGTAATACTTACAAACACAAAAAGTCAGCCCATCAGTGGACCATCACTGAGTCGGAAATGGTACTGTCCCCATGAAAGGCCAATCTTTTGTGTTTGTGGGGTATATTCATGAAGGAAAACCCTTTTCAAAAGTCACGTATTTAAGAAGTTCGCATGCATGGAAAATAAAGCTGCAAATTACTTTATATGATAATACATAACTTGTGAACAGATAATCAACTTGCCAAAAAATTGTTACATTCGGAGACGGTATAGAATAGATTAGAATACGTTTATTGGGTGATCAAAATTATGACATAGGAAAAGATAATAAACACATGAACAGATAATTATACATTACAGTATTTACTTGTAACAATATACACGACACATATTCTCTTACGCACATTAACCAAAATATCAAAATAATTAATAATAAATAATTTCATTCTTATTATATGAACTAATACTACTAATACTACAATACGGTTTTATAAAAAAATCGTGCTTTTTTTCATTAATTTTAATAAATGTGAATTTTAGTTTTACAATGGTACCAAAATGATGAGATTTCTTAATTAGCTGCATGTTAAATCAGTTACTATACTCTTCGCAAAAATGAAGAGTATATTGTATTTGATCGGCACATTTGTAAATCAGTAAATATCGCGCGTAGAGAAAAAAATTTCATATCATTCTGAATCATAGTGAATGAATTCTGAACAACTTTCAAAATGTCCGTCTGTCCGTCCGTCCGTCACGTTTCTTGTAACCACGGTAACTTAAGAAAGAACAGTCCGATTGTACTGAAATTTGGACAATAAGTTAGTGTTAGCCAGGGCTATTGTTTTTTAACAAAATCGATCAGTAAATAAAAATGTTATTGATGATTTAAATTTGAGAATTTTTTTTGATTGTTATTTTTTTGCAAAAATTTACATTTTTTTACGTGTTAGGTAGTTCTTACACTTTTGACTTGGAATTCAAGGTTCGAAACCCACATGGGGTATGGTATAGTTTTTTTTTTTAATTTTTACTTTATTTTACACTGAGTCTTTCCCCAACTAAGTTAGTACTATAAAATTAAAAATGTCTAAAACTAACATTATGTACAAAAAACTGCGAAGAGTATCCTATAGAATGTGTAACAATTATATAAAAAGTTTAGTAGACCGGCGAAGAGTACGTTTTTGGCTTGTTTACTTTTACATTAACTTATATATCAAATATGAAAACAGTATTTCTGCCATGAACACACTTTTCTTCACATTCGATTTTCTAAAAAATTAGTTCTGTTATCAAAAAATGACCTTTCATATTTTATTTATTAGTGGTTAAGGTGATTTTTCATTTTTTTAAATAATTTTATATAATACCTAAGTGAGATAATCGATAAAATGTAAGAACATCATGTACCGCTCAAGCCGTGGTGGTTGCTTTCACAGTAGTTATACAGACAGTTCAATTTGTCATTTCAGGTATTTTGAACTAAATTAACAATTAGGATTATATTTTTCACAAGTTTGTTGCTCCTCAAAAGAGTGTTATATGCCTCACAATAAATGTAGAGAACAAAACAATGACATCGCTGATGAAAATTTCAGAGAGAACAGTGAAACAGTAAGAAAAAAGTTGTAACTACTGAAAAAAAAAGCGGTAGAATCTGTGACATGTATTAAGTGTGAAAAATCATATCGCAAAGGTTATATAATCCGAATAAAATCTTAAAAGTCTTTAATCCAATAGATAGTGTTATATTGCTACGAAATTGTTGCCTAGCAGAATCAAATGTAGTAGGAAATCATATCAGAACAACAAAAACATGTTATAATTAAATGCATTTCAAAGAAAGATGTATTAGCCTTTAGAAATGCTACATAAAAAAAATTAAGAAACATAAAACTGGAGAAACGAAACCATCATAACCAGGAATTTTAGTAATCCGATAGTACAATGGAGATAAAGACGAGTCAAAAATAGAATGTAGAGTCAGTCTTGACACATGCAGCATATTCTTTAAGCAAAAGTGCATACTTTTCCATGTTTTTTTATGAGTACATTTTTACTTAGCTGAATGAAATACACCATTTATAGCTATGTGTGATTATATAAATGCAATACTGCCCTTACCATAGACCATAGATAGATAGATAGGTAGATAGATAGGTAGATAGATAGGTAGATAGATAGATTATTTATTGGCCAAAGGTAATACAAAGTACATATGGCATGTCACAGATTACAAATAATAAGTTTATATAATAGAAACTTATCAAGTACATTTAACAAAATTCTGTAGGATTAAAAAAAAATACAATAATAAATAGAAAGAACGATAGACAAACATAGGTACTATAAGTATATACGATATTCAACTTAATAATAAAATTAATAATTACATAAAAGAAAAAACTGAGTACCAGGACTTACAGAATTAAAACTCAGTTAAAAAAGCATTTAATAGTAAACTATATACATACGATAAGATGGAAAAAAAAAAGTATAAAAACTTGCTTAGAGTAATAATAATAAAGTCAGTTGTCATTTATGGCCTGTTTACAAACTCATTTATAGAATAGTAGGCTCCTTCAAGGAGGAAGGTTTTAACTGCTCTTTTGAAGTGGTTGTAATTTTCTATATTTTTATATTCAGGCGGTAGAGCATTATATAAAAAAACAAACTTATAATGTGGGGATTTCTCATATACAGAAGGTCTGTGCTAAGGCAGTTGGAGATAGTGTCCATATCTCGTATGATGGTCATTTCCTTCATTAAGTCTTCTATGAAAGAAATTATTAAGTTATAGACTATTCTTTCCAAAATTTTAGAGAATTCTGCCAGTAATGAAATTTGTCGATAGTTGTTAGGAATTTGGACATCACCCTTTTTATGAAGAGGAATAACTAGAGCCGTTTTCATTATCTCAGGAAAAATACCTGATTGAACAGAACCGTTTATCAGGCTGGTTAATGCAGAAGATATATATAGAGTAAGAGCTGGTAGCCGTGAAGGTACTACGATATTACCTCCGGCTGGAATTTTGAGAAGTGGTTGGAGGGACCATCAGAAAGTGCCATCTGCAAGGATTTTGCTCAAAACCCCTGCAAAGGACACGTCAGATGACTCAAAAATTAAAAAATTTTTGCTCAAATCATACCTCCGGCTGAAAATTTGCACATTACCTGTTTGAAGGTCATAGATAACGTATGTAAATCGTCAGACGCCTAGGTCGCTGCCAAAGAGGTGTCAGACGCCCTCAAAGTTGTCATTTTTTTTTCAAAATTTTTTTTTCCTTACCGCCGTCTGACGTTTTAACATATTGCAACAGAGACTATTCTAAGCACAAATTAAAATCATCAGACGAAAATGCCGCTGCGAAGTCCCCCTACAACGTTCACAAAGTTCCAGCCCGCCTGAGAGGTATACTCTTTTTTCGAAAATTTATTTTCGTTACCTCCGTCTGACGTTTTTACATATTATCCTCACAATAATTGCCAAATTCATTGCATTTAAAACTAGACTGGCTCCACTTACTTCAATGTTACATTGATTGATTATTTATAGAAATTAAATCTGTTAGAATTAGTGAGCCACCGTGCATGTGTTCTGTTCTAGAGCAGTGTGAAATGAGTTTATAACCAGGCAAGTAAATGTTTTCTACATCTGAATGTAAAAACCAATGTTCTGATATACATAAAATATCCAGATCATATTGAGCCAAAAGAAATTCTATCTCATCAAGTTTATTATGTAATCCTTGTACATTTATATGACAAATTTTCAATACATTATTCAAATTTACTTTTGAGATTGTAAAAAAGAAGTGGACACTCACACTCATTTGGCAAGTATTTAATTTTTTTTCTTTGACTTTCAATGCGTTTTAAATATACTGGACATGTGATATCATATATGGAGTAATTAATATCTATATCTACCTGTAACTTGTCTTTAGCCTCGATACAATTTGCACATTTTACATAATCACTCGTACAATACATATATGGTCAAGTGCAACAAAATGTTGTGATACAACTGATAAAAATTTATAATCATTTACCCAATGATTACATAGACTTAGTTTTTTACTTTTTTTGTTTAAATCGCCCCTGTACCAGACATGACAATTTTTTAATGACAAGTGGATTATTTGCCTACAAGCGTTATACAGTGTGGGGAGTCCAGCTATCCAGGAAATTTTACTTATGTACTTATGTACATGTGCAATATGATAGCGCCATCTAAACTCTATTGTAGTGGACTGCACGCTCTCTGTCGATGTTATTTATGATTTGCTGTGTAAAGCCAGTCAATTACAAGTAATAGTTATCCTTATAAAATTTACGTGTTGCTCTCAAAATGATATTAATTTGTTAAAATGAATAATTATCGAACAGAGGATAAAGTAAAAATAATTAAATGATACCACTGTGGGCATTCATCACATGTTACAGTAGTTTATAGGATTTGCTTATGGTTCTATTTTGGTTCCCCGTACTGTATAAAGATATGAAATATTTCGTAGCTTTATTACTTTCCATCTACACGGAAATCACATTGACAACTCCATTTTCCTCTACTACCTTTATGTAAATCTTGCCTATTTTCAGTTAAACATTTTCTTTATTTCTAACAAATAATAGAGAAGATGAATTTTAATTTTATCTACATAATCCAGGAAAAAAACATAAAAATATTACAGGTTGGAAAAAAATTGTAACGGACTGAACTTTTGCATGCATCTTAGTATTAGGATTTTTAATAATATGTGAGAGTTCTGTATCGATTTGACAGAAGTTCTTTTGTAGGAGAAACTGTTCACGAAATATAGCGCTCCAAAGAATCGAGGTTGAGTAACAAAAAGTAAAAAAGACACCTACTACTCAACCTGTACTACACGCCCGTTACAATTTTTTCCCATGTTGGATGTCGATTTTTCCTGGATTATACATGTGTACGTGTGATTACAATTATTTCACTCAAATCAATATATTTTTTAGCAACTCCCTTGGAAGTGTACGAAACTCTAAAAAAATTTGGCCACAGTTCATTCCGTCCAGGTCAAGAACAAGCTATAATGCGAATACTCTCGGGAAAATCCACACTAGTAACTCTAAGTACAGGTTCTGGAAAGAGTTTATGTTATCAGCTACCTGCTTACTTGTATTCGCAGAGAGAACCCTGCATATCACTGATTATATCTCCGTTGGTGTCTTTAATGGACGATCAGGTTGTGGGCATACCAAAATTTATGAAGGCAGCTTGCCTTCATTCCAATCAAACAAAAACTCAACGGCAGAAAATTCTTGAAGCTATTTCTATGGGGGAATTAAGCATTTTGTTAATTTCACCAGAAGCAGTTGTGGCTGGTGAAAAGCAAACAGGTAATATTCCTATAGTTTATAATAATAATACAAGAACTTTATTGAAATCCTTACATTTCAAAGGGCAATTGACCGAGGTCCTTCTGCCTATTTACAAAATATGTCTATTAAAAAAACAAACAAAAAGAAGAGTATTTCCACATGTTTATAGTAATGATAAATCTAAAATATCTATATTATATTTAGTTGAAACAAAATGGTTATTGTAGAATACTATTGTAGCTCATTTATTCTTTCCCATAGTGTGTGTTGTGGGTGCTTATGACGAGATCTTCTGTTGTTTCTCCTTAAGCAGAACTTTTGTATTAAATTTATATTTTCTTCCCGTTGGGCGAATTTTTTGGATAGCTGCTTGAGTATTTCTTGTATAGGTTGAGTGCGGGTTAGGTTGTATAACAGGTTGTTAGGAGGGTTATGGATCGGGTTGTTAGGATGGCATATTTTTGTGATCAATCTAAGCGTGCGTGTTTCAGCAACTTTTAAGTTTTTTATAGCTTGGTTTTGCAGTTTAGGAACAGAATATGGCCATATTCAATGGTGGGTCTGCATATGAGTTTGTATATCTTGTTGGCTGTGTCTTTGTTAATGCCCTTTTTTTTATATGATAAGCTGCTGAAGTGTTTAGCTCTTGATATTGTATTTTTTTTCGCTTGTGTAGTGTAAAGATTGAAGTTCATTTTATTGTCTAGTAATATTCCTAAATATTTGGTCGAAGATTCTGGTTGGAGTGTGTGATTGTATAGCGTTAATGTTGGGGATGAAGCAGATAGAATATGGTGAAATATGAGTAGATGAGATTTTGAAGGATTAGGTTTGAGTCTCCATTTGTTAAACCATGTTGATGTTTTCTGGATTAAGTTTTGTAAGTTCTCCATTACAGCATTGAGTGAACTATTGTGTGAAATTAAAGCATTGTCATCGGCAAACTGTAGTATGTATTCAGAAAAATCAAAGTGTTGTTTATCATTATAAGAGTAGTTGTTGATGTCGGCACAATAGATATTATACAGTAAAGGTGAAAGAGGGGAGCCTTGTGGGAGGCCTTGTTCCATTGAAAATTCATAGGAGTATTTATTTGTTATTTTAACTTTTAGTTTGCGGTCCTTTAGTAGATTTATTAAAATTGCAATGAGATATTTGGGACAGTTCATTTGTGCAAGTTTGTAAATTAGGCCTCTTCTCCATACGCTGTCAAAAGCTTTGCTTACATCCAAGAATATTGCGGCTGAATACATTCCATTAAGTTTAGCTGTTTCTACGTTGGTAACTAAAATGGTAAGCGGGTGGATAGTTGAGGGTTTTGATCTAAAACCAAATTGGTAGTCTGGTATGTGGGTCCTAAGTGAATCTTCTAACCGCATTTTAATGATTTTCTCCAGGTTTTTACCAAGAACCGGTAGTAGAGTGATGGGTCTGTAATTGCATGTCTTTGAATGGTCTGTGTTAGGTTTCGGAATTGTTATTATTGTTCCTAGCTTCCATTCGGAAAGTAGTGATGTTTCAAGCAGTATTCATATATCTTGATTATAAATAAATGTGTGTTATGTTCCAATTTCCTAATTATGTTTTTTTTCACAAGGTCATGTCCGGGGGCTGTATTTTTACCCTGGTTAACTATATCAAAATATTCATTTTCCTCTATTTTATATTCCTGTTCGTTAGCTTCTAGTATTGGGTAGTCATTTATATACGTATTGTACCATTCATTGGTTTCGTTATAGTGGTTATTATCAAATTCGTTGCATTGTGTCTCCT
Organism: Rutpela maculata; assembly: GCA_936432065.2. NCBI lineage: Eukaryota > Metazoa > Arthropoda > Insecta > Coleoptera > Cerambycidae > Rutpela > Rutpela maculata. Next base: position 97,023,555 of record OW386285.2, on the reverse strand, counting down.
TATAGATGTTTTCAAAAGTATTTGCGAATATTTCGGCCTTTTCATCGTTAGTTCTGTATTTAATTCCATTCTCCTCAATGTCTGTTTGTTTGGTATGTGTGTTTCTATATTTGGATATTTTTTTGATGTCGTGCCAATATGATTTCCCTTTTTTTCTATTGATTTCCTCGCAGGTTGTTATATATTTGTGGGTTCTATATTCTTGGATATGGTTTTGTATTATTTTGTTAAATTTGTTTAGTTCGGTCTTTATATTTGAGTCATTGAATTTCTGTACTCACGATACATTCTTCGTTTTCTTTTAATTAATTGAATAATGAAAGGGGGCAGTTCATGGGTGAAGAAACGGGTCACAGTCCTTGGGGTGTGTTGCACGACAGCCTGTGTTAATTCTGAATTAAATTGGGAGATCATATCTGGATTTAGGTCTTGATTGCTATGAATGTTCACAAATTTGGTCATTGTTTCGTTTATTTTCTCGATGTTACTTTTGTTGAAATTGTATCTTAGAATGTGTGATTTAGTGACTGGTCTTTGCAGATCAAATTTTATTTTCAAACTAAGATGATCAGAGCATAAATCTGGAATAACATCTACCTTGAGAATGTTATTGGTAATATTTTCAGTATGTAGCAGCAGATCGGGAGTGGTGTCATTGTTCATTGGCATAATAAATGTTGGTGGCGTGACGAATTTGGTGAATTCTGTGTTTTCTATAAAATTGGTTAACCGTCTCTTTTTGGTTCGATTGTTAATGTTGAAATCGCCAATTATGATGCTGTACTTATAAAGGCTGGCTTTGACAAATATATTTTCTTCTATTCTGGAGTTTGGGTGTATATATACTAGGAAAATATGTAGCTTGTCATTGTGGAATGGAATTGTAAAATGTAGGCACTCGTTTAATGGGTTATTTATTCTTGGACTATTTGCTTTACCCATGGCCAAGTTTGGATGAACTTGGATTAAACTTCCTCCTCTGGTATGGTTATGGATTTGGTTACCATTAAATTGTAATACTTGCTAATTTCTATAATTTGTAGTACTTTCCTTCTTTGTTTTAGCTTCGACAAATAACGCACACTGGATGTCATTATTTTCTATATAATTATTGATAATATGTCTTTTACGTGGATAGCTGTTTATGTTGGCATATAAAATATTAATTGAGGACATGAATGTGCTGGATATTAGAGTTGTTGTTGATTGGTTCTGTTGGTGAGTTTTCCTTACTTTCTAGGTCGAACAGTAGTATATAAACTCTGCTACCAGAAAATACAGCATTTGTGTCGATGTTATAGTCGTTGGTGAATCGTTTTTTCAGCTTAAATAATAATTCTTCTCGGTTTGTATTTTTTGTATCGTTAAATTCATTGATAAATGTATTAATGATATAGTCGTGGATCGTGATTGAGTCGTGGATTCTTGATTTTCTTTTTTCCTGTGAGATCTCGTGGGTCTTTTTATTAAGGGATTTTATTTGAATGTTGGGTATTCCTTCAATTGGTTTAGTAGGCCTTTTAGGGCATTGCATAGACCATGCTTGATGTTCTTCTGATTGACAAGCAGTACACTTCGGTGGTAGCGTAGACGTACATTTTTTTACTGGGTGATTTCCAAAGCACTTGACACATTTTAGTTCGTTATTACAGTTTTCTGTTGCGTGGTCAAAGGATAGGCATTTTTTACATGGCTGCGGGAGGGGGGGGTTGGCGGTTTACTAGGAAAGACCGGATAATGTTGGTACTTGAAATAGAATCCCTCGGCTAGAAGTGTTTCAAAAGTTTGTTGTGATCCTGTTATAATTCGGATGAGTCTAGTAGGTTTTTGTGTGGCTTTAGATATTATTCTTTTGCAAAACCTATGTTGGAGTTTTTGTTTGACTAATTCTTCACTTTTTATTTTTTTGTCCAGGTCTTGCTCTATTGATGATATCACGACTGAGTAGCTGTCTGTGCGAGAATATGACGGGGGATTATCGTTGGGGGATGACTCTTTGTAGCTTGATATTTGTCCTAGTTCGACCATTTTTCCCAGTGTGTTTTCCATGAAATCATTATCTGTTTTTATTATAAAGCCAGTTTTTGTTTTGATTATAATATCTCTTTGAGTAGGATATATTTTTTCCCAAAGTCTGATTATTTCTCCTCTTGTAAAATTCTCATTATTTGTTGATAAATAATATAGATGTTTAAATTTTGTGTGGGTAATTTCTTTCATTTTAGGAGAAAGGTTGTTTATGTTCCTGTTGGGTATTTGTTGTTGGTTTTTGTTTACCATGGGCTCTTGTATCGTTTTTTGTGAGTGGTTATCTCTAGTAGTTTTTGTTATATTAGATTGTGGCCTTCCAAGTATCGCTTTATTTATTTCAACTTGAGAGAATTGTTTCACTTTTTTTTGTAGTTTCTGGTGCATTTTTGTCCTTTTGGTTCCTTTTTTTTGGTGTTTTTGTTATCCATTCATCTGTTACCACTTCCATCTCCTCTTGATATCCGTCAAATCACATCTGGTTTAACTGTGGAGAGATATGTTTGTTTTTTCAATGCCTAAAAATCGACAGATTGACTGAAGTATCAATGCCAATACTAAAATAAACAATGCCCTAAAAGATATTTGCTTCTGTATTTTATGTTTATGAAAGATTAAAAAAAGAAGACAAGATCTTTTCCCGTCTCAAGTTAAATGTATCTTAATTTAAATGTAATCATAATGTAATGATATTTTGCTTAGCAAAAATATTATTTCTTTCTGCTTTGTTCTAGGATTTGATTCTCTGTTACGAAAACTACCACCAATAGCATTCGCTTGTATCGACGAAGCTCACTGTGTGTCTCAGTGGTCGCACAATTTCCGTCCAAGTTATCTCATGATATGCCGAGTTTTAAGAGAAAGTTTGGGTGTTAAAACTATCTTAGGCTTAACTGCCACTGCGACGAGAGCTACCAGAGATAGCATTATAAAACATTTGCAGATTCCTGACGGCCTAAACGGCATTATAAGTGATATTCCTTTACCGGACAATCTTGTATTGACTGTTTCCAAAGATCCAATGAGGGATCATGCCCTGTTAGGACTTTTAATGTCTGAGAGGTTTTCAGACTGTAAAAGTATTATTATTTATTGTACGAGGAGGGATGAGTGCGAGAGAATTGCTTCTTTTCTAAGAACTAGTCTAAAAAGTGAACAGGTTGTTGAAAGTACCAGTAAAAAGAGAAAGAGGCTTAATTTACAAGCTGAGCCTTATCATGCTGGCCTTTCAGCTAGCCGAAGAAGGACCATACAAAACAAATTCATGTCTGGTGAGCTTAGAATTGTTGTGGCCACTGTTGCGTTCGGTATGGGTATTAATAAGTCTGATATTAGAGCTGTGATACATTTTAATATGCCCAGTAGTTTTGAAAGTTATGTACAAGAGGTCGGAAGAGCTGGCAGAGATGGGTTGAAGGCGCATTGTCATGTTTTTCTGGATTCGCAGGCAAGTAGTCTTGTTTACTTATCAAATTATAGCCTTTTTTTTTTCTTAATATTTTCACTCCGGGCATATTTAGCATGTTAGTATTTTATGCGGTGGTAGCATTATTATTAAAAGTAATTAAATTTTTTATCACTGCGTTAACCCAGATTGATGGTTTTTAGTTTATTTTTTCTAAAACGTGCATGTGTATTGAACTACGCAGGCGAATATTACAGTTCCTTAATCTGCGAAATTTGTACTGATCTTAGAAAGTTTCATATGGACAGTTCACTGAAATATGCCTGATGCACACAGTGAAGTACCGATTGGGTACACATATGCGCTTCCCACAGTGAAACTGTTAAGCACAATTTTCGTTTCCTGATTAATGATTTTCAATTGTTAAATTGATATGAATATATGTATAACTGGGATGGTAGCTTAGCAGGCTAAAGCATTTTAGTGGCGAGTGCGCTTGGTCACAGTGTCCTTCGTGTACTGGGCTTGATCCATAGACATCATAATATTAGAAATACACGAGCGATACTTAGGAACTGCGAATACCCATAAGGAATATGCAGCGGACGTTGGGAGGCATGCGCATTTCGTATTTACCGGAACAGGTGATTTGTGTTTCTCGCATGGAGATACGCAGATCGTTATTGTAAACACTTAAAAATTTACCAATATCCTAATGTGTTAGAGCGTTGTGCTTGTAAACCAGAGATCGGAGGATTGAATCCTATCAACCGCTGAATTTTTTTCATTAATAGTTATTTATGTATCTAGGCACTAAAGTTAAATTTTTCATCACGATGTGGAATTTTACCCTACGGGCCTCGTTCAATAAACCACATAAGCGATAAAAAGAAACTTTAGTGCCAAGGTGCATATTAAGTTTTTTTTTAAACCCAGAAATTGTGAAATTAAGATTAATCAACTCTATTTTTTAAATTATTTTAAGTGACATTAAGAAATGTTATAATTATTTAAATGTTATATCTGAATAATTTTTTGTAAGAAAACCTTTTAGCCAGGGAGGTAACGACAGATTTTTCGCGTTAATATCTATACAGCTATATTTTTTTCTCATGATAACTTAGACTGTATCAATGATGAAGGTGCAATTCTGCCAATCTATAAGTTCTGCAAAAACGAATAAAAAATAAAATAGCATGTTGCAAAAAGAGATATCGATTTTCTGAAATGTCACAAAATGTCACTTTTGATTCGTTGGTGCCAAGCCAAATTTTTGAATTTCACCGTGCAATTTACGATCAGGTTTATCTGGAAGACTTCCTCTATACGTCGCGACATCGTACAGCCATCCCGATGGTGTTTTTCGAAAAATAGAAACCTCTCAAGATTGCATGTTTTTGCAATTTTTTCGGCTCCGAAATGCAAGCTGTTTTCTGCTAGAGAGAGAATAATATTTATTGGATCAAATGTTCCAAAAGGCCAGCGACCGAAGTCTTTCAGCCTGTCTTACAATACTTTTTTTTTTTTACATCTAATTAATTTTTAAAATAACATTTCCTCAGTGAATTTAACAAGTACAAAAAAAAAAAAAAACAAAAAAACTTCTTAATAATTAGGTATATCATTACTCAATTTATTCATCATTGCTGTTCTCTGTAATTGCCTCAAAAAGTGTTTTTTCGGGATATCTTCTTCTTCTGGTAGTGTCTTCTTGCAGTTGAATTATGAAGGGTTGAATTAGGGTAAGGAGGTTTTGGGATTGTGAATATCTTTTGGTGAGGTCTTTGAAGCGAGTTAGTATAGGTTGGATACTAGTTTTTTCATATAATAAATTATAGGATATGTTGTAGAGAGGATTATTTGGATGACGAAATTTTGTTATTTTACGTAGACTGTTTCTCTCTGCCACTTCTATATTGTTCAAGGCTGGTCTTCTGCAGGTGTTAAATAGGATGAATCCATATTCCATGATAGGTCGACATATCATTTTGTAAATTTTACTTGCTGTGGAGGTGTTGATACCTTGATTCTTATAAGTTAGACATCTAAAGTGTTTTGCTCTAGTTATCATCTTTTTTTTCATTTCCTTGGTATGGCTGTTGAAGTTTAATTTTTGGTCGATCTTAATTCCGAGGTACTTAACTGTTGCTGCTGGTGTCAATCTATGGTTACATATTTGTATAGTTGGAGAAGTATTTGAGATGTTATGATTGAATATCATTAGTTGTGATTTGTTAGGATTTATTTTTAATCTCCACTTATCACACCACTGGATGGTTTCAGTTGTTGAAAATTGCAGGATGTTCATTGTTTTTTCAATAGTTTTTCCATGGGCTATCCAGGCTATGTCATCTGCAAACTGAAGTAGGTAAGACTCTGCATTGTGTGTTTGTTGGTGGTTGTTCGGTATGTCATAACAGTAAATATTAAATAACATTGGCGATAGTGGAGATCCTTGTGGAACGCCTTGTTCGTTTTCGTATGGTCTGGAAAAGGATGCATTTATTTTGATTTTTGTTTTCCTTCCCTCTAAGAAATCTTTAAGAAACCAAAGAATATAGTTGGGGCAATGTGAGTGATGTAGCTTAAATAGCAAGCCTTTGTGCCAGACGGAGTCGAATGCTTTAGTTAAGTCTACGTATATTGCTGCCGATTTGTTTCCGATTATGCTGTTGGTTTGTATATTTGACGTCATAATGATGAGGGGGTGAATCGTAGATGATTTTTCTCGGAACCCAAATTGATTCTTGGGGATCTGTTCGTCTAGTTCATTATGTAGTCTTGTTTTTATGATTTTCTCCAAGTTTTTGCCGATTACTGGTAATAAAGTTATTGGTCTATAGCTTTGTGGATGAGAATGATCTTGATTAGGTTTTGGCACTGTAATTATTACTCCAGTTTTCCATTCTATTGGAAAGTAATGATTTTTTATACAGTAGTTGTATATGTTAATTAATTCTAGATGTATATTCTGTTCAAGTTTTCTTAATATATTTCTACTAATATGATCGTGGCCAGGGGCTGTATTTTTGCCTGAGTTCAGTACGTTGTAGTATTCTTCTTCTGTTATATTTATATCTTCGTCTGTTGGAGGGTCTGTGTTAAAAAAGTTTTCATACCAGTCGTTCACTAGGTTTAAATTTTCCTCATCGAAGTTATCATCCATGGCAAATTTAGTGGTGTCCTCAAAGTAGTCGCCAAGAGCATTGGCCTTTTCTTGGTCGGTGGAGTAGCTGTTGTTATTGTACGAAATTTCATGGATTGTGGATTTGCTAGATTTATATTTGGATAGTTTCTTAATTTCATTCCAATATGTTTTTCCTTTGGAGTCATTAATGTTCTTGCATGCATTTATCCATTTGTCCTGTTTGTATTGTTGTATTAATACATGGATTTGTTTCGTAAGTTCGTTATATTTGGATTTTGTGTCATGATCTTCGTTTTGATTGATTTGACGGTATAATCTTCTTTTTTGTTTTATAAGGTTTAAAATGAACGGCGGTAGTTTGTAGTTAAAGAATGTTTTTACTTTTGTTGGTGTGTTTTCTATTATTAAATTTTTAAGTGTTTCATTGAACATAGTGATATATAATGGAGTGATTGCCTCTTGTCTGCTCTCTATAAATTGTATCATTTGTTCATTAACGATTTCGACATTACATCTAGCCAAGTCTAGGTAAGTATCAGGCGGTAGAATAATTGGGTTTGCTTGTAGATTAAATTTAAATTGTATGGCTAAATGGTCACTACCAAGGTCCGAGATTAATTCCACTTCGGTGATATTATTTTGAATATTTTTTGTACACATAACTACATCGGGGGTTGAACTTGGATTATTTGGCATGAGAAACGTGGGAGGTGTATGAATCCTTATAAAATTGGAGCTGTTTAAGAAGTTTTTAAGCTGATTTTTCTTCCTGGTGGTGTTTGGGTTAAAATCTCCAATAATAATGCAGTATTCATATAAGGAGGCCTTAGTGAAAATGGTTTCTTCAATTATTGATCCGTTGTCAATATAAACTAAAAATATGTGGAGCTTAGATTTGATGTACGGAATTGTAAAATGCAGGCAGCTATTTTTAGAATTATTAATCCTTGGAGGGTTTTCTTTGCCCATTTGGAGATTCTTTTTCGACTGTGCTAAGCAGCCCCCTCTCATATTGGTGTTAAATATATTTCCTTTTTGTTGAATTATGTTCCAGTCTTGATATGGATTAATGTATTCCTTGTTTTTTGTTTCGACACACATAAGACAATCGACATTGTTATTTTGTATGTAGTGGTTAACAAGATGCTTTTTTGGGGAAAAACTATTGATGTTGGAATATAGCACTTTAATATTACTCCCCATTATAATGAATTACTAGACCTTCTGTTGGTGCCGTTGGTGACGTTGTGTTTGGTTTGTCTAGATCGAACATTAATATGTACATATGGTTTCCACTGAATACGACTGTTGAGTCTATGTTATATAGATTAATAAATCTTTTTTTTAATTGTATAATTAATTCTTGTCTGTTGGTGTATTTAGGTTTATTGAGTTTGTTGGTGTAAGTTTCTATAATGTGATCGTGTAGTGTCATCGGTGTATGTATCTTGTTGTTCTTTGTGATTTTATTGTCAATTTCGCTGGATTTTTTGTTCATGGATTTTATTCGTGTATTTGGAATTCCTTCTATGGGCTTAACTGGTCTTTTTGGACATTTGGGGGACCATGCTTGGTGTTCCTCTGAGTTGCATGCCATACATTTTTCTGGTAGAGGTGATGTGCAAGTGTTGGTATGGTGTTTTCCTTGACATTTTCTGCACGTTAGTGGTGTGTTACATTGTTCAGTTACGTGTGTAAAGAGGGAACATTTTGCGCAGGGAGTTGGTGTTGGTTCTGGGGGTGTGCTTGGATGGACTGGATAGTATCGATTTTTGAGGAGTTTTTGAAACGATGTAAAGTCTCCTGTTATTATTCTTATCAGCTGCGTTAATTTTCCTGTGGCTCTAGAAGTTATACGCTTGCAGTATCTTAGCACGTAATTATTTGCTTCAAGGTGTTCTCTGATTTTGACGTCCTCAATGTCTTGTTCTATGGTTGCAATTACACAGGCAAAGGTGGCATTATGTGTTTTGTTGGATGGTTGGAGGTTTGTATTTGTTTCTTGGAAGCTTTGTAGTACCTGAGATTGCTTTAATGAATTGAGATAATTTGATGCAACACCTTTTTCTAAATTTGTTTTGAGTAAGAATCCTTTGCTTGTTTTTAGAATAATGTCTTTAGATTGGGGGTGTCTTGCGCTCCAAAAATCTGCAATTTGTGTTCTGATAAATTCTCTCGTGGTTGTTAGGTAATACATGTTTTTGTATTGTTGATTCATTATGTTTTTCATTTGCTGCGAATAATTGTTTGTTGATGGTTTTTTGTTGTTGTTTTGTGTTATGTTTTTAGGAATGTTTGATGAACTTGTATTTATTTCAGGTGATAAGTTTTTATATGAGGTTGGGTTTTTTGTTGATGTTCCAATGATAGCATTTATTTCAGCATTTGTGGGTGTGGATGGATTTTTGTTTTTCTTTGTTACACTTTCCAATCTATCTCGAGCTTTTCTTTTATATTTTACTTTTTTCCAATTGCCATCATCATCCATCTCCATCTCACTGTAACTTCCCTCACTTTCTGAGGACATTTTATTAAGTTTTTCACTGAACTGTTTGAGCAAAATCTAATAGGTCTTCACTCTATCACTGTCAAGTTAGAACTGTGTGTTTTCTGCTATTTTTCGCAGATATCCCCGAAACGGCTGCAAGATTGAAATTTTACATAGTCACAAAGGACATCAAAATATACCGGAAAATAATATTCTACCGCGTCGGAAACGTTGCCATATCAGGTCTACCACTCACGCAAAGTGTGGAAAAAACAAACATTTTTTACTTATATCTACAAAGCTGAAATTTTTTTCTGGAATAAAAAATACCGATCGTCTCATGTTGCTAAAGACTCGGTAGACTTATAGTACGTCGGATGGCTGGCTCTAGCGTTCACTAACCCAATACCGAGGTATAACCAAATAAAACCTATTTCATTTTATTCAGCAGGTTTTTTTACATAGGAAATCACGTTTGACGGCACTCTCCATTGGTCGAGACTGAAGTTACAAGAAAAACACACAAAAAAATGAAAATAACAAAATTCAAATTCAACCACGAATAACTTTCAAACGAAAAAAGATAAAATTTTATGTTTTTTTAAATTTGATAGTACAAACGATTCTCTTTAATTTGATGTATAATTTATTACAAAAATAATAACTTTAACATTAGAAAATTGACGTTAATTTAGATGGTACACAAATTGTCAATTTTTTTGAAAGCTCTAACTCGTTGTAACTCGCTTATGTATTGAGCTATTCGAATGTTTTTTTCACCAAAAACTGCCAAATTTCATAGACTTCATTTCGTCTCAATTAATGCTGGGTCTAGCTCTGTAACTAAAAGCGGTACAGCCTTTTAAATGCAACGAAGCGCACTACGGCGGCGGAATCGTGAGGCTTCCCCTCTCGTTCCCGGTACATCCCGCGTTCGCCATAAATCGCGCAATACTTCCATCAGTGGCCATAACAAAAGCTTTAGAATAATTTTCCTTTATTGTAAGATGTTAAAATTAACAAATCAAATTGAATAATATGATGTTGTAATAATCCATTATATATGGTGTCGTACAACGCGGGTGGTGCGTTAATAAATGGAAAATAATAGGTATCAGACAGAGATTAACTGATTTTCATATACGTCATTGTTAAACTTATTCCAGCTAGTAAAGTTTTTACTTTGCCTCGTATATTTTAATATTTTCCATTAAGTGTCAGAGGTAACCATATAATCAAAACAATTATTTGCCATGCTTTCACTAACTCGTAGAGGCTCTGAACGATTAGTTGGGTTTTTGTACATAACTATATTTTTGTTTTCATGTAAACTGGAAGGGTTAAAATCGGTTAAAATTGGATAGACGATCTAAATATGCTTGTGTAAATAGGCTGTTCTCTTCTTTAAATAATACTATTCCAAGTGGGATTTTTTCCATCTAGCATGTCTTCTTTTTGATCAAAATTATCGATGCTATGAATGTAACTGTTTTCTTCAGAACTTACTGGAGGAACTCCAGGTGGTATAAAAATGTCGTCACTAGTTTTTACTAATACGTGACTAGCTAAAGACGTTAAAAATGTCCGTATTTCATCGTGGGAATAACCGTAGCCAAAAGAATAAAGCATATCATTAAGTTTTTTTTCTTCTGACGGCACAATACACATATAGTAATATATATAGGATTAAAAAAATGGCCTAAGCTGATTGTTTTTTCTTCATACCAATTATTAATATCAATCGCATTACTATAGGAATAACGTTTAAATCAAATTTGTCTGTCCTGACATATTTAGTATCCACGACATAAATGTTTATAACAAATCTGAAATTTCTTATTTACATTTATGTTCATTGAGATTAGTAGTCGCGTTTTTTTTTAACCCCAACCTCAAAAGAGGAGTGTTATAAGTTTGACGCATATGTTTGTATGTTTGTTTGTCTGTCTGTCTGTCTGTGGCTTCATATCTCTTCAACGGGTGATACGATTTTGATGTAGTATATTTTATTTGAAAGAGTATTTTGTCGAGATAATAATAATAATAATAATAATGTATTTATTTCCATAAGACTATTACAGTGTTGGAATTGTCAACAATAATGTATAAAATTTTTTAAAAATAATTAACGTCATAATATGTACATAATATTACATACACAGAATACACATATATACCTATAGCTAGAGTAAAATACAAATATATGCTATACGACAAACAATCAAAACATTTACAACCACAAGGTAAAAGGATCTTAATCAGACAAGTAGTATTCCTCATAAGAATAAAAACAGCGCTCAACTAAATGTCTTTTAACAAGTCTCTTGAATGATGAAAAATTGCTAGCGTCTTTTATAGCTTGTGGGAGATGGTTATATAATTTAATTCCACTAATAAAGGGACCTTTTTTTTCTCTGCTCTAATCTATGTGAAGGTACAAAGATGTTATTTGCGGAGCGAGTGTTGTATTTATTAATATCACCACATTTTAAGAGATTGTTAATATTTTTTCTCACAAAACATACAGACTGCAAAATGTATATAGAATAAATAGTGAGTATGCCATGTTGCCTAAAATAATTTCTACAGGATGTGTTGTATGTAAGTTTAAACATGCTTCTGACTATCCTTTTCTGCAAAATGAACACGTTTTTTATTGCTGAGCTGTTTCCCCAGCATAATATGCAATATTGCAAGGCCGAGTAAACACAACCGTAATAAAATGTTTTCATGGTGTCAGTGTCAACAGAGTCTCGCATTTGGAGTAGTGCAAAGTTTAGACTAGCTAATTTGTTTGTTAAATTATCGATATGGTTTTCCCATGACATACTACTATCCATTTGTATGCCTAAGAATTTAACACAATTATTTTGATGGAGGTTATGACTACCTCTAATCAGAAGACTAAAGTTCAACTTTGTACCAATTGGAGAAAACATTAAAAACACTGTTTTTTGCTGATTTAGTATTAAGCCATTTGTACGACACCACTGTGACATTTTATCCACACACATAGTAGCATTTTTACTTAATTGATCTACATTAGCAGCAGTTATGATAGAGGAGGTGTCATCTGCAAAAAGAGTTAAAAAGCAATTATTTATGCTTGCTACTAGGTCGTTAGCGAATATTATAAACAGCAACGGGCCCAATACACTACCTTGTGGTACCCCCGTTAACACATTAACACTATCTGAAAAACATTCTACCCCCTCTTGATTAATTTTAACAGTCTGTGTTCTATCCAATAAATAAGACTTAACCCAATCCAAAGCTGGACCGCGAATTCCATATATTTCGAGTTTTTTTAATAATTATGATTTATGGTGTCAAAGGCTCGCGACAAATCAAAAAATATGCCAGCTGATTTTAATTTATCATCAAAATTACTTAATATTTTTTCATAAAAGGAGAGAACAGCATCCTGAGTTGATTTATTCTTGCAAAATCCATATTGCCTTGGTGTTAATATATGGTGTTTATTTAAGAATGAAAGTAATCTTATCGCAAATGCCTTTTCAAAGATTTTGGAGAATACAGATAAAAGTGCTATCGGTCTATAATTTTCCATTGTGTGAGGATCATTTTTTTTAAAAACAGGAATTATTAGTGCTGCTTTCAATCGATCTGGAAAGTGTCCATTTTGGAAGGATAAATTTATGAGGTACGTTAGGATATTAATCAAGTGCACGCTAACGTCCTTAATTAAACAACATGGCACCTCATCTCGGCCTGATGATTTTTTATTGCAAACAGAATTGATAATATCAGAAACCTCAACCTCTGTAATAGGCATCAAATACATAGAATGATTGTTAACTCCCTGCACAGTTGTTTCATCAGAAATATCAATATTAAATGTGGAGGTAAGTTCATTTACCGAATTGATGAAATTATTATTAAAACCGTTTGCAATATCTTGTGCATTATCTAAAATTTCCAATTTTGAATTAATTATTTTAGAAGGTAACTGCTTATTTTTATTACCAACGTTTGAGTTTTCTCTAACTATATCCCACATAATTTTTGATTTATTAGTAGAATTTAGAATTTTATTTTGATAATGGTTCTTTTTGGAAATTTTAATATTATCCTCATGATTCTTTTTTAGTATATTATATCTTAACTTAAGATCAAGATTATTATTAGATAGTTTGATTTGTTTATGGAGGTCTCTAATAAATATACCTTCCTCAATAATACTACTGGTAATCCAGGGTTTCTTTTTGATTATTTTAGAGTTTCTTTTTAATTTCAAAGGAAAAGCCATATTAAATAAACTAAAAAATGTATCATGAAACTTATCAAACTTTTTATTTACATCAGGTTCGAGATAAACCTCTTGCCACACTTCTTTTCCAAGCAAGAATTTAAAACAGTTTTTATTTTCATCTGAAAATTCTCGTTTCCTAATATTACCAATACTACTTACTAACTGAGGTAAATTAAAAGATAGCAATTGTGCATTATGGTCAGAAATTATATTGTCAATAGTTTTTGCTAGGATTAAATTTGTATCAGTGTCAGAAAAAATATTATCAATTAGAGTTTTTGAATCTTTCTGAACACGGGAATATTCAGCAAAGCATCTACTGTATCCAAATGACGATATTAAATTTAATAAATCACATGTATTCTGGTTATCTGAGAGAAAATTGCAATTGAAATCACCACAGATAAATTTAGGGCCCTTGATTTTAAAAGTTTTTGATAATAACATTTCTAGTGAAACCATAAAATTTTCAAGGTTGGCATTAGGAGATCTATATAAACAACTGACATTTACATTAATATTTTTAAAACTAACCACGACAGATGCTCCTTCAAATATTTGTTCACTAAGACCAACATTCGTGATGTCTCTCGCACTATAAGAAATATCTTCTCTCACTAGTATGGCAACACCGCCTCCTCTGGTATTTTTGCTACAATAGTAGCTGGCAACATTATACTTGTCAATTTTAAATGTCTTAACTTCATTAGTAGATAGCCATGTTTCTGTAAGACATACTATTTCAGGATAATTTAGGGTATTCAAAAATACATTTAGTAGGTCACTTTTTTTCCTAATGCTACGTACATTTAGATTTATAATTCGATGATCTCCAGTTTCTGTTTGAAATTTTTGGGTCTCAAGTCTAAGACCTGGTACTACAGGAGGAGTCCCATTTGTGTTAGGCGAGGGTATAAAAAAACTTCATTTGGTTCATTACTACCTGGGCTGTTTTTTTCCATTACTGTGTCATCTTTGGTATTTTGAATTAGGCGAATGAATTTCAAATTTTTCTTCTGTCTTGGCAATGTAAGTGCAGTTAGTAGATTTTCAGTTATGCGTTTTCTTAAGCTGGTAATATTAGTTTTTCCATTGATTTCTATATATGTTGTATATCCTTCAGTAAACTTTTGGAATTTATCAAGAAAACATCTTAACTTTGAGTTATATTTAAAAATATGCCTGTCCTTAGCTATCTTATGATGACAGTAGGAAATCGAGGTAAATGCAACATTTGTATGAGTACATGTTTTTAGCTTGTTGCAGATATATCTGAAAGAAGGAGTTATTTTTGCGTCAATATCATTTGAACCAGCTATAACTATTACATGATCTTCAAAAGTAAAATTTTTAGCCAACATATCAATGTTGTCCATTACTTGATTTAATAGTGCACCAGGTTTAACGATAGAAAGAATATCGTAAATATTAGTATCTAGAACTCTGCTAATATCACTATTTATATGCCTTGCATTGTCGTCACCTAATATAAGTATACGTTTTTTCTTTAATTCTGGATTATTACATAATTCTGATATTTTAGTGTTCATTATGTTTTGTAAATTATTAGAACAGGTTTTTTTATTTAAAGGAGGGATATCAACAGCTTGGTTAATTTCATCATGAAGATTTGCGTTGTTCCTTTTCTTATTTTCATCTATTATTATAATTTCATCCTGTATATTAGATTCACTTAAGTCAATGACTTTATTTTGTGGACACTCTGTATAGTTATTTTGTGTGTTGTTTATCTCAGTATTTGTAGAAACATGTTTTTTACAGTTAAATTGTTTTGTCTGTGTACTTACAGTTTTTATATCTTTATCTTTTAATGTTTTTATTGAGACCTCTAATTTTTCTATGTAGCTGTTCAACTCTTTGATTTTAAGTTCATGTACTCTAATTGTTTCATTCATCTCTTCTTCACATGTTGATACATCTGCCATAAACAGTTCATTGTTCTTTTTCATTTTTTCAATATATTTATTTTTCATATTGTTGTCTTGTGTCAAATCAGCAATAGTTTTTTCATGAATACTGATATCCAGATTGTCAGATAATAGATAATTTGTGGCTTCACTTTTACAGCAAATTACTTGATTTCCTTTTACCATTTTTACTTTGTAACGTGGTAGACAGGATTTATGGTAAATGCCGAAACAATTTATACAAACATAATTTGAGAAAGTTTTGACTTTACAACACTTAAAATGATTTAAACTTGAGGACTGCATCTTAATACTTGTACACACTTCAACTGATGATAGTAAAAAATAGATGGTTATAGGTCATATTAGATTTTGATGTTTGGTCGCCATATTGAATTCGCCATGTTGAACTTCTCTAGAAATTGTCCAATTGAAAATGTGCAGACAATTATGGTAGCCAAACATGATTTAGGCCTCATTTTGATTCGGTCATATGAAACTGGTACGATTATAATACTCGTCATGACGACTTGTTAGCTCTTCCTCATCATAATACGTCTCATTTTGAAAAATCACCTTATTACTCTGGTATTAGTTTTTACAACAAATTACCTAGTGAGATTAAAGATGTCAACAATTTTAATAAATACAAATCTAGTCTCAAACAATTTTTACTTGAGAAATGTTTATATTGATACAAAGAATTTTAATCTGTATTTGTCATATGTTTTGTTTATTGTGTTTTATATTTACTACTTATTGTCTCACCTTGTAAACTAAATTTTGTATTTTTTTTATCTTATTGACGTTCACATCTGTATTGTAACAGCCCAAGTGATTATATATATAAATAAATAAATAAATAAATTAGATACATTGCACATTGATCGGGGGTTTTTAAAAATTTTCAATTTTACTTGTTATAGGTTTAAAATATTCAGCTGCAGCTTCACTTAAGATACCGCCAGTTTTATGAAGAATTGTCAATTCATTCTCATGAACCAAGTTTTCTTCGCCTGATTCAGCTGTGACTGACAACAAAAATCCTTTTAGCTTTATTATCACTTGAATGAACTGTTGTTGTATGTTCTTTGTGTTCTCAAAACACTTTGTTTGCTTAGATGTTTTTTTAATCTCTTTCTTATATTTCTGCTGCTATAATAATCTAATTTTTCTTCTGTCATTTCTCCAAATATATCATTAAGGCATGTTTTTAGAAATGTTAAAGTTAAGAATTATTTTTTTGCAAAACAGCAAGATAAACCTCCCTAAATAAGATGTTTAACACTACTTTAAATTAATTTTTTCTTCGGTTGTTTAGTTTGTATACATTTAATTTTTTTTGCTAATATATTTTGCATAACAAATTTTATAATAATTTCCATCAGCCCAAATAAATCTGAATAAATGTGTAACCTGCCTTGTATTTTTGTATCACAATGCGACACTGCAGCTTTCTAGTTTCCGCACCCGTTGCTGTACAAATTGCTACTTAAAAATGTTCTTAATTTGTTCTTAATTTTTCTAGATTTTCCACAAATCAGACAATGACATTTTATTTTAAACTAATTTCTTTCTTCTTTATTATAAATAACTACATGAAGGCTCACTTGCATTTTTTATCGCGTTACAAAGATCACAGACAATACATATTGCCTCTGCTAATATTATTATTATTACAAAAAGATGTCCTACAAGAATAATGAAATCGGTATCGAAGGGTGTGCAAATAAAAATAAATAAAAAAATGTTTTTAATGAAATAGCATATTTTCTTTCATTTGCACAATTTATAATAGACTTGATGCCAGTAACAGTTGGTTTTTTATTATTAGATTTTTTTTTCGCTGTTTTCAGCAGTTTCGCAAAACAAACATGTAGTTTTTCTCCACTGATAAAAATGAATCTACCCTATACATAAATTGTAATAGCCTAAATGTAAATAAAATAATATATACACTTATTAATACTTATCCAGACAATAATGAGGAGAGCAGCCGATACGTTTCTTGATGGGCCAAGAGAGTAGCGGGGGCAAGAGAGGAAGCCTCCCGTCTTCGTCGCAGTAGTGTGCTTCGTTGTGTTTAAAGGGCTGTAGCGCTTTTAGTTAAAAAATTAGATCTAGCATTAATCGAGACAAAATGAAGTCTATTAAATTTGGCAGTTTTTGGTGAAAGAAAAAATTAAATAGCTCATTATATAAGCGAGTTATGACGAGTTAAGAATTAGAAAAATGCTGCTGATTTGTGTATCCTTTTGAATTTTGCCAGTTTTTTTATGTTCATTTTTTTATTATTGCAATAAATTATACTTCAAATTAAAAAGCAAGGTTTACTTGTCAAAACCAAACAAAAATTTTATTTTTATCTGCTTTAGTTTTAAAGTTATATTTGATTGAAAATTAAATTTCTAAATTTCTTTTTTTTTAGTTTTTTTCTTATATCTTCGGTCTCGAGCAATGGAGAGTGTCGTCAATTTTGATTTCCTATGTAAAATAACATGCTTTAATAAGTAGTGAAGGTCCCATCTGGTTATACTTCAGTATTGGGTGGGTCAAGAAAGAGAAGGCTTTTTGCGCTCTGCCCGACGGGCTATTAATGGAATGCCAGCGCGTGACCGCGGCCGCTGCGCTCCAAGCAATTGCAGTTTGTGGAGAAGTTTTGAATTTTCCGCAGCGGAATATTAATCTACAAAGCTGATTTTTTGTCTGCAAGCAACTCCGACCGTTTTGGAAATATCTGGGAAAAATAGCAAAAAACAGCTTGCATTTCGGTGCCGAAAAAATTGCAAAAACATGCAATATTGACACGTTCATATTTTTCGAATAACATCATTGAGACGGCGGTACGATGTCGCAGCGTAAAGAGGAAGTCTTCCAGATAAACCTAATCGTAAATTGCTTGGCAAAATTCGAAAATTCGGCTCAGCGCGAATGAATCAAAAGTAGCATTTTGTGACATTTCAGAAAATCGATATCTCTTTTTGGAACATGTTATTTCATTTTTTATTCATTTTTACAGAACTAGATTGGCAGAATTGCACCTTCATCATTGATACTGTCTAAACTTCCTTGGGAAAAAAATCCAACTTTATAGAAATGATTTCACGAAAACTGTCGCTACCTCCCTGGCTATTTATTTTTTAGCAATATTAATAGTGACAATTTTGAATTTAAAAAAGTATAGTTTTAAAAACTAAAAAACAAGGTTTTTGGTACTACCATATTGTATTGTTTTCAGAATTGCATAAGTTTGTAAAGTTTCAAATCGATACGACAATTAGAAGTGGGTGAAAAGTGACTTGTAAGATTTATTTACAATGTTACAGGTAAAGCTAATAGAAGTGTGTTAAATAGTATATTACATACCGAGGTGGAAAGTGTTTCATTGTTGTCGAGAGATAAGATAGTTGACCGAGGCACGCAGCGGTGAGGTCAACTAATTCTCGAGACAGCAATGAAACTTTCCACCAAGGTTAGTATATTATTTTATTCACAATAATCTCCCTTAAAGAACAAAAAGCCAAAAAAATCGTTTACTAAATTTTGAAATGGCATTTTATGTTTTTTTTTCAGGTTGGCAAATGCTCACTTTCCAACCCAAAAACTGGTAAGAAAGTGGCTACTTTCCAACCTGAAACGTCACTTATGTCACTTTCCAACCTAAAATGTCACATTTCAGTTCATTTGTCGAATGAAGTAGAAATGTCATACTTTTTAACCTTTGACATGTAAGACAATTTGATTATTTCTATATGATTGTGAATAAAATAATAATCAGCCCTATTATGTCACAAGCATTGAAAATTTTTGTTGACGTTTATCTGTCACCTCCGCCAACTGGCCAACTACAAGAAATCGTACAATATTGGATTACTTTACTGACTATTTCTATCACTTTAATGATGATTTTGAGATTCCTTTAGTGCCGATTGTTATACAGGATATCATAGGAGCTATTATCAATAATTTAGGAGCGTTTAGATAAATTATAATAGTACCATTATATCATATAATGGCTTCAAGATCTTGATTGATGGCTATTTAGATTCAATCCAATGAAGAACTTATTTATTTATTTATTATTACATTATATAACATTTTTTCCTATGACCCTTCGTTACGAGTAATGGGCCTTTAAAATTATGGGCTGTAGTCCATTTTTTAAACACTAAAAATTCGCCAAAAGTTCTAACTTCGTTGACTCAAAACCGATTTTGATGATCTTTTTTTAATTTCGGAAAAAGTTTATAGAAAGTAGGTTAACCTTGGGCTAACAGAGATAACCCAACTTGATAAACACTTTAGCTTGGAGTTAGCATTTAGCCCCTGGGCAAATTAACTCAACCCTGTATTAATTAACAGGCCCTCAATAATGTAATTTTAGCAACTATAATTCTCGTTTTTACAGGGTCGAGATGAAAACGAGCTTCGCAGGCATGTTCATGCTAATTCGATAGATCGCCACGTAATAAGAAGGCTGCTTCAGAAAATTTTTATTCCCTGTTCCTGCAAAGGTCAATGTCCAAAACATGAAGTTGCTTTTTCGATTGAAGAGACAGTTAGAACTCTTGATATACCAGAAGAAAATATATCCACATTACTGTGTTATCTAGAATTACATGAACACAAGTTCATTCAGCTGTTGAATCCTGCATATGTAACGTGTAAGGTTATATCGTATGGTGGCCCACTGCAAATTAGAAAAGCAGCCAAAGAATGCCCGCCCCTAGCCATGGCCCTAGCATTGCACAAAAGTCAGGCTGGAGATGATCCTAATGTTTTGGAATTTCCTGTTGTGGATGTGGCCGCTGCCATGGGGTGGGAAAGTGGTATTTGCAAGCACAGACTTAAGAACTTAGAATGGATTACAGGTAACTTAATTTATACAGGATGTTTGAAGTATGATGGTCATTGGATATGTTGGGCCTAAAGAGCACAAAAAAATCTATCTAATTTTTTTGCTATATCGTGCCATAATAAATTCAATATTTTAATGGGACTGTGTATCCAGAAAACCATATATTAATATTTTAATGTAAGTAAGTAAGTAGTAAGACTTTATTTTTTCCATTTTACAAATATCCGTATTGAACGTAGAACGTGTCGAAAACATTTAAAATATGGGCAAAAAAACAAGAAAAATTTACACTTAAAAGACTAATACATATATAATTTAAAATGTATATACAAAATATTTGATATGGATAATACAGTTTGTAATATATACAAATATCACAGTCTAAGTTTCACAGATTTAATATACTATTGTCCTCGAAAAATGTCATCGATGCCATTTTGAGAAGATAACTTTTTAAAGCATGTTTTAATTTGTTTTTTTTAAGATTTCTTATCGATAGAGGGATTTTATTCCAAATTTTTATAATAGCATGACCTACATTTTTTTGTATATATGTATAGCTGGTTTTCTCCATTGTTAAGTTTTCTGTCTTGTGTTATACATATACTCATTGTTATTAAAAATAGATTTATTTTCAACAACGAATATCACCGATTCATAAATATATATGCTAATTAATGTTAATATTTGATTATTTATAAATATTTGCTTACAGTTTTCATTTTGCTTCATATTGAAAATATTTCTCAAACAACGTTTTTGCATAGTCAATATTCTACTTATTTCTACTGAGTTTCCCCCCAAAAAAATTCCATATTTGATTCTTGATTGAATGGCATAGTATGCTGTGAGCACTACTGGGATTCCTGAATTCTCATATCGTGACAAATAATTATTTTGATCCTGCCGACAAAACAGGACAGGTCATTATTTAGGCAAGGAATAGGTTTGTCCGTTTCTATTGCCTGCAAAAGATAATAAGCAATAATGTCAGAAAACAATAAGAATACGGTCACATCTATGTTCAGAGTACATATAGAAACAGACCGTTTTTCTGAATTCAGAGACGACTCGTGGGGCGTGTCTGTTCAGCAGGAATATAAAAATGCATTTAAATTTATAGGATGTACGAAAATTTTTCATTTTCAGATCCACAACTTTGTCTAATAAAATAATAATAATAATAATAGTAATCGTATCGGAACGAGTTTCCAAACGGCCTTCAACCGAGGTCTTTTTTTTTGTGGTAATTGGGAGAATTTGGTAGAGTGCTTTTGGAATCAGGAAAGGATAGAACAATTGTTGGAAGTATTATGGAGAGGACTCTGAGGATAACGAGTTTTTTTCATTGTACATAGACAGCCACTTCTATGTTGTTACATGGGTTTCCGCGAATTTACTTATCTATATTCAAATTCAGTAATAGCTGTCCAGCAAACCTTTTTGTAAATGTTGAAAGCATTTTCCTGTTGATTCTCCTATTTTTACAAATTAGGGATTAAGAGGGCGTAGTTCCAGTAATGTTTTTTTTTCTTAATTTCTTGGGTTATAGAGATCTTCATCTTTAAAAGTTGACACGTATAAAACTTATCAGACTAGTCAAATACAATTATAAAAACTTACAAAAAAAAATACAAATAGGTAGACTATTTAAAATTAATATGGACACAGTGTGTCATTTAAAAGACTATAGAAGACGAAAATTGCCCCCGCCTGGATTTTTATTTCGAATTGGTCATTCGACAGCCAAATTTTCAGCCCCCTAGGTGCTAATAGGGTGCTCCTATCGTAAAAAACGTATTTTTTCGAAAAAAATTTCTCCTGCTTGACTGTTTGCTTCAAGAAAATCTGAAAAAATTTATGGACGTGTGTTTTTGAGAAAGAAAACACCCCCTGATTTTTTTCAGATTTTTCCAATCAAAACTGTGGCCAGGAGAAATATTTGAATCAATGATTTTTTGAGCAATGAAGGTCATATTTGGCTAACTTCTAAATAACAATTTTTTGTGTCCTTTTTCCCGTACTTTCGAATGTCGGTGTCAGAATTTCCATTTTTAGACCAAAACATGCTCAAAATTTGAAAAAACCGGTTTTTCCGCATTTTAACCTCCTCACAATAAAATAGTGGAGATAACATCAAATCTTTACGTTTTGAGATCCCAGGAATCGAAAAAAGTGGTTTTTGTTAAATGTCTGTCTATATATGTGTGTATGTATGTTAGCACGATAGCGACGATAGCGACGATACTACTAAACGGATTTGTACGAAACTTTTCATGAGGGTTTCTTTAGTGCTCCGGAAGATCTGAAAAGGTTTTGGTTGAGATCGGATTACATTTAGTGCCGTTTTGGCTCAACAAGTTGTTTATTTTATCATTACTAACAATTTGTAATCGAACCATTGAAAAGCAGTAAAAATTCCGATTTCAACAATATATCACACTTGCACCCTTTCGATTTGGTTTCCGTGAAAAAAATTAAAAAACAAAATAACTTCTTCTAATAGCTTCTTGTGTAAGATATATTTGATAGTCTAACCTAACATTGTAATTTTATTGTGGGGAGGTTAAAATGTGGAAAAACGGTTTTTTCAAATTTTGAGCGTGTTCCCGTCTGAAAATGGTAATTCTGATACCTGCATTCGAAAGTACGGGAAAAAGTACACAAAAAATTGTTATTTAGAAGTTAGCCAAATATGACCTTCATTGGTTAAAAAATCATTGGAATATTCAAATATTTTTCCTGGTCCCAGTTTTGATCCGAAAAATCTGAAAAAAATCAGGGTGTTTTCTTTCTCAAAAACATACGTCCATGAATTTTTTCAGATTTTTTGGAGCAAACAGTCGAGCAGGAGAAATTTTTTTCGAAAAAACACGTTTCTACGATAGGAGCACCCTATTAGCACCTAGGGGGCTGAAAATTTGGCTGAAGGGGTTTTCAAATATGTCCTTTCGAATGGCCAATTCGAAATAAAAATCCAGATGGGGGCAATTTTCATCTTCTTATCCCGCTATAGCCTTTAATTCGGTATCCAACTTTTGGGATGGTTGTACAGTCGGGCCTGCTTATAACAAGTGTGTAGGTGACAAAAAAAAGTGCTCGCTATATCCGAACGCTCGTTATAAACAATTTTTATTGGGTCCTAATATAACGAGTACGCTCGTTACAACCAGTACGCACGTCTCTATAGGTATGTAGTCTTAAACGGTTACATATACATATAATATGTACGTGGATAACACGTACACATATGTACTCAAAAATATATATATATTTATTCAGTATAAAATAAAACATAAAATCTGATTATGAGAATCTAACATCTGGGGGTTCAAACAACTTCGTCTTCTTCAGGTGTTTCCAATTCATCGTTAGTTTGCATTTCATGTGATTTAACAGAAGCCGCTATTTCAGTTTCCGACGGATACTCACAAGTTTCTAAACAATCGTCAACCTCTTGATATGCATTTAGTTCGTCACTAGTAAAACACACATTTAAAATATTGTTTTTAATAGCCCAATCACGTAAACACATGGAATCTTCATCATCAACACTTTCCGAGTTTTCATTTCATAATAACCACTGAGCCAAAGGTAGGTCATCGTCTTCATCAAATTCTGATCTCGGATAAAAACCTGCATGCCGATAACAATTCACAATTGTTTTTTGTGAAACACGTTTCCATGCTGTGTTTATAGTTAATAACCCATCCAACAAAGAAAATTTGAAGTCCTTTTTATCATTATCGACATTATCCAAATGAGATACCATTTTACTTAAAAATATTTTTTTATAATGTTTCTTAAGACAAGCGATGATACCCTGGTCCATGGGCTGTAAAGTTGCTGTTGTATTAGCAGGGAGAAAAACCAATTTTATGGATCGTAGGTTTGCAATCTCAGGGTGTGCAGGAGAATTGTCAATCATAAGAATTATTTTTCTTTTTTGTCTTTGTAAATCAGCATCCCAGTTTCTTATTTCTTTCTCAAAAACTTCTGATGTTACCCATGCTTTTTTATTGGCTGTGTAAGTAACAGGTAACACTTTACAAGTTTTAAAACATCGGGGTGTTTTTGATTTACCAATGACAAATAATTTTCTTTTTTCTGTGCCCGTCATATTGGCACAGACAAGAACTGTGATTCTTTCTTTACTTTTCTTGCCCCCATGACATTTTTCTTTCTGAAATTTGAAAATTTGGTTTGGGACAACTTTATAAAACAGCCCAGTTTCATCTCCATTAAAAATGTTGTTATTAGAGTAACCTTTACGTATTTCAGGCCAAGTATTATCAAGCCAAGCCTTTGTTATATCTGCAGAGACACTCGCAGCTTCTTCGTGGATTTTACTCAAAGAAATGTTGTACCTTTTCTTAAATCGGTCTATCCAGCTTTTCGAGCATACAGTCACCTTATTATTAGGGGAAAATAATTTAGAAAATTGTTCTGCTTTTTCTTGCAATATGGGCCCAGTTATGGGTATGTTTTGAATTCTTTTCTGCTTAAACCACTCAAGCAATGCCTGATCAACTTGCTTTTTCGCTGGTTTCCGGATTCGTTTTAACTTTGAAATGTTTTAATTTAAAGATCCTCTAATTTTATCTCGGTTTTTCCAGACGGTAGAAATAGTCGAACTGGATAATTTGTAATTTTTACACACATCGGCATTAGATATGCCACTGGCAATAGCATCAATTATTTTTATTTTGTTCTCTAATGTAAGGGACTTTCTCTTACAGGACATGTCTGTTATATAAATCAACGAACATCGGCGATTGATGACAAATCACTGAGTAAATAGTAAAGATCCGACCGTCGCGCGTTGGCTAAAGGGGTCAACACACGATCCAGCGGCAGGGAGCCAGCCTTGTCGGCATGCTTTGAACTCATTCGTAAACGTGAACTGGTCCGCTGGAATTCCAATTATCTTCAAAGCGTACCGACAATGTTGGCTCCCTGCCGCTGGATCGTGTGTAGACCCCTTAAAATATGTGCATAACTTCCTAAAAACATTACATCTACTTACTACTCATAATGTAATAACGAGTCATGGCAAATTTGTTGGAATACTAGCAGGCACTGTTTCGATACAATAAAAGCACCGACGTTTCATATTTACCGCCCTCAAAGCACCGACTACTATTAAGTCGGTGTCCGTCAAATGGCAGCGTTCCAAGAACTTACTTCATATGAACTAATATCACTCGCTATAAACAAAGTTAATTCTCCAATGAATCATCGAGTCCTCGTTGTAATCACAGCCGCAGAGAATCTCCATCACCCCTGCAAAGGTGCTCGTTGTAAGTAAACATATTCAGCAACTTATTAGAAAAATATTACTCGTTATAACAAAAGCGCTTGTTATATCCGAGCTCGTTATATCCGAGCTCGTTATATCCGAACTGAAATTGTGTTGAGCTTAATGGATGATTTTTTGTATCTATGGAAATTACTCGTTAAAACCGAACGCTCGTTATAAGGTGTACTCGTTATAAGCGGGCCCGACTGTATATGTTATCATTATGAATTGAGATTATTGGTGAACTGTTTGCTATTTTAGGATGAAATAAAATTAATTTTGTGATTTGTTTGGGTTTGGATTTTATCACCATTTTTCTAACCACCTAGTAATAAAATAGCAGAAACGTGAATATACATTACCAAATCCACAAATCCCAGAAATCCCCTAATCCTTATCCACAAAATTCGCTAAAGAAGATTGTAATAGAGAAATAATCCAACCTCTCTGCAAAATAAGAGACAAGGAATATCCAAGAGAAGATTTGGTGGTAACTCTTTCGAAACATATCACATGATCTGCAATGAAACTTTTTTTTACATAATACAAATATGCTGTATTAACATAAAATGTGTATAAGTTATTTTAGATAATTATAACAGACTAGAGGCCTTCGATCGATGACCTCTTGGTGATGCCAATAAAGCACTTGTTTTTTTTTAGTCGAAACCAGTCGCCCTTCTCTCTTCCTCTGATACCAGAGAAGGTACGCTGGTAATACCAGTGACCACTCCCTACGCCATAGAGTTAGTGATCACTGGGTCCGTGAATCGTGTGCTCTGAGCAGGCGTTACGAACCAAGGATAACAGCCTTCTGCATTTTTCCGGCTAAGATTTCTGCCGACTGTCGGCATGCCGGTATCATCTTTAATTCCGAAAGCAGTCTGCGTCTCACCCCACCGAGGCATCCTATAATAAGAACCACTTATTATTATTATTATTAACATTGTAATTTTATTTTCAGTTAACAACCAGCAGAAGAGGTCAGCAGTTAGTGTACAATTTTCAAATTTAGGCTTCAGATTATTAGCCCCAGGTAACTTATCGGATGATCAACTGGATGAAGCTTTAGACAGTTTATATAATAGAGTTGTTGATCAGGAACAGAAAGCCCTATTACAGCTTCATGCCGTACATAAAACATTATTAGAAGTTGCACAGCCATCCTACCGTGCATGCATATCTGAAGCTGGTGACAATTTGATTAAAAGTAAAGTACGAGAATATTTCAATTCACCTGATCCTCTAAAACTTGTGTCTGAAATTGAGCCAAAGAAATTTAGTGAAGACCAACTCGTTAGTGATATACGTGCTTTGATATGTATGTACAGGGACAATACATTTACAGGGAGATCCGTGGCCAGAATTTTTCAAGGAATTCAGAGTCCTAATTATCCTGCTGTTATTTGGGGAAGATGTAAATTTTGGAGAGGTTATTTGGATATAGACTTTCACACGATAGTTAAAATTGCCACTAGAGAAATCCTAAGGATGAGATAAGTTTTTAGATTTATGTTTGTTTATTATTTTTATTAAATTGATCTATTTTTATGCACATATATTCCTTTTAATAAATGATATTTTAATAACAGAGTTATTTATATTTCTCGTAGGACAGTCCCTTTTATTTTCTTAGGTGGTCCTTTTTTCTACCTTGAAATTCTGCATGACATTTTCCTAAGAATTGTTGCATTTTATGAAAAAATTACTCTTCCCAAAGATTGACTCAATTGAGTAACAAGAAAGGGCACTAACAGGTCCATGAAAGTTCAAAATGTGAAAAGTACTGTTAGTGGAGTCAATAGAGGTTTCACATCGGAAAAATTCCGGGAAGCCGTAACCTTTGAGAATACATCTCTGAACATGTCAGGAACAACATACCAAAAGTTACCAACACTAGTGCTTGAGCATAATTTGTTATTAAACAAATTAGTTGTAAAATACCAGTTTTTGTCAAATATATCTTAAAATAATTTTTTCCATCCAAAAGTACGGGGAATTTCACATCAAAAATGTAGTATGAAGTTTTTTTGTACGATCAAAAATATAGGCTCTAAATTTTTTTGTTTAATGCACGAAAATGGAACGCGTTGGCACATAAGTACAGGCACACGTCGTCGGCCGCACTACACTAAATTTATTGTAACTTTTGAACTAATTAATGAAACTGACCTCACAAAAGCTTAAATGAAAGAAGAAACATGTAGCTATTGGATTATCATATTTTCAACTATAAAAATGAATGTATGTAGGAATAGTTCATATATGAATTCAAAAAGAGATTTGCGATGAAATCGGTAAAAGCTCTACCGTTTCTAAAATTTTTAAGATAGAAATCTGGGTCTTTCACATGTGACTCTTGAAGTATAAAAAGATCCGATGTGTGAAAAAAATTTCACAGATTTATTTTTGAAGATACACACTTCCCAAATTTCATTTGGAGAAAGTGATAAAATTTGATATATACAGTGTGTTTCAGTTAACATTCCCACGGCCGATATTTCGGAAACTAAGAAATATATTTTTATTCTGTAAACGGTAATAGATTTCTATGGTTAATGCCTTCTTCAGGAAGTACAATTTATAACATTATCACTAGAGATGGCGCTGCAGTTTAAACATTTTTTTCTATCGAGGAAGGTTTGAAACATGCCATTCGATCAAGAATTGAATTTTAAACAAAATTGTTCTTATTCCAAAAAGTCAGATCTGCAGTAGTTTTTGAGTTATTTTAATTTTACTGTCTAATTTTTGATTGTTATATATATTTCTTTAATTGCTGTAACTTTTTTAATCTTGATTTACTAATTTTTTGCCTGCTATAAGAGAATTATTTACTGGTGGGAAATTTTTTTTTCAGCACTTCCCATTTTACCGGAAATTACTTTAAATTGAGAAATTTTAATTAAAATAATTTGCAATTGTTTATCCATTAATGGCCAGAAGTTTAATATTCGTGTGCTTGCGTGTGTCATTTTTAAGAATACGTTAGTAAAATTTGTCCAAAATATGGCCCAGACCAATCTTGACAAAGTTAATATGTTATTAATTTATGGAAAATGCAATAAAAATGCAGAAGCATTTGTATGTATCAATTACAATTTCCAAACAGACCACAACCCGATCGCAAGACTTTTTCCAATTTGTGTAACAACTTATTACAATATGGTAGTTTTAAAAAGTTGAAACGTGAAAGAATACTAACAGCAAGAACCCAAGAGAATACGGCTTTAGTTTTACAAACTGTTAATAATCATCATTGCGACAAATAAGAGCCTCCACCAATGTATCACTATCGTCATGCCAAAGAATCTTAAAAGAAAATAAGTATTTTCCATATAAACCACACTTATTACATCATTTGCTGCCTACGAACTATGATCGTCGCTTAACCTGTCTTGAGTTTTCTGTTCCTCATGCAGGAAATTGTAATATCCTTAAAAATGTACTGTGGAGCGACAAAAGTAAGCTTCACAGTAACGGCACAATTACGAAACATAACTGTAGATATTGGTCGGAAAACAACCCAAGATGGACGATTCGAACAAGAAACAAAACTGTGTTCAGCGTAAATGTATGGTGTGGTTTTTTAAATGATTATATTATAGGTCCGTTTCTATACCATGAAAATTTAACCGGTGTGCATTATTTAAAATTTTTAGAAAATGAGTTACCAAGACTTTTACCACAACAGAGCTGAAATTTGGTTTCAGCAAGATGGCGCCCCACTCTACAACTCTAATATAGTTGTAAATTATTTGAATGACACGTTTCCAAGGCGCTGGATTGACACCTCAGGACCGGTTAGATGACCTGCACGTTCTCCGGACTTGACTCCTCTGGACTTTTTCTTGTGGGGATATTTGAAAAGTAAAGTATATCAAGAGCCATGAGAAGATATGGCAGATTTATACAATAAAATCTACGCTTGCGCTGGTGCAATTAATAGACATACATTATTAAGGACATCACTTTGACATGTACATTCAAGTAGACGGAAGTAATTTCGAGCATCTATTTTAAATATTGTTGTCAAGATGTACTGTTCAAAAATAAAAAACCGCTGCCCAAGGAATCACTACTTCCACATCCAGATTCTCTATCACTCACAACGAAATGTATGTGAAAATAATTGTTTATGGAACTTTAATAATATAATATTTGAAATCCTCTACCCCAAAAACCCATAAAACGATACCCCACATCGGTAGTGGGGTGGGGGTGGTGATAGGGGGTGGTAGTGGGAGGTGGATGAAGTAAAAAAATATTTTGAGGTTTCTGATTCCTGTACATACACTAAATCACATTATTAAGGACATCACTTTGACATGTACATTCAAGTAGACGGAAGTAATTTCGAGCATCTGTTTTAAATATTGTTGTCAAGATGTACTGTTCAAAAATAAAAAACCGCTGCCCAAGGAATCACTACTTCCACATCCAGATTCTCTATCACTCACAACGAAATGTATGTGAAAATAATTGTTTATGGAACTTTAATAATATAATATTTGAAATCCTCTACCCCAAAAACCCATAAAACGATACCCCACATCGGTAGTGGGGGGGGGGGGATGAAGTAAAAAAATATTTTGAGGTTTCTGATTCCTGTACATACACTAAATCACGATTTTTTTTCATCCCCTTTAATAAGGAGGTGGGGGTGGTAATGGGGGTGGCTAATGCCAAAAATTTTTTTGAGACCTTAACTTCTCTTGTATATACTAAATACCAATTTCATGGACTCTTACCTGCTTGATTTACCCATTTACCCCAAATTTACCCCAATTTACCCCCCAACCCTTCGACGGAACAAGATGAAAATATAATCTAGTTCTAGATCTCGTTAAAGTACATATGTGTACTAAATTTCAAGTCAATATCTTAAACGGTTCCAGAGTAAACGTGCGCACAAAAAAAGTTACAGACAGACAGACAGAAATTTTTTTTTCGCTCAAACTTAAAATCTCGACGTTTCATGACATTTTAAGCCTATTTGGACAATAAAAATTTTTAAAAAATTTTTTGTCGTTACTATACTTCCACTGGATGTGGAAGTAATTACCTTGTTTGTTGTTTTTCGATTTAAATTTCTCAATTTAAAGTAATTTCCGGTAAAATCGGAAGTGCTATTAAAAAAAAAAATCCCACCAGTAAATAATTCTCTTATAGTAGGTAAAAAAAAATTATTAAAAACCTACATCCGAATATCAAGATTAAAAAAGTTACAGTAGTTAAAAAAAAATAACACTCAAAAAAATTAGACAATAAAATTAAAATAACTCAAAAACTACTGCAGATCTGATTTTTTGGAATAAGAAAAATTTTGTTTAAAATTTAATTCTTAATCGAATGGCATATGTTTCAGACCTTCCTTGATCGAAAAATATTTTTAAACTGCAGCGCTATCTCTGATGATAATGTTATAATAGTAAATTGTACTTCTCGAAGAAGGCATTGAAATCCATTACCCTTTGCAGAATAAAAATATATTTCTTAGTTTCCAAAACATCGGCTGTGGGAATGTTAACTGAAATACACTGTATGTACAACTAACTTTAACCACCTAGTTTAAATCACGTTATTAGATCCCTGTAGGTGCGATTTTTAAAACTTGAAATGTGTACTTTAAAATGCTTCAAGGGGATTTACCTTAAAAATTAAATTAACTCTCTTTTTTTAAGAAAATTAAAAAATATTTGCTCGAAAATTTGTAAAATAAACATTAATAACTTTTATAAAAAAATATTTAGCCTATCTATCCAGCATACGTTTATATTAAGGCCACAAAATAAGTAAATCTGATGTAAAAAATAATTTTGGAATATATATAAAAACCTATATTTTTCACGAAATATTGAAAAAAATCAAGTTTTTTCGGTAAATCGACTCATGTTGATTGTTTCTAAAATTTTTATCCTGTTTAAAACATTGAAAATATATTAAAAATATTCATGTGGTACAGGGCTATTTGTGCTGGATCTGATTTCACAAACCGTATTTTTGGAACAAGAGCAGGCACAATAGCAGGTTGAACTGCCATTAACTGAAGAAATCGATATTTAAAAATGAATTTATATCGTTCAATATAATTTGAATATTTATTATGTTTAATAAAAAAAATTTATTTTGCGTAAACCATTTTTACTTTTTACATCGAGATATATTATTTTTTTAAGACCTCACCAATACCATATAGAATATGTTAATCCCACCGAAATTTGATTGAAATTTATCAAGTTACGTAATTTTTAATGAAATTTTTAGCAGAAAGTTGGCCATATTGGATTAGCCATTTTGTATTATTATTTTTTGACATCATAATCCATTTCGGTGACCTAAAAAAAACCCACAGTGTCAATCCGAGTGAAATTTGTTTGAAATTTATCAAGTTACGTCATTTTTAATGAAATTTTGATCGAAAAGTCGGCCATATTAGATCAGCCATTTTGAATTATCTTTTTTTGACATCATAATCTGTTTCAGCGATCTCGAAAACCCCTTATATGTCAATTTGAATTAAATTGCTTTAGAATTTCTCAACTTATAATAATTTTGTTAAAAAAAAAAGTTTTTTTTTTTTTTTAAATAATTAATAAACAAGTTCCTCGCATTTATAACTTTTTATTTTAAGCTATGGAAAAGCGATATCAAAAGGTTTTAGGAAAATCGAAGCTTCCCGTAATTATTCCGAAATAATTCATATTTGCAGCCTCTTTGACTCCACTATCTTTAAAAATTTTATAGCATTTTTTAAATTTTGTTTTTATGGTAAAAATAACAAATGTGGTGTTCACTTAACTTTTATTTCATTATACAATCAATAAAATTATAAATATAAGGTTCCTTGTTCATTTCTTTGTATTGGGTAATTGGTGATGTTAATTGCTTACAACTTGTAATGTAAATTGTTTTTGTCTTTTGTAGTAAGCAGTTTTGTCAGCGTCGTAGCTACAAACTTTGGCACTCAGGACAAGCATCTAATTTTGTGCCCCCAGTTGCACCTAATTGTGCCCAATTGCGCCAGAATTTTAATCTGATATCTATTTATTTACGTTCAAATGCAATGTAACACGAAAAACTGAAAGAAAAACGGCGGCGATTAATGTAGGCGGCATAGGCAGTGCGTTACAAACTGCGGTCACAACACAGAGTAGTATGTGTAGAATCGTAGAATGCATGCCGACTCGACGATCTGTGCAAGAGATCAGTGGATCAGCGGCGTAATGGTGGAAAGCAGCGGCGCAGCGTAGAACGACGGATGACTAACTTCAGGGCCGGATCTTGAATCCTGCGAACTACGCGGTCGCAGGAGGCGCCAACTGAAAGGGGCTCCAAACAGGGAAAAGGCGCCAAATATTGAACAAACACTCCTTCCACACTAAAATTGTAATAATTATTTGCAGAATTTTGCGCCAACCGAAAGAGGCGCCAAACAGGGAAAGGGAAAGGCTCCAAACACTAAAATTGTAATAATTATTTGCAGAATTTTTCTCCATTACAAATTCCTACAGTTTTATTGTCATGGAGATGGGGGGCGCCAAAATATTGTCCGCTTACACTTGAAAAATGTCTAGAACCGGCCCTGACTAACTTCGACATACATTGAACACTTAAGTATGTCGATCCAGTCGAATAAGTAATGACAAATTTCGTTACTCTTTCCCTAGATATGACGCTGCAGTTTGCTGCATTTCTCAATTTGACAACCTGCTCTGCTGCATCATTAATGATCTTAAGATTAAGCAAAATGACTAAATCAGTGTAGAGCGGGGAGTAATATTCTAATTGAAGAGATACCTTCCTAATAACGAAATTTTAGCTAAAAATTTTCTTCGAAAATAAATAATTTTTTTGCTGGGTTATTTCCAAGAATTAAAATAAATTCTAAAAATTCTTTTTAGTCATCACATGGCTGTTGCTTTTATAACTTTTTTTGTGAAAGAAAAACTTCTGTTAAATCACCAAATAAAAATATACAAATCTTTTTGACTTCGATTCCAGGTAGAAAATTGTTTTTATTAATTTGCAGCTGTAACTTTTTGAAACGTTTGAAAATTGGCACGAGGCCATGTGGATGATGGCATTTGCGCTTCAATCAGGCTTCTAAATATTATATTGGATATACATGATGTCTACAAAGTAGATATAACAGATCTTTAAAAATAAATATCTTTTTACAGCATTTGATCTAATAAAATAAATATTTAATAAAAAATAATTTTGTTCCTCTCCTTGTTTTATGTTTTCTGGGAATTCATAAAACTTAAGGTATGATAAGGTAATGGGCTCATTTAATGAATTTTCTTTAGTAATTGTTACTTCTTGTGGATAAAGTATTATTTAAAATTATGCAATGTTGAAAATTTCATATGTGGTTCTCGAAATATACGACTTCTAAAGAGGGAATTGGAAGCGCAGTGCGACCAACATCGTGGCGTCAGAGGATAGTAAACGAAACGGTCGCGCAACATATCAAAGCTCGTGCATTCCGCTTGAGATCGTCAAGTTTTTATCTGTGCGACTAGCTTGTTCCTATCAAGTGACGTCACGGTCAAGATTCAACAAGGCGGTCCATGTTTATAATTTTTTTTAGATGATTTACAGGTCTCACAAAATTCTAGTTTTTTGCACAGGGTCTTAGAATTTTAAGATCATTTCGATAATCAAATTAAAAAAAAGTGCTAAATGAGCCCATTTCTGGAATTTAATAAGTGCAGGATGTCTTTTGTGGATAAAGAGAGCTGAAATTAAATTTTTCTAATTTCAAAAAGTGGACCAAATTACTTTTATTATACTCGATTTAAAATTTTTATCATCTTTCTGTTAAATAAAGCCTGTTCCCTTTTCCATTAGGTTTGTTTTTGCAAGAAATCACAAACTTGTCAGAGCCAATAAGCTCTGTCTAACATGGTCAGCTGATCAATCACGAATTGTTTTCAACCAATCGTCTGACTAGTCCGTGATTACTGCAGAAACAGCGGCATCTGTAAATTGTCGGTTGTCGAGGAAAGTAACAAACACATTTGTACTTTTCCCAACTAGTAAATGTTAATTCAGAAAATCAATTTCAATGGGTCTTAGGTACTTTAACTCTTCAAATTCTATCGGTTCTTATATTTTTGTATATTTATCTGAGATGCAGCCTTTTAGCCTATTATGTGTAGAAGCGGTTGTTTTACCGCAAAGAAAATGTGACGTCATGTAGATGTGGCTTTTTATGTACCTATGTTTTTGTACTTTATAATTTTTTTATTAATTTAGAAGAACTAGAACTGCAGAACTAGGTTAAGTACTCTTGTGTGCTCATATATTATTAAAATCTCATTTATGACAAATATGTAGATGTGGCTTTTCACCTTATGACGCATTATGAGTATTATTCAATCGTAATAAAATTTTAGGGTTATTTTGTTGTCTAACAGAACCAATCCGTGGGGAGCACCAAACTAAGTTTATTGTATTTTTTTTTACTTCTATAAATAAGTACCACCTTGATATTAGATCATCAAGATCGTTGGTAAAACCAGACATCCCTCATTATTATTCAAGGATTTTTATGATTCATGATAATTCTGATAAGATAAGAAATCAATTGCTTGAATATTTTTCAAGCAATTCGGTGAAAAATTAGTTTTACAAATTAAGTACACCAGTGCTAGTGCGAGTTTTTTGCTTTCGTATTACTTATTACTATAATTATTTCTTCAATAACAGGCTCCATAAAAATTGAACTGGCCTTTATCTGAGCTGGGAGTGTCCACATTGTTAACTTATGTATTTTTAAAGTGCCTTTGATATGCAAGTAGAGAAATAACTTCCAAAACTGTTCCACATCTGTTTTGTTTCATAATCATCATTTAATTTAATGTTTGTTTTACTTTTTTTTTTATCTTCTAGCCTATTCTTTGTAATTTGCATAACAAGAATTAAAAAAATTTTTACTGAAACCAAGCATTTATTTTTACTAAAATTACGAAAGGTATGTACTGAGAGAATATATTACCACAGCCTACCATTGTTTGGTAGGCTGTGATATTACCTTGCTCTACATTTTGCAGATTAGTGAGACTGTTATTGATAATTTCAACATTCTCAGCAATTCTGGCTTGAAGGTCAATGTCAGCAGTAGGAACTTTAACATGTTAACTGCCATGAGACATACGTGATGTGCTTCACAAAAATTATCCCACCTAGGGTTTGGGAAGTCTCGACATTCTCAAAGTCCTGGGACACGAGACATCACAGGATCAAAGTCCCGGGACGTCCCGGAACTTCGAAACTTTTCAAGATAAAATTAAGTAATTAGTAAAAATCAACATTTATTGAATATAAAATCAAATTCTAACATTTCTAACGTCTAAACAATTCGTTATGTTTAATTCTCATATACAGATTCATTTTTTGGTAATAAAATCTTATAATTATAAAACATAAAACAGACTTAGCAGAGTAATCATACTAATCATCAATAATCATCATTTATATAGTCTCTAGCCATTAGACATTTAGATAATATCACGCTAATAGGGAATGTGAGCTGGGTTTAGACTGTCGTGAGACAGGTTAGTTTCACCCTACTGATGACTCGTCATTGCGATAGCAATCCTGATCAGTAAGAGAGAAACCGCAGATTCGGACATTTGGTTCATGCACTCGCTCGAGCGGGTGGTGGTGCGCAGCTACCATCCGTGGGATTATGTCGATGGTGACAACGATGTCTCTTGGAGTTCCGAGAGTCGAAAGGCTCAAAACAATGTGATTTTACTAGGCGGTCGGGGTTCGCCACGATCGTCACACTAGCCTTATCAATTAGTCTTTTTTCCTAGTTTAATAAAATATTCTTTTAAAAAAATTAGTGCATTAACAACTGTTTCCGACAATCTGTTTCTGGTGTTTGTAATAATGCCTCCATAAAGAGAACACTCTTGTTTTCAACAGATGTCGGTTTTATTGTGTATAGTAAATTAACTTCGATAATCAATGATGGATTTGAAAATGGGAATTACATTTGTTCTCAATTTTTAGATCTTACTAAGGCTTTTGATTGCGTGTCCTATGAAATACTGATACGCAAACTAAATTATTATGGCTTTAGTGAACAGAGCAAAGCCCTCCTAACTTCTTACCTGAGTGATAGAAAACAATTCGTAGTCTACAATGGGATAAAATCTAATTTTCTTAATATAAAGCACGGTGTCCTCGGCCCCGTTTTCTTTCTTATTTACATTAATGATTTTCCCAATTCAGTTACCGATAATGTACTAAACATATTGTTTGCCGATGACACCAACTTAACCATCTCAAAGAAAAATATTGAAGACATCCAGAATGAAATACCTCACATCAATTCAAAATCTCAAAACTGGTTTGTCTCAAACAAATTATGCCTAAATGCATCAAAAACAGAGACCATGATATTCAGCATGCGCAACTTACAAGATATAAACAACGTTAAATTCCTTGGGGTTAAATTAGATCCGAAACTAACTTGGGACAGTTACACCAATCAAGTCTGTAATAAAATAGCTACATACACTTACCTGCTTCGTAATCTGGTTGAAAAAGTATCACAATATACTTTAACAACTGCATACCACAGCCTCATCCACTCTAGTATTTCTTATGCTATACTAGTCTGGGGACATGCCACGAGTTCAATAAACGTATTTTCAGCACAAAGAAAGGTAATACGCATAATTTCGGGATTAAGATATAGGGATGATTGTAAAGAACAGTTCAAAAAATTAAAAATTATGACAGTTCCGTGCACTTACATATTCCAGTGTCTTTTTATATGTAAAAAATAATGAAGGTGTATTTAACACAAGAAGTCAAATTCATACTTATAACACCAGAAATAGAGATAATCTTGATACCAACTTCCTAAGATAAACTAAAACTAGAGACGGCACTGGTTACTTAGGAATTCAGTTTTTCAATGCCCTGCCGCCTGAAGTAAGATCACTGAATGTTAACCATTTTAAATGGAAAGTAAAAAAATACTTGCTCGATAATACTTTCTATAGCACAAAAGAATTTTTAGACATTAACCACCACATTATTAATTAAGTCTTGCCTCGTATGTTCGGGTGCACTGTTCAAAAAATTATTTCGTGCAGTGTTTTATAACTCTATATTGTACATATATTTATTTATTTTAATATGTCATTAATTAAGTTTGTTCGTAATGTATTCATTTGTCCTCCTTTTTAAATTTCATTTTTATATTTACATATATTGTCTAATTTTATATTATTCAGTCATATTATTTTATTGTATATCACATTAACTTTTTTGACGTATGTGTATCTGACACCAATAAAACTATCTATCTATCTATCTATCTATCTACATACATACAGTATCAAGTAACTCGTTAAACTAACAGATGGCGCTCTCAGTGACAGAGTGCGGGAAGCTGGAGCTAATGAAGCTTATTAATTGTTAATAAAATTATTACAAGCGTGTCTCAAGTCTCGACCCGAAAGTCCCGGGACACGAGACAATTAAATTTGGGAAAAGTCCCGGGACTTTGAGACACGAGATGTCCTAGGACCCAAACCCTAATCCCACCCCACAAAAAAGCACAAAAATATTTCGCAACATTTTGTAAATTATGTTTTTATCATCTTACTAGTAAAATAAATTCGAAATACGATAAAACAAAATTTGGCACAGAGGGTACAGTTTTGGGCGCTTAACGTGTTAAACATGAAAAAGCCATAAAAGTCATCACATGGAGTAATGTCACATAATCTTGGAGAAATTCGTGTATAACATTGAGACTAGCTAAACGATTTTAAAAAATGGCTTGCAAATGATGATTGTTTTGGTCAATGTATGTGCTTAAACTCCATCTTGTTGGAAATAATCAAAAACCATTTCATTTCAAGCTCGCCGCCAAAAATGTTCAAAATTTATTGACAGAATCTCGTTTTATATGAATAACTAAATTCATGGAGTTTTTGAATCCAAGTAAAACAATATGGAAATAGATAAAAATCTGTCTTCAAAACAGTATAATGTGGCATCAACTGGTGCTCCACATTCACAGAGGTTCTACGGGTATTTCCAAGATTTCTCTTACATTTTCAGTGAGTGTTTCTGTGACTCAGTCTTCTATAAAATATTACTATTGTCCACCAACCTTACAAACATATGACCCGAGCACGACAGTTTTTGTGTTCCCGAGAAACTTCATTATAGTACTCCAAAGTGCTACTTGACAAAATAACATCAATCTTACCTCTACTTTTCATTTATGTGGACCACCGAACGGTTTTTTATGTCCATTAGATATTTAATTTTTTTTTTGTGCATGTATCAGTTGCTGCAGTTGTGGTGGATAAACAAATAAAATAACAACTTCCTAAAACTTCGTTTATTTTTATCAAAAGTAATAAACAATTTGAAACAATACAATAGTGACACAAAGAAACTTTTTTACAATGTATTAATTATTTTTCAATATTTATCTACTAACCAAGTTAATGCTGTATCTATTTTTGGTAGATGTCAATATGCAGGTCTTTAATATAAAGTATAAATTTTTTTAACATTTGCTGAATAACCAAACATGCACTAATTTCACTTTATGCAATTTGGTGACACACAAGATATATGAAACTTTGTGAATGTGCAATATTATTTCAAAAATATACAAGTTTACATGTGAAATCAATATTCTTGCTTTGCCATACAGCGACCATTAAAAACATTAAATTATAAGTAGTATAAAGTATTTATGTGCATATTTTTAATATAGTTTTCTTATACATTAAAAGAAACACATGAATGTTTTTGTAAGATATATTTTTCCTAATTTACTCTCCTTCAAATATCAGTGTAACCTCAACCTCGATTATGATTTATTTAACTTGAAAACAATTGTTTCAAAATTGAATTCAAAACTCTAGCTCAAAATTAAATCAACCTTATTCATTGACAAGGTAGAAAATTTTATAGAAAATATGTTTCTGGGACACATATTTAAAAAAAACTGTATTGTGTTAGAATAAATATAAAGATTAATATGTACACAGCCTATAGCAATCATTAAATAATAATATATTATGTAACAACTCTTCTTATGTATTCCAATCCATATTTCCTCAACTTGTCATTTCTCATGTCTTGGATTTTAGTTATTTTAACTTTTTCATTTTCAATTTTGCATCTTCCACAGAATTCCTTGGCGATTACATGAAGCGGGCTTTGATAATATACACCACCACATTTACGAGTTTTGTTCTGTTTATGCGACCAACTATGTAAGAAAATTTCAAGCACCAAAGCAAATACAGATAATACTGGATAGAACAGTATCATTGTTGGCAAAAGAAATATTGCGGCTGTTATTAATTCCCATTCATGTTTATCTAGTTTCAACTTATGACATTTTTTACTTTCCTCTTTTTGATCTTCTGTTGTGTAATATGAACTTGGTACTCTAAACCTTCTGCGCGGTAAGCAATCCTCATCTTCACATTCACCTGTTTCAGCATTGATCGATGATGTTGACGGTGTTGATGAATTGTAGGTAGTTTCACCTGTTTCACTGTCTGCATAGTACTCTCCTGTTTCTGGATCCATTTTCAACGGATCTGAAAATGAAAATATAACTATAAATCAAGATTGTTTAACCTTTCGGGAAAAAGCAAAATAAACTGTTTAATGTTATTCCTTCAAAAAATGCACTAAATTTTTTGTTAAATTTCTTAGACCTCATTGACATTATTGATGACTGTTATTTGTCGATAATTATTCGCTACCTTTGTAATGGTACTCGCTAGAGGGCCAGGAAAATTTGTGTCCCGGGCTTTTTAGATTCGTTTACCCATGTACTATCTGAATCCAAAGGGGCGCATTGGTTGCCAGATGTGAAATATTTTGGTATAATTTTCAGTTATCCAACCTCACTAAAAGTACCGATTACCAGTAGAAAAAATAATCATTATTTTTACAAACGATTTTTATACTGGAAATGGTGTACTCATATACCCACGACTGTCAAGCATAAATGTGAACGATATGAAGATAATTACACATTTACACAATAAATAAATACCTATTCCTATTATTATTCATTCTGTTACATACGTGCTTTTTAATATCAAAATAGCTCCCTATCAGAACATGCGAGTGTATCTGATAGTCTGATATGTACCTATCACGATAAAATAAATATAAACATCAACAATTATTCATTCACAATGTACGTAATATAACAGCAAAAAATGAATAAGTGGCATCAAATATTAACCTGCATGGAGATTTGGGAACTAAACAAGCACTGTATGGAGCGATATGTAAGCAAACTAATAATAGGTTTGTTTAAAAACTATCTGCATCAGTGCAGATAGTAGAAGGAGATAGAGTGAGAATGTACATAAGTTTAAGCGATATACATTTGGACTGGTGCAGATAGTGCAGGAATTTTGAAGAAACCTAATATATACATTATTAATCTTTGATATAAGCAATATTATAATATACGGTATCGGAAAGTGTTTCTTTTGGGTACGGTAATAAGAGCAAGCGAGAGCAGCAACTCTTGAGGGGGTGTGTCACTGTTTGCTTCTGCTAGAGTACTGGTAGACGTCTTTATTGTGGGCGGTCGGTTAATACCGCAATACCAAACGAAAGACTTTCCGATACTGTATATATTATTAGTCTTTGGTATAGGTAGGAACAGACCGAAGGCAAATTATTTTGGGGGTGGGTAATACAATCATGCCAACAAAAAATTGTCAATATTACCTACAGTGTCATAGCTAGAAACTTTGGCGCTCAGAGCAAGCAAAATTTTTTGATGAGCAGGGGGGAATAATCACAGGCACAGGTATGAAATATATGATGTTGCTAACAGACTAACGATTTTCCCAACAGGCTGGAATATTGGAAGCTTCCCCCCTATATGTCCATCCCTGGGTATAATACATAAAGGAGTTATTGACAACATTCTTGAAATGGTATTTGAGGGCCATGAAGGGAATTTAACTGACTTTAAAAAAAAATAAAGGTTAAAGAGGTTAGGTTAGGTTGATATGTGAGTGGCCTTATATTCAGACACTCCACTGCGACCATCTGGTCTACAGTAGGTTCAGCTTTTTAATAAAGCCGATAACCTCTGGCAACAGTTGTCCTATGTCAAAGAGTGAGAACCTGGTTCATTCTGCAGCATGA
This sequence comes from Rutpela maculata, assembly GCA_936432065.2. Lineage (NCBI taxonomy): Eukaryota > Metazoa > Arthropoda > Insecta > Coleoptera > Cerambycidae > Rutpela > Rutpela maculata. The sequence continues at coordinate 96,981,940 of OW386285.2, read as the reverse complement.
CAGGTACACAGAACGTGCTCTGCCGTTTCATCCTCCTCCAAACACAGTCGGTATTCAGCATTATCCGCTATTCCAAGTTTGTGTAGGTAGTGATTTAGTCAGTAGTGCCCGGTATATAGGCCAATTAGAGTTCTTAGGTGTAACCTATTTAATTCTAATAGTTTTTTAGTTCTTGATTTCAAAGGATATGTAATAAACTCCTTTGAATGAACTAAACGCTCTTGTCAGTACTGGAGGATTTTCCTCTCAGTCCAGGCCAAGATGGTTGACGATATGCCAACACTGGTTCTGGTGTGTGCCTAAGGATACGTTTTAGCTTGGGTATGCGTTTCTGGTAAGGGGGGGGGTTTCTTCCAATATGGCGGCAAAGATGGCTGCCTGGCCCATATGTAGATTTATCAGAAAATGGCCTATATCTCGGAAACTATTGCTCGTAGCTCAAAATCGAAAAGGACTAAAATTGATCAGTAGATTATTTTACATTAGATGCATTAAGGTTTATATAAATAACGTTATATTACATTGAAATATATATAATTTTTATTTCTTAGTCGTAAAATGTCTTATTTGAATTGTGCCTCTATATACACTACTATGGTGAACTTTCAAGATGTATTAACACAGGTAAATCAAGAGTGTGGGTATCTATGGAGTGACGAAGGAGTGTACAGTTGATTGCATATATCTATAGGACAACATTTTTGATATTGTGTAAATTAGCTTTTAAAATAGACGTCAATTCAATATTAAAACAGTTTTGATTTGTGTCACTGTCATTATTAAAATATTGAAATGCCTGTTGCGTTAAGTTTGTTATTAAGAGCTCGCATTATTGTGTTACTAGAGGATAGATGGACAATACGAGCTGCAGCTATTCATCTAAATGTAAATAAAAATACAATTTTAAAAATAAAAAAAGGTGGGAACAAGACAGAATTATTGAAAAAAGTTTGACAGTGGAAGGCGAAAAATTTAAAATGAGCAAGAAGATATTGCTTTAATAATGTTTTTGAGGGAAAACCCCTTTGAAATAACAAGAACTGCAATAATAGATTAAACTTTCCAGGATCGCGTTCCACAGTGTCTCGACGATTTGAAAAATAGTGTAGCTGAAAAAAAAGTATTACTTAGCGTTGATAAAAACAGGCTAGGGTAATATTTGTGCTAAATAATATATATACAGAGATATGGGTTATTTGAGCAAAATCACTTTCACACATGAGAAGATATTTCAATCTACACATAATGGCCTTATTAGAGTTTATAAGACCGAGCAGTACCAGATTTGATGAGAGATTGCGTCTAATACTGATAGATCAGGTTGTTTCTCCGTTAATGTCTGGGCATGAATTAGTGTTGTGCACTGTGCATGGGCTAGGGGTATGTTATAATGTCGAAAAGAGGTTCACTGGGTTAATATACACAGGCATTTTATTATGTTACTATCAGTTCGTCAATTATTCCCAAATGATAACTTTGTATTTCAGCAAGATAACTGTTCAATCCTGTACTGTAATAATTGTTCGAAACTGGTTCCAAACAAATAACCTTGAAACTATGAACTGGCCTTCTAAGAGCTCTGATTTAACCCCCATCGAAAATATTTGGGGAATAATGGCAAAAAAATGTATGACAGGAATTTTAAACCACAAACTAGAAATTAATTATTGGACGCAATTCTTGGAACCTAGGAGAACTTTAATGATGATGCTAACTTCCTATACTAAAGCCAAGAAGTGTAGTCAGCGGAGGAATGCGAGTATGGGCTCCTAAAAGTGGAGCGGCACGCACACTGCCATATTATACCTAATCTAAACACGTGCCGCTCCACTTTTAGGAGCCCGTACTCGCATTCCTTCGCTGACTACACTTCTTGGCTTACTTATAGTAAATTTATACAATTCTATGCCCCATCGGTTTAATGATAAAATATTAAGGAGGCAATATTTCAGTTTAATTGTTAATTAAAATGTTAATAATATTTGGAAATAAAAATATTTAAACACTGCTATTTATTCAATAGTAAATTTCAACTAATTTTAACCTCCCATAACTTTTATCCTTTCAGACAAAAATACATTGAACTTTGGTTAGTATTGGGTTTGTATATTTTAGTTATTACTTTGATAGAATTTTGTCCCATACCAAATGAAATATATAACATGGTAGGCAGGTTTACACAACTAAAAATGTGTCCTGTACAATTTTGCAACCAACTGTACCATATAGCCAAGGAACTCCAGTTATGCAGTTTCCTGTTAAATTTAAAAATACCTTTCTTGGATTGGGTTCGTTTCATACAAATAAGTTATAATAAACTGTCTTGGGCAATATCTCAAAGATAGCGGTATTTTTTAACCTTTAGTGGAGACTGTAAGTATTTATTCTGTTCTAAAGTTGTTGAAAGTGCCTTACAGGGTAATCATTACTGCAGAGGAGTTCGAGCGATAAACATAATATCAGAAGCTGTTCAACGAATCCAATATCAACAGTTTTTCATAAAATTTGAAAATAAAAAGTACCAGCCACTCTTTGACCACTTAAGAACTCTAGAAACCTTGTGGAAGGATAAGGACTGTATTAATGAAAAACAGACAACTGAAGACATGGCTGGCCTTCTGCGGGATTTTCATGGTGACTTTCTTACCTTTATCAAAAATGGCGAAGAAAAATTAAAACTTTTTTGCTATTGGAACATTTTTCTGTACACTTTGCTTCCAATATTGAGAGATTTTATTAGAGCCGATAGAGAGGGAAACTGGGATCTTCATTCAAAAGAGCACTGCCTTTGTTTTTTCTATTTGGTAAGGTTAATTATGCACGATGGGGCTCAGTTTACTATGAAGACTGTTTAAAACTTTCCGAGAAGTTTCCTAGTATAATAGTCATTTAATAGAGGTGAATTTGTTGTTCAACATGGAGATAGAAAATTTAGCTGTGTTGGCACAAAGCACGCAGCTTTAAAAGTGCCTGCGCATACTTGTTAAAAGACTTTGGAAAAGAACTGTCAAATACAATGATTGAAAATGCTGAAGAGTTTCTGACAAGGATGTTATCTAAAGACTTTAGGAAAATTAATGACTTAAGAATTTGTAAGTACCACCGAATGAAAACTTTAAACTTCACTAAGTTTCCACCGACTTTATCTAGTACAGCGCTACACATCAAGCGGGCATATTTACAGGCTAACCAGTGGTATGGTCTAGTAGAAGATCTAAGTATACCTTATCCCAGTGACTATGGATACGAGCAAATGGAGAAGAATTATCACCAAGCAACTTCCTCCTGATTTTCCTCACATTTGTTCATGTAAGACTTGTGCACGGTTTAACATCTGTATATGTAGGAAGAATGAAGTTGGCTGCTCCAGGTTCTGTGCTTGTGAACTTCCAAAGTGCCATAATAATTGGAATTAACTTTTATTAGCCACATTAAAATACTATTTATCACTAATGGTCGCTTAATCTTCTTATCCTTCTTAGTAATGTTGCAAATAACCCAAGGAACAAAATGTAGTGTTTTTATTAATAAAATCTTTTTTTTAATTACAACATTTTCATGGTTTAATAACATGTAAAATAATGCTCTTATCAATTTTGATACCTTGTAAGTTTCCGCTATGAGCACTAGTTTTCGAGATATTAGATCATTTTCTGGTAAAAGAACATATGGACAAGGCGGCCATATTGGGAGAAACCTCCCCATACCAGAAGCGCGTACCAAAACCAAACCTTATCCTTAGACATCTAAGAACTCAGTTTTGAAGAGAAATTCTCTCTACACCCCGTCCAACAGTTGTCACTAGTGTGGCCCCTAGACTACATGCCAGAGTGGCCTGATATTCAGACCAGAGTCAACTTACTGTTTCTGCCCAATCGAGTTAGAGCCTTTTGGCAGTTTTAGAATTGCAACAATATGAACCACAAGCTTTAAAAGTTGCTTAGCTGTCTGAAATGATTCTTATTGATCCGTGTCTAGGATACGTCTGTTGAAGCCTCCTTAGACAGTTTAATACCATGAATTTCCACAACTGAAAGACAGTCGCATTGTTACCTAGGTTCGAAGTTATTCTTACCTTTGGGTTGCAACTATATACTCCGGCTCCAGTTCCTTCGGGGGTTCTGGAGCCGGCTGTGAACAACTTTATAGGACGATTTTATTCCAATCCCGTTAGTCTCTTCCAGGAAACAGGATGTTTAAAGGCAGCTCGTAGTTGGTCATGGTAGGCATCGCATCTAAAAGCATTCTCAGGATGTTGTGACTACGTCATCTGCTTGTTGTCTGTATGTTGCACACCTGGCCTCTCTCTCCAGATATATGTGGAGAGGGAGTAGATCTAGGAGGATTTCCAAAGCAGCTGACGATGTGGTAAAAAATTTCACCTAATAAGGAGGGTAGTTTTAAGTTATTCAGCTTCTTTTTTTGGTGAAGGTTAGTGCCATTACTATTTTGTGAGAGTTAACAGACACCTGCTTTGTCTCACACTAAATGTGAATTGTATAAACAAAAGGGGCACAAGTAAAAATGTTTTGTTTTTTCTTTCCTTTTAACAGAAGCATATACAATCTACGTGACAACTTTTCCCGAAATTTCAAATTGAATTTCGAAAATTTGTGTTTTTCGATCCACCCCAAAGGGGAAGTAAATTAATCATATGGTAATCAGTAATTATCTTTTAAAAAGTACCAATTATGTATGATTTACCAAAACGAGCATTATTATTCCAATAAAACAGATACATGATATAAATGAGATAACTCTCTGGCAACAGTAGGTGGAGAAGGCCATTTTTATTTTTTGTTCAGAGTTTGATTTCTTCTATGGTTTGTGGAGTTTAATCATACGTCGGTAATCAGGAAATACAAATTGAATTAGTTATAAATCCGAATCGGCAAAAATTGAAGGTATTTTTAGTCCTTACATTGATAAAGTTCGTGTTATGATGGAAAGTTTCAATTTTTGTTTGAAAAAAAGTGTATTTTACCCAAGTTTCTTAATATTATTACTGTATTCGCAAATTTGGCGAATTTAAGCAATTCTGTCAATAGTTTTTCTTATACCTAATGCCATAAAACGTGCATAAACGCAATCATGAGATTTTCTTTTTTATTAAGTAAGTAGTAAGACACACTCACACGAAAAAAATCAATTAAAGCGAGTGTTTGAATAAATTATTGAATCTAGACAAACTTTGCATCAAGTTTGGGGAATTTTTATTGGCGCATTTTTGTTTTTCCTAAAAAATAATATTTGAAACAACATTTAGTCACAAAAACGTATATAGGCGACGACTTTAGTAATATTAAATAATTCTATACTTACAGGTTTCTTAAAATCCGGTTAAGTTAAAAATGCATTAGGTTAAATAAATTTAAAAAAACTGAAAGTTTTACAAGAGGGAAATTTGGTATACGTGCATAAAATTGAAAAATGAACATTTCTTTTTAACATTTTTCGGCACTTTAAATGTCAAGAATGACGGAAAGAAATTCACGTGATTGCCTTTTAGTATTATTTGGCATAGTTAAAAGTATGTATGTAGGCACAAGATTATGAATAACTACACTTTTTGCTTATTATTATCACAATATTTTCTTTCAGTATGTAGAAGCTAAAAACCAATTCATTTTCTTTCTCATTTCTCAATCAAACTCGAATATTTAAATAAAGGATATATGAAACACCAAAACACGTTTTGACTAACACTCGGATTATGCTATAGCTCTAGGTCATTTCAATTCTCACTAGGTAGCATCAGAAATGCTGCTGATAAAATAAATATATCCTGCACATACCTATTACCTGAGTTATCGTTTTTGATATTTTAAGTGTTAAGGCAATTATGAATACGTGATTTACAATCAAAATATTGTTTTATTGTTTATCAAATCTAGATGACCCATCTCTCACTAGTCACGGCATCTAATTACTTACAACCAGTCACTATGATACAGCATATTATTTGTGTCATGTTATGTTATTCATGTTCTCATGCAGAGACGAAGAGGATATTGGATTTGCCAGACGCTTTTCTAAAACCATAAATATTGTTCTTATCATTGTTAGCAGAGCTGTGCGTGTAGATACTTGTGAAATATTTAATTACTTTTTGTTGTACTTTTAATTGTACTTAAATGTTCCAGTTATCGAAGTAACCAAGCAATTGTACTGAAGCACAATTATTGTAGTGTACTTATCTTATTATCTAATCTAATTTTTCAGTCACAAGTATTTTAATAAATAGTTACTTTTCTTACGTTAGTTGTTACTATTGATTTATTTATTTACATGTAGTCAGTAGTAGTACTTATTTCTGCAGAATCGAAATACGAATATTAATAAATAATAAATTATTTCTGTTATATGTAAGACTTGAAAAATACATTATTTATATTATTTACTACAAAAAGATCTATTTTATATACCTGAGTAAGTGCATAGTATTTAATATCCTGCTAAAACACTACGACAAACGTCACGTTGTTGTAACTATAGAGTAATGCTTATGAAATGGCCTATATCAGCAGGCCCTCCGCATCAAATCATGGGCCCCGGTACCAAATTCACTGGCGGGCCCTCGCGCCTAATAATTAATGAGCGGGAAATTTTTTTTTATCAAAATTTCTGGCGGGCCCCATCGAAAGCCAGCGGGCCCTCCCCTAAACTCAGTACCCCTGTACGGGGGGGCCTGTATATCATTGGAATGTAATTGCAACAGCATTTAAATACATTTTTGGAAAGTATAATTGTACTTTTATTTTTATAAAGTACTTAAGTACTTTTTTTGTACTTAATAGTTATAGAGTAGTTAGTGACTGTTACTTGTCGAATTTTGAACTTTATATTGTTATTAATAGCAAAAGCTAAAAAGTAGCAAAATCTATTTTTTTTATATTGTACGGAACCTTCGGCACACAAGTGCGGCTCGCACTTGATTGTTTTTTTTACTACTGTAAGTATGGTTTGTATAATTGTATTGTTTGTTTGTAATTATAATTGTACTAGAGCTGGCAAAAAAACGGTGTTGACGTTTATCTTTCATTTGAAATATTACGTAAAATAATGCACATTTTACTTCCACATTCAGTGGAAGTATACACTCAAAGAAATAGTGTGGGTAAATTCAACAAAAAAAATGGTTAACTAACAATATCGTTAATTTTGTTAAACCAAACTATATTGATGGTATTTTTAAACAAGAGGTGATTGTTATTTTAATTAATGAAAAGTTGTCGTAGAACAAAACAAACATTAACTTAAAAAATAGATGAATAAGACTATTATTTTGTTCGTCTGACTATTATTTTGTTGAATTGTGTCAAATTAAACTAGATAATAGTATATTTTATTTTTAACTATTATCGAATTGTAATTCTAACCCAGTATTAGTTCGCTGTATTATTGTACTTGGTAGACAAACCAATATTATTGTCGTCTTCTAGAAGTTCTAAAAGAATTACCATAAAATTTGCTTGCTTACCACGTAGTCTATTACAGAAATTATTCCCAGATGACGCCACATACAAATCACTGACGATAATCAATCATGCATTATCTTATACTCTTATGAATTTATAGAAAATTAATAACATGATTGCAATGTTCGAATTCTCTCAGGGATCATCGATATATTTGGATGGATCTTATAAACGATCTCTAATCTTTGGTTTGGGTGGTCTGATGTCTCAATACTGAGATTCTGGCTAACCAAAAAAAACTTCATCATACAATAAAGTGTAGATCAACCTAAAAATTAGTTGGTGAACAAAAAACAAAGTCGTTGTACTATTTAATTGTAGACCAAATTGAAAATGGTTAGTGAACATAAAAAAATGTCATTGTACTATTTAATTTGTTACAAGAAGATATGATTATTAAACTACTATTTGTTTACGAAAACAAATAAAGTTTTATGACTATTCTTTTCTGATTGATTTAACTACGAAACTAGATAGGCGCGATTTCATAGCTCTTTTTGGTTGAATTTACCTATCATTTTCTTTGAGTGTAGTAACGACAAAAAAATGTTTAAAAATTTTTTTTTGTTCAAATAGGCTTAGAATGTCATGAAGATGAGATTTTAAGTTTGAGCGAAAAAAATTTCTGTCTGTCCGTCCGTCCGTCCGTCCGTCTGTCTGTCTGTCTGTAACTTTTTTTTGTGGGCACGTTTACTCTGGAACCGTTCGAGATATTGACTTGAAATTTGGTACACATATGTACTTTAACGAGATCTAGTTCTAGATTATATTTTCATCTTGTTACGTCGAAGGGTTGGGGGGTAAATTGGGGTAAATAGGTAAATCAAGCAGGTAAGGGTCCATAAAATTGGTATTTAGTATATACAAGAGAAGCTAAGGTCTCAATAAAAATTTTGGCATTAGCCACCCTCATTACCACCCCCACCCCATTATTAAATGGGGATGAAAAAAATATGTGATTTAGTGTGTGTACAAGAGCCAGAAACCTCAAAATATTTTTTTACTTCATCCACCCCCACTACTACCTCCTATCACCACCCCCACCTCACTACCGATGTGGGGTATCGTTTTATGGGTTTTTGGGGTAGAGGATTTCAAATATTATATTATTAAAGTTCCATAAACAATTATTTCCACATACGAAATTTTTTCGTTGTGAGTGACTTGGATAGAAAATCTGGATGTGGAAGTAGTGATTCCTTGGGCAGCGGTTTTTATTTCAATTTTATGTGATATAGTGGAGTCAATAGAGATTTTCACTTCGGAAAAATTCCGGGAAGCGGTAACTTTTGAGAATACATCTCTGAACATGTCAGGAACAACATACCAAAAGTTACCAACAATAGCCCTTGAACGTAATTTGTTATTAAACAAATTAGTTGCAAAATTCCAGTCTTTGTCAAATATATCTTAAAATATTTTTTTTTCTTTCGAAAAGTAATTGCGCCATTCGAAAGTACGAAAAATTTCACATCAAAAATGTATATGAAGTTTTTTTGTACGATCAAAAATGTAGGCTCCAGATTTTTTTGTTTAACGCACGAAAATGGAACGCGGAAACACATAAGTACGGCACTCGGCCTTGGGCGCGCCACACTAAATTTGTTGTAACTTTTGAACTAATTAATGAAATTGACTTCACAACAGGCGCAGATTTATGGGGGGGGTAACGGGGTAATTACCCCCCAAGATTATGTAAATCATCAATTTTGGGCAGAAAAAAAATTAGCCACCCTCATTACCACCCCCACCCCAAGAAATTTTCTTTTTAAATTGTTTAGGATGAAAAAATTTTTTTGGATTTCCCCCCCCGCTCTTCAAAAAAATTTTGTGACGAAAAAAAATGTTTTTTCATATTTCTCCCCTCCGCTCTTAAATTTTTTTATGGAGTTCTCCCCCCCGCTCTTCAAAAAACATTTTTCCAAAAATTTTTTCGGATTTCTCCCCCCCCCCCCCCCGCGCATCAACAAATTTTGAGTTCAGTGTCCCCCCCCCAAGCTCAAGGTCCAGATCCGCCCTTGCCTCACAAAAGCTTAAATGAAAGAGGAAACATGTAGCTATTGGATTATTATATTTTCAAATATAAAGATGAATGTATGTAGGAATAGTACATATATGAAGTCGAACATGAACATAAAGAGATTTGCGATGAAATAGTTAAAAGCTCTACCAGTTCTAAAAATTTAAAGATAAAAATCTGAAAAATTTATTTCTGAAGATGTACACCTCCAAAATTTCAAAATTTTGAAACAATGATAAAATTTGATATACCTATATAACTAACTTTAACCACCTATTTCTCTGGTTTAAATCGCGTTATTAGATCTCTGTAGGTGCGACTTTTAAAGCTTGACATGTGTACTTTAAGATGCTTCAAGGGGATTTACCTTAAAAATTAACCCCCCTTTTTTACGAAAATAAAAAAATATTTTTTTTGCTCTAAAATTCGTGAAATTATGGGTAAAATAAACGTTACTGTTTAAAATATCGAAAACATATTAAAAATATTCACGTGGTACAAGGCCATGAGTCAAATTATAATGCTTGAATAATAGAAAGAGATTGAAAGTAAAACATCTTCGCGGCAAGCAGTACGCATCACCTGCCCCGCACGCTGCGCTGTGTGTGTGTCCGCAGAGCATTGTAAAAGTAGTTTGGCCACTTTTTCACAGATTATCTTGTAATGCTATGTGCAATATCACGTTTTCTCAGCTTCCTTAATTTTAAAGTTTTTAGAATATTTAAATTGTGATCTTAATTGAATAGTGTTTTGAATTATTTTATTGCTCGGTGGAAGTCGGCCATATTGGATCAGCATTTTGAATTACCTTTTTTGATATCATAATCTGTTTCAGCGACCTCGAAAACCCCCTTATATGTCAATTTGAATTAAATTGCTTTAAAGTTTTTCAACTTATAATAATTTTGTTAATAAAAAAGTTTCTTTTTTAAATAATTAATAAATAATTTCCTCACGATTATATGTTTATATGTAAAAGTGATATCAATAGGTTTTAGGAGAATCGAAGCTTCCCGTAATTATTCCGAAATAATAATGCACATTCTTAGCCTCTATTGACTCCACTACAGAAGACAGGAACTATAGTTCCTGTCTTCTGTGACTCCACTAATATATGAATACTGACCTTGTGGCCTTATTCAAATATAGCCTAAAAATCAGACAAAAAAATGTCGTAATTTCACATGATATTTTTATTCAAAATTTTTTGTCAGTGACAGTTTAAATAATCCGACCGTGCATGAAGTGGGAGGATTATTCTGCGAAACTGACACAATTTGTCATTTTGCAAGAAGTTCAAGTCGTATAATCCGAAAATCTTCTAAGATTAACTAAAAAACAATTAAAAAGTATAAGTATGATACCTAAAAAAAAAGAAACTATACACTTGCCTATACTGAATCCGTAAGAGGGAGATAGTGATTAGCTGAACTGTCAAGAAGGTCAAGCGGCACATGTATCAGAGCCAGGCCCCCCGCATCAAATCATGGGCCCCGGGATCAAATTCACTGGTGGGTCCCAGCGCCTAATAATTGATAGGCGGGAAAATTTTTTTTTGTCAACATTTCTGGCGGGCCCTCGCTATGGGCCCCTCGGAAGTCAACGGGCCCCCGCGTTTAATAATTGATGAGCATGAGGGAGAAATTTGAAAAAAAAAATTTGCCAAAATCTCTGGCGGGCCCCTCAAAAGCCAACGGGCCCTCGCGTTTAATAATTGATGAGCGGGGGGGAAAAAAATTTTAAAAATTTTTTTGTCAAGATCTCTGGCGGGCCCCTAAACTCAGTACCCAATAGACACCCCATACGAGGGGTCTGAACAGAGCGACGTTGATTTGATTTGATACGCCTTTGTAAAACTTATTTGACATTACATCATCTCCAAATTCAAACTCCAATAGAATTCGTTGCACGTGCTGTCACGTGAATTTATTCTATTCTCCATTTATGGAGCCAGTATAGTGAAGTTTATAATGGATTTTATATTATCTAAATTATATAAGATAACTTTACTATGTCCAGCCTTCTGATTGGTTGATATCAATATGAAAAAAATAATCAGTAAAATATGGTATGCAGTTTCAGACATTGCTAAAAATTATTGCACAATAGGTTCTTCTAAAACGTAATTTAAGTAAAAATATATACCTATTCAAGGACTCTCATAATCTTATCAGATATAGAAACAGAACACACCATAATATTTATAATTAGATTATCTGAATGGTATACCTATTGGCAACATGATATAAAATTGCTATGAAATGTATATTCATAATTTTTAAGTGTACAGTTTGGAACAAATTTGTTAAAATCGTTACGATTGGTTTTTATTTCCACATCCAGTGGAAGTGTAGTAACGAAAAAAAAATTTGAAAACTTTTACCATCCAAATAGGCTTTAGAATGTCATGAAACGTCGAGATTTTACGTTTGAGCGAAAAAAAATTCTGTCTGTCGGTCTGTCTGTCTGTAACTTTTTTTATGCTTGAACAAACAATTTTGTCTTAAAAATTATTATTTAGTCTATTTTTAAAATCTTGATTGACAGTTCTTTGAATTGCCTAATCATTCTCATATGTTTGATATGTTACATAATACAATTTTTAAGAAAAATGACTAGAGTATTAAGCAATTTAAAAAAAAAATTATTAAAACATCAAACATATATAAATACGTGGCCGACTAAAAGTCGAATATCATGCTTTTAAAAAAACCGTTGTTTTTTAAAAAAACATGCTTTTTTAAAAAAGTTGAAAATATACAAAAAAATATTGCAGTCATAGGTTTTTATGTTCGTTGATCTCTATTGTAAACTCTAAGTGTAAAATAGAAATAGCAATAAAATCAATATAACACTATAAATAGTATGAAATTCGTAAAACTTTATGTGATGAGTTTAATTAAAAAACTATAGTATAAAGAAAATATAAAAATAAATTAAAATAATAATAAAATTTAACTACACTAACTTGAAATGTATAAAATTAAAAGTTATATTGAGCAATTAAATCATTACTTAATAGTGGATTGGGTGAGTCGGAAAAAGACCCGAAAAACCCGACTATTGTCTGATGCAACCAAAGTAGTTCTCCCCCCCCCCGTTTTCGAGGACGCTGAATACCGTGGTGGTAGCAGAATTTCTCGTTTAGATGACCCAAGCCCGCAAACGGCCAAAAACCACACCCAAACGGGGTCAAATTCGTATTGATCATGTTTCACGGAATCTAACTTATTGATTCCCCATTTTCGAGCATGTCAATTATGGGAAGGACCCTGAGACGCATGCCTGACACCCTCCCACCCCCTCAACGGCCAATAACTACCCTCCAAAGGGGCGAGAGAGCGCTATCATCATACCACTGGACAAAACGTAACAATAAAAGGCAGCGTAACAATATATGCACTAATTGTTTGTGTGAATAAAAATATTTTGTATAATATATTATAATTAAATAAATCAGATATTTCAATTATTATATAAACCCATTCTTCCCAAAAAATATATACAAAAAATATACATTGATCTTTTTTCAGCTCCACAGTAAATGAAGTAGTCATCTACTTAGTTGACGAGATCGAGGTGACATCTTGATGTTTTTTACTGTGTAGCATCCTCAAAACCGGGCCCGGGGGTATGCTGAGCACCCCTTTAGAGAGTTATTATTGGCCATTTACGGGGGTGGGTCTCCCCGGGGAGGAATTCCACCATCACCACGGTGTTCAGGATCCTCTAAAACGAAGGATCACCCAGTAAGAATCCCTCAAACAATTATAATCCGCCTTAACACCCATTTGGGGATGATTATTGGCCGTCACCCTAACGAGAAATTCTGCCACCACCGGTGTTCAGCATTCTCGAAAACGGGGGATCACCAAGTAAGAGTCCTTCAAACTATTATAATACGCGTCAACCTCCGTTTGGGGATGGTTTTTGGCCGTTTGCGGGGGTGGGTCACCCTAACGAGAAATTCTGCCACCACCACGGTGTTCAGCACCCTCGAAAACGGGAAGAAGAACTAATCTGGTTGCCAGGCAATAGTCGAGTTTTCGTCCGACTCACATAATCCACTATAAATACAATTTCTAAAATGTACAATTTTCACGTGAAAATAAACATTAAAAAATTTTATATATTTTATAATAATTGCCTCACATCTCACTTAAAAAGTGCGATAAAAACAGAAAGGTTTTGAAAGAGGAAACCTTCATCTACAAGATTCTAGTAGGTAGTGAAATAATTGAAAAAAAAACTAATTAAATTACAGCTGTTCGAAAATTGTTAAATGTGAATGCCATTTTAAATTTGACTTTTTTCCCTAATTTTGTAATAACATAAGGTAAATTGAGATTTTTATACAAAACTCAAAGTACTTACTTTTACACCTTTTAAGCTTTAAAATTCGCACCTACAAAATGTCAATATCTATTAACAAAATTATCTCTATCTCTATCAAAAGTTTCAAGGAGCAGAATTTATCAAATTTTTAGGAGCATTTTGCCTAAGAAAATTGTTTCAAATTTCTTTCGCCCTATAAGTACATGTATAAGTTAGTATTTTGAGAGTATAATATTATCGTATAATATGGACATTAACTTTTTAGAACATTATACAGCTGTTTGGAAAAATTGAAAAAAAAATCATATCCTGCGAATTTACCTGCAGATTATTAGTAATTTTTTTTCGGCTACGGGGTAATGTCTAATTTGCACTTTTATTTCTTAAATTTGGTATACTTCTTCAAAACCACGCGCGGCCTCACTGACTAAACGCACTTGGCCCAGACAGTACTGTTCAAATAAAAACATGTTATTTACATTTTCATGTAGAATTTCCTCCTTTTCTTATGAATATGCCACAAAGAAAGAGTTGAAGAAATATCTAGATTTCCCACCTGTACATTAGTTCCGAGCATTATACAAAAAAAATTGTCAGAATTGTTTCGACTGTTTTCAAGTTATGCGAGGACAAAGAACCAAATTGATAAAATATGAAATTTTTGTTGCTCTTATGACACCAGATCCTCCGCCATTTTTTGAAAAACATTGTGTTCCTTGTTTTCTTTGTAAGAATTGGAAAAATTTAACAATTTTCGTAAAACTCAAGGCGTGAGAACAGAATTTGTTCTGGTTTCGTTCTTACTCTCGGGAACAAAATATAATGAGAACAAAAATGAGTAAACCGTTAAAAATCACATAAGGCAATACCTAACAAAATAGAAAATAACACAGTGAACAAAAGCAAGAATATAATGCACTGAGAACGAAAAGATGAGAATGAAATAGTGAAAAGAAAAAGTCGGGTACAAAATGAGAACAGAAATAGAAAAGATGACACGTATCCATTTTGAGAGCCCATGAAGTAGGCCTCTGGTCATTGTTGTCAGTGCTAAGCACTTCTTGCTGCAGCAACTATGAGAAAAACTAACATAATAATAGGTTATAGAAAAACCAGAGATGGTTGCCTATAGAAAAAAACATGGTGATTTATTATTATTGCCTTCTGCAAGACAAAAGTGTCCTACTCTGGTTCTCTCTTAAAATTTTTTAGACAGGACTTGCCTAAGTCTAAGAAGTTTTGATCAAAAAGTTCGACGCAGCCCAGTGAACATGGCCATTCGTTTGCTTTCGCGATTATTCCGTTTTTTATTTTTTCATTAATGTAAGGCATAATTTTTTTCTGTATTTTTTTGACAAATTTTAATGTATACTGATTATCAGAATGCAATATTATTAGGTAATAATCCCAATACAAAAAAACTAATACATTTTAGAAAAAAACTGATAAGATTTGTCTCATATTTTAATGTCTGTACCTAACTGTACATCACATATTGTTCAACATCTGTACCTATGTATTTGCATACTAATAATATCATTTATCTTGGAAGATGACAAAGTTATTGTGCCAATTTTCCATACAGCAGATTGGGTGCTACAAATCATTCACTTACTTCATTGTGAATAATGTGTTCTATTTTTACATGCCAATCTATTATTTATAACATGAATTATCATTTATGTTTATTTTCTTCACGTTGTTTTAATTATTTAAATATAAATAATTATTTGTTTCCACACATTCTCTGCATGTGTTCATTAATACACATTACCATGCTAATTTTTAATGATCCTTTATCAATCCTTTAAATATAAAATAAATTGTTTACTTTATTTTGGATTATTGGTTATATCTAATTAAATGTCTCTTTTGATGTAGATCCTACAGAAAAGTAAACGATTATTTATAGATATTTTTATTAATATAATTTGACCACATTTCTTAAAAAGTTATTTTTATATTCTATTTAAGGCTGAATTTTTTTTTTTTTTAACTATTTAACGTCAGCCTATTTCCGCTACCAGGGCCTATCACCGACGCCAGGAGACGAGCTACCCCCAACCTGGAAATTTTGCCGAATCTCTTCCATTAAGAAGAGTAGGGATCTTTTACTTGCCTAACATTTAATAGACAAGGGACCGCCTGCTTTACATCCCCTCCGAAGGATGGTATATCCACTACGTAATCCTCGTCTGAAATTACGTAACTTCCGCGTATACACTGATATACAAGCCGCTAGAAGCTGGGACGAGAACGCTGTATTTCCCAAGATGGGACCCCATCCAAATACTAACCGCGCTCGACGTTGCTTCAACGGAATATCGACTGATATTCACATTGAAGTCGCCTCTACGCTCGCGCATACATAATTTTAAGAACACTGTATTCTGATACAAAATTTTACCTGTAATGATAATAAAATCAACTTGATTTTTGTTTACATAGGCATATTTACGTAAAACTATTGAATTTAATGGTTTCTGTATACATATTCATTCTATTATATTCAAATCTTTTAGATCTAAATATAAAATTTAGAATAAATCTGTATTTGCGAAGAATTGTCCATATTTTCCGAATGCAGGCATAAATCATTCATAACACAAATCTAATGCAACGAAAAAAAGCTAATTATTGGAAACACGATCCCAATGAGAACACAAAGGTTAAAAAAACGTTAAAATAACGTTGCCTTGGTTGAAATAACGTTAATGGTTAAAAAAACAACGTTTTTTTTAAACGCCTTTTCAACTGAACGTTTTTTAAACGTTAATGTAACAGCACAAAATAACCTAAAGTGTTAAAATTACTATTAAGAAACGTTAAACTAATATGTTGGGTTAACGTTTATCTTTAACGTCCTATAAACGACAAAAATTCACCAAAAATAAATTGTCTGTGAAATTCCAGCGTGATTTTCACGTTAACATATTACTATTTAACAATTAAATTTTTCACGTGTTTTTAATGTTATACATGAATGATAAATACACCATGAGTTAAAAATAAACGTTACTGTAACGTTCAAAGTTAAGTGTTTATCAACGTTTGTTTTAAACGTTTTAATTGCGTAAAATTTTACTGAATATATGGTTATAAACAACATATAAAAAACGTTTTCTTTATACGAGTTTTAAACGTAAGATATTAACGAAAAATGAATCATGCCTTAAGACATAACGTTATTTTAACGTATTGAGTGAACTATTAAATAACGTATATTTTTAACGTCCTAAAAACGACAAAAATTCTCCAAAAATAAATTGTCTGTGACAAAATTCCATTGTGATTTTCACGTTAACATATTACTATTTAACAATTTAATTTTTTACGTGTTTTTAATGTCAGACATGAATGATAAATACATTATGTGTTAAAAATAAACGTTACTGTAACATTCAGAGTTAAGTGTTTACCAACGTTTGTTTTAAACGTTTTAATTGCGTAAAATTTTACTGAATATTTGGTTATATACAACATATAAAAAAAACGTTTTCTTTATACGAGTTTTAAACATAAGATATTAACGAAAAATGAATCATGCCTTAAGACATAACATTATTTTAATGTATTCGGTGAATTATTAAATAACGTATATTTTGAACGTCCTAAAAACGACAAAAATTCACCAAAAATAAATTGTCTGTGAAATTCCAGCGTGATTTTCACTTTAACATATTACTATTTAACAATTTAATTTTTTACGTGTTTCATATTCAGTTAATTATCAAATAACGTGTATTTTTACAGTCCTAAAAACGACAAAAATTTGCTAAAAATAAATTATCTGTGAAATTCAAGCGTGATTTTCACGTGTATATATTAATGTTTAACAATTTAATCTTTTACGTGTCTTTAATGGTCGAAATGAGTGATAATATAATATGTGTTAAAAATTAACGTTACATAACGTTCAAAGTTAAATATTTATCAACGTTTGTTTTAAACGTTTTAGTTGCGTAAAATTTTACTGAATATAAGGTTATACATAATGTATGGAAAAATGTTTTGTTAAGACGAGTTTTAAACGTAAGATATTAACAAAAAATAAATCGTTCCTTAAGACATAACGTTATTTTAACTTATTCAGTGAATTATCAAATAACGTAAATTTTTAACGTTCTAAAAACGACAAGAATTCACTAAAAATAAATTTCCCGTGAAATTCAAACGTGATTTTCTCATTAACCTATTATTGTTTAACAATTTAATTTTTTACGTGTTTTTAATGTAAGAAATTAATGATAAATATACCATGTATTAAGAATGGACGTTACTTTAACGTTGAAAGTTAAACGTTTATCAACGTTTGTTATGAACGTTCTAATTGGGTAAAAATGTATTGGTGATTATAACGTTACAAATTTAAAACGTTTTGGTTAGACGAGATTTAAACTTAAGATATTCTGGAAACGACAAAAATTCAGTAAAAATATATTTAAAGTCAAATGTGATTTTCACGTTAACATATTGCTGTTTAACAATTTAATTTTGTACGTATTTTTAATGTAAGAAATTAATAATAAATATACCATGTGTTAACACTGGACGTTACTTTAACGTTCAAAGCTAATTATTTACCGAAGTTTGTTATGAACGTTCTAATTACGTAAAATTTCACTGACTATAACGTTAAAAATAACATATGAAAACACGTTTTGTTTAGACGAGTTTTAAACGTAAGATATTAATGAATCATGCTATAAAATATAATTTTATTTTTACATATTCAGTAAATTATTAAATAACTCTTATTACAAGCATTTTTACTGACTGTACAATTATATCAAAAATAAATTTATGTGAAAATCAAATGCAATTTTTACGTTAACATATTAATTATTTAATGATTAAATTTTTACGTGTTTTTGACGTAAGAAATTAATGACAAATATACCATATCTTAAAGCTAAATGTTATTTTAAAGTTTAAAGATGAATGTATTAAATTTTGAATGATAGAAGTGTATGACAATTAATGAAACTAGTGTGATAAAATCACTCGGCTCCGCCTCCTGGTTAACTTCATATGCGTTTCGTTATATAATGTTCATATCAAACTAGTCATTAATAACTATTATATATTGAAGTTACATTATACCGGGTGCCACATGTTAGTGGCTCCCCCCTATACTTCCTTTATTTTTTAACTTATCCATTTGAAATTTGGGGAGCATAAACTACCTGTAAAAATGGATTTTCCAACATAAAAAACAGTATGAGACCATTTCCGGTTTACCCAGAAATGACCGCAACTTTCGATTTTTAAATGGAACACCCTGTGTATTTTTACATATTTGGTTTCAAAACAACATTCTAAGTATACTCTGACATTTTCGCGAATTTTTGAGTCGATATTCAGTTTTTTTAAGCATTTTAAGACATTCGTCTAGAGTGCTTTGGAATACCAAAATTTGTTCTACGGCAGGTAAAGTCCAAGGGAAAAATATAATTTTCCCTTTAATTTCATTAATAACTATTTACGAAGCCTCCAAAATTGAACAAACCACTTTTTTATCGAAAACTTTTTTTTTCAAATGGGAAGGTGGTGGCTCCTAGTGTTCAATAAATTATAGATTTTTTTTCTGAATTCATTTATTAAATTTATTTAAAAATAAAAAATCACTTTCAAAATAATTTTTATTGATTCTTATACTTTGCACTAGTACTTATACCTATTAAGAAACAAAAGAGAGAACCAAAAGGCTATTATTCACAAAAAGGTAGTTATTCACATTTCACTATTAGACATATGATTTTTGCAAAGACAACAATGTTAAAGTTCAAGAAGAATTATATTGAAAGTGATTTTTTATTTTTAAATAAATTTAATAAAATAGAAAAACAAATAGCATAGATTTGAAATGGGTATATCAATGAAATAAAAAAAAAATCTATAATTTAATGAACACTATTAGCCACCATCTTCCCATTTGAAAAAAAAAGTTTTCGATAAAAAAGTGATTTGTTCAATTTTGGAGGCTTCGTAAATAGTTATTAATGAAATTAAAGGAAAAATTATATTTTTCCCTTGGACTTTACCTGCCTTAGAACAAATTTTGGTATTCCAAAGCACTCGAGACGAATGTCTTAAAATGCATAAAAAAACTGAACATCGACTCAAAAATTCGCGAAAATTTCAGGGTATACTTAGAATGTTGTCTTGAATCCAAATATGTAAAAAACACAGGGTGTTCGATTTAAAAATCGAAAGTTGCGGTCATTTCCGGGTAAACCGGAAATGGTCTTATACCATTCTTTATGCCGAAAAATCCATTTTTACAGGTAGTTTATGCACCCCAAATTTCAAGTGGATAAGTTAAAATATAAAGGAAATATAGGGGGAGCCACTAACCGTATACAACGTTAAAATAACTGATGCTTTCCACTTATTAAAATACACTGACTTTCTAAATCTACAAGTAAAATAAATGGTAGATGTTGACGTTTTTTTAACGTTTTTCTACACATCTATCTTAATGCATTAAATTTGCCTGCTTACCACGTAGTTTGTTGCAGAAGTTATTTGTAGATGGCGATACCTACAAACCACTGGCAATAATTTGTCATGGTTTAGCTTATACCCTTATGAATTTATAGAAATTAAAAAACATAATTCTTTCAGGGAACAACGATTTATATGGACGGATTTTATAGGGATCAGATTAAAGATCATTATTTTGTGGCTCGCGATACAACGGTGGTTATTTCAGTTGTTTTCCAATCATATCAATAATAATGTTAATACTGATCCCAATGAGAACACAAACGTTTAAAAGACGTTAAAATTAACGATAACCGAACGTTTCGTAACCATTGTATTACGGCGTTGAGTCAACGGACGAATGTCCCGCGGTTCAACGTGTATTTCAAAGTATTTTATAACATTTTTGTAACGTTATATTTAACGTTAATTAACGTTATATGATGACGTTTTTGTAACGTTACATCTATAATATTACTTAACGTTGAATTTTACCGCTAGTGAACGTTATAGGATGACGTTTTTGTAACGTTATGTCTATAATATTACTTAACGTTGAATTTGATCGTTAGTTAACGTTGTTGAAACGTTAAATAACGGTCAAATTCAACGTTAAGTAATATTATATACATAACGTTACAAAAACGTCATCCTATAACGTTCACTAGCGGTCAACTTCAACGTTAAGTAATATTATAGATGTAACGTTACAAAAACGTCATCATATAACGTTAATTAACGTTAAATATAACGTTACAAAAATGTTATAAAATACTTTGAAATACACGTCGAACCGCGGGACATTCGTCCGTTGATTCAACGCCGTAGTACAATGGTTACTAAACGTTCGGTTATCGTTAATTTTAACGTTTTTTAAACGTTTGTGTTCTCATTGGGATACTTCACCTCAAAAAATTCAGCAGATATTTTTTGCTATAAGTTGAATGAAATACTGCATTTTTTTATGACCAGGGCCGTACTATTATATTTCAAAGGAAAGTAAGTGTAATCCTTTCCGGCTGTGGTCCAACGACTTCTGTCATTCATATGATCCTATTGATTCGAAAAAGCAGAACATGTTTCAATAATAAATTTCCTCTGGATATCAGTGGTACTATTGTGCCATACGAGAACAATGCCAAATACTTAGGCATGACATTGGATGCTAAACTACGGTGGAAAGACCATATGAAGAAGCAAATAATTGAACTTGATTTGAATATAGACAGTATTATTAGCTTCTTGGAAAAAATTCCAAGCTGTCAAGGTAATAAGATATTAATATACAATCAAATTCTGAAACCAGTCTGGTTATATGATATACAGCTTTGGGGTTGTGCCAGAAATAGTAATATTAAAACCATTCAAACCTTCCAAAGTAAAGTGTTGCGTAACAGAATGGGCGCTCCATGTAACTCCGACTTGCATAGAGACCTTAATATCCCAATGGTTAAAGATGAAATCAAAAGATTTGTTGGTAGACATGAGGCCAGAATTCATCAACACATTAATGTAGAAGCTCTTCAGCTACTGGACAACCAACATCTTGTCCGAAGATTAAAGAGGCCCAAATCATTTGAGTTAGTGTTGTGCGTAAAAGCAGAACATAAGCAGAACGTAAATTGAGAGATAATGTAGCAATCTAAAGAACTTCGTAGGATGAACTTTAGTTAATAAGTATTTAGTTTGTAATATTGTTAGAGGAAAATTAATGGTTGGTCACTAGACCAATTTTAATAGCAATAAAATACTGCGTAAAGAAATATTACATACATAAAAAAAATTGTTATTAAAAGTTATACAATAAAATTTCATCGTCACCTGGTTAATTGAATCTTATTACCTACCTAATATTTATATTGAGGTCGTTGTTAGAAATAAACAAATAACGAAATTAAACGTATTTTTAACCGACTTCAATATCGATATTAAGTAATAAGGTTCAATTAACCCGGAGACCGACGGTGAAATTTTATTACGTATTTTTTAGGTGCCTTTTTTGGAGACGGTTCAATTTTTTTGAAAACTTTGTTTCGCCTAATTCAATATAACTCGAACAACTCAAATAAAGTGTTTTAACTATTCAAATGTAGAAATATGTAGATCATTATTTAAAAATCTAAAAGGAACCTTGGAAGATGTTGATATACCGGGTGACACAGGAGATATGTAACACCCCGTAGCATGTTTATTTAAAAAGATATTATTTTGAAATTTGGTAGACTTATATAATGTGTGATTGAGTTTAGTACAAACAAGACATTTTTTCCACTTCCGGTTTCACCGGAAGTGACATCTACTCTGTTATTTTAAATGGCAACCTGTATATATTTTTTTCCTATCTGATTCTCCTTAAATTCCTCTTTTCAACTATGTATAGCAAGATGACATTCGTTTTTAAAATGGGTGCTGAAAACCATTTTATTGCATTAAGTCAAGTTGGCTATGGTATGAAATGTGGCGGTAATTAATGCTTAATGTGCTGCGATATCAACAGAA
Organism: Rutpela maculata; assembly: GCA_936432065.2. Taxonomy (NCBI): domain Eukaryota; kingdom Metazoa; phylum Arthropoda; class Insecta; order Coleoptera; family Cerambycidae; genus Rutpela; species Rutpela maculata. The sequence continues at coordinate 96,959,122 of OW386285.2, read as the reverse complement.
CCCTGGTACACAATTTTGTGTTTCATATTTGTTTTGTTCTAATCAGTAGCCGAAGAGACTTTCTACAATTTTTATATTAAAGAAAAATCTGTAGACTAAATGCCCGAAATCATAAAAACTAAAATAGAAACACTAATTTTAAATTCCATCCATTTGTAAAATATTTATTCATATTTCACTTTTACCAATAAGATGGCCTCCGAGGTCTCCGGATCTTACGCCACTTGATTTTTTCATAAGGGGCCATCTCAAGGAAATAGTTTATAAATCTTCACTGCAAAATAGGGAAGACTTGGAAATGAAAGTTAGGTTAGCAATAAATGAGATTACTGAATTGCAGTTAGAAAATGTGCTTAGAGGTGCTGTTACAAGAATTCGACGCTGCAGGGAAAATAATGGCCAACATTTTGAGATTCTTCGAAAACAATTTTATTTAAAAGCAAGAAAAATCAGATAACAATGAATTGTATAGGGTAAAAGTGAAAGATGACTAAATATTTTACAAACGGGTCAATTTTAAAATTAGTGTTTCTACCTTAGTTTTTATGATTTCGGGGATTTAGTCTAGAGATTTTTCTTTAATATAAAAAGTCTACAAAGTCTGTCTCTTCAGCTACTGATTAGAACAAAACAAGTATGAAACACAAAATTGTGTACCAGGGTTCTTTTGATATCGCAGCACATTAAGCATTAATTACCGCCACATGTCATACCATAGCCAACTTAACTTAATGCAATAGAATGGTTTTCAGCAGCCATTTTAAAAACAAATGCCATCTTGCTATACATAGTTGAAAAGAGAAATTTAAGTAGAATCAGATAGGAAAAAATATATAGAGGTTGCTATTTAAAATAACGAAGCAGAAAAATTTCTTGTTTATACCAAAAAAAAAGGAAAATCACGCATTATATAAGTCTACCAAATTTCAAAATAATATCTTTTTAAATAAACATGCTACGGGGTGTTACATATCTTCTGTGTCACCCGGTATAATCAGAGCTTTAAAGAATATTATAATTTCTTCAGTATTACCTTTAAGAATTATTAAAATTTTAACGATTTTATCCAATAGTATTGCTAACGGGCACATTATACTATTTTATCGATACAGAAATAAATCCTATTTACGCACAGACACAACATGATATTATTCACACGACAGAACAATAACTGAATAAACTACATTTAAATTTTGAATAAAAAGTTGTTGGGGTCAAAGGTGATAAAAAAAAGCTATTACGCAACTAAAAGGCATATTTTTTATTTAAATTGAGGTCAATAACTTGCATACATTTTATAGAATATTACAAAATCAGGCACAAAAAAAATATTAATTTTAAATACGCTCTTGACTATTATATACAATATAAGATTAGTAATTGAAATAAATATAAACGCCGAAACATTTTTAATAAATAAATCATTCATTTTGGGCGAAAGCCATGCTACTTGGTGGCAGTAGTGGCTGGTAAAATTTCAATAATTTTTTTCTCGTCTGTGGCGCATGGGACCCATACGAAATATGGGAAATAACATCTAGAGAAGCACTTCTCTAACTACCCCTAAAAAATTTTGAAAAAGCAGTTTGCGAAAAATTTTTTCAAAATTCGGTTGCTCCCCCTGGTCTAGGAGCTTCTGCTTAAAATAATTTTTTTTGTCATACACATTTGACTTTTCATAAAAATACAATAGGTTTTGCAGTTTATGAAAATATTTTCATTACTAACTGAGATACAACGAACTGAAATTTTGTAATTTGTTAAATTGTAAATTACAAAATTTCAAGGTATACAAATCACAACAAAGGAAACGTTAAATTTTAACGAAAATAGACATTGATTACCTCGATTGTACTAACCTACGCCGATGATCCCCTAATCGCCACAGAAGAGCGGGATATTCTCAACTTTCTAGAAAACCTGAAACCACATCTGGACACATCTGAACTGAATATGAACTTCAAGAAGTCTAATAAGGGTGCGAGACTCAACAAAAGAAAATCCAGAATCCAATCAACGGAGAAACATGCAAAACATATGACTAGATCCTAAGAAAGTCGAAGAAACTAAAGTATCTAGGAAACTCTAAATAGGAATGAATTAAAATAGCCACGAGGAGAATTCTATATGCCATCATGGAACCTAATCAAGAGAACATACAGTCATCATATATCGCTAACGATGACATACGGGGTAAAAGCACTGCAGCGACAAAAACCAAGTCTGATAAGAGCTGAAAGGGGCATCGTCCAATTACTACAATAACAACAGAATAAAAGGAACGTCAACATTAATAAGAGGAAAAGGCAATAACAAAAAAGGTAGAAATGTACGCGTACGTAATGAAGTACACCGCCGCAATCAGAAACGTGTGAAACAGAGGACTGCTTTAGAAGCAAAAACACAAATAGAGAAAACACTCCAAATGACGCAACGGAGGCTCCGCACCCCACCCACCTTTTCATCCTATATTCCTGAACTGTATCATGCACCAAGCGGGTCACGCTGCTGCCATGCAAGCATGACCTCAATCCAACTTAGCGTCGACGTTGTCAGCTGCCATCTCTTTGGTGGTGTTATTGTCAATCTATATTGTCTTTATAGTGGTGGCGTTTCGCAAATTTTCAACTTAATTAAAAATTATTGTTTTTAACCCCCGACCCCAAAAGAGGGTGTTATAAGTTTGACGCGTATGTTTGTATGTCTGTCTGTCTGTGGCTTCATATCTCTTCAACGGATGATCCGATTTTGATGCCCTTTTTTTTATTTGAAAGAGTATTTTGTCGAGAAGGTTTTTGCCATATTAGATTTTGATGTTAGGCGAACTACTAAATAGTTATATTCAAAACAGCAGCTCCCGATATATTCATGCGTATAAGAAAGCAAATCTCGAGGACATAAAGAAAATGTAAGCTGGATTTAAATAAATCATAAGAGTTCGTATATGGAATCAAAATTATTTCATAATTTTTAAAGTTGCGTTAATTTATTTTTTCTTATATTAGTTATTTAGTCGATATTTTTGTGTCGGGGGTTTTTTAAATTTGTAATTTAATTTTATTCTGAACGCGTTACGATGGGCCAAAGACGTTATGTTGTTCAGGTTTCCACAGGACGCCCTACCGTTAGTTATTACGATTTCCTAATATTTTATGTGATTTCTTGTGGGTTTATAAGGTATACGGTACCTACACATAATGGCTTGCAATCATCAGAATTTAGCTGATAATGACTCAAAGCACCTGTAAAATAACCTTCTTAAAATACCACTAAAAGGATGGCTGAAGGACTGAAGGTCACAATTTACCAACGAAATATCAAATGTTCTACCAAGAGTGTCGTTTTTGATATAGGACTTCTATGACTTTGACAAAAACATTAACATCTGGCACTGGATCATCATAAAAAAACTCAATGTACATTCCTCAAATCTACTTGGCACCCAGTGCTCACAATTAACAAATCACAGGGTTAGATCCTAAACGGAGTTAATGTGTAGCTGCCGAAGCCAGTTTTCAGATTTGAACGATTCTATATTGCCTCCTCAAGGATTCCCCGTGTAGCGGATGTGAAGGTAAAGGATGAACGTGAGACGGATGTGCAGCAGATTCTCCGAAAAATATAAAATATTTACAAAAAATATAGTTGATAAAGAAGTATTGTAACATAGGTACTGATCATATTTCAGAGAAGCAAGGTTTAATTATTTTATAGACATCATAAAAGAATAACGAAGCTATTTTAGGGCTTCAAATGGGCACTAGCTCCAACTTCATCTAGCTTACCAGTATGTTTGGTGAAGTCAGGCGTAAATACTAGTTCTAGTTGTCTTATAAGTATAGATCCCAATTGTTCACAAGTCGACATCGACATACCTTTAAATTCGAACAACTCTACCGATTGGGCCTCTAATGCACCACTGTCTTTGCTATATAGAAATTATGCGCATTTATGTCTACTTTTCAACAGGGGAACAACCTCGTTAATTTTGGCGCACGAGAGCAATCTATTTAAAGAAAGTACGCCGCATCTTATAGACGAAATAATGTTAAAAAATAAATTTTCAGGTTATTTACTACTACTACACAGAATAAAAAAATATAAAAATTCATGGAGTTGTTGCCGTGACCGGTTTAATTATCAAGGTCAATGTCAACAATAAATACTGGCATTATAGACCAGTCATATTATTTCGATTTAGGGGTCAAACCCGTAATTAATCAGTGCAAATTGCAATCACCGTAAATAAGTCGGGTTCGGAGTATTATCACTGGAATTGATTTGGCATCGAAAAGCTAAACATACTGAAAAAGTTATAAACAAAAAACATGACCTTTGAAGCTTTCTCTCAAATATTTTTAAAACTAAGCTAGATACGGTAACAAACAATGCGTATTTTATTGCAGAGCTTAAAATTATTTACAAGAGCGATTTCAACAACTTTTACCATGAAGTCAGTAGTTTAGATTGTACACGGTGTCAAGATCCGATGTCCTTATCACGAAAACACTAGATTTTCGATGTTTACTTTCGTCGATATTTTTCTATCACTTATAATGAAATTGAAAATGTACAAAATTTCATCTGAGAATCTCAAAGAAGTGGAGTTGTGGAGTTAAAATAAAGAATATAATTCTTTTGTTGAAGTCATTATTTTTAATTGGTTTAATACGTGCAACGACAGCTTCTTTTATGCTTTTTTTATGTAATATCTTGATTCGTTTACTGTTTTTGGTTTCAAAAAAAATTAGTTATTTGAATTCGTTTATAACTACAATTGCAAAAATTATAAACAAATACAAATGAAAACAAATGCTTTTACTTTACTTACTTCTAAACTATAAGCGTTTGAAATTTCGAAGTCTTTTTCTAATTTTTTAGTCGTTTAAATATTTTTCCTCATTATTTTCTAAAAATTGGCTATAAAAGGCATAGCTTCACTCAGTTTCGTTAATATTCTTGCATTATTACATTATATTTCTTAAACTATGTAAAAATTGTAAATTTCATGATTTTTATTTTTTAACTTAACAAATTATCAGGCACCTACCAAGTTTTTTAAATCTCTTATTTATATTTTATTGCCAATCATTCTTCTTTTTATTTTTTCCGATGCGATTACTAGAACTGGGGAGAATAAGGAAAATAGCAGAAAATTACTTCCACATGCACGTACCTAGTGGAGTAGTTTCGTTTGTTCAAATCGGCTTAGTACAAGAAACGTCAAAATTTTAATTTGAGAAAAAAAAAATCTGTCCGTAACTTTTTTGTGCATACGATTATTCTAGAACGGTTAATGATATTGACCTGAAATATGGTACGTCTATGTATTATAACGAGATCTGAAACTGAATTATATTTTTATCTTATTCCGTTGAAGAGTTGGGATGACTGCCCTCCTATTTACAGCTTTTTTTAAGAGTAGTGTTAATTAACTGATTTTTTTTGTGATGTTTCTGAGATTTTGGCAACAGGAAGAATTAGATAGAGTGGATTTTGTTGCACACAATCCAATAAAATATAAACTAAAAAAAAATAATTTCAATCAGAAACTAATAATGTGTCTTAATACTATCAGTCTTTGATTGAACCATGACGACTTTCCTGTACATCTGTGTTTATGTGATAATAATGTATCGTGTGGTGACCTCAATAGTATATTTTTTTCCTGTAACAAACATACTGTTCAAAGAGAATTATTCCTAATGATTTACTTAACCTTAAGGTTACTATAGTCGGCCTGCTAAGTCGGATAGGCAAGAAATTTTCAATTTAATCATATATTTTATAATAACAAATAACACCAATAAAACTAGTGGAAGCATTATATTCTTCGCCGATTTACTGAGTTTTTATATAATTGTTACCCATTCTATAGGATACTCTTCGCAGTTTTTTTGTAAATAATGTTATTTTTTGGACATTCTAAATTTTGTGATACCAACTTTGTTGTGAAAAATATGAAAAAAAGAACACCCTGTCAGGGATTTCTATTTAAGTACAAATGACAAAAATTAAGAAAAAAACAAATTAGAAATAAGTTAATAAACAATTCTCTTTCAGCAAATACTACCAGGGGCGTACCATTAGAGTAACAGTACACCGCGCCAAATTAAATAAATTCAAAAATAATAAAAACTTGGATAAAATTGTTGCCCATTATTAGCTTGGTTTCAGTGCCATTAAAATTTAAAAAATCTCATGCATGCTATAAGAACATACTGACTGTCTACACTTCACATCTGGTACGGCTCTGCTAAGGTTAAGGAATTTTATTTAAAAAATTTAGGTCCGTAAGAATACGCAAAAAGTAAGCAAGAAATAATAACTCTGCAGAGAACACAAAAATAATGTATCCACTACAAAACGTAACAACGAAGACACATCAGCTACTGGTACAAAAATCGAGCACTAAGCCATCAGTTAGAAGGAGAAAACATAACAACCCCGGCACACGCCAACACTATGAAAAGACCAGTAGAGGAGTTGCATAGGTAACCAGACGAGAGAGCTCCATCGAAATAAGGACGGAAAATATAAACGAAAACAGCCACGGCAATCATACAAAATGATCAAGATCATTGATCATTGATCAATCAGACAAGACAGCGGGAAGGGTATTCATGCAACTGAGTCGAGAAACCAGAAGAAACGAAAAAAGAAAAAAATGGGGAAACCGGGTTACACGTGGAAAACAACAACTAAGAGAATCATGAACAAACTGAGAAGCGATCAAACATACTGGAAAAGAAAGCGACTGGAAAAAATGAACTCCACAAAGAAATCGCAGCGATATACCCTACCAGAACCAGAAACCGAGGCATCAGAAATCTCAGAAGGAGAAGAAGAAAATTTGTAGACACAGAAACACAAAAAGAGACAACACATTGGACTTGTCATCTTGCTGTCGAGGCGACCAGACCTGCTTTATAATGCTCTGTCACCAATGGATACCCATAAAAGTTTATAAAAGTTATATAGTGACAACGTGTAAAAATATAGTTAAAAAAAGTATAAGTGGATGTGTTTGTAAATTGTAAAATAATACATATCTCGGAACATTTTCAGTAATTGATATGAAATATTAGTTAGTGTTTAATTAGGTATACAAACCAAAACTTTACACAGTGTTTCCCCTCTAATGCAGTAAATAATGGTACATAGTGTAGTGAAATCGTGCCAGGCGGCAAAGAGGAGAAAGAAATCAGCAATAACCGAAGAGAGGACTGTCTATATGGAGCACTAAGCCATCAATTAGAAAAAGAAAACCGGCACACACTAACGCTATGAAAAATCAAGAAAAATGTCCATTATACTATTAGGAGACTTCAATGCACATATACTCCACATATGGCCTAACGAAAATGGAAACGCGCTGAAAAACCTAGCACACATGTTTGACTTAACAATAAGAAATACATGGAGCAAAAGTCAAACCTGCATTGACACCTGGAGTAATGGAAGCTCAAACACACAAATAGACCATATCCTGGTAAGCAGAGAGATAAGGGCAAGGATCAAGAAGGTTAAAGCAAAAAGGACAGCAGAAGAAAGCGCTAACACTGAACAGCAGCAAACTAAAAATAGGGAGACCATGTTACACGTGGAAAACAACAATCGAGAGGATAAAAAAAAACTAGGAAAGAAAAGCGAGGAAAAAACATGCGTCATGTGGCTCTCGCTGCTGACAACAAGCATGACCCAAATCCAACCCAGCATCGGAAACCGAGGAATCAGAAGACTCAGCAAAAGAAGATTTGAAGAAGCAGAAACACAAAAAGAGGAGCATAAACACTCCATATCAAGACACAGCACATATTTCACACGAAGATTCAGAAGAGGCAGATGTCCAGAACCAAAAACACAAAAAAGGGAGCTTAAACGCTCCCTCACGACACAATGCGGTAACGCATCTCATAAATACCTACACCTCCCATCCCATGTTCCTTTATCATGCGCCATGTGGCTCTCGCTGCTGGCAACAAGCATGACCTTAGTCCAACCCAGCGTGGACGTAGCAGGCCCAGCTGTATAACCCTGGGAGTGGCAGCGATGCCTACCGCACGCTGGTAAATCAATCATCAGTCAATCAAATGACAAAAATTAAGAAAATATATATTTTTTAATTTAAATCATTAATAACTTTTTTTATTTACTAATTGATTTTTTGACAGACGGACATTTTGAAAGTTGTTCAGAATTCGTTCACTAAGATAATGATATAAAATTTTTTTCTCTACGAGCGGTATTTACTGTTTTAGAAATGTGCCGATCAAATGCAATCTTCGTTTTTGCGAAGAGTATAATAACACAGCCCCACAAAAAAAAATGAAAGTTCATACTCCAGAGTCGGACATATGTATTCCTATGTATTTTTCGACGCTAAATCCGATCCCGAGCTCAGAAATGGCCCTCCACGTCTGGAATTGGCCCCACGGGGCCAAAAATGGCCTGAGAGGTGGATTCCGGGATGGGGCGTGGTTAAAGGTGCATTCTAAAGCCAAAGTCGAGTTTGTGGTCGAAAAGTTCACGACCAACTGAAATTTCGCGTTTGGGTCCGGAAAAATGGCCCCTTGGGGCCGGAAAATCGTGTTTCGGGCCTCGCAATGGCATCAGTGGTATTTTCGTGTACTTTTGAATACTGGAATGAATACCGTGCTTGAAAAGTTTATGGTCAACTTCAATTCCCCGTTTGGGACCAGAAAAATGGCCCCTTGGGGCCGGAAAATCGTGTTTCGGGCCTCGCAATGGCATCAGTGGTATTTTCGTGTACTTTTGAATACTGGAATGAATACCGTGCTTGAAAAGTTTATGGCCAACTTCAATTCCCCGTTTGGGCCGGGAAAATGGCCCCTCTGGGCCGGAAAATCGTGTTTCGGGCTTCGCAATGGCATCAGTGGTATTTTCGTGTACTTTTGAATACTGGAATGAATACCGTGCTCGAAAAGTTTATGGCCAACTTCAATTCCCCGTTCGGGACCAGGAAAATGGCCCCGAAGGGATCAGAAAATCGCGTTCCGGCCGTGGCACTTGCAACTGTGGTATTTTATATGATGAGACAATGGCCTGAAGGTAAAAATGATTGGACGCTTTACATGCATTGCTTCTCCCTTCGCATATGAAGGACTGATAGCGGAAATTTCAGAGGTCCTGGATAAAGAGAGTTTTTGTTTCAAGTATCAGTCATGACAGAAAACGTGTGAAGTCCGTGAAGCCCCTTGAAAAAAGGTCTGGCTGAACCTCAAGTGTCCAGTAGGAACCTCATGGTCTCATCTAAATAACAAGGAAACCGCTGGAAATATGCCATAGAGAATCGGGCCGTATGTTGAGCCTGAAGTTACATCTGTTGCACTCACACTTGAAATTTTTCATAGACTCTTGAGGTGACTATAGTGACGAGATCCCTGAAAGAATTAACATGAAACAACGATAGCAAGGACGGTGAGATATCTCTATGATGGCAGTTTTCAGATGGTTACTAAAGGAACGCTATGGGTGCAGATCCCGTCTCATGGAACGTGGGATTCTTATTCTACACTCTCTTTTTGTAATATCTTTGAACTTTATATTCAAAAGATCGCCGCACACCCTGGCGTTTATGGCTCTCTGTTGTGTCCCTCTTCAGTGACCAACAGTAATCCGCCATCATGTGGATATCCCACCTTCCTTGATATCGTTGTTCCATTTCGGATATATCCTGGTGAAATCTTTCTCCCTGTTGTTCACTGTAGTCACCTAAATTTTCTGGAAAATAGTCCAAGTGTGAGTGCAGGAAATGCAGCTTAAGGCTCATTCTGCACCCCAACTCCTTGAAACTATCAAGCGTGTTTCTCACGATTTCCTTGTAATTTGCGGCTCTGTGGTTACCCAAAAAATTTGTCGCTAGATCCTTGAAGGCGAGCCAGGCCTTTTCTTCAACGGGATTCATGGACTCAACAAATTCTTGATCTTTCATGGCTGCGCGAATTTGGGGCCCATCAAAAATTCCAGCCTTAAGCTTCTCATTTGAGAGTTGAGAAAATTTTCGCCCAAGATACTGAAAGCAAGGACCCTCTTTATCTAGAGCTTTTACAAATTGCTTCATTAGCCCGAGTTGAATGTGGAGAGGTGGAAGCAAAATCTTGTTTGGGTCCAGTAACGGCTCAGTCAGGACGAAAATACGAAAATACCACTGATGCCATTGCGAAGCCCGAAACACGATTTTCCGGCCCAGAGGGGCCATTTTCCCGGCCCCAAACGGGGAATTGAAGTTGGCCATAAACTTTTCAAGCACGGTATTCATTTCAGTATTCAAAAGTACACGAAAATACCACTGATGCCATTGCGAGGCCCGAAACACGATTTTCCGGCCCCAAGGGGCCATTTTTCTGGTCCCAAACGGGGAATTGAAGTTGACCATAAACTTTCCAAGCACGGTATTCATTCCAGTATTCAAAAGTACACGAAAATACCACTGATGCCATTGCGAGGCCCGAAACACGATTTTCCGGCCCCAAGGGGCCATTTTTCTGGTGCCAAACGGGGAATTGAAGTTGACCATAAACTTTTCAAGCACGGTATTCATTCCAGTATTCAAAAGTACACGAAAAGACCACTGATGCCATTGCGAGGCCCGAAACACGATTTTCCGGCCCCAAGGGGCCATTTTTCCGGCCCCAAACGCGAAATTTCAGTTGGTCGTGGACTTTTCGACCACAAACTCGACTTTGGCTTTAGAATGGACCTTTAACCACGCCCCATCCCGGAATCCACCTCTCAGGCCATTTTTGGCCCCGTGGGGCCAATTCCAGACGTGGAGGGCCATTTCTGAGCTCGGGATCGGATTCAGCGTCGAAAAATACATAGGAATACATATGTCCGACTCTGGAGTATGAACTTTCATTTTTTTTTGTGGGGCTGTGTAATAGGCGTATATAACTTTCTGTGGCTGAGAGATCTTTTCTGGCGTCAAATATCTTTTCACACACAATTTTTAACATAAAAGTTTGAACAGTCATTAACGAATGAGCAATGAGCATATGACCAATTTCAATGGGCAGGATCATATTGTGCCGTTATATAATATATAATTGATATTAAAAAAATCGAACCGCCTTCAGAAAATATCTCTAAAATGGAAGAAAGAAACAAAATTTCACTCAGTTTTACAAATACCTGTCTACCTATTAGTGGAAGGTAGCAAGGTACAAAACGTATTTTTGACATTAGTAATTTTTTTTGCACCGACTTCAAATTGATATTTAATATCAATTTGAAGTCGGTGCAAAAAAATTACTAATTTCAAAAATACGTTTTGCACCGACTTCAAATTGATATTTGGTAATAAGGTACAGTGCCTTGCTACCTTCCACAGACAGAGTAAAATTTTATTTCTTTTTGAACCTTTTTAGTAGCTTCACATATTTGAAGCTCCCTGTCTGGAGGATAAACAAATAATACATCATAACCCCACTTTAGTTCCTTATAATAATATACTTTTAGTCCACAGTACTAGTCAACCATCCTACGGTGGCAAGTAGCCGCGCAGAGAGAGAGAAGAAATATCGTCACAGAGACAAACAAGCTTTTTAAGCTTCTTGATAAACTAGCTAGCTAGCTAACTAGCTTAAGAAGCCTGTTTGCCTCTGTCCAAGAGTGACGATGTTTCTGCTTTTTCTGCGCGGCTACTTGTCATCCTAGGATGGTTGACTAGTACATAATATCAAATAGTCGTGTACTTTTCGGTTTCCGTCATTGTACCAGGTTTCACGTAAATCTACAAAAAATTTGCTGGCATTATCGCATCTCAATTAAAAACCATCATGCAATGAAATCGTCATCATAAACAGCATTGAAAACAACTACATGAGCGAGAGTATGCTGTATAATTTGTTTGTAAACGCAAATTGTTTAACGGGAGATTCAAAGTCTCAGTTCATACTGTTGTAGAAAACATTCTTCGGTTGATTCGCCTCCATGCAAGGCTCTCTTTCATTGCGAAATGGTATATGACATGATAGGAAGTTACGATAATGCCCAGTCTTTAAAAAATTATCATTATTATAAATCGAGAATCAAATTTTTATTTATGTCACCGGCAAATATTCGAATATATTCGTAATATAAAATTTTTTTCCAGTTTTAGTTCACCTTACACTAGATGCAGCTTGATAAAGGACAAGGGTAGATAAGGGCCTTTTTCCGCCCATCGGCCATGTTGTATGTCATTATATTTTCCGAGTAGTATATGTCTTGACGAGTAATAAAAAACTGTTCTTTGGAATAGTAGATTATTCATTGAGCGTATAATGATGGCTATTACTCGCGGAGGTGATGTTTACGGCACTAGACGAAGGCGTGTCGTAAATCATCCGAGTGTGGAATAGCCATTATACGCGAACTGAATACTATAATTTATCCACGACTATCGCACATTTTAACTGTTTTAATCGTTTAAAACTGAAAAAATAAAGTTCATTTAGTGTAAAACGTTGACGTGTTAAACGTCAAACACGAAAATATGCATGAAAACATGGAAAAATGTATTCGCCGTTTCCTTATGAAAATTGCTAGTTCCTGATTGGTCAAAGGTGCGTTAGAATGAAAACAACTAGTTCCTGGTTGGTTAAATATGTGTTAGAATCAGATTATGTTCATTATACGTTTGGTTGGAATAATGACTATTTGACAATTGTTAAATGTAGAATGCAATGATTATACGATGGTCGTGGATAAACATATTCTTATTCAGTACATACCACAATATGTGGTTTTGAGCGCTGACACGTTTAAATTCGCACGCAACGTCGACACTACTACGACTTCCGCGGAACAGATTTTGTTTTTTTATACAATGAAGCGCTTGATGAAACAATATAAATTAACCATTATTTAAAAGCTTAAATGCTCAACAATGAAATGAGGTATAGTTTATCTTGTTTCATCGAGCGCATCTAACTGAAATATACATTAAAACTTCGGAAAAAGTTCAAAAATTACTAAAAAACTGCGAACATGTCCACTTTGAAATGATATTACTATGACCTACTGTTGTTTTTGAAATGTAAAACATATAGAAACATAAAGATCATATGTTCAACTATAAATAAATACCGCTTAATGACTTTAAGGAAAACTTATCTTTTTTATGAAATTAGTGGGTGAAAATTATATAGCTTATCTACCCTTGTCCTTTAGTATGGCACCACCGCCGGACCATAGCCTACAGTTTGTAGCAGGTTTGACAGAAATCGTTTAAGATGCGCCAGAGTAATCATTGAACAAATATATATATATAAAAAAATCGGCAGCTACTGGAAGCGTCTGGAACCTCCCCACACGGTGGATCCTTACCAGCTGTGTTTGGATATTACATCGGAAATCAGAGCACCGAGCAAACAGATAAATTACACGTGACTTTGGAGCCATTTATTTCATGAACAAATATCGAACGAAGTGAAGTGGACTACAAGCAATCTGTTAAAACATAACCTCTCATGTTTGTTTATGTTGCATGTTAATCAATTGCCGGATATTATAAGGGTATTAATAGATAAAGTTTCGAAGATTTTGTAGAACATTGGAGAGCGAAAAAAATAACACAGAATTTAGCCCAAATGACACTCTAACCTATATACAGTAGGGCATCTCCATCATGTTTAAGTTTTTCAAGTTTATTCACATTTTTAATGTTTGTATACGCATTTTTAGCTTGGAGCCACAGTGGCTCCAAGCAAATATTTAAAAATTCACGTAAACAATTTTTCTATATTGTTGATTAATAAAAATAGACTGCTAATTACAGGTTAGATTTTCAACCTACAAAAAGAGTCCTATTTTATTAGGACAAAGTATTTAGAACTTCATAAACATTGCATTGTACTAGATTTTAGTTGAAAGTACGGGAACCAAGCAGAAATTTTAGTAACAGCTACGGAATATTCTTAAATCTTAAGAAATATATATTTTTGAGGTTAGTTGTGATGTCAGGTGCACCATAACCTTCACAAAGGTTACCAATCCAAATATTTTTGACAGATGGCAAAATACATTTTCCCCTAACAATAATACCAATAATATTTTTTCGAGGCTGTCATGTGTGCACATATAGTCTCCTCTTAAGGTGGCGCGTGTATATGCGCTGATACTACGAGTACGATTTCATTTCCTCTTGCACACAAAGTTAAAGTAATAATCCAAGAACATTGTTCACGTATGTCTACAGAGTTTCTCCCTCACATCTTTTGAGACGGAAATATGAAATATACACTGCAGAGAGAGATAAATAGTCTATGTTTTCAATAAGTTCAGCGATTCTTAAGTTCTGAAGATTTGTCAATCGTTACTGTGAATTATTTATTTGGGTTAACAGTTGTCAGTTGTTGAGCATATATATAATCGGAATTACACTAAAACGATGAAATTAATAAATTAATCATTCTTAACATTTCATGATAACACCTTTAATATTTTTATTACATTACAGGTATTATATTCTTAAACGATTTGAGAACCACTGGCACTTCTGACCCATCTCGAATGCATTCTTATTTATTTAGTTCAGACGACGAAGCGACCTTTGGACACGCCAGCTTAGAGTTGACTCGACTATATAACGAATTCTTTTAAATTTTTTTCACGGAAACCAAATCGAAAGGGTGCAAGTGTGATATATCGGTTGAAATCGGAATTTTTACTGCTCTTCAGTGGTTCGATTACAAATTGTAAGTAATCATAAAATAAACAACTTACAACTTGTTGTGTCAAAACTAAACTAAACGTATTACGATCTTAACCAAAACCTTTTCAGATCTTCTGGAGCACTAAAGAAACCCTCATGCAAAGTTTCATCCAAATCTATTTTATTTAGCAGTTTCGCCGCTATCGTGTTCACACACATACACACACACACACACACACACACACACACACAAAGACATTTTTAAAAAACACTTTTTTGGGTTTATGGGACCTCAAAACGTAAAAATTTGATGTTATCTCAATTTTCGATTTTGTAGTAACCTCCCACAGGGGAGGTTAAAAACATGAATACGGGTCGAATTGAGAACCTCCTCCTTTTTTAAATTTTGAAAGGTGGGTTAAAAACACTTACAGAAGATATCCCGCTTAGACAGATATACTCATATGAATACGAGTATGAACTTATTGATACATAAACGCAAAAAACTTTTTTCGATATTTGAGATCAGACTGTTACAAAACTAATTTCGCAACAAAACTTGATTGTCTGGTAACTAAAATTAATGACAATAATTATAATAATATAATTCGCGGGAGGAGCATAAGATAACTATGAATCATTTTAATTCATATAAGGACAGAGCAGGAAATCACATGTTGCTACCAACTTCGTTCAAAAAGTGTTTTGTCACCGACACGAGATGGGAAATAAATAAGTGGATCCAAATAAGATTTTGCTATGAAATGGACTCCAAAATATAATGCATTATATTGGCCCATACATAAGTAATTATATACTATTGTGTAAAAAAATAGTAAAATTTGACATCGGAAGTTGCTGAGGGTAACTACCCTCCAGAGGTTTGTTTCGTTCTTTCCGGTGAGCTAACGGGTTGAAATTCGGCAATGAGGTTCTTGGGAACTCAACAATGATAAGAGTACTAAGCCTGACTATTTGGAACTGTGGCCGAATCTGTGGCGACAAAAGGACCCCATGAGTTCATATTGACCAAACAAATAAGTTTGTGCGATGGCGCTGAAATTTTATTTTCGGTGTTTCTAACATTGCTAAACATAACTCTATCGAAAATGCTTCGAAATTTCATTTGGCTCATCTTGAATCGATATTTGTATTCAAAGTTTTGAAAATAATTACAACAATTTTCGGTTTAATTCTCAGGAAATTTGATATCTGAGTATTATTACGACAGGTAAACACTCCGTCACTATATTCTAAAAATTTCAATCAACTGAGTCTCAAATTCAAATGGTACCTAAAAGTTCGAAAATTGTTCTTTACAGCTTCATTTATAACCAAAATTTATGGTTAAGTATTTAGGAAGTAAAATGCACTGCTTACAAAATATTTTCAGTAGATGGCATTCTTTTTACAACGGAAATGCTTTTAATTCTACTATTCACTCTAATAATAAACGAGAGCATCCATAAAATGGATTAGGTTTATATAATTTTAATCTATGTTTGACTTTTACATGATAATTTTAAATGAAAAAATATATATATTATGGCTCTTTTCTCCAGTATAAATACAGAGTTAGAAGAAAATAAAGAAAAGTTTTACTGTATTTTAGCTGGAAATCTGATATAATCATTTAAATGCTAAACACATATACTAACACACTTATTAATTAATACATTAATTATTAAGTTGCAGAAATTGCAACGCTTTGCCTGTTTAGGAACTACAGGAGCAATGCGCTCCTGTCCCACAGCAGCTATGGCGGAAATGCTGGACTTACTTCCTATGCATTTGCATGTAAGAAAGGAGGCAGCACTTGGTGCGTTAAAGCTGCATCAGGCAATTAAATTTAGACCAAGCGACCTGGTGGGTCACTTAAGGATTCTAGAGCTAATCTAATTCGAATCCATGACCAAACCCCAGGGCCTAAATGTAGGCTATCTAAAGCCCTTGGTAACCATCTTCCAGACAGAAATCTATGCTATAGATCAGTGTGCCCAGGAATGCCTAAATAGAGGCACTTGAAGGACAAGGACAGATAGCCAGGCAGCACTAAAGGCTCTCAGGTCCTATACCTTCGAGTCTAAAATTGCCTGGGAATGCAGACAATACCTGAAGCAACTGGCAAAAAACAACAAGGTTACCTCGATGTGGGTGCCGGGGCATGAAGGAATAGAAGGCAACGAATTGGCTGAAAGCCTCGCAAGAAAAGGAGCTGAAGCCCCATTTTTTGGACCCGAACCTTCTGTGGCTTATCTAAGGGACACATAACGGAGGAGGTCCAAAAATGAGAAACGGAACAAAAGAAGTCCTACTGGAGGAATACTCCAGGCCAAAGACAAGTGAAAAGGTTTATAACCTATTCAACAAAGAATGCCACAAGGCTTCTCGAACTTGAAAAGTCCAAGTATGGCTGATCACAGGTCTTCTAACTGGCCATTGCCCCTTGAGATATCTATCATCTCAAGAACATGGGCATGGCAGAAGATAACAAATGCAGATACTCTGAAGCTGCAACTGAGACTGCGGAGCATATACTTTGTGAATGCAAGGTGCTATTCCGCATTAGGCTAAAGTACCTAGAACAGGCGAAATTGACGCCTGAAGACATGGGGAAATTAGCTCTCAGGAAAATCAAAAGCTTTGCAAAAAGTCTTGGAATCCTGGGCCACAATTAGTTGTAAGCTAATTCACAAAAGACCTTTTAGGTCGAAGTGAAGAAAGGCCAACTCAGGGCCAAGCGACCTCTTAAACAATCTACAATCTACAACAGACTTATTACAAATTCAACTTACATGACTTTTCCAATCCAGGGATAAGGTGATATCTACTCCTATAATAATTTACTTTGCTGCACAGATGTTCTTCTTCTTCAGTTTTTTAGTGGCCTAGCCCATAAGTTGGAACCGAATGGATGAAGCTGCAAATAAAAGATTCTTATTAACAAATTTTCTTTTATCACAATAATCAAATTCTTCTCAAGACTGCACATCATACTTTCAGTGTTTACACCTGCTGTCAACATCATTTCATTAACATAAGCATAACAAATAATAATTTTCTCTATATCATTAACATATAGTAAAAAATGGCAGCGGGCTTAGAACACTGTCCTGAGGTACATCAATGTTAATATTTCATTAATTTAATGACTTAATATAATATATTCTATTTGAATTTTTATAAAAAAAAAACTTAATTGCGCATCCCGCTTAAGTGTTTACTTTATATTTCTAAGCAAATCGCATGCCTTTGAAAGGAACAATTATGTGTGAGTAAACAAAGGAGTTTACGTAAGTAAAGTAGGCTACTGACATCAAGCAGATGTGTGCCAAAAATGTTATTTTCTTTTGCTCAATCGAATCTAACGCAAACAAGAAAACTACTAATTTTTAAACTGTTTCATGAAAAACATATAAAAATGTAAACTAGTTTTGTAAACAGATCAACATTTTATAAATATAAGTCAATGAATTCTTAGAAGCATGTTAGCGAGCTTGTTTGAAAAGAGAAAGCATAACTGGGAAATATTTTGAGCAAGCTTAATTTAAATTTAAAGTGCTAAATATATTCTTAACCTTGTACTTCTACTATAAATAATTTTCCTACAAATGAACTTTTTAATTTCTAGAACGAGGAGCCTGGCAATACTCGTGGGCTCTTCCACTCCCGAATCTTTGCAGTTTAGGGTTGATTGGATTATTCTCTAGATCTAGATTTGTCTGAGTAACGGATGGGGGGGGGATCTACAGTTTATAGTGGAATTCCAATCACTTCTTGTAGACAATTTACAATTAAAAATTATTTCCTCTATTTGGGGCACGCTCACTTCGTTAGGTAAGCCCAAAGTGCAAGACAACACACACGCTAATCACTGAACTACTGATCCCACCAGCACTAAACAAGTTTGTTAGAAAAGTATTCCTCTATCGGATTCCCCCTCCCTCTCTTGGATATAAGTACCTTAAAGATAAATAGTACGATAATGGCCCAATCGAAGCAATGCTCAATATGCGGGTATTCTTCTCGCAGTTGGTTCGTTGCCCACTTATAGGCACCAAAAAAAATTTGGGGGATTATTTTAGTGTACCGTGAATTTAAGGTAGTAGTGTAAGTTGGACAGGCAAATCGAAAAGTCATATCTTGATTTCTTAAAAATGAAAACTTCTCATTATCATTGGTCTTCATTCATTACATAATATACGAGTATATCTAAATTTACAAAACAATTTTTGAGAAGAAAACTGAACCGCTAAAAATTATGAAATAACATTTCACCGTTGCGCGTCGCCCAGTTAATTTATCTTTATTAACTGATATTGAAGTTAGTTAAAATACGTTTGAATTCGTTTGTTTATTTTTACACCGACCTAAATATCGATATTAGGTAATAAAGTTCTTAACTGGGCGATGCGCAGTGCTGGGCTATGGAACAAAAATAATTACACTTATGTTTTTTTGAGGTATTGATCTAATTTAAATGACTGTTAGTATTTTTGAGGTAAATATATATTATAATTAACAAAATAAGAAAATACTTCAATGTAATTAACATATTATTAAATGTTGCTTGTTGCTATGCGTTGCGATCACTAGTAAACCACTGTAGTCAAAATATTATAATTAGTCTTTATTATGCAAACTTTCCCAAGATAGGTGGGTCGATGGGCGACCCACCTATCTTGGGAAATACAGCGTTCTCGCCCCACCTTCTAGAGGCTTGTATATCAGTGTATACTCGGAAGTTACGTAATTTCAGACGAGGATTACGTAGTGGATATACCATCCTTCGGAGGGGATGTAAAGCAGGCGGTCCCTTGTCTATTAAATGTTAGGCAAGTAAAAGATCCCTACTCTTTTTAAGGGAAGAGGTTCGGCAAAATTTCCAGGTTGGGGGTAGCTCGTCTCCTGGCGTCGGTGATAGGCCCTGGTAGCGGAAATAGGCCGACGTTAAATAGTTAAAAAAAAAAACTTTCACTCTCAGATGCGATATGGTATCATTAATTGGGGAATAAGTAGTTACTCTCAACGTGTCTTTACCCTACAAAAATATGCACTGCGAATATTAACTAAGGTGTCAAAAAGAGAATCCTGCAGAACAGCATTCAAAGATTTAAAAATTTTAACACTAATTGGTACATATATTTATGAACTGGGCTGCTTTGTTTATAAAAATTTGCAAACATTTCAAAAATATCTGACTGGCCACAGTTACTCCACAAGATTTAAAAATAATCTTATACCTGATCAACATTCGACAGCACGGTATCAAAAATGTATCTATTTTAACGGTTGCAAAATATTCAATGCTTTGTCAACTGAGATAAAAAATTCTCAAAACATTGTTATTTTCAAGAAAAAGCTCAAAACCTTACTTATTGATAAAAACTGTTACACTCTTGAAGAATTTTTCTTTAACTAACATTAAACTTAAGTTGCCTTTAACTGTGTTTGTTTTGTTTTATGTGTATTATACACATATATGTTGTCCAATGACATTATATACAATAATCGTTGTGTATGTAATATTTGTATGTATATTATATAACTTTGTGCATGTATTGTTTGTTGTTAACCTGACGCTCTCTACAATTACTTGTATTATTTTTTCCTTTATACAGTTAATTGAGAATTAAGAATTATTGTTATTATTATTATTTCTTCTTTGTTTCAGTGTTTTAATAACAGTGCTGGGCTCACTGAGCCATAAGCACTGTCATTCGTGTACCAACGAGGTGATCAAAGGTTTAGAGCTTTTCTGATCAAATTTGCTGTTCCAAGTAATGTCGCTTTCTGGATAACTTGCTTATGAAAGTTGTTGAGATCTAGGTCTTTCATTATATCTTTCCAGCTCTTACTAACCAGCCCATTGGTTGAGATTACCACTGGTACTACATTGACTGCGTCAAGACAGTACATATGTTTAAGTTCTGTTGCCAGTGGTTGGTATTTTATTATTATTATTATTATTAAATTATAAGCTACTAGCTGTCAGACGAATCATCCTCATCTTTGCTCAGGTGCCAGGACGAAGACAAGTCTGCAGGATAGTTGGTGAAGGTGATTCTAATATATAATCTTCGATACCCTTGTAGTGTGATACATCTGTAGTGTGTCGTTGTAATTTTCCTCAACGACAATATAAATGGACCAGAGGTTATTAAAAATACGGTCATTAAATCTTTATGTGTATTCATCCTTTAACAGCAAAAGTCAGCTCCTCTAACCTACAATTGTTGACCAAGTTTTTTACACGGCTTTTAGTTTTTATGCTACTTCTCTCAAAATGCACTTGAGAACGACCGCATCTGCGAGGATCATGATCTTCTGACGTTTTAGTACTTTCGATCATGTAAATTTCAGCCTCAAGACATTGTTTTTGATTTTCCAGAAAGCGCCCCCATTTATGCGCAAACTATTGCGAATTCTGGTTAATTTTCAAACAAAAAAATTTTCTAAGTACTTTATTGAAATTTCTCACAATATGCTGTGAGAATTTCGAAATCGCGAAAGAAAACTCATAGGTTTCCTAGAGACATTTCAGATTTCTTACTAGAAAGTCACGTTTCAAAGAGGTCACCGTTCTTGATCGATATAATGGATCCCAAAAAATAAAAAAATACGTAAATTTGCTGAGTCCTACGCAGAATGCAACATAAGATATCATAAAATGATGAATTGAAGATGAGTTTTTTGGGGCTTTTTAAGAAAATCCTCATGCAAGTTGATCATGTTGTAATGTTTGGGGAGGTGTTTTTAAATAATATTCTGATTATATGTTAACACTTTAGAATCTTTTAAAATATAATATAAAGAGTACATACCTTCTAGAATATCTGCAATTTCCAAAATTACACAAAAATAAAAAAAAACTAATACAAACCCTTTGGTAGTTACGCAGATAATAACGTTCAGGATGAAATTATTTATTACCTTCTTTGCGATTGTTTATTGACGAGGATAATAATCTTACAAGTCGAAATTTGAATATTGTGTTAGGACCGGAGCACTATGCGACAGTGAAATTTTATTTCATAATTTTTAGCGACCCTTTGGAAGGCGGATATATTTTTTTTTAATTTCTTTTTCATCCTTTTTAAAGGCCTCTTTACTTAGCTTCTATATACTAAAACATCCGTTAAGTTTTAACATCAGGCTCATTATCAGAGAACCCTGAAAAATCACTATGTATTAAAGCCATATTGGATTTGCTATTTTGAATTCTTAACTTTTGACATCAGATTTATTATCAGCTACTCCGAAAATACCTAACTACCGGTTTTAATGCAAATTCCGACGAAATTAAAATTTGTAGTACCAGCAACTTCGCCAAATACTCGAGTGAATAATCTCATTTACAATGTTTGCTCATCTTACACCAGACGTATGATGAAATGATTATGGGACAACCGCCGAGCCATTTCTTGTAATTTGAAAAAGATTTCGCAGAATTAAGAACCTCCTCCTTTTTTAAATTTTATGAAGTCGGATAAAAAGTGTAGAGTACCGTTACATAAATCGTGATATCTAAATTTATTAAAACGCAACAAACATCAAGTTAATTAATCATATAGTATTGACAAAACCGGGCCATTATCATTAAAATGACATAATTATTACTGTTACGCCTTTTTCTTAATACAAAATAATAATAACTCACTGGCGCAGTTCTTACAAATACCAAATCACAGAATAATTCGACATCTGTTTCGCTAACCAAGAAGGCATTATTATGAAATGATTAAAACTACATAGAACTACATAGGTTTTAATCTCATGTGTCAATTTCATTCGCGATTAACGAAATGTTTTTTTTTTCATGAAGATGAATTATTGTCAAATTGTGACATAAAATAAAATAGTTATTAATCAAGACAAAATTCCATAGAGGTCAAAAATATGTAAAATTTCGGCATAATCTCAGATGTAATGATAATTTTTCTTTACGGGTTATTATCCCCTTAAATTAGATATTCCATATTTGAAAAAGTATTACTAATTTATTTTTGAAACGTAGGATGTTCCTGGGATCGCTGATTATGAATCTGAAGTCAAAATTAAAAAAAATAAAACGGCTTCTCCGATATGGCGGAAAGAATTGTTTTAAAGCAAGTGTTTTAAACGGACCAACATCAGTGCATCTAGGTGGAAAAACAGCATTTTTGAAAAAATACAATTTTGTTCTAATTAAATGTTAAGAAGTAACTCAGGTGGCTTTGAAAACAATGAAATATTTAGCTTGTCAAACATTTGTTGGTTAACCGGTGTTTTATTGTGTCTTTAAAACTTGTTTAAAATTCTTGTTAATTGTGTTCAAAATGTTGCAAAGGACACCGCACGTTTCATAGGTAAATTGGTGGCCTGATAAATTTTTGATATGTTGTAGTTCAACTGATTCTGAACAATAAGTTCCTTTGGCAAAACTTCAAATTATGGATAGTTTCTCCGATAGATGGCTCCTGAAGACTGGACCTACCCCTCGATACTGTACCACGATTTCTCAAAACTACTGCAGTTATTGAAATGATAATTGCTGGAATTGAATAACCAGACTATTTACCATTATTTGGTCTTAGACTGATGTGCCTGAACTTCCGGTTTTGCCGGAAGTGGCGTCAAATCACGTTTTTTCGAATGCCCAACATCCGTTTTACTTCATTTTAATAATCATATATATAAGTAGCTTTATTAAAATTCACTATCTTAGTAAATAAGTAAATACGTGCATTGACTGATCAGGCATTGTTGCTAGCTTAATACCGGGTACATGATAATCTTGGTACGAAACAAAGTTGATTTCACTTTTCAAGATATAAAATTGCAGTTGTGTCTAGTCAATGAGAATTAATTATTTGTGAGACTTTAAGTAGAATAGGCAGTTTTTGTTTATTTATAATACCTTAAACCTTATTATTTTTAGCAAAAATTGCATAGCTGATTATTTTCATTTTCTTAAATATTTACTTATTTTAATCATTCATTAATAGAAATCAAACCAAAAAAAACTTTATTTCAAATTAATTAAACCATATTCATACAGAAAATAAATCCTACGTGTGCGTGTGGCATGTTAGGTTTTATAATAAGAATGGCTTACTTTGAAACTTAGAAAAAGCAATCGGAACGCATATACATACATAATATGTATATCTAGTTCCTGTACTATTTGTCATTTTTTTTATTTTTGTCATATGTCTCCATTATACCACCATTTTTTATTATTATCGATTTCCTTGCTAGTTTAGATTGAACTGATTGATTGTTATATTCAGCGGCATTTAGAAATAGTATAATATGTTTTGTTTGTGAATTTGCCGGATTACCACAAGAAACGGTACGTCTCTATGAATTAAACAAAGAAAAAAGGAATATTGCCGTAATAGTCTATTGTCCATGTACTGTAGAAAGGAACTAAAACGTTAAAGAGTTTTTATTGTTTCTTATGTTCAATTGACCCCAAGATATGAAAAAACCGCGGAGTGCTACCATTTAAAGTGGTGCGTTTTTGAGATCGAAGTAATATTATTATATTATTTTTTTTTACTCGAAAACTATGAATTTTTTCTATAAACACGTCAATAGAAAAATGTGTAGAGAATTAAATTTCCAATCGAAATGGCACCTTCAGAAGTCAAAAATTTTTTTTTTACAAAAATACGTCCAAAAAACAAAACAAAAAAAGCGAAAAAATGCAATTTTTTATTTTTTTTTTATTTTAGCCTGTAACTATTTTTCGGGTACATTTAGGCATAGACATTGCTGCATAACAAAAAAAGCTGGCGTTTTACCCGTTAAAATGAGATTTTGTAAACAGTTTTACGATTAATAGTGGTCGAGATATAGCGTTTCAAAGTTTGCAACTTTTAACTTTTTTGCTAATTTTTACTATTTTTTTCAAATTTCGTCCTGTAACTTTTTTCTGAGTGAATTTAGGTATAGACATTATTATATTAAAGTGAAATCTGACTTTACGCCCGTTGAAATGGTGGCTGGTAGAATTCTCTACGACAAATAGAATCCTAGATACAGCGTTTCGAAGAGTGTTACTTTTATTAACTTTCTTCCAATTTTTACGTTCTTTTTTAAATTTCGGCCTATAACTTATTTGTCAAATACAGATATTGCTACATGGAATGTACTCGCAGCATTCTTGTTTAAATGGTCTGCAATAGAAGTTTATGTGATCAATAGTAACCAAGATACAGTCTAGATATAGTAGATTATTGTACTTAAAAAATAACTTTTTACATTTTTCCACTTCTGAACTTTATTATATCACGTGTTTTTTTTTTGTTCAAATAACTTAGATTAATAAGTTACATTATGAAATTATTCAAATGCTGGATTTAACATATTTTCAAAGTCAAAGTCGATTTCTTCATCGGCATCTATGTAAACATCGTCTTCCGTTATTTGAGGTACATCAGCGTTTTCACAGTTCATTCCCATACATTCTTTGCAAAAACTGGAGCAATTCATTCCCAATTTCCTGCAATCACAGTTTCCTCTGCATCCTTTGGTGTATTTACAGGCTATTTTTTTCAGCAAAACTTGGGTTGCGGGAGGTTTATTTGTCAAAATTGGTACTAGTCCATTTTCTGAACTTTTCCAACCCCAGATGAGAGGATTTACAATATTTCCTTTCCAATGTTGCATTTGCAAGTAAGTTCTTAAACCATGATGTTTAGCGGCATCAGTTGTTGGATGCAATCGGGACAATGAGAATTTCGCACCTGTTGAGTACTTCTGAAATAACTTATAGCGACAGGCCATCAATTTTCATACCGTATAGTAATGTTGCAATACATTCAGAAGCAGAACCGACGGCTGCTTTTCACAAAAAAGTTCATTTAAATACTTTTCCAAAAGCAAAATATTCTTATTAATGAAATTCAAGAATTTCTTTTTACCAATACCAAAAAAGGAAGATGTTGTATCACAGCCACTGAATACATGGACGAAGCCAAGGTATTCTTGTAGATGATTAAATTTGAAACTATTATGGTTATATAATTCGGCAGTTACATTTCCTATACTAGGTTTAAAAAAATATATATTTTCATTTTCTTCTGGTAATAATGATAGGATATTAAGAAGATCGACATCTTGACCAACTATAACAACATTTAGCAATATCTGTACTTAAAGCATTTGACAAATAAGTTGTAGGCCGAAATTTAAAAAAGAACGTAAAAATTGGAAGAAAATTAATAAAAGTAACACTCTTCGAAACGCTATATCTAGGTTTCTATTTGTCGTAGAGACTTTTACCAGCCACCATTTCAACGGGCGTAAAGTCAGTTTTCACTTTAATATAATAATGTCTACACCTAAATTCACTCAGAAAAAAGTTAGAGGACGAAATTTGAAAAAAAATAGTAAAAATTATCAAAAAAAGTTAAAAGTTGCAAACTTTGAAACGCTATATCTCGGTCACTATTAATCGTAAAACTGTTTACAAAATCTCATTTTAACGGGTAAAACGCCAGCTTTTTTTGTTATGCAGCAATGTCTATGCCTAAATGTACCCGAAAAATAGTTACAGGCTAAAATAAAAAAAAAATAAAAAATTGCATTTTTTCGTTTTTTTCTGTTTTGTTTTTTGGACGTATTTTTGTAAAAAAAAAATTTTTGACTTCTGAAGGCGCCATTTCGATTGGAAATTTAATTCTCTACATACTTTTCTATTGACGTGTTTATAGAAAAAATTCATAGTTTTCGAGCAAAAAAAAATATGAAAAGTGGACCTTTTTACTTCGATCTCAAAAACGCACCACTTTAAATGGTAACACTCCGCGGTTTTTTCATATCTTAGGGTCAATTGAACATAATAAACAATAAAAACCCTTTAACGTTTTAGTTCCTTTCAACCCTCTTTTTTTGTACATAGACAATAGCCTATAAGGCACAGAAACGACTTGAAATTACCTTTCCTGGAAATTAAATTAAAATAATCAGCTATGCAATTTTTGCCAAAAATAGTAAGGTTTAATGTATTATAAATAAACAAAAACTGCATATTCTACTTGAGGGTCTTAGTTTTCATTGACAACTGCAATTAGAACAAAATTGTATTTTTTTATTTTCTTTTAGCTGTAATATTGTTTGTATTTATCGCACATTTTAATACGACATATGAATAAATTCCTTATTAATAGTACTAATAAATGGTACCACAGTACCAATATAGTTCCATTTGAAAAAATTGAATTTTGCCCCAAAAACCATTTTGATGAACTTTATTTGCTCATAAATCACGTAATTAGTATTTTTGACGGGATTTCGATTTTTTTAGCATTACCCGGGTCATTTAGAGTAAATCGGAACCGTCATGGCATACTTAAATGGAAAACTAAACTTTATATTATAAAAAATATTGACGTTTGAAATATCACTTATTTGGTATCATTGGATTCAGAAAATTATGCAGAATTCAAAAATGCAATAATATGCAATAACCATCAATTTTACATAAACATATAAAAAGGAAAAAAATAATTTCCAGTTTATAAGGTTTACTTTGATATCCACCATTTTTTCGCTAAAATTAATGTTTATTGAAATATTTGGAAAAAACAAAAATGTCACGTTTTTTTTTAATAATCTCTCTATATAATACCCTAAAATGCATTTTTTTTTCTAAAGCAAGCGCTGTAAACAAACGAGAAAATATGAGTGTCTAGGTTATATTATACAGGGTGTTTCACGAGGAAACGGACATGATTTAATGACAGATAGAAGACACCGGGGGTAATCAAAATCAGCCATAGAAAAAGCTAGTTGGGCCCTCTTTGGTGAAATACAGGGTGTTTTATGTATTTTGGTTCAAATTTCTTTTGGTTGTTACTTTGAAAGGAATGGAATACTAAGTTCATATTTGGCACATATAATACACTAGTAATCCTCAATAAGTACTTATAACATGCATATAAAAAATCCAGGTCCGGACTTGAGAAAAAAATGTTTTTGTTGTTCTTCAAGAAAAGAATACCCTGTGTATGTTCTTTTAAATTTCAATATTAAATTCGAAAAATACATAAAAAACTAAACAAAATGGCTTCGTTATTTTTTTGCCACACCTCTGCCGTCTTCGAAATAAATTCCAATAATTAATGGAATATGAGACTTTAGAAAATATCGATGAATGTCATAGCAATAATTATTATGTTCTAATTACATTTTTTTATGGAGGAGGTGAAAATAAATAAAAAAATAAATATTAGAGGACACCGAATCAAGAAACTATTTCATTCCTCTCATTTATTAAAGAGTGGTAATACAGCAACACAACATACCTATCGCCAGCAATAATAACTGTAATAACAAAGTTGTATATTAATAATGCACATTGTAACAAAATAACAACAAAATATCAACAGAATAATTGTACCAAAAACAAAAAATGCAGATATTGTCATAAAACATATTTACAAATTAGAATTATAAGTTGTATGTTCAAAATAGCCTCCTCAGTTTCAATACATTTTCTAGTGCGGTTCACGAGATGACCGATTGATCTTCTTATCACATCTGGACTATTTCTAATTTCGTTGCGGCATTCAACAATACTTTGAATTAATTGATCTACGCAGTCAATGTCCACTCTTTAAGTGACCTCATAATCTAAAACTAACTGATTTTACGTTTAAGGCCATTGCTTAAAGTAAAATTTCTGGTCTGATCTGATCATTCTTTTTGCCAATTAGTTTAGATACAAATCTCAAATTAAGGTTTTTACAACATACATTACCGAATCTTTTAGGAAATGTAAATATCCGAGGTATGTTCTTTCAACATAATGGAGCCTCACCACATTTGTCCAACCAAATTAGAAACCATTTAAATGATAAATATCCAAACAGATAGATTGGCCACGAAGGTCCTCATGTATGACCGAAAAGGGCTTCGGATTTCAACCATGTAGATTATTTTTTATGAGGTCATTTAAAGGGTGACGTCTACAAAATGGACACTGATTGCATGGAGCAATTAAATTCAAAGGATTGTTGAATACCACAAAAAAATTATGACAGTCAATCCAGAAGTGATAAGAAGATCAATCGGCCATCTCGTGAAGCACACGAAAATGTACTGAAGCTGAGGAGGACATTTGAACAGAGAATTTAATTATAATTCTAGTTTGTAAATATGTTTTATAAAAATATCTGCATTTTTGTATTTGGCACAGTTATTCTGTTGATATTTTGTTATCCTGTTACTATGTGCATTATTAATATGCAACTTTGTTATTACAGTTATTGTTGCTGTTAATAGGTATGTTATGTTGCTGTATTACTAGTCATTTAATAAATGAGAGGAATGAAATAGGTTCTTGATTCGGTGTCCTCCAACATTTATCTTTTTTATTAATTGGTAATTAAAACATAATAATTATTGCTGACAAAAAAGTAAATGTCTAATTTAGTGGTGGAAGCATTTTTGCGCGTATCATTCATCGATATTTCCTAAAGTCTCATATTGCATTATTTAGTGGAATTTATTACGAAGACAAGGGTGTGGCAAAAAAATTAATGAAGCCATTCTGTTCAGTTTTTTATGTACTTTTCGAATTTAATATTGAAATTAAAAAAAAAAAACATATACAGAGTATTGTTTTCTTGAAGAACAACAAAAACATTTTTTTTCAAGTCCGGATCTGGATTTTTTTTGTGTGTGGTATAAGTACTTATTCAGGATCACTAGTATATTATATGTGCCAAATATGAACTTATTATTCCATTCCTTTACAAAGTAACAACCAAAAGAAATTTTGGCAAAAATACATAAAACACCTTGTATTTCAGCAAGGAAGGCCCAATTAGCTTTTTCTATGGATGATTATGATTACCCTCGGTGTCTTCTATCTGGCATTAAAGCATGTCCGTTTCCTCGTGAAACACCCAGTATATTAACGAAAGACAGTATATGAGAATATATTGTTTTTATTACTGACTACTTACATTAACAAAACGGTGACGTTTTTATTAAGAAAATGTGAAGAGGCACATTGTTTTTGTCGTAACTTTTTTGTTTTTTATGCTGTAGAAATAGTCAATAGAAAAATAGAAATTAGAGAATATTATTTAGGTATAATGCAAATCACAACTAACACACTTTTTTATGGCTGAATTTCAATAAATGATTTAAGTATTTTCAATATATTTTTTTGCCTTAAAATGCCAGGAATCCTATCATGTAATTCAATACTTCGTCAGTATTAGCTAGAAGAGTAGTTGCTTTGGTTGGTTTTCCAATAATGAGTGTTTTAAAGTGTTTTCCTAAGTAGTATATTAGCGTGACCTGATTAAGGTACCAATATACAGAAAGTAGATAATTTCATATTGAATAAAAATGTGTGAATGTGTGAATTTAAATAAATGATTTAAATATTTTTAATATATATTTTTTCCTTTAGAATGCTAAGAATCCTATCATGTAATTCAATACTTCGTCAATATTAGCTAGAAGAGTAGTTGATTTGATTGGTTCTCAAATAATGAGTGTTTTAAAGTATTTACCTGACTAGTATATTAGCGTGCCCAGATTAGGGCAACAATATACAGAAAGTAGGTATTTTCATAATAAATAAAAGAGTGTGTTAGTTGTGATTTGCATTATACCTAAATAATATTCTCTAATCATAATGAAAGCAAATAAATAAAAAATAATTAATTGTAAAAATAGAAAATCACTTGAAAGCCTAATTAATAGTCATTCATTTTGGTTGTTGGCATTTTTAATGTAAGTGCCATAGTCTCTAAGATATTTAACATTTAAATTAAATAGTAAGATTTATAAACATTACATTCGGACGTCACCTTTATACTTCCAGCTCTCCCAAACCATTAATTCTATACAAATTAGAAATTCATCCTAAATTTAGTAGCTTTGTTATTTGTTTCTAGCATGTTTTCACTCAATGTAATACCTTTCGAATTATTTGACGAAAATTCTTTTGAAATACCTCGTTTTCAACCTAAAATTACAATTTCCAAGTCGCTGTTAACTTGAAGCCTATCAATTTATATGAAAAATTGCATAGAACCTTTTCTTCTCAAAATTTGATATTCTTTCAGCTCCAATGGTTTTGTTTATTACTTCCACATCCAGTGGAAGTATAGTAACGACAAAAAAATAAAAAAAAATTTTTATTGTTCAAATAGGCTTAGATATAGAAACGTCGAGATTTTAAGTTTGAGCAAAAAAAAAAATTTCTGTCTGTCGGTCTGTCTGTAACTTTTTTTGTGCGCACGTTTACTCTGGAACCGTTTGAGATATTGACTTGAAATTTGGTACACATATGTACTTTAACGAGATCTAGAACTAGATTATATTTTCATCTTGTTCCGCCGAAGGGTTGGGGATAAATTGGGGTAAATTTGGGGTAAATAAGTAAATCAAGCAGGTAAGAGTCCCTAAATTAGTATTTAGTATATACAAGAGAAGCTAAGGTCTCAAAAAAAATTTTGGCATTAGCCACCCCCATTACCACCACCACCCCATTATTAAAGGGATGAAAAAAAAATGTGATTTAGTGTGTGTACAAGAACCAGAAACCTCAAAATATTTTTTTTTCTTCATCCACCCCCACTACCACCTTCTATCACCACCCCCACCCCACTACCGATGTGGGGTATCGTTTTGTGGGTTTTTGGGGTAGAGGACTTCAAATATTATATTATTAAAGTTCCATAAACAATTATTTCCACATACAAAATTTTTTCGTTGTGGGTGACCTGGACAGAAAATCTGGAAATAGTGATTCCTTGGGCAGCGGTTTTTTTTAAGTGCAATCTCCCAAGAAGGTGTGGCATCCACCCCCTATAAATTAACAAGCCCCCGCATAATATAGATAATTTCCTTTGGTGCATTTACTACTAAGTTGCCAAAAATGAACGAAATCTAATTCATATGATATTATTTCGAAGTTAAAATCTCTAGTTACTGTACTATATCATTTTAACAAAACATGTGAGTCCTGAAACGTAAGCGAAGGTAGCGCACTCTTGGCAGAATATTGTTTAGCCTTGGACATTTTTTTTTTAATAAAAAAATGTTTTGTTGAGCCGTTACACCTGGTTTCATGCCCCATCTGATAAGTTCATAGTGTAATGTGGGCATCAAAGAATACATAATAAATCGATTCTATTTACATAACTGTCATTATGATTATTTTAATTGACACACTACAAAAAACCATTAAAGTATTTACTTACAGTTTATAATATGTTCACTTTTAAAATGATTTGTTTTACATTCAAATCAATCCTCTAATATATTCGTCCCTTATTACAAAACACTGATGGTTATATATAGCCTATATAAATACTTTGCAACAGACTTGTATTTAAAATACAAATACGAAATAATAGTTCGAAAATAACGCTTCAATATAGTGCAAAATCAGTTATTAATAAATTGATGAACATTAACATACCTGCTAATGTTTTATTGTTCACTCTTACTTTATTAACAAAAATAGATTTCTCCGAATTCAACAAAGCGTTTTCGCGGTACGTATAATATTTGCAAACTCTAGAGATCAGTCAAGGTAAAACTAAGAAAACATACATGCTGGCGTGCAAATATATAGCTCCGTAAATATATATTCTCTAATATAAAAATAATTATATGTCTTTGTTAAAACTGTAATGTGGGGGTACGTGTTTTTCTTATTATTATTAGCCGAAAAACAGAACTCAGGCGTTGCCAACTTCGGAGTACCTATTTTGACAGTTCTGTTGGTGTCTTTGTGAACTAACCGAACCGAGGAAATAGGTTCCATATATAAACATTATTTTTTTTTAGTTTGACCGCCGCGACATTTTCACAAAAACTCTCAAGCTGGCCAATTTTCGCATTGTTTCATGTAAGAAAATTGTACCCAAAGGTACACGTAACTTCGCTCTCCCTTTTATTTACTTACTAATTTTTTTTTTCTGTAGGATGACCACCCTGTATACTTTTTAAATAATCTAAAATTACAGCAGGTTTTCTTCCTGACAATTAAATAGTGATAATTGCATCCCAATTATTTTCCTCCATTTTTTCTTAATTAATTATAATGACCACCCTGTATATGTTCCAATCAAAGTATATTCCTCCTCAGTAACAGTGTCGATTACATTCCAAATATTATCTTCTATCATCGTTTTTTAATTAACTCTTTTTAGGGCAACCACCAACCCGTATAATTGTGTTAACTACATACCATATATTATTGTCCTCCGAA
The DNA here is from genome assembly GCA_936432065.2 of Rutpela maculata. Lineage (NCBI taxonomy): Eukaryota > Metazoa > Arthropoda > Insecta > Coleoptera > Cerambycidae > Rutpela > Rutpela maculata. The sequence continues at coordinate 96,926,231 of OW386285.2, read as the reverse complement.
ACATTTTTTATGGATTAAAAATTAAATTTAAAAATTGCCACTAATTCAATGGCACTGATTTCAATTTTCGTACATAGATAACTCTTCAGGAATGCATTACTAACAGTAAAATGTGAAAAATACCAAATGGTCCAAAGGTGCAACAAGAAATATTTTTTTTTCGATTTTAACATTTCTGTTACAAAAATTCATTATTACAATAATCGTAAAAATCATTTAAATAACATTTCTTTTTTATTAGCTTTCCAAGGAGGTAAAATATTAAAAAAAACAAAACTAGTTCCACGAAAAAGTTCAATAACAGGTGAGCAGGTAGATCGCGTTCATTTTTGATATTTTAGAGAGTCCCATTTACCTGCTTTTAATGGTACTACGAGTAGTTAAATATTTCGACAAGCGTCGGGATTAGTCGGGTCTGTCCTTTAACACTATGTCAAAAATCACTAACCAGTTAGATTCCGTTTTAGTGTGGTACTACGCTATACACAAGCACAAGTGCCACTGGATATTTTTTGACATTTTACTGTTAGCATTGCATTCTTGAAGAGTTACCTAAATACAAAAATTGAAATCAATGCCACTGAATTATTGGTAATTTTTAAATGTAATTTTGAATATGCCAATTTGGGATTTTTCAATAAAAAGTGAAAAATTGAAATATCTCGAAAACTAAAAACTTTTGCATATCCTCTAACACCCCTTGGAGGAATGCGTCAAGTTACCAGTAACCTTGTATATATATTCTATTTTTATGTTTTATGTACACTTCTGTGCAATCAACTCCTGTACACCTGTTTTTCGCTATATTAAATCATTCTTTATTTATTTGTCAGTGTCAGTGTTATATTTTCGCAATGCCAAAATTAACTAAACATGAAAAAATTTTAATTCTTTATAAAATTGAAGAGAGATGGTATATCAGAGCAGTTGCTAACCATTATCAATTGAATAAAAGTACTGTTATGAGTGTGAAGAGAAGTGGGAGGAGGAAGGTAACGTAAAGAGAAAAGACGGTTCAGGCCGATCGAGAAGTTCAAATCTCGTTCAAGATGAAGCACTCCTTGGCTATTTGAGGAAAAATCCATTTCAAACAGCAGGAGACGCTGTGTTCATGACAAATTTTCCAGCATCGAGGTCAACAGCTAGCCGAAGGATAGGAAAATCGGAAATAAAAAACTGTACACGTGCCAAGAAGACCATATTAATAGAAGAACAGAAACAAGCCCGCATTATGTTTTGTTTAAATTGTGTCTATCGCCCGTTGGAGTTTTGGAACAATGCAGTGTTTACCGATGAAAAAGTTTTTCAGTCTTGTAATGACGGACATATGTACAAAATATTAGGTTACATTATTTACACAATAAATACAAACGCAGTTATCTGCAGTCGTATCTGTGAATTTTTCAACGTCAATTTTTACATTTGTTATAAATCGAAATCATTCCCATCGAATGGTGTAAAAAAGAAAAAAAAAAACAAAAATACGTATGTTTTTCTTCTGGATTAACATTATTCAAATACATTACTTTTGACGTTTCACAATCAATGCCAGTTTTTTATAACCTATAATATGATAATAAAAAAATCTAAATTCCAAAAAGACTGATTCACACCATTTAATATTTGTGAAAACTGGATTACTTCATTTTTTCAAGTGTACGGGATTTTATTGCACAGAAGTGTAAATAAAAGTTCAAATATTTGTACAAGTGTGTGGAAATAAAGGTTATTATTATTAGTATTATTATTATTTTTAAGTAACACTTTGATTAAATTTTCTGAAAGCAGCACCGCCTTAAGTGCCAATTCATTCACAGCAACATCGCGATTTTTCCATGAGCGGTTAAGAAATTATTTTTTAATTTAAAAATTGGTGGGTGGTGGGAGCTAAACGGATACCAGATTCGTATTCAGCATGTCGAAATACTTGGGGGTTACCCAATGGAATTCCAGAAACAGATCAGTTTTCACTTTTTTTTGTGTCTGTGTATTTGCATAGATAGGTACGCGATTTTCTAGAAAATGGCGGAGGATCCGGTGATATTCATATACTACACAGACACACACACAAAGAAGGTCTGTTTCTGGGATTCCATTGGGCAACCTAAAGAACTTATATCTAGATATAATATAAATATAATAATAATAATATAATAATAATTTATTGTGCATATAGAAGAGAAATAACAAAACTTTACAAATAAATACATATCAAACATATGCAGCAATGGGACAAGGCATTGCATTGCATTTTTCAGCCTTGCCCTTGGGAAATAACATATATATAACATATAAATATATGTACACAAATATTTATAAATACGTAATTCATTAACAATAATAAAACATATATGTAACAGTAGTAGTAAATGACAAGTATTAATGTTTTATATCTATCGACAATGAAAATATATATACATATACATACAGACATACATACACATACATATACATATAAAAAAGAAGAAAATAGGTCACTAATCAAAATTAGGGCAGTAACGCCTTTTGTTTATTCAAAAGATATTTCCTATATGCTAAGCGAAACTGACCAATAGTAGGTAAATTAAAAGTAGCTCTGGACATGTTGATAAGAGTACAGGCTATATACTCGAAACATTTTTCAAATTTGGCACCGTTATGTTGAGGTATCGCATATAGATCTGGATTTCGTATATTGATTGCGTGAATACTGGATCGCTTTATTAATAGTTTAGATAGGTAAACTGGGGTACTGAAATTCATGGTTTTAAATATTAAAGTTGCATATGATAGTTCAGATCTATATTCGACTTTTAAGATTCCTCGAGTATTGTAATGTGGAGTCACGTGATCACGTCTATTGATATAGGAGTAGGAGAATCGTAAGCAAGAATTTTGAAGCACTTGTATTTTATTTTTTAAAATATCAGTAAGATAATTATAGTAAACAGGAAGACCATATTCCATATTGCTCAAAATAATTGAGTTTACGAGTCTCCACTTTATATCTTGCGGTAGAACATATTTATACCTCCACAGTGCTTTAAATTTAAAGTAACATATGCTCAATTTTTTCATCACGTAATTTTCAAATGTTAAATTTTGGTCTACAATGACTCCTAAATTTTTTGCCTCACTACTGAGTTCAATCACACTATTATTCAGTGTTATGTTTAATGTCTGATTTTCTTTTGCTTTTTGAACTAAAATCCTAGATCCCACACACATGGACACTGTTTTAGATGCGTTCAGTTGCAAACCATTTCTTTTAGACCACGCACTTATTATTTCGAGATTTTCATTTAACTCGCGAATCACCAAGTTAACATCTTGTGGATAGCACGGCTTGTAAATCTGGGTGTCATCAGCATATAGGTGCATGTTCCAGCCATGGGTAATTATACTTGGCAAATCAGAAGAAAACATTATAAACAGTAGCGGCCCAAGTATACTGCCTTGTGGTACACCTGATTTCACAACACTTTCGTTTGAAATTGAGTTTTTTATTTTAACACGTTGAGTGCGTTCACTTAAATAGTTGTTAAACCATAATAAGAAAGTAGATCTTATTCCATAATATTTTAATTTTGCCAGCAAGAGTTTATGATTGATAACATCAAATGCCTTACTAAAGTCAAGTAAGGTTAAATAGGTTACTTTGGAATTATCGATGTTTCTAGTTATATCATTTGTTATTTTAATTAGAGCAGTATTAGTGCTATGGTGCTTTCTGAATCCTGATTGCTCTTCTGGCAATATTTTATTTATTTCCATATGATTTAAGAGCTCCTTTTCTATAATTTTTTCTAACAATTTAGACATTGTAGGAAGTATGTTAATTGGGCGAAGTTGACCAAATTCCGTTGCTTTGGTTACTTTGGGAAGCGGTAATATGATAGATTTTTTCCAGACAGATGGAACAGCACCAGTGAGTAAGGAAGTGTCTATTATATGCGTTAGAGCGGTTTTGCACTGTGGAAAAATAAGTTTCAGCATTTTAAGATTAATTCCATCTATTCCAGTTGCATTAGATTGAATTGAGTGTAAACACTCTTGCACCTTATCATATGTAACACTCTCTACCTCGTTTATAGTTGTAATGTTATAATTTTCAACTTCCGTATAATAATTTAGAGTCGTTTCGTCGATATTATTATTGACAGAACTATTTAAAAAATATTGATTAAGTTCATTCACATCTTGCAGACTTGAATCTAGTTCCGATGTAGATTTGCAATGGATATTCCACTGTGAGAAATTATTCCATAATTTTGCCGGATTGTGTTTGTTTTCCTCAATTTGATACCTTATAAATGCTGTTTTTTCATTTCTTATTGCTACAGATAAATAGTTTTTCAAATCTTTATAGTATTCGAGGTGGGCAGTGGATTTGGTTTTCTTATACTTTTTATAAGCTTTATTCTTTAGTTTAATAATTTCTTTAATGGTTTGAGTAATATACGGACGATATATTTTTCTTATGACTACAGTTTTTTCAGGAGCGTGCATATCAAACAAAAATAAAATAGCTCTATTTAAGAAATCCAGTTGTTCATCTACTGTTGTAAGATTACTTACATAATTCCAGTTAATTTGGTTTGCATCTTTAATAAAATCCTCAAGATTAAATCTAGAATAATCTCTAAATGTAACTGTTTTTGGTGGTAATATTGGTGCTGTACAATTTAATACACAATAAGTCAATAAATGGTCTGTCATATTTAGCAAATCCTGAGTACCCGTTTCAGTAAAAGCCATATTTTCACTAATACAGATGATATCAATGGTGGATGAAGATGTTCCACATATCCTAGTGGGTTCATTTATTATTTGGATCAAATTAAAGCATTTAAGAATATTACTTAGATAACGAAAGTTTGGAGTGTCAGGTTTGTTGAAATCGACATTTAAATCACCCATTAGCAATATATTCTCAGATTCTAAGCAAATATTTGCTAACACTGCCTCTAATTCATTAAATGAATTGACTGGAGAAAGAGGAGGTTTATATAATACACCAATGGATGTCTTAACTTTGTTTATTTTAGTTGTAACCCAGAGCTGTTCTAAATCATTTCTATTTATATAATCTATATTAATTATACTGAATTTTAGGCTATTATGAATATAGAGACATACTCCTCCCCCTCGAGTTGAACGGTCAAAACGAACTAGCTCATATCCAGGCAGATATATTAAGTTGGAAGGAAAATTTGGGGACAACCAAGTTTCTGACACTGCTATAATATGGTAATTATTTTCTTGCATAATTTCACTGAATGTATCGAAGCAGGGTACCAAAGATCTAATATTAATATGACAGACTTTCACATGTTTTTTGATGTACCCTGTATACTGTATGCATTCAAAACGGTTTGGCTAGAGGCTCTGGAGCTGTTAACATTAGAACTACTTAGGTTATTATGGTGAATTGACTGAGATTTCTTTGTACCTGTTTTTCCTTTGGTATTGTATTTGTCCAATTTAGTTTTATTGTTTTCTGCTTGTGTATTTCTTGTTTGAGTTATTCTGATTCGTTCTTCTGTAATTTTATTTGGGATTTCGTTTTTTAAGTCTTCTATAGTATACATTTCATCTTCTATTAGCAGAACATTATTTTTTATTGTTGCCTGGAGATTATGATTTCTTGCTAATTTTAAGTTAGTCACTAAGATTTTTCGATTATTATAATCTCTAGTTGTATAATCGTGAGCAACAGATATTCCAGTACCTTTTAGTTCCTTAGCATTACGAAAGATACATAGATACGTAGATACATAATTGTACTAATTTGTATGTTGCTGAGATAGTTACAATCTAAGGCACTTCTTCCCATAAGTTCTTTATTGGCTAGTCGATCTATTCGCGGCCGATTCGGGCACGATCGGTAAGTTTGATTATCATAATCTCAGTCTGACACTTTCGACAGTGTCCGCCATTAATGTTAATAAGTGTTTTTTGTGTTTTTCGATCAAAATGCGGTGAAGAAATCTTTTTATTTTAAGTTGTGATTTGCTTAATACCTAAATAATATTCTCTATGCATATTTACACAGTTTAGTGACAATATATTTAATGCAAAATGATTAAGTGCTGTGCCGTTTGCAGAAAGCAGTTTAGAAAAGAAGAAAATCGATCGTTCCATAGTCGTAACATGATGAAGTTCAGTTTACAGTTATAAAGTGAATAGCAATTAAATTTTAATATCCTTTCAATACATATTTATCTTATTGTAATATCGTATGCCTACATCACGTTGTATAAAGAGCCGGTAATGCAGGAATTGCAATAATTCATTTTAATGAAAATATTTACCATTCTACACATTTTCTACACACACACAACGCCACTGTTTCCTATGGGATGTGATGTTCATCTATTCTTTTTAATGGACATATAATGTGACTATGTTGGGAGCAAACAAGGTATATAGTGAAAAGATAGCCTGTTATGTATCTAGATATAAGTTCTTTAATCGGAGGGCAACCCCTACGCATTTCGACATGTTGAATACGAATTAGGTTCCATTACCCACCAATTTTTAGTAAATCGCGAAAATAACCTAAATTATGAGTTTTTTTAGGTTATTTTCGTGATTTACAAAAAAATTGTGGCCAATGTAGCTAAACGGACACCTGATTCGTGTTCAGTACGTCGAAATACATATGGGTATATGGAGTAATAGAAAAAAAACACTTTTTTTATTTTGTGTGCCTGTGTAATTAATAACAAATATACACAATTACAGCTCTCATTTAATTATTATGTTCTAATTACATTTTTTTATGGAGGAGGTGAAAATAAACAAAAAAGGAATCATGAAAATCGGCCAGTTAGAAGTAGACCATAAAACTTTATACTTATCACTGGCCCGATCTGATAGTGGAATAAAATCCCAGCGAAATTATGCATACATGTGACCATAGACGTAGAACCAGATGAGACCCAAACAGTTGTGTAGAGCATGTTTAGGACAATATGAAATGCAAAATTAGAAAATTTTTTAGTAGAGCAAAATTTTTAAAATGGCCGTTAAACCCGCCGCCGACCCAGTTCGAAAAATGTGTTTTTTAATACACACATTGGCATTAAAAAAAACTATACAGGCTATCGTTTTGATTTTTTTATGTAGTTGTAGGTAATTCTAGGGCGTTTCGGATGATGTGTTTGATACTTTTAAAATATCTACTGATTTACCAAAAAGTGTTCCAAAACTTCGAATTTCTAAAATTATGTACCTAAAATTACACACTGTTACAAACTCTGCGAAATATTGGAAATTTCTATACACATGCAGCGAATAAAATGTAGTCCAGAGAATGAAAAAGTTTTTAAAAAAAGAAAATTGTCAATCGGTTGAATAGTTCTCTAGTTATCGAATTTTCAATCAGCGCCCGATTTATAGAAACGCGAAATTTCTAGCTAGCAGCTCAGACGACGTTTACATACATGCCAGTGGCCGCGATAGTAGGCGACGCAAATCCGTGCTTTGATAGCTTCATACCTAAAAACGGACAATTAATTTTTAAATAAATTAAAATCAAAAATATTCTAACTATCTTCTATATGTTCTTCAATATTATCTGTCAGCAGATTATTATTACAATTGTAACATGTACATTCTAGACAACTTCGCAAAAACGAAGAGTATATTGCATTTGATTGGCACATTTCTAATCGTTCGCAGACAAAAAATTTTCATATCATTATGTTAGTGAACTTTCAAAATGTCCGTCTGTCTGTCCGTCCTTCTGTCCGCCCGTCACGTTTCTTGTAAGCACGATAACTTAAGAAAGAAAAGTCCGATTGTATTGAAATTTGGAAAGTAAGTTAGTGTTAGCTAGAGGAAGAACCCCATTGTTTTTGAAAAAAAAGTAAATAAAAAAGTTATTAATAATTTATGTTAAAATAATATATTTTCTTAATTTTTGTCATTTGTACTTAAACAGAAATCTTGCGAAATATTATTCTGCATATATATATTTTTTTATACATTTTACTAATATATATATTTCATAATAATATATCCAATTCGTTAAAATATAATAATCGAATGATATATACTACAGACCTTCAATTTTAATACTGATGTCTGATGGTCCAATGGGTAAAGTTTTGTCTTGGCAATCCAATGGTCTTGTGTTCAAATCCCTGACAGGGTGGTTTTTTTTTTCATATATTTTTTTTTTCACAACAAAGTATCACAAAATTTAGAACGTCCAAAATCCAACATTATTTACAAGAAAACTGCGAAGAGTATCCTATACAATGTGTAACAATTATTATACAATAAAAAGATCAGTAAATTGGCGAAGAGTATAATGCTTCCGTGGTCCTTTTATATCTATATTACTACCATCTACACTTTCTGAATCGGTTGCTCTTAAATTTGACTTTAGTTGGTTAATATAGGAAGCCCGACATGAAATGTGATATTTAAAATTTCCTTTGCCACTTAAAAGCATTTTTTTGTGTTTCAGAATATTCTTCGCCAATCGATCTTTTCGTTCGTCGGTAACGTCTATTAACTTTAATAACCCTTTTTGTGTTGGTTTATTAACTATATTTCTCTCAAAAGAATTACAGGGATCCCCACAAATTAGACAATTTTCGGACATGTTGCCAAAACTGAAATTAATGATTGTGTGATATTGAGAATGTTATCTATATCTATGCAGTAGCCCTAATAATATTTACGTTGTAATATTTACACCCAAAATATTGTTATTTAAAATTTTCAGACGGTTATATAATTACACTATCAAAAACTAATTTTCACGACACTTTAACAAAACTACAGCAATTATTTTTTTGCAAATATATTGTATTAAACAAGTTCATCACAAAACACAGCGTTGAAGTGTTTGATGAGAGGCGAGACGGTGAATAACGAAGCACCGCCCGGCCGGCGCGGGATTACTATGTAACAATTTGTGTCACTTTAGAACTTAAAAATCGATAACTCGCAAACTAATAATACAATCTTCAAAAATTTTTTTTTAAAAACTTTTTCACTCTTTATGCTATATTTCATTCGCTGAATGTATATAGAAATTTTCATTATTTCATATAGCTAGCCGCAGAGTGAAGTTGTAGCTGCAAAATTTTGCAAATAACAAGTTTATAAATATTTTCTGGTTAATTGGTGACAATTTTGATAACATCAAATAAACCATTCGAAGCGCTGTAAAGTTTCCCACAAACATGTAAAATATCAAAGCGATAGCTTATGTACTTTTTTTTAAAAGGCCGTGTGTGTATTAAAAAGCACCGATTTTCGAATTTGGTCTGAGGCGGGATTAACGTCCATTTAAAAAAAATTGCTCTACTAAAAAAAGTTCTAATTTTGCATTTCATATTGCCCTAAATATGCTTTACATAATTATGTGAATTTTATCTGGTTCTACGTTGGGGGTCACTTACTCATGAAATAGACAAGCTAGCCGGGCGATATTACTCCACTATGAATACGGTAAATGAATATTATCAGGAAACTGTAGTAGACTATATCATCACGATCACAAAGTGGAAGGGTAGGCAAGAAATTTTAAAAGGGTTTTAAATATCACCGGATCCTCCGCCATTTTATACACTGTACAGTATACAAACATAATTATTGTTTTATTATTAACCGACTTAAAAAAAAACTTTGACGAAGCTTTCGCTAATGGCTCTTAATGTTCAACAGAAGGCTTTAGACATTCTTAATATCAGGAATTCGCCATTAAAAAGGCCAAAATTTAGTATTCTTTAAATGAATCGTCTTACAGTGGGGTCAAAACCATGTAAAGTTGGCGAAAACTCTGAAATTTGACAAATTCTCTATTTGAAACTTAAGGTTTAGGGCAAAATTATTTTAAAAATCAAACCTTAAAAAAGGGATGAAAAAAATTATATCAATAAAAAATTATAATACTTTTGCATTTTTATTAATATACCAAGAGCTGGCGCATTTTCGGCCATATCTGATATCTTCTTTATAATATACAGATTCGGCAAATAGTTTTATACACGGTTCCTGAGATAAACGAGTGTAAGAGAGAAAACAGATAAATTAGCAAAAGAAAGACGCATCTACTTCTACAATGCACAGGCGCAGGCGGTTAGAAAAGATAGGTACTGATGCCCTGCGTTGATACACGACAAGGTGATAAGAATAAGATTTCACGAAGTGTGGAACGTGCTTGGAGCAGTACATCCGTTTTTCTTTTCCTAATTTCTCTGTTTTCTTTCTTGCACTTGTTTATCTCAGGATAAATAAAACTACATTTGCCGACTGTGTATACTCATAGTCCTATCAAAGATCAGTGGATCTATTCTGGGCGCCAGAATCTGAAGCAAAATGGTGATTTTTTAAATCATTCGCATTTTAGAAAAAAAATTGTTTCTAGCTGATAATGGAGATACCAGTAGTCCTCTTCCAGGCTTTAATAGTAAGAATAATCTCATTCCGATATATGTACTAGTTTTCTCTGCATTCAATTGAAAAAGTCAGATTTCTAAAAAACGCTTAATTTTCACGTTTTTCTTGACTTAATATACTATAATAATCCAGTCAATGAGTGCTCAAAAGAGGAGTGTAGAATATATGGAATATGCGAGACTTTTTACTCCAGGACTTCGTTAGAAGTAGTTAGTAGGTAAACATACCAAAAGTCCCCGCCCCTGGGAGGTGAGCTTACGGGGAGGGGAGGGGGGGTAGGTCCCATTTTTGGGTTTTTCTATTATATCTCGGAAACGGTGGACTCTAGAAAAAATATGTTTTAAATAAAAATGAAAGGTATATAAATTTCTTATAAAATTGTTTCCATACATATTTGTCGAATTTCCAACGGTTTTCGAGATATACGTTATTGAAAATCGATACTTTTCGAAAAAATCATTTTTACCTAACTCTTTTTGTCAAACATTTGCTTCTAGCGCCTCCCACGATCCTTTATCAGAAAAATTATCAGAAACGAAGTTGTAGAGCATTAAATTTCCTTCAATTTGATATACATTTAAAAAATAATTTTTTCGAAAATTATCGATTTTCAATAACGTATAACTCGAAAACCGTTTTAAATTCGACAAATATGTATGGAAACAATTTTATAGGAAATTTAATTAGCTTTCATTTTTATTTAGAACATATTTTTCTAGAGTCCACCGTTTTCGAGATATAATCGAAAAATCCAAAAATTGTACCTTCCCCCCTCCCTTCCCCTGTAAGCTCACCTCCCAGGGGCGGGAACTTTTAGTATGTTTACCTACTAACTACTCCTAACAAAGTTCTGAAGTCAAAAAGTCTCGCATATTCCATGCATTTTACAATATATTCATTGACTGGACTATAATATTACTTCAAAAATAAATAGTACTGATTTCTTATGAAATGGAAAAAAAAGAACAACTAACACCCTGTATCTCATAAGAACTTTTTGTACCATTTTCTTATGATGAATCTCTACCAGGAGAATATTTTAAACACCCTGTATAATACAGCGAGCAAATAAAAGAGTGTAATAATGTTATCTGCAATTTTTCTTATTCACAACTTTACATACTTTATTATAGTTGGCCTTCCTTTACTGTATGACACGTCTAATAGCATCACGTCATGTGAAGGGATTGCTTGTTAAGAATAGGATTTTGCAGAGAGAGAGAGAAATATGCGCTTATTTTCGGTTTATTATAAATATTTAAAAAATCATAAAATGTATAATCTTTAAAATAGTTTCAGGTACTTCCCACTGCTCTAAGGAATACAACCATATAGAGTTTTTATCATACATTCTGTATATAGTTGCCATGCTCTAATAATGAAATTAGGAACTATTTTCATTAACAAACTACAATATTCAAGTACAACAGAAATTTACGATTAAAAAAAAACAGTTGTATTCGTTAGAACAATAAAAAATAGTTTTAAAGATTATGTTTGGTGTTTGGTTTTTTAAATATTTATAATAAATCGAAAATAGACGCATATTTCCCTCTCACTCTGCAAAATCAGACCCTTAAGTGTATGGCCTCAACAAAATGCTTTCCCATCTTTAGTAAAATAAATCCAACGTTTTGAAGGGTGTCCTATTCTCCTCTCACTATCTAGTTTTCCCCAAGCCGTGAATAGTTCTATACAGAATCGACATTATCTAACTCAAACGTGTGAAGTAATGTTATCTTCTCATTTCATGCCCTGATCATCTAATGACATAATTATGAGTTCTCAATAATTGATTAAAATACTTATCAATTGAACTAAGAAATCTAAAATTCAGAAAATAAATGTGTTATTAATCTTTAAAGAACTTAATCGATAGGTATGCAAAATTACTTAAATTTGAATCATTTTTATTCCTAGAAAAGATCTTGTAAATCATACCAATCACGTAAAACTGAAAAGTACTTCAAATGTCATTCGCAACAATATCAAGTTTTTTCTTATGAGTACCTAATTATTGAAAAAAATTATAAATTAAATATTTTCAAATTAAATATCAGAACGATGCGTTTTATTGCATAGCTCAACAGACATAGCGTCAATTATATATTTTTACACATTAAATCAATGTTCAAAAAGATTTACGCATCACACTGGAATAAAGCAAGAGGAAAAACCAAAAGTATATTGTCATATTTGGTAACAAATGATAATTACCAAAACATAACTAACAACTAATTTAAAAATATATTTTTAGCTATGAATTTAATTTTTGACATCATAGAATGATTCCTTTTTGAAAAATATTTTCAGTGGAAAAATTTCTTTAGTAAAAGCTTTCTTTTCCTTCCGAAAATTAAATTTCAAATATTTTCGGATATATTCTCGAAACAATAGACATGGCGCTAATGTGGCGTCATATCCACAAGTTTAATACCCGTATTTCCGAGGGTGTTCTTTCTCGGAATACTGAAGACAAACAACCTACGCTAAAGGTATTCAAGCCAAGTCTAACTAGTTCAATGGTCGAAGACGCTGCCAAATAAAACATGCTAAATTACCTTTAGCCTTGGACGTACTTATACATATAAAACTCATCTGTCCGCAATGCTGAAAGTATATAAACAATGCATAACAATGTATGAACAATCTTTTGTACAGTCAGTGATCACTGATCAGAAGTGGTATGTCACATTTAAGTTCAATTTCGCTTGAGACGATCTTGAAAATAAAGCGCTTGTGAATGTGCTTGGGAGGCGAAGTAAGCGCAATCCATCGCTGTAATAAAAGAAGTAAGGGCAATAAGACCGTATATTTATTGTCTAAAAACAAAAAAATAATAAATTATGAAATTTAAAAAAGTTACAAAACAACTTATTGCTATTTAGTACAGTCAAATTAATTTAATTTAATTTTTTTCGGCGACATTCTATTGTTGATTCTTATGTATTATGTACTCCTGATTACGAAAAAAATATTTGCACCTAAACATTCCTTGCGCGTCAAAAGTTATATGCACTTTTTGACGCGCTTTCACGGATTTTCAACTTATCTGCTTAATATATCTTATACTACTAGTCGGATGGGAATTTTAAAAATACTGGCTTATTTGAAATAAATTCTTAAAAACTATAGACTTGTCCGATATGTATTGGCCAATCCGCCATCTTGGAAAAAAATAGAAAACACCAAAAGCCGAAAGAAATCAAAATTGAATGTCTTTTCTATAAGAAGGAGTAATTTCACCAAAGTTGGCAAAAATAAAACTCATTTATGGTCAAATATAATGCACCAATCCCGGCAATCCCGGACACCGTATATCAAATAGAACGTTCGAAGATGGCGGACGAAATAAAATGTTTAATTCTTCGTCAATTATCAAGGAAGCATTGTAAGTAACTTTTTTTTTCTTTCGATTGTACGTTATTTTATGTACCTTTAGGGAACAGAGTTTATTTTTTTAATATTCAAAAAAGTGCAATTTTCAAAAATGTATTTTCTTTGACCCTCCTTTTTTTCACCCAATTTTCATCAAAACGAAACAAAATGAAATGTACTATATGAAATATACTATAGAAAGTCAAAATTTAATACAAAATGAAACTTCATTAATTTGAAAAGGAAATTTATTAAGCATACTCATGGTAATAATAATATATGAATGTGTGATCAATAATCAGAACCAAGCAGTCAAGACTAAAGTAGTATTATTTTTTATGGGTATGCCTATGAACAGAATAGCACTAAGAATAACTAACGCATTCGTTGTTTAGAAAAAAATGTTTGGGTAGATATTTCAATCACAAGTGACATTATGAAATCCTGGGTTAGTCAAAAAAAAATCTAGCTAATAGTAAAAATAAGGATAGCTTTATAAATTATTGCGCAGAGTTAATAGTTATGACTTGAACGTTAAAATATGCAGAGAACATGCCGATACTACAATCGTTAAAACTGTTATTGATTTGAAAACCGAAGACAATCAAGTTCAATCAATCAATAACAGTTGGTGAAGATTTGACCTTTTGGTTATAATGACTCAACCCAAGTAACACATAAAGTCGCGGGAACGTACCGGCGGCTATAAAAACCACGACAAAGTGAACCGCTACCATAGGCTGCCACGTCTCTGCTACGTGGCAGCAACGCAGCCGCCACTAAAATGGGGAAAAATTTTTAATCGACGGGTAGTGTTTCGGGTAGTCCCGGCCTCTATAGATGTGACTATGTTTAGTTACTATAAAGGATCGGTGTAGTAGCGGGTACTACTTCGCGACTCGGCGGTCCAGTAACCGCTACGTGGCTGCCTAGTAACTGCCACTATCACTTTTTAAAATGGTGTTTATCTTTTAGCGACCCCTTTGTTTTTTTTTTTTTATAATAATTGCGCAGTTAAATAATATTGTACCAAAAAGATGAGTACTTTAGGCGCGTGTTTAAAGTACTTCCTTAGACATCAAACGCAAGTTACTGTTTTGATATAAGTTGACATATTAAACGATAAAATTTCAACGCGCTCTCAAAATAACTTTTTTTGTAATTTTTTGACAAATTAATTTAAAAAGACAAGATTAAAAAAATTTACATATTTATTAAGGAAACATTTGGAATAGTTTCAAAATCATTCATCATCAAGATATTAACATAACCATTGTCTATTTTTGATTAAAATCAATTTTTTTTTTAATTTTAACAACTAATAATGGCCGATTTTAACAAAGGTACTATAAAGTTAGGCCCTCCACCATAAAGTATAAGGAACTACCCCATTTTACCTCTAAAAGATCTGTGACTTTGGTGACCCAATAGCAACTATCCTGATGTGACTCCATAGTATCAGATTCTATTTTGTAAAGTACCAACAGGAACTATTTCGCCACCCACGTTGCCACTAAAATGCCACGATACTTTAAAGTTCCAAGTGATGGTCACTGGAACTATTCTGGAACCTAGACTGCCTCTCTATGTACCCAGTTACATTATTTAGGCACCTTAGTGGCGCTGATTCACTGGTACTATATATATAGTTTTTGCCACTATAGGGTAACAATAAAATGATACTGCCTAGTTCCAGTAACTACCCAAATATTACTTTGACGTTGGGTGTTTATAGTCCCAATAAATGGGATCGGTGTGGTAACAGTTACTTTAAAAGAACCATATAAAGTAGCCTTACCCAATAAAGTAGCAATATTAGTGCCAGGGTGTACCCCAGGAACTAAGGCTACGTAGCAAAACTGAAACCGAAAGGATTTGGTACCATGTGTGTTAGTTGGGAAGTAGCATGGAATCATCATAACAAAATTTATTTTTACAAACCCAAGATTAATAAAATAATTTACAAACATTATGATGAAAATAGAATTGCCTACCATTTCACCTATTGAAGAGGTAATAGAAAAACACTATCTAAGAGTATATTTCCTAGTCCAGAAATGGTGAGGAAGATCCGTTACAATTCAGGTGGCTTAAAACTGAGAATGTCTTAATGCCTGATATTATGAGTGAAAATAAGGCTTTTCCTAAAAATTTACTAAGTGATATTTCTGGTAAATGTAAGAAAGGCTGTAAAAATAATCAGTGTAGCTTTAGAAAACTGAATATATAATGTTCTATTCTATGTGTCTATTGTAAAGGAAATAATTGTGCCAATGCTTCTTCTACATTTCATGAATCGGTTATCGATGAGGAATGTGGTGAAATTATGGCATATGACGGTAATGAAACTAATATAGTATATTTTATTTTGTTTTAATGAAAATTGAGTGAAAAAAGGAGGGTCAAAGAAAACACATTTTTGAAAATTGTAAAAATGTACTTTTTTGAATATTAAAAAGAAATGAACTCTATTCCCTAAAAGTACATAAAATAACGTACAATCGAAAGAAAAAAAAGTGACTTATAATGCCTCCTTGATAATTGACGAAGAATTAAAAATTTTATTCCGTTCGCCATCTTTGACCGTTCTACTTGATATACGGTGTCCGGGATTGGTGCATATATTTGACTATAAATTAGTTTTATTTTTGCCAACTTTGGTGAAATTACTCCTTCTTATAGAAAAGATATTCAATTTTGATTTTTTCGGCTATTTTTGGTGTTTTCTATTTTTTCCAAGTTCGCGGATTGACCAATACACATATCGGACAGGTCTATATTTTTTAAGAACTTGATTTCAAATAAGCCAGTACTTTTAAAATTTTCATCCGATTACAAGTACAGATAAGTTGAAAATCCGCGAAGGCGCGTCAAAAAGTGCAAATAACTTTTGATGCACAAGGAATTTTTGGGCGCAAATATTTTTTTCGCATCAGAATCAACAATGAAATTTCAGGTGGAATGTTGTCGCCGAAAAAAATCAGTTCAACTGCACTAATAGTAGGAACGGTATAAAAAATGATAATAAATAAGGTTCTTATTACTTTTAACAATTAGAAGTCAGAGAAATTTACAATTACATTGCTTCAGTGGCATTTTAATAATCAAATAAGTATTATGATTTGTTACATTTTTAACATTTTGAACGGCGATAAAAAGTAATATACCGGGTGCCCCAGAATTACATTAATATACTATAAATTTCTGTTATTTGAAAAGATAAAAACATAAATAAAAAACCTACGAAAGGAATGAAAAACTCCCTTGAAACCGCGGTACCTTTTGCAACCCCAATTTTTTTTCAAATGGCACCTTTTACAACTAGATCCTCACAGTGCTGGGCTACTATGGCAAATGGCACAAAAATAATTACGCTTATATTTTTTGAGGTATTGATTTAATTTAAATGCCTGTTAGTATATTTGAGGAGAATGCATATTATAATTAACAAAATAAGCAAATATTCTAATGTAATTAACATAATAGTCTGCAGGATAGTTAGTCTCTAATAAAGGTGATACTAATATATACACTTCGATACCCTCGACATCTGTAGTGTGTCGAAATAAATTTCCTCAACGACGATATGAATGGATCAGAGCAGGTGATTAAAAGTACGAACATTAAATCTTTATTTGTATTGATCCTTGATGAGATTCTTGAACAGCAAAAGTTAGCTCCTCTAACATATAACTGTTGACCAAGTTCTTTACACGCCTTCTTTGAGTTTTTATGCTACTCTCCTCAAAATGCACTTGAGAACGACAGCGACTGCGATAACACCCAGTACCATGATCTTCTTGTGTTTTAGTATTTTTTACATAAGCACGCACAGGGTTGCAAAGTAGCTATCATGTAAATTTCAGCCTCAAGCCATTGTTTTTGATCTTCCAAAAAAGAGACCCGTTTATGAGCAAACTTTGCCAATTCTGGTTATTTTCAAACAAAAAATTTGCCAATATATTGAAATTTCTCACAATATGCTCTGAGAATTCCGAAATTTCAAAAAGAAAACTCATGAGTTTCCTAGAAACATTAACTTATTTTTCAGATTTCTTACTAGACAGCCACGTTTCAAAGAGGTCACGTTCTTGATCGATATAGTAGATCCAAAAGAATAAAAAATATTTAAATTTGCTTAGTTCTGCGCAGAATGAAACATACACAGATGTTTGGAGAAGGTTCTAAGATATCATAAAATGCTGAATTCAAAATAAGCTTTTTTGTTCTTTTTAAGAAAAACCTCATGCGAATTAATCTTGTTGTAATGTTTCACAATTTTTGAGACGTGTTTTTAAATAATATTCTGATTTATTGTTGACACTTTGAAATCCTTTAAAATATAATATAGAGTACATACACTCAAAGAAATAGTATGGGTAAATTCAACAAAAAAAAATGGTTAACTAACAATATCGTTAATTTTGTTAAACCAAACTATATTGATGGTATTTTTAAACAAGAAGTGATTGTTATTTTAATTAATAAAAAGTTGTCGTACAACAAAACAAATATTAACTTAAAAAAGACTATTATTTTGTTCGTCTGACTATTATTTTGTTGAATTCTGTCAAATTAAACTAGATAATAGTATATTTTATTTTTAACTATTATCGAATTATAATTCTAACCCAGTATTGGTTCGCTATACTATTGTACTTGGTAGACAAACCAATATTATTGTCGTCTTCTAGAAGTTCTAAAAGAATTACCATAAAATTTGCTTGCTTACCACGTAGTCTATTACAGAAATTATTCCCAGATGACGCCACATACAAATCACTAACAATAACCCATCATGCATTATCTTGCACTCTTATGAATTTATAGAAAATTAATAACATGATTGCAGTGTTCAAATTCTCTCAGGGATCATCGATATATTTGGATGGATCTTACAAACGATCTCTAATCTTTGGTTTGGGTGGTTTGATGTCTCAATACTGAGATTTTGGCTAACCAAAAAAAACTTCATCATACAATAAAGTGTAGATCAACCTAAAAATTAGTTGGTGAACAAAAAACAAAGTCGTACTATTTAATTGTAGACTAAATTGAAAATGGTTAGTGAACATAAAAAAATGTCATTGTACTATTTAATTTGTTACAAGAAGATATGATTATTAAACTACTATTTGTTTACGAAAACAAATAAAGTTGTATGACTATTCTTTACTGATTGATTTAACTATGAAACTAGATAGGCGCGATTTCATATGCTCTTTTTGGTTGAATTTACCTATCATTTTCTTTGAGTGTACCTTGTAGTATATTCACCATTTCAAAAGTAACACAAAAAGTAATAAACAACCAAGTAACATAACAAGTACGGTATATCACTGTGCTCAGAATGCTGTGGGATGCGATTTCAGGCTTTAGCTGTGCAGGGTGCCATTTGAAAAAAAAGTTAGGGATGGTTTTTAGAGGTTGCAAGAGGCAACGCGGTTTTAGGACTGAGTTTTCATGCCTTTTACGGCTTTTTTATATTTATATTTTTATCTTTTCAAATAACGGAGATATCGCCTGTTAACCCAAGGAACAATTTAAAACTCATTTGGACTTGAGGAGGTTTTAAGAAAGGTTTGTCAGGGTTAGAAAATAGTCTTGTGCTTTATTGATGTTGTAGTTAAGGCTTTTAGGCTACAAGTATACTTGCTCTTATATGGTAAGTTTTAAAGCATTCTGTAAGACCCAATATGTATTTGTAATGGGTTTATCATACCTACATAAAACTTTCCATAAAGATAATTAGTATTATTAACATCTTAAATTCCATTTAGATTTAAAGAAGCTTTAAATTATTCTTTATTGTTTTAACATATTTGCAATAAATGCATTTTAAATCCTTTTTAAAACTAGACATTTTCAATGCCTATTAGTACTTATTAAAGGCCATTACAAAACTAGATTCTTAAAACATCCTTGACAAATGTTATAATAAAACCGTTATGAAGAAAAAAAGGCCTCTATAAATCTAAAAGGCAAATTTTAATTCCATAAAACACTTTCTAAAACCTCAATAAAACATTTATTATAAAAACAATATACAATATGTCTGCCTGAAGTGTCGTTGATGCATGTGTGTACACGTATATTTAGAACACATATGCGCGCTACACACTCAAATTATTTTGAGGTTAAGCTTTAAGTTTTTGTATCAAATGTCAACGCGGTTCGTCCTGGATGCGGTTCTTTTAAATCCCAAACGTTTTATTATAGCTTTTATCAAGTCCATATGATCTTCGCCAAGTGCATTTGCATTTATGTAAGGAAGGGATTATTTGTGATAGTATACAAAAAGACTAAAAGAACTTCATTTAGAGTAAATGTTCTAGGTTATTACCATTATTAGAATATATAGTTTAATGAGAGGACTGTAAAATGAAAATTAGGTTTTTAGTTGGCCGGCCATGTTTTTCTTGTTATATAAAAATATTCAAGGACAATCTCACAATTATAATTATTAATAATTATCACGTTTTCTTTAGCAAATTAAGGTAGAATTATAAGAAACAACTGAAAATTACCGTGGGAACCGAGAAGCAGCCTACTTTTTTAAATTTGCTGATTACGCGTCTATGCAAATTTTGTATGGATATTAAAATCATTATTATTTCTGAGGCGCCCTTGTTTTTTGTCATACCTGATGTCTTTTTATTACCTTTTAAATCGGCCTTAGAGAGATTGTAGTGCCACTCTACGCTTTATAAATTCCAAATTCCATTTTATTTTCAATAAGTCTGATGGCGTGTTTGCTTAAATCAGTTTAGAAAAAACAAATGCAATAATAAAATTATTTGGATTCCTTCGTGGACATTTTTATAGCTTCTCAGTTCTAATATCCAGTTTTAAGGTAGCCTTCTAGGTGTTTTCTAGAAATGCAGGAAGCTAATAAAAAAGCTTCCGACAGATTCAAAATAGGTTTTAAGAAAGGTTTTAAAACGGCCCGAACAAGGTTTTCAAGAGCGGCACTATGCCTCACTAAGGAATTTTATGATGGAATTTAAAAAGACTTTAACAACCTTCATAAGGGTGGACCCTTTTAGTCTACAAGTCGCTTTATGATGGTATTAAGGATATTGTTACAGGAAAATAGATTTTTCAAGGCATTTTATAAATAGTTTTATAGCACCCTTGTTTAAAAACCAAAATTGTTCCTTGGGTAAGGAACACCCGGTGTTCAACTGTGGGACTCTTTTACATTATGATAGCAGCCCGATGGAGATTATCATCAAAGCTTTGTAAAACTTTACCTGTTGAAGCTGAATATGTGTCCAAATACAAAAAAAATTCTGCCTATCGTAACTGATAGTCTAGCTTTCCAAAATAAACTCAGGGAATTTATAAATGAAGTCATTCCACTGCAAGACGAAGATTCAAATGCTTTGTGCAATTGTCTAAAAAATCACACCTGCAGCAACGTAAATAAACATACTTAAAAATGTAAAATAATCTACATTTAAATCATAATCAGAGCTTATTGTCTAAACGCTGTCCAGCAAGTGAGGATGAGCTCATATCTCATCTTCGCTTGCTACAACTAACGTGGAATAATCTGCAAACCTTTGGTTAGAAATTTTAGTTCCGCCTATAGCCACTCCACCTTGTCAGTCCTACAACACACGTCGCATCACGATATAGATGTTATATAGATATTAAATATGACAACTAACAACTCTGTTCGACGTATTTTCCAACATCTGTCGGAATTAATGTTATCGTTAACTTTCACAAAAGCAGAGGTTTTTCTCCTAGAGTGGGCGAATAATAAATGACTGAGTGACTCCATCTCCAGTCATACAGCCCAGAATTTGTTCCATTTCGCATTGTCAACAGCCTTACGGTAGTCTAACAAAGGTACATAATAATGTTGCCATCTCTATAAATTGTCGCAAGTTCAGTACTTGTTCTAGTACCGCGTTAACAAAACCTGCCTGCTCATAAGGTAGGTACTTGCTAAGAAGGGTATTGCTGAATAAGCCTGAATTGAAAAATATACAGGATTATTTTACTGGTGTGTGATATTGAAGCCAGTAATCAGCTATCACAAATATCTGTCTTTGCCTTCTCATATGTTGGTACGAAAATTGAGGTTCTCCAACTATCTGATCAGATTCCGTCCTCCCATATTTCTTGACATATTGCATGAGGGACTCACACTCCATCTTCATCAACTAACTTAAACGCATTGGTCGTTATATTATCGACTCCAGCTGCTTGTCAGTATTTTGTCTTTGCATGGTTAACTCCATTTTTGATTTTAATACTGAACATTCGCCTTCATAGTCCTGTTGCTAACCTTCTTCTGCATCAGGATAGTCAGTTTCGGAAAGTTGTTTGACAAATTTTAATAATTGATCTCTGTCAGTTCTTAGAGAACCTGTGAACTCCTTATAGTTAACCACCTTTTAAATTTAAATCTGCATGCAATCGGTTCTGTTCGAAAAAAGTTTGCTACTATTGTTGTCAGCATGTGACTCCATACTTTTGATCACTGACTGTACCTTGCACCTACTGTTTGTGTTTAAATTTAATTGCACCATCTATCATCAATTCGTCAGTTATATTTTCTGTCCTCCGGTCTATTTCTGATCGAAATGAAAAACTTTATAACTGCAGTGGAAACCTGGATACAATAGAACTGCTGGGCCATTATATATAAAACAAAGATCTCTCAACGCATTACCAAAGGTAAATATAATATATACCTAAATACAGCCCCCTCCCCGTATGGGGAGGGGTTATTGGGTATAGAGTTTAAGGGCCCGGGCTTGCGAGAGGCCTGTAGAGAGGGCTGGCCCGCCTGTCGTGGCCCGCGGAAATTTTTATTTTCGATTCAACGCGCTTTGTCTCGTGTGTTATATTAAACTTATAAATATTTGCTTCTTTCTACCAATTGAAAGAAACAAACTATTTGTCTTTGAAATCGTTTCATTTAACTTAATTCAATCAATTTTTCAAATTGTATGCTTTGTGTTCATAAGTTAAAATTTTGTTCACTAACTTTTGTTTCTTTCTCTCAGTGGACTTAAACCCTGAATTATCAGTTCTCAATTATACATTATTAATAATAAACTAAAATATAGATTTACTGAATTAAATATTTATTCTGATACTCTGAGGAGTGGCGTTGAACAAACTGATTAAAATGCTGAAAATGTTTTAATTTTGCACATGTTCTTACCTGAAATTAATTTAAACCTGTTAGATCAGACACATCATTAGACTAAAGTTATTACAGTAACAAGTATCATATTAACAGTAGAGGGGCCATCCTAGTTGAAATACATTTAATTTTGAATCAGGATATACGAAAAAGTAGATAAAGGCGACAATTAAAAATTCAGCTACCATTTTGTCACAATCTTCGAAAGTAGATTAAATATGATAACACAGTTCCACAAAATAAAAAGTATTCTGTTCCTGGAACTCCACTGGGTAACCTCTATGTATTTCGACGTGCTGACTACAAATCGAGTGTCTATTTAGCTCCATCAGCCACCATTTTTCTGTAAATCACGAAAATAACCTAAAAAAACCATCATAATTTAGGTTATTTTCGAGATTTACTAAAAATTGGTGGGTGATGGAGCTAAACGGACACCCGATTCGTATTCAGTACGTTGAAATACATAGAGGTTGCCCAGTGGAGTCCCAGAAACATACAATGTTTTTCTTGTGCGTGCCTCTGTATATATGAATATCACCGGATCCTCCGCCATTTTATAGAAAACCGCGTAGGCAAATATATTACACAAACACATAAAAAAAAATGAAAAGTGGTCTGTTTCTGGGACTCCATTGGGTAAGCCCTATAGAGCAGCGAAAAAGAGTTAAAATTGTGTCGTTTTTTTTTATCAGCTTAGAACAAGATCAGACACTGTGGGTATTACCGACATCATTTTACACATAAAAATACGAAATACGACATATTTTTGTGGTCACAGATATTCTTATTTAAAAAAAAAGTGTAAAATTGAATTTTTTTTTTAATCATGTTTTTTTGTACATCTATTGCCATATCTCAAAAATGAATTGAACTATCGATGTGAACTTTTTTTTGTTATAAAACACAACACTTAAGCGCTTCTTTCTATACATAGGATTGCTAATAAAAAAAATGTGAACATGCCAAAAACGTAGATGATCCTGAAAGTTTAGAGAATACGCCATCAAATTTTCACTAAGCGAGGAACTTTTTTGTTTTTGAAAATTTTATGTAACATACTATGAAGAAAAAAGTTTTTAGAAAAAAAATATTTTCATTATTAGCAATAGTTTGCCAGTTACGAATTTTTTAGTATGGAGGAATTGTCGAAGCGTACGCGTGCGGCACTTAAGAATAATAATGATTATATTGTGTGTAACGGAACTTTTCATTATTATTTTTTTAGGTTTAAGACTGTTTTATCACTTTTTAGGATCTGAAAGGATAACTTATTTTTTCCAGTGGCGCATTAAGGACTAAGGTTGAAGGAAAACAGGAATCTTAAATAGAGTATCTGGGATAAAAATGCATAGCATTGGGATCTCGGAAACGGTAAAAAATAATACTATAGTAAATTGAAAAAAAAACTTACGCAACTAGGGGGCTAATAAAATTCCATAAAGTTTAGGGAAAAGTAATAATTTTGGAGCGTTTTAATAAAAAGTAAACTATCGAGTTTTCTTTTTTTTGCGTTATTATTGGAGCTAAATAGAAAAGACAGTTTCTTAAAGCACTTTTTTTTGAACGTGGCAATCTTAATATTTGTATCCGACATTTCCTGTGTCAGAGTCCCTATCTGAAACTCCCATGCATTGCATTTTTACCCTAGATCCACACAATATTTGAGTAAACGTGTTATTTTCGCCTAAATGGTAACAAATAAGAAAAAAATGTCCTAAATTAAGTCTCTTTTAATTTCCGCAGCCCTAATTATAGAAACCCTGTTTCCATGGCTTGTGCACAAGTTTATCGTTCTCCTCTATTACTACGCCACATAAAATCCACTCCATTTTACAATGAAACTTAGATTGCTTTTTTATATTAAATATTTTTTTAGCCAATAATCCACGCACAATTCGCACAATGGCCATACGTTCTACAATATAACACAAGTGGTAATAAGGGAAAGAATATCGTTACACATTTTACTTCACATCCAGTGTAAGTATAGTACCGACAAAAATATTTTTGAAAATTTTTATTGTCCAAATAGGCTTAGAATGTCATGAAACGTCGAGATTTTAAGTTTGAGCAAAAAAAAATTCTGTCTGTCGGTCTGTATGTAACTTATTTTGTGCGCACGATTACTCCGGAACCGTTTAAGATATTGATTCTAAATTTGGTACACGTACCTCAGTATTTTAACGAGATCTGGAACTAGATTCCAGATCTCGTTAAAATACATTTACCTCTTAACTAAAGGGTTAAGGTTAAGGGGTAAATGGGGGGTAAATAGGCAAATCAAGCAAGTAAGAGTCCATAAAATTGGTATTTAGTACATATAAGAGGAGCTAAGGTCTCAAAATTTTTTTGGCATTAACCACCCCCATTACCAACTCCCACCCCATTATTCAAGGGGGCGAAAAAAATAAAATTGTCATTTAGTGTGTCTACAAGAACCAAGGGCCTCAATTTTTTTTACTTTATCCACCACCCTCAGCCCCACTACCGATGTGGCATATCGTTTTATAGATTTTTAAGGTAGACGATTTCAAATATTTTATTATTAAAGTTCCATAAACAATTATTTCCACATTCAAATTTTTTTCGTTGTGAGAAACTTGGATGGAAGATCTGGATGTGGAAGTAGTGATTCCTTGGGCAGCGGTTTTATAATTTGACCTTCGACGAAAACGAATAACGTTGATCGTACACCGCCCTGAGACTAGTTAGTTTTAGAGGACGCGAACTATCAAAGACACAATAAGAATTATGCTATTAAAAACTTTTTTGATCTTTTGGTTTATTTTCTTCGCAGCATGTTATACAAAATTTCCAAAAACAAAAAAGTTTGTAGCTTAGTGAAAATTTGACTGCGTATTTTCTGAACTTTCAAGGTTATCTAAGTTTTTAACATGCTTAAAAATGTTTTAATTAACAATAGAAGCGCAGATAGAAGCGCTTAAGTTTGTGTTTTATAACAAAAAAAAGTTCATGTGGATATCTCCATTCGTTTTTGAGATATGGCATCAGATGTTCAAAAAAACATGATTAAAAAAAAACAAAATTTCACACCTTTTTAAAGATAACAATGTCCGTGACCACTAAAAAATATCGTA
This sequence comes from Rutpela maculata, assembly GCA_936432065.2. Classification (NCBI taxonomy): domain Eukaryota; kingdom Metazoa; phylum Arthropoda; class Insecta; order Coleoptera; family Cerambycidae; genus Rutpela; species Rutpela maculata. The sequence goes on along the minus strand of OW386285.2, from coordinate 96,900,185 downwards.
TTTAATGATTTCTAATGAACATCGACCTACTTAACGAAATGGTATATGTCTCAGTTTGTTCTAAGATTAAAAAAAGAAACTCGAGAAGGAAGCGACTTTTCCCCTGTTTTTTACTCCACTACTATGTATTTCGACATGCTTTGTCCGTTAGCTCCATCATCCACCAATTTTTAGTAAATCGCGAAAATAACCTAAATTATGAGTTTTTTAGGTGGGTGATGGAGCTAAATGGACACCTGATTCGTGTTCAGCACGTTGAAATACATAGGGGCCATCCAATGAAGTTAAAGGAACATACCACTTTTTTTATTTTGTGGAGCAGTGTAATTATTGTAATGATTATTATTTACCAAATGACTCTTGATGTTACGCCGTCATGTTAAATCAACTATCCAAAGTTTATGTTAAAAATTTCAGTTCCAAAATGTGTGAGTTTTCAACAATCGAGCTGAAAAGGGTAGACGCAGAGCATACCATTAGAGGTTGAAAAACCCTTTTTTCCAGAATGATAATGCCAAACTGCGGACTGCATAACTATATACAGGGTTCCACCGAATTCCTAATGTGAACGTTCATCCAGGCAGGGTTGCCACCCGTTACGATTTCGTCGGAATAGTGCATTGAACAATGCCCAGATCTCGACTCGTTGCACTTAAGTATTATTATATATATCATTATATATTATCTTGTGACCATCAGAAAATTGTCCTTTAAATACTTTGTTTGCCATTGCGTCTCGTGCCTTGAGCATTTCTCCTAACGTAGAACGAGTGTATTTCCACACATTCGTGAGGTGGACGAACGTAAGAACTCGATGAAGACAGAGCTACAAATAACTATAAATATAATATATATAATCTGTGCCCAGTTTAATACGAAATTTAAAAACGATACATTCTTATTGAATCTTGCTCGAAAAATTACCAAATATTTCTGAAAATTCAATAGATCAGCCCCCAAAGCGAAATAATAGGGGGAAAACAACCTTTGGAAACGATGGATATAGGCAGGTAGAAGTTTAGTATTGCGTTGGTATATTATTTTGTTTTTAGTTCGCGGCCAAATACCAAAGTATAAATAAAAATATTTATACTTGTCAAATATTATTATTGTTTATTTATTTTGTCTACTTATTGCTTATTGTTTTGTTGCACTTGAAAAACATTCAGTACCCTTGAACTTCCTACAAGTTGTGGAGAAAAAAAATCTAGACGCAGCCCAAGATCTCCTGATCTAGAAATTTCAATAATTTTTTTCTCGTCTGTGGCACATGGGACCCATACGAAATATGGGAAATAACATCTAGAGAAGCACTCCTCTAACGATCCCTAAAAAATCCGGTTTAAAATTATTCTTTTTTGTCTTATACATTTTACTTTTCATCAAAATGCAACAATAAGTTTTGGAGTTTATGAAAATATTTTCATTATTAACTGAAATACAATGAACTGAAATTTTGTAATTTACAATTTAACAAATTACAAAATTTCAATTCGTTGTATCAGTGGGGGGACGCACTCGAATTTTGAAAAATTTTTTCGCAAACTGCTTTTTCAAAATTTTTTAAGGCTTGTTAGAGGAGTGCTTCTCTAGATGTTATTTCCAATATTTCGTATGGGTTCCATGCGCCACAGACGAGAAAAAAATTATTGAAATTTCTAGATCCGCCCTTGAGACGCACTCTTTCGAGTTAGGAACACTAGTCCCAATTTGGATAAACAAAAAGGTAGCAACCCAGCATCCAGGGCTCCCAAGATCTCCTGATCTGTCGACAATCGACCAGGTACGTGACATGATAGATATACAACAAGGTCGATTACCTACCAATCGACCTTCATCGCTTAGGACGAGTGGTTTAGATAGCTTGGGACTTAATATCTCAATACGATATCAGTCACTTAATTCAAAACATGCCGCCGCGCAGATGAGCTGGATAGTGCGTAAGATTGCTTGGAGTGCCAACTCACTATTAATTCTGAGATAGGTATCGTTATCTAATTGTAATGATCATTATTTAATGACTTTGTATACAAAAATAAAACAAACTAGGTAAAAATAAGAGGAAATTTATAACAGGTTGATATAAGGAGTTAGGGTAAAAACACAAAGAAAGCAGGCAACCTGCTTACTGGTAGTCAGCGCCTATAAGCGCCAATAATTAAGTACGCTTTTAAACGTTCCCGTACATAGACAAAGCCGGCTACCAGTATGCAGGCAACCTGCTTTCTTTGTGTTCTTACCCTTTTAAAAGCGTACTTAATTATTGGCGCTTATAGGCGCTGACTACCAGTAAGCAGGTTGCCTGCTTTCTTTGTGTTTTTACCCTTATGATACTCATACTCAGAAATACACAAAATAAACTCTCCCATGGCCAAACAACTTTATTTTGTCAAAAATGTATTCCAATATATCTATACAAATACATCGGTCCATTTTAATGCGAACATTGTGATTGTTGTAGAACTCAATCAAAATAGAAAAACTGGCAAAAATCAATTTATAACAATTTTTCGTCTCAAAAGACGTTTTATACCAAAACAAAGCAAACTTTTTGTGGTAACTGTGTCGATAATTGATTTAGAAAATATTTTTTACGTATCCGACGACATGTAACTTAAAAAGCGAAAACTGCATAAATCCAAATCCGATCTGTTATTTTGTATTTTTGCAAAAAATAAAAACTAAAAAATTTTCTAATTTTACATAAACCGAAATTAGTAAAAAAATGATTAATCTTTTGTAATGAAACTTGGTGTAATTCTTTACATTTAATAAACTATTTTGTAAAATTACAAAGAAAAATATTTACTATTTTTCCTAAAGAACAAAATTTTGAAAAATTTTTATTTACAAAAAACTGCCATTTGGTCACAAAAAACTTTTTCTTTCTTAAATTGTAGCTTTTTGAATGTGCTTTACAATGGTGACAAAAACATTTTCTTTTATTATTTTAAAATAAAAAAATATATACAGGGTGTCCCGAATTGCATAGGCTAAACTTCACTAAGCAATACAACTTTTCAAAATAAGAAAAAAGGTCCTATAAACGGGAAGTGCTTAGTTTCCGAGATACAGGGTGTTCAAGTAATTCTCCTGAAAATGTTTTTTTATGAATATTTTCGAAACGTCTAAAGATAAACAAATGATAATTTACACAGAAATTTAACTTTTTATGCTTCTTAAGACAAAATGACAACTATGTACGAAAATCATTCAGGAGCGGGTGAAACTGGGGGGGGGGGGGCTAGGTATAATTTAGCCCCAACTTTATTGTGACACTTTTACATTAATTTATGAGCAGAACTTAAAAATTTGAAGTTTTCTACACAAAAAAAGTCTCTTGTGTTTTTTCTCTAAAATTATCAGTTTTTGAGTAAATCTTATCTGAACTTTATTAATTAGTAACCATTATTACCAGCATTCCTGGTATGCAGGAGTGTGCCATGATTGTAATGTTTGTAACAGATGAAAAATAATCTAGCATGCAATGCCAGAATGACGTTGTTTTTTGTGTTTTCTGTAGTTAACTGTTCTGTAGTTTTATTATTTCCTTTTGGAAAAAGTGTTCTATTAAAAAGTAAAAAATCGTCATGTTTAGTAATGTGGAGTAACCGGATATTCATTTTATTTATGGTTATTGTAATGGAAACGCGAATGCCGCGGTACGCGAATATCGCAGAAGATTTTCTAATAGAAAGAAATCATCTAAAGATGTTTTTATTCGAACCCACCTAGAATTTAGAAATGTTGGACTTAAAAGAGGTCCAAGGAATGAAGAACAGCGAAATGGGCGATTTAAAAACATAATTTTGGCCAAATTTAACAATAATAATAAATTAAGTATCAGAAGAGCGGTCCAACAGCTGCGTGCGCAAGTTGTGCATGTTTACAAAAACAAAGTTTTTCGGATTCTAAAAAAAGACCACAGAAAAGCTTTTTAAAGGCAGCCAGTCCAAAGCCTTCAACCAGGTGATCCCGAAATCCGTATCAATTTTTGTAATCGGTTTATAAATGCCATGGAACAAGATCCCGATTTCGGAAGTAAAATTATTTGGACTGATGAAGCTACCTTTAACCGTAATGGATCGGTTAATTTTAATAATTTAAGAATTTGGGCTCATCGGAATCCTCATATAATTCGCCCTAGGACATTTCAACAGGAGTTTAGCGTTAATGTATGGTGTGGTGTTATAAACGGGACTTTTTGTGGGCCCCACATCCTTCCTCCTCGTTTAAATGGACCATTAATTAATGATTTTTTAAATAACCATTTTTTTTCAATATCTCGAGGATATTCCTTTTAATTTAAGAAATGAATGCTGGTTTCAAATGGACGGAGCGACACCTTGAACAATCTACAAGACACGAGTATGAGAATTGGATTGATGCCGATTCCCACAACACAGCCTCTTGCACCACACACTTTGCTCTAGCGGATAGCTTGTGGATGTTTGAAAGGCTGACGTGGAAACGGTGGTTGCAGGAAGTTGGGTATTAAATGATCATTTTTTGCAAAGAATGCACAAGAGTCAACTGCGAAAACACAAATATACCAGACATATCTGACATCGATGAAGAAATTGCTTTTCAAATCGATAATTGTAATTTTGTTGAAGAGACATCAGCTTAACTTTTATATACAAAAAACTTTGCTCGGCAATATCTCAGCCAATTTTTATCGTAGAATCTTTTTTCACAGCTCATTTTAACGGTTGGAATCTCTACTTTCTTTCCTCTGAAGCAATTGACCTATTTCTAGTCAGAAAAAAGCAAAAATGTAATAAAAATTTTTTTCCGATTTTTCGCATTTCGCACAAATTTTATTTGTAAGCCTTGTTTTATTCGAAATTTTATTGTGAACAATTTGATATTTTTATTTTTGTAATGCGATTGCTAGGGCCGGAAACAATAAGGTAACTAGTAGAAAATGTTACTTTTCTAACATAAATTGTTTAAATTTTATATGATGAAGTAATGGACGGATTTAATCCAAAACTTTTTACACTTATTGTTGTCACACTTAATACAAATTAGAATAATGAAATCGCTGCAGCAAAATAATTCTTCAATGACATTTTTTGATGCTTAATTTAACTTCAGTATTACTACTACCTATAGCTGTAGCATGTTTTGGGATTTTATATGTGGTAAGTTTTAGTTAGTAAGTATTCTTGCTCGTACTGATTTGAGTTTGTATTCTACTTTTCGATAAAGTAGAGAATTTGATTTTTTTTTACAAAAGATACAGAAAGCGTCCATCACATTGCTCCAAACACTTCCGGGCACCTTTATCAAAACATCTTAAACATTTTGCAGAAGAATGGCATTGCTGTTGATTGCCTCGATTTTCTCTGCAATTCTGGCTTGAAGTTGGCCGCTATCAAGAATATGAGCATTAAAGATTGATTAAAAAAAAAAAAAAAAGAGAGAGAGCAAGAAGAAATCGCATGTGGAGTAATTTTGCATCTTGGAAGAAATTCATACGGTATTAAATGTAATTAAACGATCTGGAGAAATGGTGAATGTTTCGGCTGCTGTAGGTATATGCTCGGGATCCAACCAAAAGTCATTTTATTGGCATCAATGTGATTAATGAAGGGAATTAAAATCTCTTCACGATATTGCTCCCCCGTTAAGCGAAATGAAGTAATAATTTTCAATTTTGTTAATATATCACACCAAAACATCAAATAGCATAGCACAAAAGAGCAAATCGGTCAAATCGTTTCAAACTCCGGGAAAATGTAGTTCATATGATGCTGAACAAAAGCTCTCATGGGCACAACCCCAAAAAATGAACAGTTTCCGAAATAATGAAAAGTTTAAAATCCGTCCGGACCGGAAAAGCTCGCTGGCGACAAGTCTTTATTGAGGCAAATAATTAATCCAAATACCTCCAAACAAATAGTATAATTTATCCATACGAGTTTTGCACCAACCCGGTACCTGAAAACCTGACTTCACCCCCTAAACCAAATAAAATGAATCGGTTATTCGTGACAATGCTTATGAATCCGACGTTTAATAACGTTTATCTCGTCATATTGAATAACTCACCCTCAAACAGTAAAAGCAGCCTTTAACTCACTCACCTTCAAACTACCTTCTAATACTAATTGAAGAGACCTCATTGGTTAGTGTCCATTGACTTTTAAGCCGTTGATTTTGAATTCGACGTCTGACGTCCAAGTACGTTACTTTTTTCTTATTTGTGAACCACCTTTAACAGCTATCGCCCTCATATACCACTCAATAAAAGTGAAATAGATAATTTAGTTTGGAATCTGTTAATTCGACGTTTGTTACGGTCAATCTCCCTGTTAATTACTGAGCCTTGAACCAAGTTTGTCGAATCTTACCACCCCAAGTACCACCGAGTATATAATAAACCTAGTACTAATATAAACTCATTGTGTGAACTCTAATAAGTTTTTAATACTGATTAAATATAGTGAATATCTCAATAATAACACACAAACACACGGGATCAGATACTCGTGCAAATGCGGATGGGCATCGACTGTAAGTAAACAATTTTTTATTTTGACGGAAATATAAAAAGTTTTCTATATTTGTAGAATTATTAAATTGGTAATTTTAGCGACCACTCGGTATATCCAAAAGCGTAAAATTATTTTGGTAACAATTCAAGGTATTAATAGTAATAGACCTGGTAATACTATACTTGTTAGTTTATTTAAATAAGTGGTGGTGTCCGAGGTACAACTAAAATGTACAGTGTACGTTGTTAACAATGGGAACTAATACTCTGCGGTTTCCGGTCGTTGTTTATTTTATTTAGAGGTCCGCGTTACAAACTTGACAAATTAATTCATTAACCGCTGGTACCTGGGTCTTTAATAATCAAATCTTAATTTTAGTATTTTTGTATTATACTTTATTATTTTGTTTATATTCGCGATGAACATATGAAGCTAAAATAGATAAGATAATTTCAAAAAGTGAGAAGAAAATTGCAAGTACTTATATTTAATATGATCTTAAAACATAATCAAAATTAAACAAGATAAAAGATAGCGAACATTTCTTAATGTACAGAGCTACTCATATATTCGTTTATTAAATAAAAGCAATGTTTTGGAATAATGTGGTGTTTGATTTAAATTTTAGAATTGTGACATTTAAATATATGTTTTATATTTGTTACAAAGATTATTATAATTTTCATTTTCACAACATTCACGTTATAATTGTGAATTAATAATTATTTTTTACTATGCATTTTTACGAAATTCTTGGCAAATATTTTTAGGAGCTGCTCATCCCCTTTGGAAAAGGCGGCCAGCAATTGACCCTCTGGAAAGACCGTTCAAGATTGTAGCTGTCTGTGCCTCTATCGCTTTATTCGCTCCTTTCATATACCATATTGACCTTAATCTGACTAAGCTAGAATATCAACAAGATTTATTTAGATCAATGGTATATGAAAGGAACGAATAGTCTCTTTGAAAGTTATCTGCTGAATACCCAAAATAATACTTTTTAACAATAATGTAAGCAGAAATATAAGATATTTATTTTCAAATTCTCATACTTTGAAAATTAACATAACCACTGCTCGCATTCAAACTTCAACATGCCAAAAAACTAAAGAAACTCAACATAATTGCAAATTTTGTTGGAGACCAGAGAAGAACGGGTATATCTGCTAGTATACTATCTAATTATTGAGGTATATTATTCTACTATTTCATTCAACAATTAATAATAATATATTCACATTCAAGAATTTATCTCTCAAAATTTTCTTATACATTCTAGTAAATTTGGGTGCATGTAAAACAGGTTTCAGCAATGTCTCGGATAGGCACGTTTATAGGATCATTATTTGCTACGTTCAGGAACACTATTTACTATTTCACATTTACTGACGACGAACGACACATGAGGATGTTGTGGAGAGTTGAGAATCAATATCTGTTCCAGTTTTTACTGCCTCCAAGCACTACACGTGTCATCAATGCTAAACTTATTTTACTTTCACTTGACTATCAACAAGTGGGGGCTAGATTTGGCTAGGCCGTTATTATTTGTGGCGTAATTTAAAATACTTATATTATTTTTAACCGACTTTATAAAATTTAAACAGAGCTGTGCAAGTACTCAAAAAGAAGTACTTAGGTACAAGCACGAATACTTTTAAAAAGCCATAAGTACAATTACTTTAGGAATAAAATGTACTTAAGTACAAGGACAAGTACATGTACTTTAAATGAACTTTCAACTAATTTTTAAAAGTACATTAAAACAGCACGTACATACGATAATATTAATAATGCCCGTAATATTGAATAATGGTAAAACTTTTTAGAAAAGTAAGTCCCAGTTTCTTTATCTAGATGATAGGAATTTTGAGGGGAGCAAGAAACCAGTAAAAAACTAAACGTTTAAATCTATATCTATAAATGTTAAATAAATCACATTTGAAAAAAAAAAAAAATGCAGAATGCTGAATATTTAGCCCCCGGAGTAGCGCCTTACTCAAACGACACACAATTTGCTTTCATTACAGCTAACATTACAGCTAATTGTTCAAAGTGGGTATCTTTGGTGCATTCACAATAGTGACAAATGAAAAAAATCTCTCCACTACTGGTGCGGATGACGGCAAATGCGTATTATATTTAATAATAATTACTTCACCAATGGGTAATTATTTAACAAATTCAAAGTTTTTCTTTTGTCCTCTAAAGTACCTTCTGCAAAACCTCAATATTCGCTCGCGGTATTGTACTTTTAATTGTAGTTAACTGGTCAAAAGTTGTGAAGGTATTTGTACTTGGAAAAGTACAAGTCCCTTCACTAAATTCGCTAAAGTATAAGTATATGTAAAAGTATTTACTTGTGCTACCAAGTACAGTTTGTACTTGTACTTGCGCAGCTCTGAATTTAAAAAAGGAGGAGGTTATTCGACAATTCGACACGTATGTATGTTTTTTTTATTTGTTCAATCATCATTTGTAGATTCGCCTAAGCGATTTTTATTAAATCTTCTCAAACTATAAGGTATGGCTCGGCGGTGGTCCCATATTAGATAGATAGATAGATAGATAAGATTTATTCAATGTAAATTCACATTCGTTACACTGAAACGTCAAAACAATTCATACAGTACAGGAACATACAAAACAAATATAACATTTATATGATTATTTATATACATATACAGGGTGTCCCGAAACTCCCGCCTTCCCCTTTAGGTGCTAATTCTCCATGCAAAAATAGTAAGAAAAGTTCCTATAAACATGTGTCCGGAAATGCTTCCTAAGGGAGCTACGGCCCTCTAAGGATGGCGCAAAAATAGGTGTTTTTACTAATTATCTCGGAAATGATTTGGGACAACTTTATGAAACTTGGTTACGTTTTTTTGATTATTAAAGGTTATTGTTTTACAGTATTAGCCAAAATTAATTTTATCCAGGGGCGGAGAAACGAGAGGTCGGTGTTCTTTGTTTCTACATATTAATTTTTCATTTGACATTTTTAGTACTTTAATCCCTGATTATGATTCCCTGGTTAATTCTGCATAAAAAAAGGCCTCTTTACAATTAGCCATATGGCAAGCCGTTTTCGAGTAAAAGCGGTCTAAACGAAATATTGCGTATTCGTTTGCTAAATGCGCATTATTTATTTTTTAAAGTAGGCGTAAAACAATAACTTTTATTAATCGAAAAAAGTTAACCAAGTTTCATAAAGTTGTCCCAAATCATTTCCGAGATAATTAGTACACCTATTTTTGTGCCATCCTTAGAGGGCCGTAGCTCCCTTAGGAAGCATTTCCGGACACATGTTTATAGGAACTTTTCTTACTATTTTTGCATGGAGAATTAGCACCTAAAGGGAAAGGCGGGAGTTTCGGGACACCCTGTATATACACATATATATACATATAAGAAAGTTTAAAAGAGTTGTAAATGTAAAATAATATTATCACATACATCAGTCTAAATTTGGGAAATATTGAACACAGTATATATAATATCATAGTTTATATCACATGCACGTCGTCATCGAGGAATTCATATAACGAATTAGTAAGCTTTCCCAAGAAGAAGCCTTTTTACCCCATTTATGAAGGCTCTATCACTTCTTGTTTTTAATTCGCTAGGGATTTTATTGTAGAGTTTGGCTCCCCAATAGTCTATACCTTGTTGTGTTTTGTTAATTCGATGATGTGGAATTTTAAGATCATTTTTATTTCTTGTATTATATTTGTGATGCTCCGAATTTAAGAGATATTTCTGTTTATTGAAATGTACATATTTTACACAGTTCAGTATGTATAAAGATGGTATCATTAGTGTCGCTTGTTCTTTGAAGGCTTCTTTGCAGCTGTCCCTAAAGCATAATTGGCATAGTATTCTAATCGCCTTCTTTTGTAATATTAATATCCGATGAGCTTCTGTGGCAGTGCGCCAGAATAGAACTCCATATGCTGCAACACTGCGGAAATTTGCGTAGTATGCTGTTTTTGCTGAAAGGTGAGTCGATACTTTTTTTATTGCTCTTATTGTGTAAATTGCCTTGGATAATTTTTTGCTTAACTCTTCCAGGTGCACATTCCAGTTCAATTTATTATCCATATTCATTCCAAGAAATTTTACATTGTCTACTTCAGAATTGTTCTTCGTAGATATTGTCATTACCTTGGTCTTCTCTTCATTTAACAGCAGTTTGTTGCTAGTGAACCAGATGTTTGCATTTTTTAATATCGTTTCATTTGTTTCAGCTGCGGTCTCTAGCTTTTTTGTTAAGAATGAGGTGTCATTTGCATATAAACAAGCTCCGTATGTTGGTACGTTGGACAATAGGTCATTTGTATAGATAATAAAAAGTACTGGTCCAAGTATCGACGACCCCTGCGCAACTCCATGTTTCATAAGCAGTTTTCCTGATGTTTTGTTTTTCCAACTAACTGTCTGATAGCGTTGTGTTATGTATGTTTTAAGGAGATTGTGTGGACTTCCTCTAATTCCATAATAATACAGTTTGTCTAGTAAGATTTCATGGTTTACTGTATCGAAAGCTTTACTTAGGTCACAGCATATGATGTCTATATCTTCTTGGTTGTCTAGTGCTTCAGTCACCTTTTCAATCGCTGCAATAAGGGCGGTTATAGTTGATTTCCCCTGCCTATATCCATGTTGATGTTCTGTAAATAGTTTGGATCTCTCAAAAAAACATACAAGTCTCTTCTTGATTACCATTTCAAATATTTTTGAGATTGCCGGTAATATTGACAATGGGCGATAGTTGTTAGCATTGTTTATGTCTCCTTTTTTTAGTACTGGTACGATTCTTGCATGGTTTAATTCTTCAGGAAATATACCTTCTTTAATACATTTATTAATAAGCGGAGTTAATGGGTGTATAATATCCTCTACTATTTCCTTTAATATGTTCGTAGAGAATCCATAGATATCGTCAGTTTCTTTATTTTTTATATTTTTAATTACATCTCTTACTTCCTCAGGGGTGACTTCTTCTATAAAGATAGATTTTACGTTGTCAATATTATGATTTTTCAGCAGTTGTCCTGGTGATCGCTCTTCATCACCTAGTTGTTCTATGGCACTCTGTCCAACGTTTTGGAAAAATTTATTTAGCTCATCTGCTGTTAACAGACTCTCGTTCTCATTATTGATTTTTTCGGTTTTAGTTTCAGCTTTTATTACATTCCATATTGCTTTTGTTTTATTACTTGCCTCTTCTATTTGTTTAGCATTAGAATTTCTTTTTGTGTCATTTATTCTTTCAATGTATTGTCTCTTACATATTTTATATGCCTTTAAGGATTCATTATCTCTGCGAACCTCGTATATGGTATTTAAAGCATCTAATTTGTTCTTCATATCCTTGAGTTCTTCTGTATACCAGTTCAATTTTTTCTCATTAGTTTGTACTTTTTTCATTGTTTCGGGAAAAGAGTCTTCGAAACTTGCCTTAAGTTGGTAATGGAAAGCGGAAAATGCTTCCTGTGCACTTTTTTCTCTTACCATTTCTTCCCAATTAGTGGTGGAGATCTTCCTCTTAAATAGGTACCGTGGTAGTTTTGATGGAATTCAAGAAGTTGCCCTAGATGAATTTCAGCAAGCTACGTCTAGTGCACGGTGAGCAAAAATTGGAAGCAAGATTGTTTTAGTTGAAAAGTTTGCAATATTTGGCGAAGTCGCTAGGATCATTAATTTCATTAAATGTAATTTTGTGATAAAAAATTCAATTTCTGTCGGAATTGTATTAAAATTGGTAGTTAGGTATTTAAGGTGTAGCTGATAACGAATCTGATGTCAAAAGTTAGGAATTCAAAATGGCGAATCCAATTTGACTGCGATAATTGCAATATTTTTGCAGATTATTTACATAAAATTTGATACACAGTAATTCATCTTTCTCTGATAACGAGTAATTTTAAAGCTTAAAAAGTCACAACGGCGGATATTTTAGTGTGCAGAAGCTAAATAATAAGGCATTAAAGAGGGTGAAAAAAAAAAAAATGTTTGAAAAAAAATTGAACCGCCTTCACAAAATATTGCTATAAATTAAGACATAAAATTTCACCGTCGCGTCGCCCAGTTAATTGAACCTTATTACCTAATGTAGATACTAAGGTCGGTGTAAAAATGAGCAAATCACGAATTCAAATATATTTTTAACAGACTTCGCAAAAATTCTATCAATTCAAACTGGGCGACAGTCCGCTAACCCGAGACATTACACGAATCAGACAGCATAATACTATACTTTTCAACCTGAAACACCCATTACCATACCAGGCGTTGCCTATTTTTCGGCAACCCCCCTAGCCAAATCTTTACTATACCAAAATTTCCATTTCACCATCTTTTACCTTTCACCACCTTTTACTCTCTATTCCCTCTATTAGTCACCTTTTTGTTAATTTTGTTAATTTCTGTTCTTTTGTCCCTTTTTTTCTCTTTCAAAATCCCCTCTCGACCAATAACTTCTTGTAAATCAAACTTTTTAAATCACAACTTCCTCTCCACCCTATCTTTCCGAAGGCAGGTAGACCATCGGAAGAATACTGTCATTGGCTCGAACGGGTTTTCTTTTCCCGTATCAATAAACCAATTTTTAAAACAGTGCGCGTGTGCTGTGCAAACTAAAACCTTAGTGTAATCTTTAAGTGCTTTTAAAACTCATTTTAGTTATAGTTCGCCAAATTGTTAGATTTAAGTTTTTGTTCCAAAGAACAGGAGTTCTAACCTTATACTTCTCCATTTATCGTTTAAGCCGGAGTTAAACCCGTTTCACCCGACCACCCATCTACCACGACGTTGCGCGCCGTGGTGGTGTGGTCGGCTCTGAATCGGGACTTGACTCAGGCGCACTTTTGTATTATTAATTATAATAAAACCTTTTTGAATTGAATTGGGCGACGCACATTTTTTATAATTTTGCCCTAAATTTGAAAAACAATTGTTTTTTTCAATTAAAATCAGTCTACAGGTCACAAATATAAAATTTGTACAGTTTTAGTTTTACATCTTTACTTTACAAATACATAATCGATATGCCAAAGTAGATTTTTCACTTCCTTTTTCTATTCTTGACAGCTGCCAAAATCGCTGTCAAACTTAAAAATTTACAAGAGTGTTTCGTAATTTTGAAAATAATGTGAGTTTTCATAGAAGAAGAGACCCAGGTAGCAAGGGTACGTTATAATGACGTCAAAACCTGGTGATTCTGGTCAAAAAGACGTCAGTGCACTAAAAATCGACGACATAATGACGTCTTATAAATGACATTAAAATGACGTGCTACACATCACGTCATATTGTCGTCTTTTTTCGGTGTGAAATTTATTTATATATTATCGGATTACAAACTTTAAAACTCGCTGATGGCATTTTGTTATCGTAAGCAGAGTGTAAAGTTTAAAAAAAAATTAACCGTGTCGTGAGGGATAAGTATTGGCGTTTTTGTTCGAGGATAATGTTTTTTAACAATATCCAAAATAATTTATATTCGCAGGGGCGAGCGTAGAGGCGACTTCAATGTGAATATCAGTCGATATTCCATTGAAGCAACGTCGAGCGCGGTTAGTACTTGGATGGGCTCCCATCTTGGGAAATACAGCGTTCTCGTCCCACCTTCTAGAGGCTTGTATATCAGTATATACTCGGAAGTTACGTAATTTCAGACGAGGATTACGTAGTGGATATACCATCCTTCGGAGGGGATGTAAAGCAGGCGGTCCCTTGTCTATTAAATGTTAGGCAAGTAAAAGATCCCTACTCTTCTTAAGGGAAGAGGTTCGGCAAAATTTCCAGGTTGGGGTAGCTCGTCTCCTGGCGTCGGTGATAGGCCCTGGTAGCGGAAATAGGCCGACGTTAAACAGTTAAAAATAAAAAAAAAAAAAAAATTATATTCGCAAGAGTTTGCAAAGATTCGGCAGTTTATTTGTGAAGATATCGAGTTCTTTTAATAATAAAATTAGATTAAAATGCATTAAAAAGCAAAATCTAGCCGTTTCGTGTTCCACTATAAAGTCTTTAAGCAATACTCTTGCAGAGGTTAGTGGTCGAGTGAGTTAAGGCGTCGTCTTGTAAGTCACGAGGCCTGCACATTCCGTCTTTTTTTTTTGTTAAAATAATTGCGAAAAAATTTTAGTTATTTTTTTAAGGTAATAATTGCTTATAAAGCCGATGTACGAATATACTTCTTTTCAATTTTAGGTCTGTTTTAGACCATTAAATATTCTATTTATGTTGTAGATGATATTATACCTTTACCGTTTTTTCTCCAACACGTTTCCCAGGTTTGTATAAGTACCTCAACTTAAAACTTAAATTCTTAAAATAGTTGACTCTTGATTACCTCCCCCTCCCCCCCACCGCTCATCAAATTTGAGATGAGGAATTTTTTTTTTCGGATTTCTCCCTCTCTGCTCTTCAATTTAGAGATCTGGGGAAAATTTTTTTTTTTTAACGAACCGCCACTGAATTAATATAATAATTACGTTGTTCAACAAGTACTCGTACTTCTCAGGTGACACTGGTGACCGTTTAATTAAATTAAATAAGTTCTTCTTAATAATTATAAATAAATAAAAATACTAGTAACTCGAAAAATTCAGGTTTGGGAACACGTAAAAAAATAGAAAAAAAAGAGAACCTGAAAGATTTTCATATATTTTAAATAAGGCTAGAAATTCAATTTCACATAATATAGATTTCATACACATCACCATAAATACTGCTTTTAGCATCCAAAATAACGGGTCACTAAGACAGCTCAGTTGGTAGAAGAGTCAGTACTGTAATACGGACAACGGAGACATGTAGGTTCGATCCCTACCGACCGCAATTGGTAAAGGTAAGTAAAAATGAATTTAATAACTTAATAAACATTATAATTTGCAGGCAACCCTTGTGAGAAAAAATTGGAGTGATGGTAAACAATATTAGATATGTTAATGTAAATAAAATATACGGATGGCTAACAAACAATTTCATAGGACAAAACTTATTTATGCATTAATTACTTTATTTTTATCAAGTAGACTACTAACTAGTATGTAGTTTTATATGTTCCTATTACTAAAAACCTGTGGGGGGATTACCAAATATAACCTGAACAAGACGTCAAATTAACGTCTAGCGTAAGACGTCATTCGTCTGAGACATTAGGAAGTCATTTTCACGTTACATTTACGTCATCTAACTCGTCATTTCTCATCACTCCTGACCATTTTTTCACGTCATTTTCACGTGCCTTTGCTACCTGGGGATATAAAGTGTTTTAAAATTTTCTAGTTCCATAATTGATATTAAAATAGTTTTCACTTTCGACAGCTGTCAAAATTTCTGTCAACTTAATGAAAATGCCATTTAATAACACAAGTCTACCAAAAAAAGATCTTGTCCTAAGGTTCTCATCTAACTTTTCTGAAGTATTTTGACGCGCTGAAGCCAATTTTGGACGAAAAAAATTTCTATCGCGTCAGTTTTGTCTACCTTTTATCCCCTAAAAAAAAAGATCTTGTCCTAAGGTTCTGATCTAACTTTTCTGAAGTATTTTGACGCGCTGAAGTCAATTTTGGACAAAAAAATATTTTTTCTGTTGTGTCAGTTTTCGTGTGCCATCCCTTTCATTCCATAAAAAGGACAAAAGAAAGGTCTTGTTCTAAGGTTCTCATCTAACTTTTCTGAAGTAGTTTGACGCGCTGAAACCAATTTTGCACAAAAAAATTTCGTCCAAAATTGACTTTGATAAAAGGGGTGGTAGAGGGAAACTGACATGATAGAAAAAAAATGTGTCCAAAACACTTCTGAGAAGTTAGATCAGAACCTTCCATGAAAAGTCATATTATTTTCAAAATTACGAAAGACGCACACGTAAATTTTTAAATTTGACCTTTGGCAGATCGATTATGTATTTGTAAAATAGATATTTAAAACTAAAATTGTGCGAATCTGTTATATTTGTGACCTGTAGACTGAATTTAATTAAAAAAAAAAAACAATATTTTTTAGTAAAAATTCAATTTTAGATCAAAATTGTAAAAAATTATAGCCAAAAATCCGGCTCGACAGATTGATAGAGAACTTCAAAACGAACATTTAAAAAAAAGTTTCTGATAACTTTAATTTGACGACCTGTAGAGTGATTTGGGTGGCACAATAGGGCGAAACCCTACTCCCACTGTGCGACACTGAAATTCTATTTCATAATTTTTTGCGACATTTTTTTTGCAGTGAATGTCCTTTCTTCAATGATTGACTATAAAAAACTACACAGATCATTTACCAAACGTGGGAAGCTCTCCTTGAAAATATTTAAAGCAAATGTTGGGGTCAATATCTCTTGAATATTCAATGGCTGGGATAAAAATTTAATATGTACAGACAACAAAGTGTAGGTACATAATATAGATATAACCATTATATCATATGTTGTCAAAACGATTTAGGTAATGTTATTCTACAAATAATATACATACATACACTATAATAATAAAATGAAAATATGATTAGTGAATCAGATCGCAAAGCAAGCAAATCGCGCATTTTTTCAGATTAAACTTTCAGAGAAATGTAAGGAATGTACGTAAACAAATGAAGTAGGTAGGTCCAATTTACAATACTTTGATGCTATGGGCACATCCACCTCTGGAGCTTCAAAGTAACATTTTTTTCAGATGAATATTCTCCAATGATTCCTGCAAATACAAAAGCGATTGTCCATCGTGACTGATGGTCCGGCCTTCCAAAATAAATTCAGGGAACAACAAATGAAGTCAAACTATTACATGCAAAGGTTGATAGAGATTAAAAATACTCTGTGGGATTATCTAAAAGAAAACACCACACGAGCAACAACGGGAACACAAAGCGATGCGTAGAAATGTGAAACAACCCTTGGATAACTGCTGATGACAGTGAATTCGAAATACAAGAAAAACCTGAAGGTGTTAACCCTGCTGCTGACTGATACGGAGAATGAATAGGCCTCTTTGTCGAAGAGATAAAAACTCTTATCTACAAGACGTCTATAAAGAACTGTGGTCACATGCTAACCACAATAATAGCAAGGACCTTTACCAAACAGAAGAGGGAATTGCACGTAAATTTAAACCCGTGAATAACTAAGGACTCCATTGGTTTCTTAAAGTACCGATGGAGTCTAGTGGAGTCTAATCTTGATAGGGATTAGATTATTGAGGTTTGGTGCCCATACTACGAAAAGCTTTTCGAAAGTGACCATCCTGATGTAGAAAACGACTAGAAGCACGATTACAAATCATTACAAAACCATGCAAAAACACAGAATATGTCAAAAGATATAGAAGACAGAAATTTGACCCGAATATTGGAGAACTTCAATTTTCGTACTACTGCATAAAAGGGGAACGACAAATAAATGTCTGTGATAATTGGCGTTAATCTCACATGCAAGTAAAATAATGCTATATATTCTTCAATCCAGACCTCAGCGTTACCTGTCTTGGCAAGCAAGCTTTGCTAAAATACGCGATACCAGAGAGGAAATACTGAATTTGCGATAACTTATCAAGAAGGCAAAAGAATATCACGTGCCTATCCTCTGTTTCGTAGACTACCGTAAGCTTTTTGATAATATGGTATAGTACTGTGTGCTGTATTACTGGAGATGGGAACATCCAAACTTCTGGTCTTTTATTATTCGCTAACTATTTGAAGAAAGCTCTGCTTTGGTAAAAGAAAACAACAATTTAGGCAAATGGAAAATTGGCAAATGCGTTAGAGAAGGCTGTGTTCTGTCACCAATCCTTTAACGTTTATAATAGTGTGAGATCCCAGAGCCGCCAGACCTAAGTCATTTTAGCAAAGCTAATATTTTGGCAACGAATAGTGTAATATCTAGTTAAGAACGTATGCGTATTTGCTATCTTGAAAGCGGGTCGCTTTTGCAGAAAACAGGTACAAAAGGTACATAAAAATTTTCTCACCTACGTTAAAGTATGATAGCTGATTTATTACTTCCACATCCAGTGGAAGTATAGTAACGACAAAAAAATTTTAAAAAAATTTTATTGTTCAAATAGGCTTAAAATGTCATGAAACGTCGAGATTTTAAGTTTGAACGAAACAAAAATTTCTGTCTGTCTGTCGGTCTGTCTGTCTGTAACTTTTTTTTGTGCGCACGTTTACTCTGGAACCGTTTAAGATATTGACTTGAAATTTGGTACACATATGTACTTTAACGAGATCTAGAACTAGATTATATTTTCATCTTGTTCCGTCGAAGGGTTGGGGGGTAAATTGGGGTAAATTTCGGGTAAATGGGTAAATCAAGCAAGTAAGAGTCCATAAAATGGGTATTTAGTATACAAAAGAGAAGCTAAGGTCTAAACAAAATTTTTGGCATTAGCCACCCCCATTACCACCCCCACCCCCTTATTAAATGGGATGAAAAAAAAATTGTGTTTTAGTGTGTGTACAAGAACCAAAAGGTTCAAAATATTTTTTTACTTCATCCACCCCCACCACCAACCTTCTACCACCACCCCCACCCCCACTACCGATGTAGCATATCGTTTTATATGTTTTTGTATATGTAGACGATTTCAAATATTATGTTGTTAAAGTTACCTTGAGTAGTATGGATGCGCAGTAGCTTTCTTCGACTACTATGGATGCGCAGTAGGTTTCCCCGAGGATCATGGATGCGCAGTGGCTTTCCTCGAATATTTGGATACTCAGTGACTTTTTTCGAGTATTATAGTAGGTTACCTCAAGTAGTATGGATGCGCAGTGGGTTACTTTAAGTAGTATGGATGCGCAGTGGCTTTCCTCGAGTACAATGGATGCGCAGTAGGTTATTACGAGTAGTGTGGATGTGCAGTGGCTTTTCTCGAGTGCCATAGATGCGCAGTAGGTTACCTCAAGTGATATGGATGCGCAGTGGGTTTCCTCGAGTAAAATGGATGCGAGTGGGTTACTTCAAGAAGTATGAATGCGCAGTGGCTTTACTCGAGTAAATTGGATGCACAGTGGGTTACCTTGAATAGTATGGATACGTAGTAGGTTTCCTCGAAGAAAATGCTTGTAGTAGAGGCTTTACTTCTATCGTGTAGTTTACGGCACACGATTTTTTATATCTTTGTCTTGCCATTTTCTGCGTATTAGTTCGACATTCAGTTGAAGTATATTAACGCAAAAAAAATTTTTGGAAATTTTCATTGTTTAAATAGGCTTATAATATCAAGAAACGTCAATATTTTAAGTCTGAGCAAAATAAATTTGTCTGTTGCGTCGGTGTGTATGTTAGTCTTGTATCGTTTTGGTGCTCACGATTACTCTGGAACCGTTTAAGATATTCACTTAAAATATGGCACACGTATGTTTTTTAACGAGATCTGGAACTAGATTATATTTTCATCTTATTCCGTTGCAGAGTTGAAGGGCAAATTGAGGTAAATGGGGGTAAATAGGTAAATCAAGCAAGTAAGAGTCTATGAAATTGGTATTTAGTAAATATAAGAGGAGCTAAGGCCTCAAAAAAATGGCATTAGCCATGCCCATTACCGCCCCCACCTTATTATTAAAGGTGGTGAAAAAATAGTGTGATTTAGTGTGTGTACAAGAGTCAAAGTCATCAAGAATTTTTTTCACTTCATTCACCCCCTTCATTCACTTCATTCATTACAGATGTGGCATATAATTTTATGGGGTTTTGGGGTACATGATTTCAAATATTATACCATTAAAGTTCCATAAACAATTATTTCCACATAGCGGAGTGCAAATATAGTATTTTGTTGTAAGAGACTTGGATGTGGAAGTAGTGATTCCTTGGGCAGCGGTTTTTTTCAAGTGACACGCTAACGACATGGTGTAAGCGTCAATCTCCGAATCTTAAGGTCCACGGGTTTTTTCATTGAGTTTTTCCCGTATCACCAACCAAACCTTTAAAAACAGTGCGCGTGTTTGTGCGCGCGCCCCTAACCACCGTTTTTAATTTAGCTTTAATTAGTTATAAGTGTTCTTAAACTTCCTTTAGTTATAAATATCCAAATTGTTAGGTTTAAGTCTTTTTTTCCTAGACAGGAGCCTTAACCCACCCATTAATTGTCGAACCCGCTTCATCCGATTGCACATTCACCACGACGCTGGGCGCGTGGTTGTGCGGTCGGCTCTGAACCGGGATCCGACTCTGGCGCATATTTGTAAACCTAATTATAAATAAATAATTTTTGAATTGAATCTTAGGTTCGAGGTTCGATCCCTGAGCGTTCTCAGTTTTTTTTTCTCAAATATACGTACTAAGAAAAAAAGTTATGGCCAAAAATAATAAATATTTCCCTATCGGTTGTCTCTTTCTTGGTAATCGCCACCTTAAGTTAATATTTGTGAAAAAAAAAAAAGCTAAGAACGCTCAGGGATCGAACCTCGGACCTTAAGATTCAATTCAATTCAATTCAAAACAAATTTATTATTGTTAAATAGTACAGTCGTGCGCCTCGGCTGGGGACTAGTCTAGAGCCGATCACCCCACCGCACCGCGGCGTGCAACGCCGCAGTAGATGAGTGATCAGCTTTGGCTAAAACAGCAGATGAAGTGGTGGGCGTTAGGGCTCCTGTTCTTAAGATACATTAAAAATTTAAACCTAACAATTTATTTGACAGAATCAGAAAAGATTTTAAAATAATTAGAAACTACTTAAAGCTAAAGATAAGTTTGGATTTTTAGCACACGCGCACTAAATTTATGACGATAAGATTGTTATATGGGAAAAGGACCTTAAGATTCGGAGGTTGGCGCTTACACCATGTCGTTAGTCTGTCACTTGAAAAATAAATCAGCTATCATACTTTAACGTAGGAGAGAAAAATTTGTATGTACCTTTTGTACCTGGTTTCTGCAAAGGCGCCCCCCCCCCCCGCTTTCAAGCTAGCAAATACGCATACGTTCTTAACTAGATATTACACTATTTGTTGTCAAAATATTAGCTTTGCTAAAATCACGTAAGTCTGGCGGCTCTGGAATCTTGAACTATAATGAACACATATGTGATGAAGGACTGGCAGGATCAAGTAGGAACTAAGATTTCTAACTAGAGATTTTCAGATGATACCACCTGAGTTGCAGAAAACGAGACGGCAAGATGCGAAGAGGACGCCTTTCAAAACATTGTGCTGATATGAGAGAACCTTTTGGTGAGGTCTTACGCCTAGCAGGCGACAGAAGGCGTGATACTGTCAGATGTCCTATACAGCGAAAGGAGGCTATGTATGGATGTATGAATCACAAATAAATCGTCTGTCACAACGTTCTGAATAAGAAGTGCTAACGTGTTTTGGTGTTTGTGCATGGAAACTACTCGAACGTTTTTCTGATAAAAACCGGTTATTTTTGGGAGACCGAACAAATATTTTAATAGAAAACTAATAAATACGTACCTACACAAAAAAAAATTGACAAAAAACAAAAATGTCATATTTTTACCTTTTATGTATGTATATAAGTTTAGATTTGATATGTAGCAAAGTGTAGGATATTAGATTTGATTTACCAGCATGCGGTATGCATTGCTGCCACTCCCAGGAAACATACCGCTGGGCCGGCTACATCCACGCTGGCTTGGATTGGAGTTATGCTTGTTGCCAGCAGCGAAAGCTACATGACGCATGGTAAAGGAATGTAGAATGGGAAGTGTAGGTATTTATGAGATGCGTTGCCGCATTGTCTCGTAAAGGAGCGTTTAAGCTCTTTTTTTTTGTTTTTGCTTCTTGACTTCTACATCTTTTGAGTCTACTGTTTCTCGATGTCTGATTCCGGTAGAGCATATATATCTACGATTTCTTTATGGTACACCCTTTTTTTTCCTTGCTGCACTCAAAGAAATAGTATGGGTAAATTCAACAAAAAAAAAATGGTTAACTAACAATATCGTTAATTTTGTTAAACCAAACTATATTGATGGTATTTTTAAACAAGAGGTCATTGTTATTTCAGGCGCGGATTTATGGGGGGTAAAGGGGTAATTACCCCCCCCCCCAAGATTATGTAAATCATCAACTTTTGTTTTAAAATGTTATGATTTTTTCAAAAAAAAATTTTTTTGGATTCCCCCCCCCCGCTCTTCAAAAAAAAATTTTGGATTCAGTGTTACCCCCCCCAAGCTCAAGGTCCAGATCCGCCCTTGTGTTATTTTAATTAATAAAAAGTTGTCGTACAACAAAACAAACATTAACTTAGATGAATAAGACTATTATTTTGTTCGTCTGACTATAAATTTTGTTGAATTCTGTCAAATTAAACTAGATAATAGTATATTTTATTTTTGACTATTATCGAATTGTAATTCTAACCCAGTATTAGTTCGCTGTATTATTGTACTTGGTAGACAAACCAATATTATTGTCGTCTTCTAGAAGTTCTAAAAGAATTACCATAAAATTTGCTTGCTTACCACGTAGTCTATTACATAAATTATTCCCAGGTGACGCCACATACAAATCACTGACAATAATCAATCATGCATTATCTTATACTCTTATGAATTTATAGAAAATTAATAACATGATTGCAATGTTCAAATTCTCTCAGGGATCATCGATATATTTGGATGAATCTTATAAACGATCTCTAATCTTTGGTTTGGATGGTCTAATGTCTCAATACAGAGATTTTGGCTAACCAAAAATAACTTCATCATACAATAAAGTGTTGATCAACCTAAAAATTAGTTGGTGAACAAAAAGCAAAGTCGTTGTACTATTTAATTGTAGACCAAATTGAGAATGGTTAGTGAACATAAAAAAATGTCATTGTACTATTTAATTTGTTACAAGAAGATATGATTATTAAACTACTATTTGTTTACGAAAACAAATAAAGTTGTATGACTATTCTTTTCTGATTGATTTAACTATGAAACTAGATAGGCGCGATTTCATATGCTCTTTTTGGTTGAATTTACCTATCATTTTCTTTGAGTGTGTTATACCAGGGTTTGGATTTCTTTTGCCTATTCCAGTTTCCCATATGGTCTGTGTTTACCTCTGTTGTACCCCCCCCCCCCCCTTAGCGCTCCTGGCCCGCTCCCCCGCTTCTCTGACTACCAGAATATGCTCCGTTTCTAGATTCAGTATTCGGTCCATTATTCTTTTGTGTAGCTACCATTTCCTTGGGAAAACCCATATTAACGTTTCTAGCCTTGCTCCAGTGATGAGTTCTAAGAGTTGCTCTTTTGTCCTTTTCGGTCCATAGTGCATTGATTCATTGTTTATTTTGTCTGTTCCAGGTGCAGTATTTCTTTTTGCTCTGCCGTGATTTCTAGCAGTTATTCCTTGGATGGTGGCTTATTGAAGGGCCTTCTTGTATTAATTTGATTCATTCATTTTTTGCTATCTCTTCTTCCTCCAGTTTATCTGCCCAATGTTGCAGTGGTATGCATCTTCTCGTGTACGTATTATCATTTCTTCTGTATACAGGGTTTGTTTAAAAGTTTATTTAAAATTTGAAAGTGTCAAGCAGCACATGCCATTGAGCGACGTTGATTTGATAAGCCATTGTAAACATTATTTTGAATTACACCCCCTCCAAATTTAAATGCCAATAGGATCTGTTGCACGCAATGTCCACCTGCACTTATTACTATCCTCCTTTTCCGGCTAAAGTATATATAGATACCTATTATAGATACATCATCTATTACTAATTTTCACTTTTCAATTAAACAAACGGTATATTGTGTATACGTGTCATAATTTTCTGCTTCACCACGTTTCATTAATTGTTTAACAACATCATAGAGGTTATTGATTGCCTTGAGTGTTTATGTTGCAATTTAATTAGATATACTCGATGTATCTGGTATGATTGTTGATTGTAAAGTTGGAAGAATAAGAAAACAACTAGGACTGTTTTGAAGTGAATTATTTTCTTGTTTGCTTATACCTAGTTATAGTAAAGAATATTTTTTATATGTTCTTTTTTACTTGTTCCTATTGTAAATAAAAGAAAATTCATAAGTATCAAAAAATGCTAGCTAGCATCAACAGTATGCCAGCTGTTGGATGCTATAAAAGCCAAATGACAAAAAAAAAAAATTGAAATGTTTGATTAAAATTGGATAAGTACAGCCAATTTCCATAATAATATTATTGATCTCCAAATTACGCAATATTGCTCCATTTTAACCTTGGTATTGCGGTCTCATATGTTACATGCATGTAAAGTATAATTAATAAAAAAAAACCTGTATTCATTCCTATATGACTTAATATTAGAATAAAATTATGTAATATCAATTAGACTTACATAATTAATATTATTGTTTCTCTCAAATATCCATAAATATCTGATGTATTCACATTTCATTCAGCACTTCAGGTTTCTCCGATTTCCGTCACAACAACAAGACTTGTTCACATACAATGAATCTTCACAGCGGTTAAATAAATACGCCTAAAATTCAGACGTAGGTAAAGTAATTTAAATAATACGATATAAATGATATATACGGCTTTAATCGTGACGTAGTAAGTAGGTACACTCTCTAGAAAAGTTTAATACCGGTCTCTGACTGACAGTAGTGATGCAGATATTCGGATGATTTCGGTACTCGGATTACACGGAATCGGATGACAAGAATACTCGGATTAATCATCCGATGTCGAATTAAATTTTCACTATATAAGTATTAGTGAGGCGATATCGCGATTGTTCAATCACTCTGTCAACAGTAATTGCGATCGTGGTTAAAGCGAATGCAAGTGGCACTGAGGTTAGTAATTTTTCTTTCCAGATCTCAGAATCGATGAGCGGGGGGGAGAAATTTAAAAAAACATTTTATTATCCAAGTGCACGATTGACAGTTCTTTTTTGTTTTGTACTTAAAATTAATCCGAGTATATTTTATTCGGATGAAATTTTCATACTCGGAATCAACCGAGTATTTTGATACTCGGATTAACCGAGTATTTTAATTCGAATTCGCCCAACACTAACTGACAGTATACATAATGAATTTATTAATAGTTATAATTATTATTTTTAACTCAGCTTTTTTTATTTTACACGTATTTCGCACGTTTTTGAATTGAATACGAGTACCTAATTAAATAAATATGGAGGGAATCCTTGCAGTTTATTTTTTCAACTTCAACTTCAATTATAGTATATTTATGTATTTCCTGTAGAGCCATAATGGCCACAATTACCTCCTAAAAGAGTAATTTTATTTGTTTATATCTTTATGAAGGTCGCCGTTTGTATTGTTTGAACTACACTGAATTTCGCAGGCATCATTGGCCCTGGAGGAAATCTTGCCAGCTTACTAAAAATCCGCTACCCAAGGAATCACTACTTCCACATCCAGATTTTCTATCCGTCACTTGACTCACAACGAAAAAAATGTGCATGTGGAAATAATTGTTTATGGAACTTTAATAATATAATATTTGAAATCCTCGACCCCAAAAACCCATAAAACGATACCACACATCGGTAGTGGGGTGGGGGTAGTGATAGGGGGTGGTAGTGGGGGTGGATGAAGTAAAAAAATATTTTGAGGTTTCTGGTTCTTGTACACACACTAAATCACAATTTTTTTTCATCCCCTTTAATAATGGGGTGGGGGTGGTAATGGGGGTGGCTAATGCCAATTTTTTTTTGAGATCTTGGTCTCTCTTGTATATACTAAATAACAATTTTATGGACTCTTACCTGCTTGATTTACGTATTTACCCCAAATTTACCCCCCAACCCTTCGACGGAACAAGATGAAAATATAATCTAGTTCTAGATCTCGTTAAAGTACATATGTGTACCAAATTTCAAGTCAATATCTTAAACGGTGCGCACAAAAAAAGTTACAGAGAGACAGACCGACAGACAGAAATTTTTTTTCGCTCAAACTTAAAATCTCGTCGTTTCATGACATTCTAAGCCTATTTGAACAATCAAAATTTTTGAAAATTTTTTTGTCGTTACTATACTTCCACTGGATGTGGCAGTAAAACCTCTGCCCAAGGAATCACTACTTCCACATCCAGATTCTCTATCCAGAGCTGGGAGTAATTAATTACCAAAGTAATTAAATTACTAATTTAATTACTTTTTTTAAAAAAGTAATTGTAATTGAATTACATTTTTCAAATCAGTAATTGTACTTAAAAATTATTAATTCCTCAAGCGATACTCTGAAAATATCGTTTCAGAGTAATTAATTACCGATAGAAATTACTTCATGTAATTTAAATTACTTCTCTAATAATTCCAAATTTCTAGAATAATTTGAATACTGTAGAGTTGAATTTTACCGTAATTAAATTATTTTAGAGTATTTAAATTACTTTACATTCCTATTAAAAGGAAACATAAACATGTGATATTATTCATATCTGTAACTTTTTTTTGTGAGCACAATCTCGTTTAAGATATTGACTTGAAATTTGGTACACGCATGTGTGCGGGTGCGGTGAATATAATTTGACAATTTCTCCTACATCCCTGAACCGATTAACAAAATTTTTGATGGGCCTTTAGAGACAACTTTAAAGAATGGTACTAGGCTATTGAAAACTAAAGAAGGAATTTTTTTCTGATGCGAAAATCAAAAAAAAGTTTGTTGATTTCGATAGTCTGGTATCATTCTATCAAGTTCTCTAAAGGCCTATAAAAGAATTTTTTCAATCGGTTCAGGGATATAGAAGAAATTGTCGAGTTACGAAATCGTTTTCTTAAGCACGGCACCGCCACCTTTAATGAGATCTGGAATTAGATTATATTTTGATTTTATTCCGTTGAAGGATTGGAGGATAAATTGGGGTTAATAGGGAAATCAAGCAAGTAAGAGTCCATAAAATTGGTATTTAGTATATATAAGAGAAGCTCAGGTCAACAAATTTTTTGGCATTAGCCCATTACCACCCCCACTTCATTATTAAAGGGTGTGAAAAAATTAAATTGTGATTTAGTGTGTATACAAGAACTAAAGGCCCCATTTTTTTTTACTTCATCCACCCCCACCCTCACTACCAATATGGCATATTGTTTTATGGATTTTTTGAGGTATGCGATTTCAAATATTATATTACTAAAGGTCCATAAACAATTATTTCCACATACAAAATTTTTTTCATTGTGAGAGACTTGGATAGAAAATCAGTATGTGGAAGTAGTGATTCCTTGGGCAGCGGTTTTTATATTTGTCTTTAGTTATAGATTTTCATTCTTTTGTGATTACTGTCTTTACTGATTAATAAAAAATTTAGATATATCTTTCTTTCGTATTATTCAGTATTTGTATATAATTATAATTATTTGTACACTAACAAATGATCTCATAATTTACTAAACATCTCCCATTTCCATTATAACAAATGTAGAAGCTGTAGAGTAATTATAAAAGTAATTTATTTATTCAATTACCATTACCAAATAATTAGTAATTTAATTACATTTTTTTAATAGTAATTTAATTACTTGGTAATCAAATTACTTTTTAACATTAGTAATTTGTAATTAATTACTTTTTCAAAGTAATTTGCCCAGCTCTGTCTCTATCCAAGTCACTCACATCGAAAAAACTTTGTATGTGGAAATAGTTGTTTATGGAACTTTAATAATATATAATATTTGAAATCCTCTACCCCAAAAACGATATAAATGATAAACTATACCCCACATCGTAGTGGGGTAAGGGTGATGATAGGGGGATGGATGAGGTAAAAAAATATTTTGAGGCTTCTGGTTCTTGTACATACACTAAATCACAATTTTTTTTCATCCCCTTTAATAATGGTGTGGGGGTGGCAATGGGGGTGGCTAATGCCAAAATTTTTTTTGAGACCTTAGCTTTTTTAGCATTTACACCAAATTTACCCCAACTTACCCCCAACCCTTCGACGGAACAAGATAAAAATATAATCTAGTTCCAGATCTCGTTAAAGTACTTAATGTGTACCAAATTTCAAGTCAATATCTTAAACGGTTCCAGAGTAAACGTGCGCACAAAAAAAGTTAGACAGACCGCTCAAACTTAAAATCTCGACGTTTCATTTTAAGCCTATTTGAACAATAAAAATTTTTAAAAATGTTTTTGTCGTTACTATACTTCCACTGGATGAGGAAGTAAAATAACATTTAAACAAGTTCTTAGTTAGGAATATTAGCTCAGGAATTTTAGTCAAAATATCGCTTCTACCCGGAATTAATAAATGTAAAGCTGAAAATTTCCAGGATTGTTGTATTGGTCCAGGACAACACGTAGCAAAAAGTCCCCTACTCTCCCCCGTCGGCTTCCCTGTTTTTTCGGAGCAACAAGGGCCTAAGTTGAAAAAATTGCAGAGCTGGCTATAAAGTGCAACAGAAAGGTTATTACTGGTCCGATTTGGGTCGAAATGATCATAAAAGATTCGGAGAAGCATATCCGTTCATATCTCAGATGTTCCATGCATATTTTGATTCATAATTTTCCGACCTAGTTCTGTGAACATTTCAAAAATTTAAAAAAAATCAAAAAAACTCCGAAATGGAGCCATTGCGGACAAATGGAGACTCGGAGGGTAAAATGTACCCCAATAAACATTTCTCTTCATACTTTAGGCTTTCCATTGGTATGTCTGCCTTCTCTGTAGCGTCACCCATTACGGAGTTACGCCACTCTGAGTGTCGCAACGGCGACACTCGGACATTTAAGTCCGTTCATTGTTGCGTCTATCACGTCTACTCTAAACCAGCGGTTTTCAACCTTTTAGGAACCACGACCCCCTTACAAAAAAAAACAAGTTTACCCTCCCGCGACCCCCCAACCTCGATCTCTATTAATAAAATCTAAAATCAATCAAATTTTAAAATTTCTTGTTAGTTTTTGGTATGATATCTTATTAAAAATTGGTTTCATTAAAATTGTATGTGTGTAATATTTAGATTTTTAGATTTTAGAATAAATGATTTAACTTTATTGGTTTTTTTCTTAATAGCTCGGGACCCCCTTGGAATTGCTTCGCGACCCCCCAGGGGGTCGCGACCCACAGGTCGAAAACCGCTGCTCTAAACAATCAAGAAGGCGCAAGATGAGCTGTACCTTTAGTTCATTGATTTTGACATTTCTTTATCTTATTCCTAGGGTGAAAATCGAGTAATATAGGGGTTGAAAATGTAAATTTGACATAATACGTAATTTTCATTCCAAAAGCATATTTCTAGGGGTTTTTGAGGTTGCTGATTCCAAATTTCAGCATGCCAAAAGCCTAGAATTTATTCTTAGGTTAAAAATAGAGTAAATTAGTGTAGATATAAAAAGTTGAAAAAATACGTAATTTAGATTCTGAAATTATGTATTTAGGAGTTTTGAACTTGTTGAGTTCAAGTTCGAATCCGATCTCAGAAAAGCCCATGTACCCTCAAAATTTTGAGCCTTTAGCGAATAAACATAAAATAGGGTAAATCATCCCTGATTTGTGGTAACAATAAATACATGCAAAAAGTAGTTAACAAGCACAAAAGTATTGTAAATATAGTTTTTTTGTATATCGCAAAGGATTTACTACTCTGAGGTGCAACTCCAAAAATAGAAGGAAGCCACTCTAAAACGAGGCAAAACTAACCCACATTTCAGGGTTTATAAATTGATGTGAATGAATGGTAAAGAATATCAAAACAATGGAGAGGGTTATGTTTTATATTTAGAAGTCATCTCCCAAAATAATGACGAAACAACTACTCTTAGATTAGGCTAAAAAATATCACTAGAGTGACTTAAAGTTCACTCCTTTTATCAAAGTACATATGAGTGTAAAAACTACCTTTATATAAAAATAAAATACATGATTACCATTAAAGTATGGAAAAT
The DNA here is from genome assembly GCA_936432065.2 of Rutpela maculata. Lineage (NCBI taxonomy): Eukaryota > Metazoa > Arthropoda > Insecta > Coleoptera > Cerambycidae > Rutpela > Rutpela maculata. The sequence goes on along the minus strand of OW386285.2, from coordinate 96,869,854 downwards.
GTGGAAGTTTTTGTTTTATAAATTTTTGAAAACTAAAGTGACTTTAACGCCTCACATGAACTTTATTTTTATATTAGGGTGGTTTTCCTCTATCTAGGGATTGCTTAACCACCTCAGAGTAGAAAATCCTTTGCGATATACCAAAAATCTATATTTAAATACAATACGTTTGCGCTTGTTAACTACTTTTTGCATGTATTTATTGTTACCACAGATCAGGGATGATTTACCCTATTTTAGGGTTGTTTATTCGCTAAAGGCTTAAAATTTTGAGGGCACATGGGCTTCTCTGAATAAATTCTAGGCTTTTAGCATGCTGAAATTTGAAATCAGAAACCTCAAAAACCCTAGGATTGTACATTAGGAGTACTTTTTGCATGTACTTATTGTCACCATATTATATGAGGGGCGATTTTATCCTACTCCAAGGGTGTTTTTTCGCTCTAGCTCAAAATTTTGAGGGTGTCTGGGCTTTTCTGAGGTCGGATTCGAATTCAGCGTCGAAAAATACATTGGATTACTCGAGTCGAGTTCCAGGACTTTTTTTGCTTGCTTTTTCTGACCCAAATTTTAAAGCCTCCACCTTTTAAAAAAAAAATTCTGCATCAAACCTGAATTTAGCATATCCAAATACTTAAATCTACCAAGTCTCGTAAATTTTTCTAGAAAATTGGCTAGGTTACCGATTTTTGACGCCTGTTTTGAGAAAAATCACCACTGTGGGCCGTCGCACTGCGACACTCAGAGTGGCGTAACTCCGTAACGGATGACGCTACAGAGAAGGTAGACATACCAATGGAAAGCCCAAAGTATGAAGAGAAATGTTTATTAGGGTACGTATTCCCCTCCGAGTCTTCATTTCGGAATTTTTTTAAATTTTTTAAAAAGTTTTTAAATTTTTGAAATGTTGACAGAACTAGAACGGAAAATGATGAACAAAAATAAGCATGGAACATCTGAAATACGAACGGATATGCTTCTCCGAAGCTTTTATGATCATTTCGACTCAAATCGGACCAGTAACAACCTTTCTATTGCACTTTACAGCCAGCTCTCCAATTTTTCCGACTTAGGCCCTTGTTGCTACGTGTTTTCCTGGACCAAAACTACAATTCTGGAAATTTTCAGCTTTACAACAATTAATTCCGGGTCAAAACCTGGGCTATATGGTCCTTGAATGCTTAGTTGACCATAACCAGAAACATTATCAGAGGATATTTGAGGTTTTAAGCGTTAATCCATCGTCCTGGAAAAGGCAGGAACCTTTGGTGTGATGCTGCCTCTAAAGTCTGAAGTAGTTACTACAAATATCAATACACTTGAAGAATACGTTTCGCCAACGATGTTGGCACCATCTGGAGATGATTAAAGTCAGTTTTAATTACCTCCTAATGATGCCAACATTGTTGGCGAAACGCGCGTCGAGAGATAGTATTCGAGTGTTTATGGAAACTATTTCAGAGGCATTAATTAACCCAGTGGTTGGCCATTTGGCCCCCTGGGCACAAATATTTGAATATACATCATTCAAAAATAAATAAAATGTAATATATGAGCAATAATCGGAATTTGGGTTTAATTTCAGTGGCGCACATAGGTAGATCAAATTTTACATCAAGAAATTAAATGTATGTTTGTTCTTTCTTACAAAATAAATCGAAATTTAATGTAATACGAACCTACTTTATGAGTTTCTCATTTATTTTGGCATAATAGAATACATCTATACATATGTATAACTAAAAATGTATGCATATTTCATATTTTAATAAATCCTTATAACGACGCACCTGAAATTAAACCTAAAATTCCGATCACTGTATATGAGCTATGGTTCCTTTATACTTCATCGTTTTCTAAGAAACTGCATTATTACACAGGGGGTTTTAAAAATATTTTCTGTAGTTATTTTGATAGGGAGTATCCTATACATAGTAATAAGGTCACCAAACATTTGTAGTCTTACTTCCGCAGTTGGTGAAGTTTGATATGGCTGAGGTGAGTTTTGTATGAAAGGTAGACCTCGGGGAGCTTGGTAGCACTTCTTGGATCACCATCCAGTTCACTGATGTCTTGCTTCAGAAGAGACAATATGGTTACCGCAAACTAGAGACATGGAGGAATATACTATATATTTCTATCAATACCACATCATCTTTTATTAAACATAAAAACAGCAGTAAAGTATAATTGAAGTATTCTTAATAGTGAGCGGTGTTGTGGATTTATGAGGGACGAGAGGAAATAATAAGGGGGTAAATAGATCTCCCGATATCGGTCATTGGATGTCGACATCTGACGTAGCGTGTAGGAGTAACCGTTAGACTGTTATTTTGAATTCAGGACCGTAGTTAGAGGGCCACCGTAGTCGAGCTTACACTGTCGCGTCGGGGTGAAGATATAATTCAATAATTACTTTATATTTCTTTATTTGGTAATGTGTTCCTGAAAATAATTTTAGTAAGTTTTGTTCCAATTCATAGCAGTGCTCTGGGGGATGTTGTGTAATATTATAAATTATTATTATTTTATATTTATTTTTTAATATAAAATATATTTTATATAAAAATGTTTCGACCGTGTGAGGCATCTACGTCTACATCTAATCGTGTTTGTGAAAATGAAAGTGATAGTGATTACAGTGATAAAGAAAATCAAAATCCATCAGTGTTTTCAGTAAAAAAAAACGAGTACATTTGGACGTGGATGGAAAACAAATTTGCTTAAATGTTTACGATAGTATTTTGGAGCGAAAAGCTAATGATTCTAATTTGGATGATTTAGATGTAATAGGTGAAACAGCATCTCTGACAAAAGTTCCCCGTTCGACAATACACAAACTGGTGAAAGAAGGTGCCTACCAAGAAAACAACGATCCGACGCCGGTAAATCGAAAACTCTGGACCTAGCAAAACTTTTAAAATGTGTAGTTTACGACACGTATCAGAAAAATGAGATTCCAACTCTTGACGTAATAGACAGAAAACTAAAGGAAATGGATTATCCTCTAAAATATACCAAAAGAACTTTAGGAAACTGGATGAAAAAAATTGGATTTAAATATCAAACTATTAATAAATGAATGGCGATTATGGAAAGCAGACGAATAGTAGACTGGCGAAATTCATATCTAGAAGAAATAAAACAACTCAGGGAAAATAGACCCAAACTAGGTATGATACTCATGACACTGTAAAAAAAGGATGGACTGATGGATCTAGGAAATGTCAACCAATTTCATTGCCCCCTAATAAAGGGACTCGGTTGATTATATTACATTGTGGATCAGTTGATGGATGCATTGAAACTGTGCGGAAAAAACATGGAAGATTAACGTGGATTACCACAAGAACATGGAGGGAAAAATATTTGAGGAATGGTTTGAAAAGACCATAATTCCAAAATTAAAACCGAACAGCGTTATTGTTCTTGATAATGCAAAATACCATTCGAGACAAGTCTATAAAGTTCCTAACAAAAGTTCTACTAAGGCAGAGTTACAATTTTTTTTAATGGAACATGATCTCTATTATGAGGAAAATTATAATAAAGCACAACTCTTGGAAGTATACTGTGAACAAAAAAACTTGAGGAGTACGTTATAGACACTGTAGCGGAGAGATATGGCCACAAAGTGTTGAGATTACAGCCACATTTCTGTATTTTCAATCCGATTGAATTAATCTGGTGTAAATTGAAGAAAAATGTCAGAAAAGGAAATACTTTTCCGAAATTCGACAAAAAAAGTCGTAGAGTTAATTCAAAATGAAGTGTCGGAAATTAACAAGGAAGATTGGGAAAAAACAATTACGAAAGTAATTAAAACTGAAGATGGATATTCAAAAATTGGTCAACTTCATATAAACAGTGGAAATAAATTTATTATAAATTTGAACGAAGATAGCAGTTTATCTGAAAATGAAGAAGAGGGTGAAAAGGGCGAGGATTCAGAGGAAGATGTGATGTGAGGTGAGATAAAGTGAAGTGAAGAAGAGAATTTTGTGATATCCATTGTATTATTTATTTCAGTTTTTGTGTTTTCGTAGTGCAGTGAGGTGAGGTAAAGTGAAGTGATGTGAAGTGAAGAAGTGAGTTTTGTGATATCCTCTGTATTATTTATTTCCGTTTTTGTGTTTTCGTAGTGCAGTGAGGTGAGGTAAGTGAAGTGAAGAAGTGAATTTTGTGATATCCGCTTTATTATTCATTTCCGTTTTTGTACTTCAGTGCTTCAAAAATATTATTTTTCAGTATGTTATTATTTATTAATGTTATTTTTGCAATGATTCATCTTTCTGTTTTTATTGTAGTAATAACTTTTACAATTTATTTTTAGTTTATTTATTGAGAAACATTTGTTTCTGTTACTATTTTTAGAGTATATTTTTTGTTTTTAAAGGTTTCTTGTTACTTTTTAAATAATATCTTTATCCTATAATATTCCATACCCATCCTTTCCTGGCGAGAAATGCTCATACCTCCTCGGGGTTCTTGCTGGGTAGTACAATTTATATTAAGCGAACTGTATATACTGTAACTACTATTTATATGTGTAGTAACTACTTTTATTTCAAGCTAATACGTTTTTTGTACATTGTTGCTAGCTAAACTGAGCACAAATCCAGCGGTGACTTGTGAAATTTAGATTGGTCATATCTTAGTATTGACTCATAGGGACCCAAGCCATACTTTATGGTACCACTACCATGATAAAATGCAGCAGTTTCGCAAAAAAAAAATCATCGAATTTTGCAAAAAAAAGTTTTAAAAATGAATTGAACACACAACAAATGGGTTTTTGTAAAAAGACTGCAATTTAAATTCTATTAAATATGGTTTTCCTCCTTTTTCTGAAAAAATTTAAATGAGTCTTTTTACAAAAACCCAAGGTGTTCAACTCATTTTTAAGACTTTTTTTCGCAAATTTCGATGTAAAATTTTTTTATTTTTCGCAAAACTGCTTTATTTTATCTTGGTAGTCATGGTAGTATGGCTTGGGTCCCATGACTCAATACTAAGATATGACCAATCTAAATTTCACAAGCTGCGGCTGACAAACACCTACAATGAAAAAGTAAACGAGTGAACAATACAGTCAAATCTGGCTCCGCGTTCTGTATAAATTGCATTTCAACAACACCGCCTACAGAGGCAGTACTTCGATCACTATTGTGAATGCTTCAACTATAATACAATGTATAATGTATTATATAAATGTGCATATTAGTACAATGTACTAATATGTACATTCCATTCGCATATAAAATCGAGGTAATCACATTCATGTATGCAGCTCAACCTTCTCATGACACACTTTTAAAAAACGAAAGAACTCTCAATGCGCAAGGGGTAGCTTCACTCCAAAACCACCCCCTAATATAGATAGTGGAGGTCAGGAAGTCAAATGTTGCCGTTTTTGTTAAACTGTTTGCTGCAGCGACAAAATTTACTTACCCTCCGTTTTCGAGGGGCTGAATCCAAAAAAGAAATAGTGGGAGAAGTTTTCAACAACACCCACCTTTAAGCGACCAAAAACCACCCGTTTTTCGATGGCGGGATGATGATGGTGTATGGGAAGGAAATCATTGAAGTTTCTATGAAGGTTTATTGACAAGGGAAGGTCTCAGGCAGGGTGATGGGCGACGTTTTCAACTGGGGATGGATGAACTAATTATCTAGAACCAAAACTTTCGGGAAATAAATTGATTCCAGACTTCTTTTTAAGGGTTATAATAATTGTAGTTGTAAGAACGGATGTTCAAAATGACATGGCTGTGTAAAATTGGGTATCGGGATTGTGAAAATAGTACCCTAGAGGATGAAGATGATAACCTATTTACAGAATCGAACGTGCCTGATGACAATTACTTATATTTCATCCCTCAAATTAATATGTACGATTCTGATGCGGACACGGGTGATGAATGTAATGAAGAAGACGAGAGTGTTGAATGTGATGTGAATTTTGGGGAGTGTCAAGAATGCAATTCTATTTGTAAGTGACCTAGGTTACATTAATTAGCTGTAGTATAAAAATATTTCATTGTATTGTTACAAAAAAATATTCTATTTACATTATTTATTAAAAGAACGAAAATTTCCACCCCTTGGAAAATTTATTCACGATTTTATTCACCTATTGCCCGATATCCCGTTTAAGAAGGATTGTTACCGCCCTCCCCTGACATAACCCTTCCTTTGTCACCAAACGCTAGTAAAAAAAAAACTAAATCATTTCCTTCAAAACACGCATGATCAGCGGTACTACGGTAAAAACTAAGAAAACGGTGATTTCTGCCCCTTTGAGGGATTGGGAAGGGTTGAAGACGTAATTGACTATTTTTTTTCCCAACTCTTGAAAGGTTTGTAATAACCCCCAAGGGCTGCTACCGCCCTTCATCCTGCCTCAGACCTTCCCTTGTCAATAAACCTTTAAAAAAACTTCAATGATCACTTTCCCAAACACCATCGAAAAACGGCGGTTATTAGCTGTTTAGAGAGGTGGGTGTGGTTAAAAACTTCCCCCACTATTTTTTTTTAATTCAGCACCCTCAAAAACTGAGGAGGGTTTCGTCATTGCAGCAAATAGTCGACCTCTTTGGTTTCCTGGCCTTCATTACTAACATGCCCTGCCACGGTTTTTCAGATTTTTCTGCGAGATACTTGATCCGCCAGAAAATTTTATACTCATTGATAATATTCTATATAAAACTGACTAGGTTCTGTGCATGTTTCTGATAGGCACAATGGTTTTTGAGTAACGAGCGTACAAACGTACAAACGAGCATAGTGTACAGGACAGAAATTGTACCGCAATGGGCGGTGCCCTTTGTCAAAAAACAAGAATACATTTTTTTTCTAAAATGTTTCCTAAACAATACGATGCTTTGAAAGTAATACTTGCGTCTATTGGAAATATGCAAAGGACTATATTTGTGGTAAATTTTATATAGAATATCATCAGTGAGTATAAAATTTTCTGGGGGATCAACTATTTCACGGAAAAAGGCGAAAAACCGTGGCGGAGTGTGTTAAGGATAGTTTTTATAGGGTAAGCTTACACTTGCGCTTTGGGAACTCTTTTGCTTTTGAAAACTAGTCACCTTACGCGTATAATTTCTAAACGGGAAAATGTTATAATTTATTTTTCCTAACATCAATGGACGTACATGGTGTCTGCTGATTCCCCTGAAACTCCTCACAGTGTGATGTCATAGAAAACCCTCGCTTATAGCGCTGCAGTTAGCATAGTGGTAGGCACCCTATGTTCTGTACATGAATCAATCTTGCCCCTCATTATCCACAAACTGATGGTACAGTGGAAAGAAAAATTTGCATGACATGAATGAATACGCAACTTGCATCAGCAAACCAGTATGTTTCGTTCATGATCCAAATATACATGGTCTGCTGATTCACCTGAAAAACCTCAAACAGCATGGCAACATGGAAAACCCCTTGCTTACAGCGTTACAGTCAACCCATGCTTTTTACATGAATCCTCCTTTCGCCTCATTATCTACAAATTGTAAAGGAAACGTTGTGGAAAACAGACGAGTGCGCAACTTGAATCAGCAGACCATGTATGTTTGGGCCATTCTCAAGCATTAATTTTGTTTTCTGCCATTCTTTGTCTTATTTTACAAAAAATGGTAGCTATGTTAGATGAGACAGATTTATTAAAAAAAGTTATTGTTATTTGCTTATTGTGGTATATTCTAGTAGCATATTACATAAGCAGTTAAGTGAGGATAAAGGGCATAGCAGGATAAGCACCTGTTAGGTGCCCCCGCACCAATCGGGTCGAAATTTTTAGCACAAATTGATAGTAATGTTATATGAAATTTCCCAAAATATTATTTTTGGAAAACCATTTTTACGGGAGTTATGGGGGTAAAAAGAAAAATGAAAAAAAATTTTTTTTCTCGAGAACGGATAAACCGATTTTCATGAAAAAAATATATGTTATGACTTATGACCACAAATGTGGGAAAAAATTATTGAACCCGTTTGTCGAAAAAAAGTGGTGAAAAAATTTTTTCAAAATAAAAAAAAATTTTTTTTAGGGGATGTTCCAGAGGCACACCCACCATTTTCTTCCAAATAAATGCTTATATGCCCCTTTAAAACATATCCAATTTTCAAAGCGATCGGAAGTGTACAACATACTCAAAATTGATAATCATTAGCAGACTGCGGGCGGGGCGTAGTCTATGTAATGAAGCATTATAAGACGATTTTTTTTGTAAATATTTCGTGCAAAGACGAGATTACCTCCCCCCCCTTCGTTTTCGAGGGAGCTGAACACGATGCAGGTGGTGGGAGAAGTTTTTGACCGGCCATCCCTCTTATCTTTATGTTTTCATATATAAACGTGTTTGGGGAGTGATTTATCAACGGGTTATACTTGAAATAATATGGAAGAGGGTTATAGAGCAAGTAGAGTCCAGACAGCAGTCCTAGGGGGGTTGATTAAACTCTCCCGAGAGGTGTAGGTTTTTTTTTTTTGAAATGATTCGGTTCAAATACGTATACCTCTTTTTTGGGGTCGCTGATCACGGGAAAAATATTTATTCTTAGCTCCCTCAAACGGGCAGAAATCACCTCTCACTCACCGTTTGAGAGATGAAGAGGGGTTGGAGCTAAAAATGAATATTTTTCCCATGATCAGCCCAAAAACGGGAGAAACGCGTTTGAACCCGAATTATTTGATAAAAATGATTTTCCACTCCTCGGAAGGGTTTAATTAACCCCCTAGACCTGCTGTCTGGACTCAACTTACTCTATAACCATCTTCCATGTTATTTCATTGTTGATAAATGGCTCTCCAGATCCGTATAGAAAACATAAAGAGATCCATAAGAGGGGTGGCCGTTTTCGGCGGTCAAAAACTTCTCCCACCACTTGCATCGTGTTCAACACCCTCGAAAACGGACGGAGGAAGGTAATTTCGTCTTTGCAAGAAATATTTACATCATTTCTGCCTTTATTACATAGACTAGCGGTTCATTACTACATCTTACTACAACGGTCACTGGCGGCCATTACAACCCTACCATTTAAATCAGTATCAAACTTCAAGAAGTGTGGTGCAAAAATTCTCTGACGTCAACTGTGGGTTCAAACAAAATCTAGTTTGAAAATCTGAAGATTTTGCAAGGATGACGTCCGCAGTCAGCCTACGAAAAAACTAGTTTTCAAAGTCCACTACGAGGAGGTTACAGTGCCTTTCACTAGTGAAGGTGCCTGTTTATTGTGAGTCCCCTTGCCTCTCACGAGTCGGGGTGTTTATTTATCGTGAGTCTCCTTGCCTCTAACTAGTCGGGGCGCTTGTTTATTGTAAGTTCCCTTGCCTCTCATTAGTCGAGGTTGGTTGGTTATTATGAGTCCCCTTGCCTCTCACAATTCGGGTTGACTTTTTTGCGTGAGTCCTCCTGCCTCTCACGAATCAGGTTACTCTATATTGAGTCTTAGTCTTCATTCTTCGAGAACATCAAATAAAAAAAATTTTATTTTGAAAAAATTTTACAAAAAAGTTGCAGGGGGTTGCGGCGGTCAAAAACTTCTCCCACCACTTGCATCGTATTCAGCACCCTCGAAAACGAGGGGTAGAAGGTAATCTCGTCTTTGCACGAAATATTTAGAAAAAAGTCGTGCTTCATTACATAGACTACGCGCCGCCCGCAGTCTGCCAATGATTATCAATTTTGAGTATGTTGTACCCTTCTGATCGCTTTGAAAATTGGATATGTTTTAAAGGGGCATATAAGCTTTTATTTGGAAGAAAATGGTGGGTGTGTCTCTAGAACATCCCCTAAGAAAAAATAATTTTTTATTTTGAAAAAATTTTTTCACCACTTTTTTTCGACAAATGGACTCAATAATTTTTTCCCACATTTGCACCATCAAAAGCCATAACATATATTTTTTTCATGAAAATCGGTTTATCCGTTCTCGAGAAAAAATTTTTTTTCCATTTTTCTTTTTACCCCCATAACTCCCGTAAAAATGGTTTTCCAAAAATAATATTTTGGGAAATTTCATCTAACACTACTATCAACTTGTGCTAAAAATTTCGACCCGATTGGTGCGGGGGCACCTAACACATGCTTATCCTGCTATGCCCTTTCTACATGAAATTTGACCATAAGGTCATTTACGTTCTATAATTATAAGCACGGCTTAACCGGTTACGTTGTCATACTGCTCACAGGTAAATTCTTTAAACAAGCCTAATAAAATGAAAAATGAACTCACTTTAGTGAACTGTGAACCGTACATCAGATATGTGATTAGAATGAACGACTCTTGATGAATAGCTGGCTCAGTAATAAAGAGGCCATCACCAGGCCCCCGTATGGGAAGAGGGGGGGTTATTGGGTATTGAGTTTAGGGGCCAGCCAGAGATGTTGACAAAAAATATTTTTCACATCTCTTCCCTCGCCTATTAATTATTAAAATGTGGGGGCCCGCCAGAGATCTTGACAAAAAAATGTTTTCCATATTCCCTAATGCTTTGTCCGATGACAATAAAGAGCATAGCAGGATAAGCATGTAAAATCTGCCCCCAAACAAAATTTTGTTGGTTATCAACTATTTGAAGGGGCTAAATATGATTTTCCCAAAATTTCAAGCCTGTTGCCGCCATATTGGAGGAGTGGTGAGGGGTTTTTCGATTTTCGTTTTTTTTTATTTTCTCGAATACCGTTGTACCGAAAAAATCCGAAAAAATTCATAGTTATTACTTACATGTTGGACTATTTACCCAATTTTTTTCATAATTTTTAAATGTCAATTTCGTATGAAAAAAAAATTACAAATTTTTGCATACAATTTTTTGGCACTTTAAGAAAGAAGGTCACTCTGAATTTTTCATCAGAAATTACTCATTTATCAAGGCCTATTCTCAAATTATTTTCATATGTTTAAAAAAATGTGGAAGATAGTTAAAAAAACGAAAAACTACATTACCGACCATTCTCTTATACGCCCCTCACTATCATTTGGACGCATGTCTTGTTAACACATATATAGGATGTTTCATTAATAAATTGGAGAATCCTTAGTCCAATATATGAAGATTTAACCTGAAACACTTACATAAAATGTGCCTCTTTACTGAGATACAGGGTGTCAAAGTTTTTCTTCTTTTTTTTGCAATATTTCAACTACCTCTTGACCGATCTTCTCCAAATATGGTAAGGAAACATTTTTTAAGCTAACAAACAATAATTTATGTATTACATCACGCAAGCCCGTGGAAGGCGCCTCATGAGCTATACCTGATGATAAATATTTTTTCTCTTTTTTTTTTTTACGAAATGCAGTGGCACTTTTGACTAGAAAATCTCATGCAGGAGTCATTTCTACGTAAAAAAGGTAGTACACTTGATAGAACTTGATAATTTCAACCGTTTTTGAGAAAACTGCCGCATAGATCTCAAAAATTCATTGAAAACAAGCCCAATTTGAAGAGGAAAATTTGTATTTATTGAAAAGTGTGCTTTGGTGACGTCTTAGTTCTGCCATTTACGTATAATTTCATCAGTTTGACATTTTGACAGAACTAAGACGTCACCAAAGCGCACTTTTCAACAGATACAATTTTTCCCTTTCAAACTGAGTTTGTTTTCAAAGAATTTTTGAGATCTATGCGGCAGTCTTCTCGAAAACGGTTGGAATCATCAAGTTCTATCAAGTGTACCTTTTTTACGTAGAAATGGCTCCTGCATGAGATTTTCTAGTCTCTCTAAGTGCTCGTCTCCATATACACATATATATTTATTTTCTCCGTGATTTACACTTAATTGTTCATTTTAAATTGACTGTTGTTGTGTTATCATTGTGTTCTGTGAGGGGTCCAGGTTGCAACAAAAATATGTATGAGAATTGAGCGGACTGTAAACTCTAACTTTATAATTTTGAGAATTTTAATTTATTAACGCCAACGAAACGTGACAGCCAGGAACAAATGGCTTACCTTAATTGCAGTTTCCGGCGTTCAATGGTGGCTTCTCGTTTGCAAGCTGGACCCCTCACAGAACACAATAATAACACAACAACGTTCAATTTAAAATAAACAATTAAGTGTAAATCACAGAAAAAATAAATATATATGGTGTATATGCAGACGAGTACTTAAGAGAGAGAGTTTTAAAAGTAGTCTATATATCAGTCTTCTCGCAAAGCCACCCACACGCTTGACTGTCACGTGGTCTCGCGGAAGAAAAAGGTAAAGCAAAAAATATAAATAGAGAATTTACATTTTACATTCATAAAAATTGATAATAAATTTATTTGATTAAAAATAGGAACGAAACGTTTCGTAAAAAAAAAGAGAAAAAATATTCATCATCAGGTATAGCTCATGAGGCGTCCTCCACGGGCTAGCGTGATGTAATACATAAATTATTGTTTCTTAGCATAAAAAATATTTCCTTACCAAATTGGGAAAAGATAGGTCAAGAAGTAGTTGAGATATTGCAAAAAAAATAAAAAAAACTTTGACACCCTGTATCTCAATAAGGAGGCACATTTTATCTAACCTAAGCAACACAGTTTGGTATAATAAATGTATTAAAAATGTTACGATTTTCTGAATATACGTTATATATACGTGAAAATGTCCACTCGATAAACGTATATTGCCGGTATATGATAAACTATTAACAGTAATAATAATAATAATAATACGTCTTTATTCAATTGTAATATTACAATCTACAAGTAGTTTGCAAATCACACATACAAAAATTATGATAAGGCGAAGTATCGCTCAGCGAGCGTTTTTCTACTTAACCTGCGAATAAAAAAATTTAAATTATGAATATCAATTAAACTATGAATATTAATTAAAAAAAAATTGATTTGGCATAAGAGAAATTATTAAAAACGTACAAAAATTATATTTGAAATATTAATTATATTGTAACGTTGAATACACGTTTTTTTTAATTATCAATATAACGTATATTAAACGTTAAAGGGAAACGTCATGTAACAATCTTTTAAGATTTATTGAAAATGTAATAAACAAGATTTAAATACCAAAACTGTAAGTTTCATTATTTAAAATCAGCAAAAATATTGTAATTTTCAATTAAAGTTTAAGGACGTGATAAACATTACATATAAAAATGCTTATTGTTTATACCATATATATACTTATACCAAAAATATACCCAATATACGTATAATACCCCATAAATATACTAACGTGTGTTGCTTGGGAAGTGTTTCAGGTTAAATCTTCACATTCTGGACTAAGGATTCTCCAGTTAGCTTATGTCCAATTATTAATGAAATATCCTGTATATTTGTTAACAAGACATGCGTCCAAATGATAGTGAGGCGCGTAGAAGAGAATGGTCGCTAATGTAGTTTTTCGTTTTTTTTAACTATCTTCCACATTTTTTAAAAATATGAAAATAATTTGAGAATAGGCCTTGATAAATGAGTAATTTACGATGAAAAATTCAAAGTGGCCTTCTTTCTCAAAGTGCTAAAAAACTGTATGAAAAATTTGCAAATTTTTTTAGCATATGAAATCTGCATTTAAAAACCGCTGCCCAAGGAATCACTACTTCCACATCCAGATTTTTTATCCAAGTCACTCACAACGAAAAAATTTTGTATGTGGAAATAATTGTTTAAGGAACTTTAATAATATAATATTTGAAATCCTCTACCCCAAAAACCCATAAAACGATACCCCACATCGGTAGGGGGGTGGGGGTGGATGAAGTAAAAAAATATTTTGAGGTTTCTGGTTCTTGTACACACACTAAATCACATTTTTCTTCATCCCCTTTAATAATAGGGTGGGGGTGGTAATGGGGGTGGCTAATGGTGGCATTTTTTTTGAGACCTTAGATTCTTTTGTATATACTAAATACCAATTTTATGGAGTCTTACCTGCTTGATTTACCTATTTACCCCAAATTTACCCCAATTTACCCCCCAACCCTTCGACGGAACAAGATGAAAATACAATCTAGTTCTAGAGCTCGTTAAAGTACATATGTGTACCAAATTTCAAGTCAATATCTCAAACGGTTCCAGAGTAAACGTGCGCACAAAAAAAAGTTACAGACCGACAGACAGAAATTTTTTTCTCGCTCAAACTTAAAATCTCGACGTTTCGTGACATTCTAAGCCTATTTGAACAATAAAAATTTTTAAAAATTTTTTTGTCGTTACTATACTTCCACTGGACGTGGAAGTAAAATTATGAAAAAAATTGGGTAAATAGTCCAACATGTAAGTAACAACTGTGATTTTTTTCGGAAAGTCATATGGGCAATAAGTATACAATAAAAAGTCGAGGAAATGAGCACAGGAGAATAGATCCTAACAAGACGAATCGAAAAAGGTACCACTCACATCAACTGAATGAGTTAGAATGTTTAGCCAGAGAATGAAATTGCACATTTCCAAGCTGCCAAATAAGCATGTTCAGCCAAGTACATCTCACGTTGCTCTTGCATCGCTGTCACCGGTGTAAGTTGACAAAGACATTGTATCCACCTTTGGTGGCGTACTGTGTAGCCCACCTAGTAAGATGCATTCAAGTAAATGCTTGTGGGAGTATTCTAATACAGCCCTTTTTTTTCATAATACGCAATACATGCATGGATCCAGGGTCGGCCTTAGTTCCTCAAGCGCCCTCCTGCGAAATTTTAAAATGTGCCCCTTTTTCTGGTCAAGTCAAATTTTTTCGTCCTCATCTCAAAATTGATCAGCGGGAGGGGTAAAATTCAAAAAAAAATTTTTCGTTCTCATAAATTTTACTCAAAGAATGTATATTAAGCTCGTGGTGCCCCCAAGGGTAAGGCGCCCTCGTGCGGGGCATGGCCGCCCCCCCCCCCCCCCCCCCCCCCAAAAGCCGGCCCTGCATGGATCACAAAACGTCTGTCAAGACGTGGATAAAAAGAAGGATAGAAATATATCTGTGAAAATAGTTATAAGACAAGTAAATAGAACTGCCCTCTTTTTGAGTGTTTCTTTCACTCTGCTAGCTTGACGTTACTTCTGAAACTCTGATTGTGGTGGAACAAAAAATATAGCTCGTGATATTTAATATTTAATTTATATTAAACAAGATTTCATTGAAATAAATAGTAAAATTAATATTAACCGACTGTTTGGCAATATAAATGTATTATTCAATATCATTAATTCTTCCCCACTTCATTCTTGTTTTCTTGATTTCAAGTTTTAACCAAGTGGGCACATACCCATCAAAATACTGAGCATTAGGGTAAGGCAAAGGTGGAGGTGGTGCTTGGAATGGATGAACGTTTTTCAACTTCCTTACTAGATATTCCTTATTTATTTGTTTTGGATCTCGATATTTATCCATATATAGGTTGAAAGGTTGTCTAAGGGGGAACCACTTTTGCTTCTTAATATAAGGTGGTTCAAAGTCATACTCAAATATGGGTTCTTTCATATCTGCAAAAATGTAAATATTAAATTTTGATATCATATACTATTGCCGTAACATACTCAAAGTTGTGTGATAGAAGCTCTTCAAAGATGAATCCCAAATTGATTGAAAAAATGCCAAACCAGCGGGAGTTAAACTATCTTGCAAATTTCTGTAAAAATTGTATGTGGAAAATGTTCTGTCTGATAAAGTTAAACTGAAAAAAGAAAATAATACTAGTTTATGATTTATATTCTGGTTAATTAAATTACATGATACAGATTGACTCTGCGGACGTGTTTCTAAAAGGCTTTGTTTTTGAGGTACGAGATTAAATGCAATACAAAATAAAGTTTGAATTTTTAATTGTTTTAAGAATGTTAGGAGCATATGTGTTTTGAAAATACTCATACATGTGATTGTGTAGTTCATATGCGTATGCAGAGCTGGGTAAAGTACTCTGGTAAAGTGCTTTGAAGTAGTACTTGAAGCACTTTTAGGGCTTCAAGCACTGTGCTTCAATTACTTTTAAAAGAGAGTACTTGGTACTTGATATTTGAATTACTTTGCATAAGTACTTGGGGCTTTAAAGCCCTTTCAGAGGGCTTCAATTACTTTCGAAAGTGCTTCAATTACTTTTAAAGTAATTGAAGTCCTTTTTAGTACTTCAATTACTTTAAAAAGTAATTGAAATCCTTTTGAAGTGCTTGAAGTATTTCTAAAGTAAGTGCAAGCTCTTTTTAAGATTCATTCAAGGCCCTTCTAGACAAGTCTCATCGTGAATTGTCAGAAACTAATAGAAAAACAAAGTCGCTTGTGTTCGTTCACTGTTCAGGGTTTAGTTATCCATAATTGGTGGTGATGCAAGTGTGCGATTATCATTCCTGTCCTGTGTATTGTGAAATAAAGAAATGATTAAGTCTTAGTTTTAGAATAACTGAGGACTGATGAGATGAGATATTTAATTTATTTTCGCCTTAATATATTGCGATAATTGAATTTGAAGCAAAATTTTTTTAAACTGTAGGTTTTAAAGGTACCTTTAGTTGGTTTTAACTAAATATTTATTTTATGTTTAACCATGTTTTGTAATTTAATTTTTTTTTAATTCGTTTAGCGCTTGTATTTTTGCGATTATTTTTACAAAATTGAAAAGTTTTAACATGTTTAAAAAATAGGTAGGTACGTACAAAAAATAATTAAAAAAATAAATATCCTCTTATGTTAATTAAAAAAAAAAACCTCGAAAAAAATTTAATTTTCTAAAAAATTGTTAAAGTAAACGTAAAAAATTTTTTCGTTAAAACCATTCAAAAGTATCTTTAAAAACCAACCTACAGTTTAAAACAATATTGTTTCTGAACGACTTAACCCATTAATGCTCAAGGGGTCGATAACGACCCAGAGACAATTTTAATTTCTGCTGCCCTTACTGATTACGAAACTAACATTACGTATGTGTCCAGCGTCTTAGTATAGTTATTCACTTTATATTATAACGATAACCTTATAAATTGACAGTGTTTACTTGTGAGATTTGGTGTAAAATATTTCAATAATTATTTTTATGTGACATGGCACAGTTTAGTTACTGGTAACTACAAATGTATTACTGTTTTTCAAACTGCATTGAGACATTATTCAAAAATAGCACGTATTCGATCATACCTACAATTTATGTGACCTAATAATGAGAAAAAAAGTTGCTAAATAATCTTAAATATTGCTGGGTCGTTAACGACCCCTTGGACTTACTTCATTGTTCAAGATTTTTTTTTGCAGAATTATTGGAGGAAATTGAAATGTTAGATGAACATGTCGTTGTACCCGACGCAATAGTAATAACGCCTCCGGATGATTTTGGAAATGCTACAGATTGTGATTCAGGAGACGAAGAGTGTAATGATCCCGATATGTTGAATGGCAAACAGCTAGCTGCTGAGGCAGAATTTTACTTTGACAATAATGACATTCTAGATGAACTAGCGCCAATCCAAAATACGAAGAATAATGTTTAAGCAGAGCGTGAGAATAACAGTGACATTGAATCGGTTTGTCAAATAGAACCTGAAGAGGATGAGGAATATAATATCCCACTTTCTTCGTTGTCGAAAAGATGTAGAACTGACCTATATCTACTGGTAAATATGAAAAGACCAAGGGGATGAAAAGAGATCTGGAAGCATCTCAGGAGAGAGTCTTGCATTTACTTCCGCCACTCACCCTGAGTGCAACAAGTCATCTGCTTGAATATTTTGAATTATTTTTAACACAAGAAATTGTGCAAAATTTAGTGTACTCCACATGTATTTACGCAACCAGGGACCACAACAAACCTGAATTTGAGATGTCAATACATAAGACGTACGTCTTTATCGGTATTCTCTTCTTGAGTGGATATGTTCCCTTGCCGAAAGAAGAATGTACTGAGACGACAGTGAGGACATACATAATACACTAGAGGCCAAATCCATGAGAAGGAATAGATTCGAGGAAATATGCAGCGTTTTTCATATGACAGACAATAATTTGCCAGAAAATGACAAATTGGGTAACATTCGTCACCTTATAAACGATCTCAATAAACAGTTTATAAAGTACGCATCCATCGATATAGGAAAGGATTTAGAGGGAAAAATAGTACATGCCAATTGTCTTTTGGATCTTCGATGCGTGTGCAACAAATGCATGGTTGCTAGCTCGTCAATACAGGATTACTAAAGACAATCTTGAATTTCGACGTGAAATTTTGCTGTGTCTGTTGAGAAAACATGGAAAAAATATGCCGTGTCTGCAAGAAAGCGGGCGGCTATTCTGTATCCCACCATTGCTTCGGGGTGGCCTGATAGGCCAATGTGCAAGTGTCACTTGTGCAAAAATAAAACTAATAAAGCTTGTGAGGTGTGCAATGTACCTCTGCATAACAAATGTTTTGAGAGTTTTTACAAACAATAATGAAACATGTTTTTTAGATTTTTTAAATAATAAATAAAATATTTCATAGTTATCTGTTTCAATAATTTCTAGAGCCCAAGGGGTCGTTAACGACCCCTATCAAATTTCAAAAATTAAGAAAGATTAAATTTTTTTGATAATTTTTCTATTGTCCAACACTGCTAATACCACATATTCCGAATATTAGAAAAATCCAAGGAAGTATTTAATCTGGGCATTAATGGGTTAATGGCATAATTCTTCTGAACCCACAAACTATTAAATAGTTTATGGCTTTTAGCTGTTTAAACAAATATTTTTGTCGTGAAACTTTCTGTGGTTGTTAACATCCATAAAGAGTATATTTCTTCAAAATTTTATGTAAATGAATAGATTGTTATTAAAACTATATTAAATTATTTAAAAAAGCTATATATACTGGTTTGTTCATTTTTTTTTTTGAGGTTAGTTCATATTTAATAGAGGTCTTGTATATCTTAATATGTTTGAAATTTTGTTGTGAACAATCTCCATTTTATATTTTTGCAATACGAAAGGAGATATTCATAAAAATGCGAGAAAAAACGATATTGTGTAATTTCAGTTGTTTATCAACCTCGCCCAAAGCCAAAAATGTATAGTCATACTTTGTTATATGCCAGATTCCAACAAAAAAGTTCCATCCCGTTCCACTTTTTAAGAAGCTTATTTTTACCCTCTATAGTATAAGTATAGTATAGAATAGTATAATATAGGTTTTACTTTTTTAGGTATGTATGTATGAAATTTTTATTTTATTTTAATGTATATTATTAATGTTATTATTTACCTATACTACTTACTAATAAACACAAAAATAATTTTCTTTTGGAGATTTATTTTTTCTGAATTTTTTATAATCGTAATATAATTAGCGTGACAATAATCTTGCTTTCGTTTTTTAATCTTATATACCGCTTGACATTTATATTCCTGAGGGCTTGGTACTTGGTACTTTACTTTTTCAAGTACTGTACTTGGTAATTGAAGTACTTTTGTAAATAAAAGTACTTGGTACTTGATGCTTTAAAGCACTCTAGTTAAGTGCTTGGTACTTGGTGCTTGAAGTACTTTATCAGAGTACTTTACCCAGCTCTGTGCGTATGTAATATAGTCAGTTATCTTCATTATAATTTATATAAAAATATTAATTTTGTTTATGATTTTTTTTTTCTATGAAACATTCCCAACCTTCTTTCTTCCACCACACATTTTCAATTGTTACCGTTTTTTTATATCTAAGTCTTGCAAAGGAAAAACTGGAACGTACTGGTTTTAGAGGAAATGTCTTAAACTGGCTAATGTCTTACTTCCATAGTCAGAAAATCTATGTTAATATTAATAATACTGTATCAGATTCCCATGATATTGACCTTGGAGTTCCGCAGGGATCAGTCTTAGGTTCGTTGATATTTTTATTATATATCAATGACCTACCACTTGAAATTAGCTCTGACTGTGTCGTTCTTTTTGCCGATGACACATCAATAGCTGTCTATGCCCATACTCATGAAGAACTCCAAGATAATCTGAATATTATATCCAGCCAATTTACAAACTAGTGCAATAAAAATAAGTTTCTGATAAATGCAAATAAAACAGTGTCCATGCATTTTTATAATAAAAGAATGATAGCACCAAATACAGTAATTGTAAATGGAGCATTGATTGACTGTGTTGACAGTGTAAAATTTCTTGGTGTACATGTTGATGCAAATATGAGACGGCAAACACATATAAATGCCGTAAGTAAAAAAAATAATCACGGATACTATGCAATGCTGCAGCTTAAGTCTTCCCTGTAAAATAACCAGTTAATTAACGTCTACTATGCATTAATATATTCCGCCATACAGTATAATATAGCACTTTGGGGAGACTCTAGAAAGAATTCTTATATTACAAAAACGAGTACACTGTAAAAAATGTATATAAAATTATATGTATATTTATGTATGTAAAGATACTTTGAAAGTTAGTTCAATTTTCTATGAAATTATACATAGGTAATTAATTTATTTTTACCAGGACTTTCAGGGCAATGTTAAACATACTTATGGTTTATTACATTACAGTAAATTAAAACTACACACATTCATGTCTTTACTTCAATTAATGTAATTTTCCATATAATTGAGGAGCATTCGTGCAAAACCCGATAAATCCAGTTTTTGCATTTCTCAGCAAATCGATGAAAATGTATACTATGCAATCGATTGGATATTTTTAAATACATTTTTCGGCAGAACATGTCATGGAGGTTGAACCGAGGGATCCTAAAATTTTGGCAAGATTCAATGTGTAAAGCTCTTTTTTAAAAACAAACATCATTGGATTTATCGGCTTTTGCACAAAATTTTTGAAATGATATATACAAGGTGATTTACCATGATGTGCGGAAAATTTATCAGTAGGTTGTCCCCACCGAAAGGAGTTAAAAAATGAAAAATAAAAAAAATATGATCAAAAAAATTACTTTCTTTTTTGTAGAAATGCGCCGCTATGACTTTAGTATAGTACCTATATCTGTTTCAAGTTTATTTCCAAATATTGGATTTTGGATTTATCAGTATTTGTTCGAAATATTGGATTTATCGGTATTTGCTCGAAATGATCAAGTTTATATAGGATTTTACACGGGAAATATCGGCTTCTGGTCGAATCTGGTTTCATATATCGATAGAAGACCCTTTTGTTAGTAAGAAACGATGTATAACCCATTTTCCATCAAAACTGGATTTATTTTGCACGAATGCTCCTCAATTATGATAATTATGTATGAATTACATAATAAAATAAAATGATGTATTATCCATGTAATCGCGAGTACATGGAAAATTGATGGTCCATTTGTTGCCAGCGATTATTCTGGTAATGGTACACAAATGTATGAAATTTTTCATGTTTTCCTGTAAAAATTCCATATAATTGTGTAATTACTGATGTAATTCATACATAATTATCATAATTATACGGAAAATTACATTAATTGAAGTAAAGATACATGAATGTGTGTAGTTTTCATTTACTTTATGTAATAAACCATAAATATGTTTAACTTTGCCCTGAAAGCCCTGGTAAAAATAAATTAATTATGTATAATTTCATAGAAAATTTCACACCACATTTTTTAACCTTGTTTTTTGTTAAGTTACCATGGCAACCCAAAAAATTTCCGGAAATTTTTTACATTCTGTCAAATTAATAAGTGGAAATTTTTCTGTCAATTAAAATGTCAAAGTAAAAACGCGGGAGTTGGAGTGCTTTTAGAATTAAATTTATTTGGCGACGCAAAAGAGGATATTCACGAGGATATTATAAGTACACAAATTAATATGTTTTAGAACCTGGAGCCATTTTTGTGCTATATGCTCATGCACTTTATTCTTTTGGCTGATAATCAAATTTTGTTATGATTAGAATGTAAAAATTAATTTAATTGACGTCTGTAAGTGCGGCAGCCATTACTATCTTGTTACCTTTCATTATTCCATGGCCGCCTAGAAGTTGTTAATTATTGTCTCTGCGACAAGAATGAATACATTCCCTGTGCTCGCATTTAAGTAATATCAGAAATAAATGATGTTCCACCAATTTTAGTAGATCAAAGTAAATAAAAAACGGAAATATAATATGTTTTTAAGTTACTTATAAAAAGTTCATGTAACTAAACTTGGAGAATGGTATGTTATTTCACTAAGAAATTTCGTATTTTATTAAACATATTAATCTTGAGTAGGTGGGTACTTCAGAATAATTATCAAAAATAAATGATGTTCCACCAATTTTAGTAGACCAAAGTTAATAAAAAACAGAAATATAATATGTTTTTAAGTTATTTATAAAAAGTTCATGTAACTAAACTTGGAGAATGGTATGTTATTTCACTAAGAAATTTCGTATTTTATTAACCACCAGTTGTTATTCCATGGCTCACTATAATGAATGAATTTGTGTCATTCGTAATAAAAATGTTCAATTTTGGCATAATATTTATAAAATAATGGTGTGAAATTTTCTTACCGAATATCCCACGAGCTTAAATTAATATCCGGAAATTTTTCCTCGTTCATGAATATTTTAAGAAAATTCATGACCTCGAAAAAATTTCCGGAAATAATTTAAGCTCTAGGGATATTATAAGTGAAAATTTAACTAACTTTCAAACAGCGGCGGCTGGTGAAATTTCAATATTTTTTTTCTCGTCTGTGGCGCATGGGACCCATACGAAATTTGGGAAATAACATCTAGAGAAGCACTTCTCTAATGACCCCTAAAAAATTTTGAAAAAGCAGTTTGCGAAAAAATTTTTGAAAATTTGCTAGCCTCCCCTGGGTCTAGGGACCCCCGTTTACTTTTATTTTTTTTTGTCATATGCATTTGACTTTTCATAAAAATGCATCGACAGATTTTAGAGTTTGTGAAAATATTTTCATTACTAACTGAAATACAATGAACTGAAATTTTGTAATTTACAATTTAACAAATTACAATATTTCAATTCGTTGTATCTCAGTTAGTAATGAAAATATTTTCACAAACTCCAAAATCTGTCGATGCATTTTTATGAAAAGTCAAATGCATATGACAAAAAAAAATAAAAGTAAACAGGGGTCCCTAGACCCAGGGGAGGCTAGCGAATTTTCAAAATTTTTTTCGCAAACTGCTTTTTCAAAATTTTTTAGGGGTCATTAGAGAAGTGCTTCTCTAGATGTTATTTCCCAAGTTTCGTATGGGTCCCATGCGCCACAGACGAGAAAAAAAATATTGAAATTTCACCAGCCGCCACTGCTTTCAAAGTATTTTTACATACATAAATGTAATTTTACATACATTTTTTACAGTGTAGATTAATTTTTGAATTGGATCAAAGAGAATCGTGTAGGCCACATTTAAAAAAAAAGAAGACAACTGTATCCTGAGTATACAGTGTGTGCGATTTAAGACCGCAACACCCCGTTATTTTGGAACACGTTGGCCGATTTTAATTTTTTTTTTTTGAGATAATAGTGCTCGATGAACTTTATTGACTGTTTTGAAGATTTCGTGATTTTTATATTTTCAAAGCCTACTATGCTCCTCTAAATGGGTCGAAATTTTGAGATTGTCAATTAGGCAATTTTTTATCGGTTGAATAGCGTATTCAATTTGCAGTTGTCTCAAATACCTCTATACAAAATTTTAGCTCGATACTTCATATGGGGTGTTTGTTATTCAATAGCCAAATTTAAAATTTCTCACTTTTCGACTGGCCCTGTATAAAAGTCGGTTAGGTTTACTAAAAAGATAAAGTAGTCATTCGATTTAAGGAACATCAGACACAAAATGAGGAAGAAAAAAGAAAAGTTATTCTTTAACTAAATAGTGCTTCTATGCATTATTCGGTTGCTGTACGTAGGTGCCTTAATGAACATTTTTCAAAAAAATGGATTGGATGGAATAGCTTTTCTTTTTCTTCCTTATTTAGTGACATCAACATCAGATACTAAATAAGGAAGAAAAAAGAAAAATTAGGCAGTCTAATCCATTTAATAATAGTAATAATAATAATAATATCTTTATTTACCATAAAAATATAATCTACATAGTAAATAGGCACCATTTCACCCAGATGGTGCTCTTCCAATAGCCCCAAATATAATACAATACCATAAAAGACAATAAAAGCGTTTGTTTGAAAGTTGAAGTTTGTTTGAAAAATTTTCGATAAGCAACCGAATAATGTACAGAAGCACTATTTATTTAAAGAACAACTTTTCTTTTTTCTTCCTCATTAGTTCTTTAAGTCGAGTGACTACTTTATCTTTTTAGTAAACCTAACCGACTTTTATACAGGGTCAGTGAAAAAGCGAGAAATTTTAAATTTGGCTATTGAATAACACCCTATATGAGGTATCGAGCTAAAATTTTGTATAGAGGTATTTGAGACAACTGCGAATTGAATACGCTATCCAATTTGCCGATAAAAAATTGCCTAATAGTCGATCTCGAAATTTCGACCCATTTAGAGGAGCATAGTAGGCCTTGAAAATATGAAAATTACAAAATCTTCAAAACAGTAAAATAAAGCTCATCGAGCACCTTTCAAAAAAAAAAAAAAATTAAAATCGGCCAACACGTTCCAAAATAACAGGGTGTTGCAGTCTTAAATCGCACACATGTATATATTAAAATGCATAAATTTCATAAGCACAAATCTACAATCTTATCAGTAGATTGGAAACTTCCAGGATTATTCAACTCGAAGGGCAATGATTTGAGATCTACTGTCCATTCTACAACTTTATTTGAAAATTCAAAATTCACCTAATCATTCTGGTATAGCTTTATATAATAAATTACCAGACGTAATAAAATATATTGGATCAGTAGAGAAGTTTAAAGGGAAATTAAAGAATTTCAAAAATATATTACTCAGTAAAAGTATATTTGGAGGATAACTGTTAGGCAGTAACGGTTTACTTCAAACCAAATATATTATTATTATTGTTTCTATTTTTAAGTATTATATTTTATTTTCATGTTACAATATGTGCATAAACATGTCCTTAACTCTGTTTATTTTAAGGTGGACTGTTTTTATTGTTTTTTTTTCTGTGTGTTTAAACTGTAAATACTATTGTATTTACTGTTATTATATGTTAAATATACTATACTGTCATTATTTAATTCAGTATTTGTCTATTTATTTATATCTACTTCTATATATTTATTTATATTTACTTTACCTGATTACCAAATGCACTTAAATGTATCTAAATTGGCTAATAAACAGATAATTATTATTATTATCATTATTATTTTACGATTTTTAATAAAAAAGTAAGATAATCAGCAAAGGACACGATACGATGTGAAAAAGAAACTTCCACTCCAATATATGTATGCGGTAGTTTTGCAAGTTTTTCTTTTTTAATACCTACCTCAAATCGTAATTATTTGAACTATTATTGTTTCTGCAAATTCTATCATCGGATTCGTAATCAGCGAGTCCAAAAACTTACAGATATTAATTTTAGTATAAGTATTGAATGTTATGAATTTTGGTCAACTTGTCCACCGCATGACTTTCATCGAATGGCAGGAACAGTTAGGGAATGTTATCCCATAATTGACATACTGACTTCCAATGTAAATAAAGTGTTTTGTAAAGGCCTTAAGCGCATACTGTTTTGTAAAATTCTTCCACACATATTGCGTCCCCCAACCCTCTTCTAATAAACCACAAAAAATTTATTATTTCATTATTTCAGTCCGCTCCTGTTATTTAAGCCATGATGCCTAAGAATCTTATGTCTGCTCATTGTATTTAGAAAATCATGTAGAATCCAAATATGTAATAATATATAGGGCGCATCGCTTGAAAATCAAAAGTTGGTACGGTACCACTTCCACTGAAACCGTAAATAGAAAAAAAAAAAAACGTGTCAAAAAGTGACATTTATCAAGCACAGACGATGTACCAAGTTTCAATAATAATTTGTCTTCAAAAATAAAGAAATTGGGGACATACCATGTTCGCGTTACACTCAGTATATTAATATTTGTATTTGATAACAGCATTTTTTTATCTGTTTCTTGACTTGAATTTGTACTTCATTAGTTCCAATAAAATCATCTATAAATTAATAAAAAAATTATCTATCTTAACAATCTATAAATCGAATATACCATATAGTTTAACCCGTGGGTCTTTTTTCCACACAGTAAGTATGATGTAAAAGGACTCTCTAACTTTGAGACAGTAAAACCTGTGACTTTGAGCTAATGTGGCTTGACATGATCACTTTTCCAACAACAATTACGCATTTGAGGAACAAAATAATTCAAAATATTCATTCTAACAATGCTGTATACCTCCTATAGCAAGCGATACCCCAGTAAAAGCTTTATTAGATAAATCAATAACTTACCATGATCCCTTTCTTTTATATGTGCTAAAATCAATTTTTTTATCCTGCTTATATAGTATAAACACATGTCTGTGATAACCAGTTCCTTTAGGTGGGAAAGGTTGTAAATATTCCACTAAGGTTTCCCCTTTTTCCACTTTATTTCCTGGTATGTTACCTCTAGCAAAAAAAAGTATTTATGAGATAGCTACTATAACAATGACCATGAGTTAACTTACACAAACCAGTGAACATATTCGCTTGTTTCATCGGTAAAATGCCCATCAGGATTAGTTAAAATTAATGTCCATAAAGTATTCTCATCAGTTTCATATGTGACATCCGGTATTTTTGTAGCCTCAGAAGGTTTTACAATATTTCCGAAGTAAATAGGCAGCTCGCCATCCTCAACATTATATGTAATACTTAACGGAACATAAGGATGAAAATAGGCATCTCCAAATAAATGTTCAAATACCCCATAATGATCAGCTATTTGTTTAATATGATATGGACCAGCCGTTTTTAACCATTCTTGTTTAGTATCTTCTAAATTTATTAACACTGAAAAAAATATTTTCATATCAATCATCTAGGTATACTTAGATAAAAGAATGTTTCAACAGTTATACCCTAAAGAAAAAGTAAAGGGTATGAATTCTGCCAATTTTCTACGTATTTTAATAACTACTAGCTTCACCAATATTGTCTCTTATTCCTACTAAATAAAAATTTAAAAGAAGTATAGTCCAGTCAGTAAAGTAAAAAGTACACCAGAAGCTCGCAAAAAAATGTCATCAGAAATTTTCCTTCAGTAACTGTTAGTGGAGGGGTTATACATCACAAAGCCACAAAAATCCATTCTGGGGGTGCGCGGCACCCCCAGAACGGATTTTTGTGACGCGCACCCCTCCAAAAAACCACCCATTCGGTGAAAAAAGCCTTATTTTACTGATAACTCGTTAACCGTTGAAGATATAAAAAAATTGCTCATTATAAAAAGAAAGCTTGGCTAATTTCCTAAAAAAAAAGTCCTGTAATTTTTTTGCATATGCCATAGTTTTCGAGAAAATCGATATTGAAAATATAAGAAAAATTGAATTTTTAGAAAACGCGTTATATAATCGTTAATATCTCCGCTATTTGTCGACATATCTAAGAAAATAACTAAGCAAATGAAAGATATTTTTATAACCTTCAATTTTTCACCATAGAAAATTAAAAAAGTAACTAGATTTCGAGGGTTTTTAAGGTCGTGTTAGTAAAAATTGATTTTGCCCTTCGATTAAAGAACTTATATCTAGATACATAATGGCATTACTTTGTGTGATCCCGAAAGATTCACAATCTAAGGCACTTCTTCCCATAAGTTCTTGATTGGCTAGTCGATCTGTTCACGACCGATTCGGGCACATTGGTTCAGTTTGATTATCATAATCTCAGTTTGACATTTTTGACAGTATATCCGCCATTAATGTTAATAAGCGTTTTTCGTGTTTTTCGATCAAAATGTGGTGAAGAAGTCTTTATTTTAAGTTGTAATTTGCTCAATACCTAAATAATATTCTCTATTCATATTTACACAGTTTAGTGACAATATATTTAGTGCAAAGTGCTGTGCCGTTTGCAGAAAGCAGTTTAGAAAAGAAGAAAATCGATCGTTCCATAGTCGTAACATGATGAAGTTCAGTTTACAGTTATAAAGTAAATAGCAATTAAATTTTAATATCCTTTCAATACATATTTATCTTACTGTTTTATCTTACTGTAATATCGTATGCCTACATCACGTTATATAAAGAGCCGGTAATGCAGGAATTGCAATAATTCATTTTAATGAAAATATTTACCATTCTACACATTTTCTACACACACAACGCCACTGTTGCCTATGGGATGTGATGTTCATCTATTCTTTTTAATGGACATATAATGTGACTATGTTAGGAGCAAACAAGGTATATAGTGAAAAGATAGCCTGTTATGTATCTAGATATAAGTTCTTTAATCGGAGATTTTGCCCCTATTTTTTTGAATATATTGCCAATTGTTAACATATTATAAAAAATAGAATCAGATATGAAATACATTCATTTAATAACTTTATTTTGTAACCATAAAAAATAAAAGTCCCTATATGTTTTGTAATTTGGAGATTGTGTTAGTAAACATTTTTTTTTCAAATTTTTTTAAGTAGATCTTTGCCAATTGACAAGTTATGGAAAAAGAATAACTTTATATCATAAAAAAATGTAAAAGTCACTATATTTTTACTAATTTTGAGATTATGTCAAAAGTAACAAAATGAAACACTTTAGTAATGAGTTTTGATCTGAGTTTATTTACAAATTTAAAAAAAATATATTTTACAATAGCATTTTTTTTCCTGAGAAATATAGTATAATTTTAAATGATATGATCGGGTACATTCAAAAATATTAAAATACAAGGACGCTAGATTAATTTAAAACTCGATTTAAAAAATAAACCAAAAAAGGCTGCATATTCATATTTTTGATGATATTTCTTGTTATGTAATTTTTTAACTATTAAATGACTAGAAACAATAGTTATATGATAAACACAAAAAAAATTTTTGGAGCTAAATTTTCAAGATGTTTGGGTCTTTTTTTTAATTTTTAGGAAGCAATAAAAAATTGGCCAAAATTTGGCTAACTTCAACATGCTGGAAAATTTGTAAATGTGAATATTTTTATTCCTAACTTTTTCTGCATTGAAGTACTACCTTGAACTAAAAGATAATGCATTTATAACTTATAAGTCAGTTATTTTTTATGGGCCTGTGAATAGTTAAGAGACGCAAAAAATGAAGAGATAACTATATTATATTTTTTTTATATACTAATAAATAATCAATAGCCATCAAAAATGGCAACACAAAAGAGTATTTCGTAATATCCCCTTTTAAATCCATTTTGATTTTTCTTCCTAGCTTGTATGATTTTCGAGCAATTCAATTTTTTCTGAAAACATTTCAAATAAATGAAAATTCGTGCGCATTAAAAATACAAATTTTGGAATTTTTTTCAATATCGATTTTCTCGAAAACCATGGCATATACAACAAAATTACAATAGGACTTTTTTTTAGGAAATTAGTCAAGCTTTCTTTTTTATGATGAGCAGTTTTTTATATCCTCAACGGTTAACGAGTTATCAGTAAAATAAGGCTTTTTTCACCGAAGGGGTGGTTTTTTGGGGGGGTTGCGCGGCACCCTAATAACGGATTTCTATGGTTTTGTGATGTATAACCCCTGCACTAACAGTTACTGAAAGAAAATCTCAGATAACAATTTTTAAATAAAAATGAAGATTTTCTTCCGAATAATTTTTTACTTGCTTCTTAATAATAATATGAGTGTCATTATTAAAATTAAAGTTACTATACCTTAACAGCTAGTAAAGGAGGATAGTAATAAGTGTATATCAACAGTGCGTGCAACAGATCTCATGAGCGTTTAAATTTTAATACTCACAAAGGCTTATCAGGTCACCGTCACTTAATAACATGCGCTGCGTGAGACTATTGACACTTCAATTCATCACTATCCTCCTTTCCCGGTATATAAATTTTCATTTTTGCCAAAATCAAACTAGATATTTCCTAATTATAAATTGTGCTTTATTTTATTTCAATCTCTCATTTGATTAATTTTCAATCATTATCAAGAATTAATAATTGATGTGCATGAGTACATTCCATGTTTTTTTTTTTAATTATCGAGGTCACTAATTTCTATAGAAATTCTTAAATTCTCTGATATTCTATCAATCATATTCCCATTTTTTCCAGGACTTTGAGAACCCTTAACTGTCACAAATGATATCCACTTAGGCCCCGAAGGCCCTGAAGTAAATACTAACCAGGGAAATAATCGAAGCGTAAACTTACATTTTTTGTTCCTTGATAATTTTTCTAATTCAGGATCTTTCCTATGTATTTTTATAACTTTCAGTCGCTCCTCCAATTGCTTTGACCTGGAATATTTTGGAGGTGGTAAACCTATATCAACCCGGAAATGAAGTGATGGGTCTTTATATTTGAATTCTACAAAATAACATAACCTCAAAAACACTTATTAACCGTGAATAGTACAACTCAATACCTGTTATTTTTTGCTCTAAGGATTTTGCTATCCCTGGTGCTTTTCCTCTTAAATGATGCCCTTTTCTTATAGAGCCACACAACGAAGAGCTTACATTTCCATTTAAATTAATATTACATAGTTTCCACAAACTACACGCCATTTTGCACTTTCTTCTTCTTCATTTATTTTTAATTAGGACTTTTAGCAGTTTTAGCACAGACAAACAAACCAGATGTTTCACTTAATAGTATTCCCTATGTAACCAGTTTCATTTTTTGTCGTGTGACGTTTACCTTCCAGGATTCTGCGCAGAAGTCATAAACAGAGCAACCTAGCGGTTGACATGGAAGTTAAGACCAGCGAGTACAATATCACAGGAGAGAGTGTTTAGTACTGAAATCTCAGAGATGGAAGTCGTCATCAGCTACACCAGTGATATTAATTATTTTGGAATGCAATGTATTCTATTGAAGCTTAGAGTTCTTATTGTTATACATTTAAGTGGTTTTTTTGAGTATTTATTAGGTGACTTTTAATTATTGTTACGTGTCATCACCTCTCTCCTGTGTCTATACTCGCTGGTTAAGACTGCTTGGTATATGCGCAGATCACTACACAAATTCGTACCTTCCAGGAGTTGATTTATTATCTAAACCATGAAACGTCATAAGTGAAACATCTGGTTTGTTTGATCTGTGGTTTTAGCAAAGATTAGAGAATTAACAAGATCTGACAGCCGGCGGAATTCCTTTGATCTTTTAGTAATGGCGCGATTGACCTCGGCCCTTTAATCCTTTTAAATTGGAGTTATCCCATTGTTGCCGCGTTTAACTGAATTTCACAGATCAGATGCAGGGTTGCCATACTCTAAAATGTGGTAAATTTTATTAGGCAATAGAAGCCTGTACACTATAACAACTCAAAGCATAACATTTAATATAATGATGATAATTATTAAGCGAAAATCAACAGAGCTGCCAAACCCTTTCAAATTAAATGTCTAGAACGCAGTGCGCATGCTCACGTGCTTCCGTTTTGTTTTGTTATTTGAAGGTAATCAGCTGGTAACGTTGTTCTTGGTTTTTACAAAGATTAGAGAATTGGTTTTTATTTACAAATTTACTTTTAATATTTTGTGTTCCAATTTCCAATTAATGAAAGTTAGTAATCAAGTGTCAAAGTTTCATCCTTGGGCACTCTAAAAAATTTTAAGTTTTCGTCAGAAGAAAACTTTCTGTTTTTACAGTTTCTGTAAATACAATACATCCCACCCTTTCGTTTTTTAGCACTCTTTAGCACACTTCCCGTATAATCCATTTTATTATTGAAATACGGCACAAAAACAATATTCACAATGTGTACACTGAACGTAAACAAAACAAACGTCATCTGAAGTGTCAAAATCAGGCATCAGCTGATGGGATTTAAATCGGAGTTACCATATGTGACCTTGAAAGGTGGTTCTCTTTCTAACTGTCCGATCTTGTTAATTCTCTAATCTTTGACGATGCGGTGGAAAGATTACAAATTATACTTCCAGCAGAGTTCTCCCCCCTGCTTATCAAGCGGGTCATTGCGAGTTCGTTCCAGCTACGAGTTCTTTGCTTACAAATTCTTAGAATGTTTTGAATCAGGCCCTGTATCTGGTGTGATTTCACACCAGCTGCTTATTGGCTAATGATATTTTTTGGTGTGGATCGTGAGTTTCGAGGCAACCTTATACTCTATAAATCTTGATCACTCCCTTGGCGATACATGCGAACGTTTTATTGGTTGCATACACCATGAAACGTGTTTATCAACTAGGGCTATATTCGACTGGGACCACCGTGGGCACGCCCATAGTGGACGAGATCGAACGCTTACACAGTTGTGTCATAAAACGTGACCATGTCGACCAACTTCAGACCGCTGATTAGAACGCTTTTTAGCAGTCCGACCGTGGTCCGCCCGCCAGTCGAACGGGACCTAGATCGCTACAATAAAATAAACATGGACAACTATGCCACATT
Organism: Rutpela maculata; assembly: GCA_936432065.2. NCBI lineage: Eukaryota > Metazoa > Arthropoda > Insecta > Coleoptera > Cerambycidae > Rutpela > Rutpela maculata. Next base: position 96,837,445 of record OW386285.2, on the reverse strand, counting down.
GCCAGGGGCGTAGTGAACCAACTTTTTTGGGGGGGTTATTTTTCAAAGGACACCGCACACTTCCATAGGTGAAATTGGCTTCCGGTCAAATTATCTGAATTTTTTTTTGATATGTTGTAGCCCGAGTCATTCTGATCCAATATCATTAAAAAGTTACTATCCTCTACAGGCTAATTTCGGCGCTAGAGAAAAAATGCAACTTTTTCATATTATATTAGCAAATATGTTTAGGTTTAGATTAAGGTTCAATATGTAATCTACATGATAGTTATATATAGGGTTAGCCAACGAAATGATGCCACAATTATACCACTTAGTATAATAACCCAATATAATTAATACAACATGGAAACGACACTATATAATGGGTAATACATAAGTAGGTACCCATACAGCACACCAAATAACGATTACGATGTGTTCGCATTGTGACGATGTATCTAAATGCAGACACAATGTTACACAATTTGTGTAACCTTGTGTCTGCATCTAGATACATCGTCACAATGCGAACACATCGTAATCGTTATTTGGTGTGCTGTATGGGTACATATATACAATGTACTTAACCATAATATTATACAATAACAGGGTCTTGGTTTTCTTGGTTCGGATTATGTCTATTTGCAGCATCAGTAATATCGAACAGCAGGATACTTTACATTTTCTTCATGGTGAGCATATCCAAGGTACCAAAGTAGGCTAGCTATATGCGAACATGTACCCAAAATGTACGACTTCCGGATTTGCAAGTACAGTAATAAGAGATTATTGGTTCGTCTTCACCATTGACATTGTAGTGAATCCAAAGCTGATTCTGACTTTTAAGAGTCCTGGTTCATTTATGCGATCGTCAAATTGAAATAAAATGTTCCCTACATCTTGCCTGTTGTCTAGTATATGTACAGGATGGGGCAAGTTTTATCTGGAAAATACCGAATGTTAGATCTCTCAGATATTCCAATGCAAGATGTGGAAAATCGAGCACCTGATTTTCCTCTATCCCGTCTTTGGAGTAGTCTCTCTTCTTCCACTCTAACTTGAAGAGTATTAATTTCATTTGCCCAGTCTAACATTCTACGAGCCAGGACAGCATTTGCTCCCTCCATATTAATTGGCTCATGATATCTATTAATTATCGCACATGTTATTCTGATGTAATCTCTAATATGAGGGACTTGTGGCATTGGTATTGCATCTCCGAAGAATTTAAAAATACTCTTAATATGGCTGTTTCTTGCTTCCACGATCCATCTGGTCTTTGTGACCAACCGGGATGAATTCGCCTCTTCAGTGGCAGCTGATGCTGCCAGTGAGCATGGACTACAGGCATTTTGACTTCTATGCCTAGATTAGCCAAAAAGTCTTGGGCGTCGCGGTATCCCCTATCCAGCACAAAAATATCACCTTCGAACCAGTTTTGTAAGTCAATCAGATCCCTTTCATATTCGTGCTTCAACATTGCCGCGTCATTATTTCTAGAGTCCGAAAAATAAGGACCATGAACATCCAGTATATGTCCATTGGGAGCAACAATTAATGCTGATTTTAGAAGATATCCCTCATGTGTGCAAAACGACTGATGTAACACTTGGAAAGGTCTGCTTTTGGGAATTTTTATGTATGTCCCATCAATATACGCGAATGCTGGTTCAGGATTGTACAGAGTGTTTGCCAAATCTGTTACATGTTGAGCAACGTATTGGTCCCTGGTTATGTGCTGTAAACCCAGATTATTTGGCACAAATTGTTCTACTAATGAAACACGGACTTTTGAAATTGCCAAGCTTACAGCTTGGCGACTGGAGTAAGAGAACATCCCCATCAAAAACTTATCTGAAAGTCCTTGTCGTAATTTGCACAAGAAAGATAATAAATCCTTTTTGGTTATTATCCTATTTTTTTGGTAAATATTAACGCGATCGCAAAATTCAAAAAGTACTTTGTTTACTGGAGTTAATGCTTCAAACTCTTGATCGGAAAAATTATTTTCACTTTCAAATATATTGATAGATTTATATTTCATGGCAGTGTTCCGCACTATATTTAGAAAATGTTTCCTTTTAAATTAAATGGTCTGGTAATACCTTTAAGTCCATTGAATAATGGTGGCAAGGGAAGTCTTTCATCGGCCAAATGACCTCCACAAATTCTTACACCTTCAGGTACAAAGATGCCAGTCTTCAGAAGAATATCAACTTTACCTTCTAAAGAAAATCTGGTGAGATGTTCAAGTCCACCACATATGAAACATGAATTTCGAGCTTTTCCAAGCAATATTTTGAGTACAGTTGGATCCGGATCCTCTGCGTAAGCTTGAACTTCTGCATCTATACTCAAATCACAGTTGTGGCAAATCTTTGTTTGTTCCGTAATTGGTACTCGAGGCAATTGCAATTCGATTCGACGATGTTCAGCAATGCCCCTTTTTTCTTCGCCCAAACGCACCATTTGTCTCGGTAACCCATATTATATTCACAGATGAAACACTCTATTCTTATTGCAAAATTATATGCCATATTCAGTTGGTACATGTACCGTGCTGAAAGCTCAGTTCAAAAAAGAAAACAAGATTAAAGAAGTTACAGATACTAACATTTCAACTAACCACCGTCGTTCGCTAGCCACTATCAGAGCTGACGCCAATGTCAAAGTGTCATTACAAAATGTCAACTGACAGACTAATTTCACAACTTGCGCGGATAGGTGGCGTCACTTATTTGTCTTCCGCGTGAGTCGGCCACTTGACCGGAGCTCTCATTAAGGGTTAGCGGTTTGGGTGGGGTAAAACTCACTAACCATTGTCTCTCCCCAACCATATTAGTTCATCATATTAACCAGGATAAGGGGAAGTGGCATCATTTCGTTGGCTGACCCTATATATAACTATCATGTAGATTACATATTGAACCTTAATCTAAACCTAAACATATTTACTAATATAGTATGAAAAAGTTGCATTTTTCTCAAAAATAAATTTTTTCTTCGGCGCCCTCTAACGCCGAAATTAGCCTGTAGAAGATAGTAACTTTTTAATGATTTTGGATCAGAATGACTCGGGCTACAACATATCAAAAATTCAGACAATTTGACTGGATGCCAATTTCACCTATAGAAGTGTGCGGTGTCCTTTGCCAACTTCATAAACTTAAGGCCAACTCTGTAAATATAAAAATTGACAACTTACGTCTCAAATTTCCAACTTTCGCCCAGTCTAACAAAGTTGGACATACCCCCCATTCGTTACGCCCCTGCACATTGCTTATTCGCACAAATAATTTCTTGTCCCTTTATTATTGTGTCAAAGTTTTAGATTTTGCCCATTTTAATGTATGATAGATGTGGATCGCATCTATGTTATCCTGGCATTTTTCTTGGCTGGGCCGTCGTGCCGTTTACCTTTTTTGAGTGCTTATACGAGTAGAATAAATTATTTTTTGTAATTTGCTGAGGGATGGCATGACGGTTTAATCAAACTAATATTTTATACTTAAATAGTTTTATTGTACATTAAGTATATATTATTAAATTCACACATAATATAAATAAGTATATATCTACCACCATCTATTCTAAATATACGTAATGAACAAATTAGATAACAATAATTTTATAAATATTTTTTTTTACAAATAATAAATAGCAATAATAATAATGATATAATAAGTTTTAAAAAAAAATTATTAAACACTTCACACTGGTAGGTATCAAACACACAATTATAAAAAATGAATACAGACTATAATTTATTATATCTAATTTAAAACACTTACATTGAAAGCAGTGCAACTTACTTAAATTATATAAATCATATATAATAATGCTGCAATTTGCTTTTATGACATATTTTATAAGTGAAAGTGGTATAAAATTATAAAAAATGCAAAATTTATTTCGAATTTAGTATTAAATCGTAGTCAGGCATTCCAGCTCTAAAAGATTGCAAGTATTTGACATGGTAGTCTGAATCTAATAAACTCTTTCTAACAGTAGTTTCTTCCGTCATACGGTTTCTCCATTCCATCTGAAACACATAATATACCCAAATATTATTTTCATATAAAAAAATTAAATTCGAAGCAAGTTAACGATATTCTTAACATTCACAATTATTATAATATTGAAGGGGCACTTGGACATTCCAACTTATCCAGAGACCATATCTTACCTATAGTACAGTAAGCAGAGCAATAAAAATGGTAAAATTCCCGGCCCGAAAACGATGAAAGGAATTGCCTTAATTACTTCCACATCCAGTGGAAGTATAGTAACGACAAAAAAATTTTCAAAAATTTTTACTGTTCAAATAGGTTTAGAATGTCATGAACGTCGAAATTTTAAGTTTGAGTGAAAAAAAATTTCTGTCTGTCTGTCGGTCTGTAACTTCTTTTTGTGCGCACGTTTACTCCGGAACCGTTTAAGATATTGACTTGAAATTTGGTACACATACATATGTACTTTAATGAGATCTGGAACTAAATTATATTTTCATCTTGTTCCGTCGAAGGGTTGGGGGGTAAATTGGGGCAAATTTGGGGTAAATACGTAAATCAAGCAGGTAAGAGTCCATAAAATTGGTATTTAGTATATACAAGAGAACCTAAGGTCTCAAAAAAATTTTTGGCATTAGCTACCCCCATTACCACCCCCACCCCATTATTACAGGGGATGAAAAAAAAATTGTGACTTAGTGTGTGTACAAAAACCAGAAACCTCAAAATATTTTTTTATTTCATCCACCCCCACTACCACCCCCACCCCACTACCGATGTGGCGTATCGTTTTATAGGCTTTTGGGGTAGAGGATTCCAAATATTATATTATTAAAATTCCATAAACAATATTTCCACATACAAAATTTTTTCGTTGTGAGTGACTTGGATAGAAAATCTGGATGTGGAAGTAGTGATTCCTTGGGATTCGTTTTTTTTTGCAATATGCTTTATAAAATACGTACATCAAAATATATATTGTCGCATTACCTGCTTTTTATTTTTAGGGGTGGAAAACTAAAAACTGAAGGATTAATAAATCTTCTAATTTTACGAATAAATTAACGAAAATCCATATACTTATGTTTTTGAGGTCACTGAATATGACTGTGAGGTCAAAACATAGGAATGATGAAAATATTAAGGGTTGAAGCCACTCTTAAATACTGAAAAATTAATAATTCTTCTAATGTTATAAATAGATTCACGAAAATCCATATACTTATGTTTTTTTATGAGGTCTAAAGGAGAGGTATCGATAAGCTAAGAAAATTGACCCCAATATGACAAAAAATTTAACTATATTTTTTTTATATTTCTCATTATTTTAGTGAAATACAGGACACTAACTTAACGCTGAATTACAATGAATTAAAAGTAAAAATGACTACGTTTTCTTCACGAGAAAAATCGACAAATACGCTTATGTCCAAAAAACTCGATATAGTAAAAAAAGGGTACAATTTTCCAAAAAAGCCATTTTGACCTCAGTTTTTCGATTTTTCTCGTGAAGAAAACGTAGTCATTTTTACTTTTAATTTATTGTAGCGTTAAGTTAGTGTCCTGTATTTTACTAAAATAATGAGAAATATAAAAAAAATATAGTTAAATTTTTTGTCATATATTGAGGTCAATTTTCTTAGCTTATCTCCTTAGCTTAGCCTCCTTTATTAAAAAAAAAATGGTGGATTAAAAATGGCCACAAAAGAGTATAGCAATATGTCTAATTTTATTAAAAATACAGATTGTTATAAATAAATCAAATTAATACAATTAAATAAATTTATTAAATAACATTTTTAATCATCACTCTAAACATGCTAAAGCTCATCAAAAAAATGGAAAAAATTTTCGTTGGGATGAAATAAATTTTGGATTTCTATTTTTTTTGGATTTCTCTCCCCCCGCCCATCAAAAAAATGTTAGAATGGAAAAAATTTTGTTGGGATGAAAAAAAATTTTTTTTTGAATTTCTTCCCCTCGCTCATCATTTTTGGGCCCCACGTAAGAAGTGCCCAGAGGCCTCTCAAACGTAAATCCGGCGGTGATAATAACATTAATAAAAATTGAATTGGGCCGTTTCGCTAAAATTGTGAGGGCCGGTTGGACCGACCCCATCCGCCCCTTTCTCTGGAACAGTTTATTGTAGGAAAAAAAAATAAAAACCCAAATTCTTCGTTTTTTGATAAGCTTCATTTCATTCTTATCTCATGTGTTTATCAATATTATAGTTTTTGAGATATTTCAATTTTAAATACATAATTTTCTTGCGTATTCTTTAAACCTTTATATCTCTGGAACAGTGTGTCGTAGGAAAATAAAAATAGAACCAAACTATTCGTTTTTTTATAAGCTTCATTTTTGTTCGATTTTTATGAAATTTATGAATTATGAAAATTTTCATTATTGAAAATGGGCACAGAATGAAATATAATTATTTTAAATTTCTAAAAAATTTGAGCATGTTGGTAATAATATGCATTAACAATATCTGGGATTTTTAAAAATTTCGAATTAATAAGAAATTAGAGCAATAAAACTAAAAAAAAAAATGGGGCCCAAATATTTAAATGTGCAACCTTTTTGTTTGTAACTTTTAGTTTTCATTATAAAAGGTCGTAATCTCAATCAAAAGAAAATTTTAATACCTTTAATTTTGACAAGAATCAAGTTTTTCTAGTTGTAGATTTTGAGTAATTTTAGATTCTAACGTCGTATTTTTTTGCTGAACGTTTCAGCGCCATTTTGAAAATGCCATATTTCCAAAACTAAACATCAGAGAAAAAAAAAGAAAAGAAAAACCCATTCGATTTGCTTTTGTAAAAGCTTTAATTTTGTACCCTTGCATTTTTTTCCTCCATATTTTTCGAGTAATTTAAACAAAATACTGATTTTAGGGGGTGACAACTGCAATTTTCAGTTCGCAATATCTCGAAAAATGTGAATTTTAGCAAAAAAGTGTATAAGAAAGACCTTTCTTTCTTATATATCGATTCTCTATCAGATTATGTGTATTTTTGTTCTTTTTTTGCGACAACCCCTAAGAAGGGGAGGGGCCAACCACCCCTACCCAAGAAGCAGGAAAAATGACAATATAGATTATTATGTACATACTTTATGAAGCATGTTGAAGAAAAAAAATTGGAAATTCATTACATCGTTTTCGGGCTGGGATTTAAAAGCTTCACTTCTGTACTATTATTAGTTATCTGATTTCAATCAAAGGAATGGTACCAAAAACCTTTGGTGTGACCCTTGTGATTAAATAAAATATTATATTTGACAGTAATGTGTATGTATTTTATTAATGGAGAAAGGAGTTGAGTTCTCTTTTAGAGAACAGCTAGGCTAGTGGGCTTAGAATAAGATCACCTATTACGACCATTTGGACTATATACAGTGTGTTTCACTTCTCGTGAAGACACCTCTATATCTTTTTTATTTGTGGCCGAATTCATTTCAAATTTTTATCAGCCATACAACTCCATAAGACGACTTTACTCAACACATAAATGCCGTCTAGATCTAAAACGCCGGCCTACTGCGATAAAAAGAAAACAGTAATTTTCGAGAACTCATAGTAGGCTTAGAGATAGACAAAAATTTTGTTAATAAAAGTTGTTCGGAATCACTAGATATACCCCCCTGTGAAATTTTGTAAAAATCGGAATATTTTCAAAAAAAAAATGTTGTTTCACTTCTCGTGAAGACACCCCTGTATCTTCTTTATTTGTGACAGAATTCATTTCAAATTTTTATCAGCCATACAACTCCATAAGATCACTTTACTCGACACAAAATGCCGCCCATATTCAAAACGCCGGCCTACTGCGATAAAAAGAAAATCGCTATTTTCGAGAAATCATAGTAGGCTTAGAGATAGACAAAAATTTTGTTAATAAAAGTTGTTCGGAATCACTTGGTATGCCCTCCTGTAAAATTTTGTGAAAATCGGAATATTAAAAAAAAATCGTTTCACTTCTCGTGAAGACACCCTTGTATCTTTTTTATTTGTGGCCGAATTCATTTCAAATTTTCATCAGTTATACAACTCCATGAGATGATTCTATCTAAGAGAACTTTTTACAGCAAATGAAAGTCATACACAATTATCATTGAAATTATTTATTATTTAATTACACGTGTATGCAAAATTTCAGCTCGATTGGATAACGGAAGGTGGGTACATTTGATTCATTTATACATAATACATACTTACATACAGATTTTCAAGTATTATAAGACTATTGAAAAAAAGTAAATGATATTACATTTAAGTTGAAGTGTAATAATAAAGTGTCCCTTTTTGCGTTTTATTGAATGCCGATTTTTGTTCACAAATTCATTTGTTGGAAAAAGTTCTCTTTAGGTGTTAGATAAAATCGCCCTATGGAGCTGTATAGCTGATAAAAATTTGAAATGAATTCAGCCCAGGCCTGTAGCTAGAAAATGCTTTAAGGGTGGGCAAACAATTTTTCAGAGGGGGCCCGTAGGAAAAAAATTCGTTTTTTTCCATTTAAAAATAGCTACCTCATTATTTCCTGCGGTCGCCGTAGGTCGGGCGAAAATTATTCCAGGACGGGCTACGCCCGTCCTGGCCCACCCTTAGCTACAGGCCTGATTCGGCAACAAATAGAAAAGATACAGGGGTGTCTTCACGAGAAGCGAAACAAAAATTTTTTTTTGAAATATTCCGATTTTCACAAAATTTTACAGGGGGGCATATCAAATGATTCCGAACGACTTTTATTGACAACATTTTTGTCTATCTCTAAGCCTACTATGATTTCTCGTAAATTGCTATTTTCCTTTTATCGCAGTAGGCCGGAGTTTTAGATCTAGGCGGCATTTATGTATTGAATAAAGTCGTCTTATGGAGTTATAAAATGCTGATAAAAATGGCTATAAAAATTTGAAATGAATTCGGTCAAAAATAAAAAAGATACAGGGGTGTCTTTATGACAAGTGAAACAATTTTTTTTTATATTCCGATTTTCACAAAATTTTACAGAGGGGCATATCAAGTGATTCTGAACAACTTTTATTAACAAAATTTTTGTCTATCTCTAAGCCTACTATGATTTCTCGAAAATTGCTATATTCTTTTTATCGCAGTAGGCCGGCGTCTTAGATCTAGGCGGCATTTATATGTTGAATAAAGTCGTCTTATGGAGTTGTATGGCTGATAAAAATTTGACATGAATTCGGTCACAAATAAAAAAGATACAGAGATGTCTTCACGAGAAGTGAAACAAAAATATTTTTTTTTAAAATATTCCGATTTTCACAAAATTTTACAGGGGGGCATATCAAGTGATTCCGAACAACTTTTATTAACAAAATTTTTGACTATCTCTAAGCCTACTATGATTTCTCGAAAATTGCTATTTTCTTTTTATCGCAGTAGGCCGGCGTTTTAGATCAAGGCGGCATTTATGTACTGAATAAAGTCATCTTATGGAGTTGTATGGCTGATAAAAATTTGAAATGAATTCTGTCACAAATAAAAAAAATACAGGGGTGTCTTCACGAGAAGTAAAACACACTGTAGAACAAGGAATTCAATATTATTGTTTAGTAAGCTTTGGTACCCCCCAATTCAAATTCCTTCAATACTCAGAATAAAGATTTAGGGTTTTAAAAACAGGTCTTGTAATAAAGGACATTTTTTCAATTAATCAAATAATTAATAACTCCGAAACGGTTCGAGTTTTGAAAAAAATTCATAGATACATCAATTTTTACATAAACAGATTTATTGTACTAGCCAATGCCATTGAAAGTTTCAAATTTCGTAATTCTGAATTTTTAACTGGATGATTGAGATCCGAGTCTGGACAATTCGTACATTAAATGATAAATAAAGTCTTAGGACAGTCTAAAGTAGAGTAGATGACAAGATGACAGCAAAAAAATATGCGCAGAAACGAGTTTGTGCACTCCATCATTCTAAGTCAATGAGAACGAATTACGTGACATTCAATGTCGACACCAGTGGCGACGGTGGCGTGCAGTCGAGCGGCGGCGGCGGTAATAATAATAATAAAGCAACTTTATTAGACAAAGTTTAGTATAAATTACTATTCTCACACTTCTCCTGAACAAAGGTTACTCGTAACAGTTGGCAAGTTTTAATCTACTCCATCCTTGATCGCGAAACTTTTATTGCAATTACACATCCCTATACCCCAAAGACACTATGCCACTGGTAAAAATATTCGCGCATGTTGGCTCCGCCCTTATCATCTTCTCATAATAATACTACTCTAATAAATAAATTTTGATACAGTAAAAATGCATATGACAGAATTTGTAGAGTGTAAGTTTTCTAAAGACTAGTGAAGAACCTTTCTAAAAGGGTGACAGAGGAGCCTGAAAAATGATTCTAAAATGTTCAGTTTTCGCAAAACCATCCAAAATACATTTTAGATGTAAAAATAATTTTTACATTACCAACTCCTCGATTTTCCAAGAAATAAGTTGTCGAAAGTGACGTATTCTCCCGAATTATTTTACTTTTTGGTCACACCAACTGGAAAGAGGACAATATAGAACGGTTGATAGTTCGGGGAAACCCAGATGGCAAAAAGCTTTGGCGAAGTTATGCGCCTAACAGGCAACCGCGACAAATGGCGTGATGCTGCCAGACGTGCTATACAGCAACGAGAGGCCAATAGAACAGTTCATGAAACACAATAAGGGATATGTAGGGAAACTAGGAAGAACAGCATTTTGTAAAAAAAATAAACGCAATTTCGAATTTTACCGCCCATTTATTGCCCTTTTTTTCCTATCTTGATTACTTTTGATCCGGCGTTAAACTAATTACACAGGCACATAAAATTTAAAAAATATATTTTTTCACGGATCAGAATACCATATATTCTTATTTTGTACACCAGATTTCCTCTTTGACGAAGATTACACAGATTTCCTCCAGATTTCGAGTCGGATTTCCTCCAGGTTTCCTCGGATTTCCCTCAGATTTCCTCTTTGATAAAAAAATTTTTTTGATGAGCGATTGATTTTCTTCATGGTTTGCCCCTCACTTATTTATTTTGAGCCGCTGAAAACGAATTTGAAGTACAAATTGCCAAATTTCGCACCTTTTTATTTAGCCATTTTTTTTCAATTTATCTGAAATAAGAAATGTCTCAGCAAATATCATGAGTACACTTCTTTTTAACCGACTTTAATGGTTCGGCGTTGGTTCCTTATTAATTTCATCAAACTACGTCTAGTGTAATGTGAGCAAAAATTGGAAACAAGATTTTATTAGTCGAGAATTTGGTGAAGTAGCTAGTGATAATTTAATTTCATTAAATTTAATTTTGTGATAAAAAATTCAAATTCCGTCGGAATTGCATTAAAATTGGTAGTTGGATATTTAGGGAGTAGCTGATAACGAATCTGATGTCAAAAGCTAAGAATTTAATATTGTGAATCCAATATGGCTGCGATAATTACAATATTTTTGCAGATTTACAGGAAATTTATCAGAGAAACCTGAAATTACTATGTCTTTTTCATGTAAATCTGCAAAAATACTGCAATTATTATCGCAGCCATATTGGATTCGCCATTTTGATTTCTGAACTTTTGACATCAAAGGGCGTAGCCGGATAAGTAGGGTGAAATGGCCTCCGGCCCTATCTTCATTGAGAGAAGGAATATAGTTAGAAATAAGTGAAGAAAACAATTTTGCAAAATATTAACGCAAAAGGGTGGCGAGGGGGATGAAATCCAAAGGACCAATTTTTTGTGCCAAAACGCAGCAACCGAAAATTTTGGAAAAAATATATGTTGGACGAGTATTGGAGAGGATTCTCAGAAAAAATTGTCGGTCAATTTGGGAAAGAACTAAGGGAGAGAAGACATCGGTATACTTTTCAAATATTTTTAAAGGTAACTTCCCCTCGTTGCACCACATTCAAAATTTTTTGTGGCGTCTACTTTCACCCCCATATAACATATTTTTTTCGCAGCGTGGTCGGAACATTACGTCATAGTGAAAAAAAATCACGTTCATGGTCTTTCGAGACCAGTAGTCTATGCGTAATGAAGGCAGAAAGAGTGTAAATATTTCGTGCAAAGATGAGATTATCTTTCCCTCCCGTTTTCAAGGGTGCTGAATACGATGGAAGTGGTGGGAGAAGTTTTTGACCGCCGAAACCCCCTGAAACGCCCAAAAACCACTCCTTTTATGGATCCTCTTATGTTTTCATACATAAACGGGTCTGGGGAGTGATTTATCGACGGGTTATATTTGAAATAAAATCGAAAGGAGTAAGTGGAATCCAGACAGCCGGCCGAAGGGGTTGATTAAACCCTCCCGAGGGGTGGAATTTTTTTTTTTTAAATTATTCGGTTCAAACTAGTTTCCCCCCCTTTTCGGGGTCACCGATCACGGGAAAAATATTCATTTTTTTAGCTTCAACCCCTCCTCATCCCTCAAACGGGCAGAAACCACCTCACACACACTAGAAAGCATGCTATACAGGATTTACAGGTTTTTCGGCACATGATCGTTATTCCTCTGCATATCCTTTTATCTTTCATGGAAGAGAAGGTGGTAGCGGTCTCGGGGGTCGCTTCAACCATTCCAAGAGGTGTAAAATTCATTAATTACACTTTGGATCGTCAATACGCCCTCCCCCGATCACGATAAAAATTAATGAATTTTATACCCTTGGAAGGGTTGAAGCAACCCCCAAGGTCGCTACCACCTTCTCTTCCGTGAAAAATGAAGGGATATGCACAGGAATAACGATCATGTGCCGAAAAAAACCGTAACTCCTGAATAGCATGCTTTCTGGTGGTTTCTGCCCGTTTGAAGGATGACGAGAGGTTGGAGCTAAAAAATGAATATTTTTCCCATGATCAGCTACCCCATTTGAATCGAACCCCCGAGGCCTGCTGTCTGGATTCCACTTACTCTGTAACCCCCTTCCATTTCATTTCAAGTATAATCCGTCGATAAATCACTCCCCAGACCCGTTTATATATGAAAACATAAAGGGATCCATAAAAGGTTTTTGAGCGTTTCAGGGGATTTCGGCGGTCAAAAACTTCTCCCACCACTTCCATCGTGTTCAGCACCCTTGAAAACGGGAGGGAAAGGTAATCTCGTCTTTGCACGAAATATTTACACTCTTTCTGCCTTCATTACATAGACTACTAGTCTCGAAAGACCACAGACGTGATTTTTTTGCACTATGACGTAATGTTCCGACCACGCTGCGAAAAAAATATGTTATATGGGGGTGAAAGTAGACGCTACAAAAAATTTTGAATGTGGTGCAACGAGGGGAAGTTACCCTTAAAAATATTTGAAAAGTATACCGATGTCTTCTCGCCCTTAATTCTTTCCAAAATTGACTGACAATTTTTTCTGAGAATCCTCTCCAATACTTGTCCAACATATATTTTTTCCAAAATTTTCGGTTGCTGCGTTTTGGCTCAAAAAATTGGTCCTTTGGATTTCATCCCCCTCGTCACCTCGTGAAACGCGCCACCCCTTTGAGTTAATATGTTGCAAAATTGTTCCCTTCACTTATTGCTAATTATATTCCTTCTCTCAATGAAGATAGGGCCGGGGGCCGTTTCACCCTACTTATCCGGCTATGTCCTTTGCTATCAGTTAGGTACTCCTAAAATACTAATAGAAATACCTAACTACCAATTTTAATACAATTTCTACGGAATTTGACTTTTTTATCACAACATTAAATTACACAGCTCTACAAAATAAAAAAAGTGGTCTGTTCCTAGAATTCCATTGGGTGACCCATTTCGACGTGCTGAACACGAATCAGGTGTCCGTTTAGCTCCATCACCCACCATTTTTTTGTAAATCGCGAAAATAACCTAAAAAAAATCTTATAATTTAGGTTATTTTCGGGATTTACTAAAAATTGGTGGGTGGTGGAGCTAAACGGACACCTGATTCGTATTCAGCACGTCGAAATACATGGGGGTTACCCAATGGAGTCCCAAAACATACAATTTTTTTTTTTTTTTGGGTGCACATTGAATATCACCGGATCCTCCGCCATTTTATAAAAAACCGAGTATGCAAATATATTACACAAACACACACAAAAAAGTGAAAAGTGGGCTGTCTGGGACTCCATTGGATAAACCCTATCTATTTCGACATGCTGAATACGAATCGCTAAACGCTCCATCACCCACCAATTTTTAGTAAATCCCGAAAATAACCTAAATTATGAGGTTTTTTTATTAGGTTATTTTCGAGATTTACAAAAAAATGATGAGTGATGGAGCTAAACGGACCTGATTCGTGTTCAGCATGTCCAAATACATAGGGCCACCCAATATAGTTCCGGGAACATACCACTTTTTTATTTTGTGGAGCTGTGTTATTACTAACGATTATTCGTCAAATTCGCGACTAATAAAATCTTGTTTCTAATATTTGCACACCTTATACTAGACGTAGCTTGATGAAATTAATAAGAGATCACCGCCGAGCGGTATGAAGTCGGTTAATAAAATTATATAAAAAAAATATTTTTAAGAAAAAGCTTTTATTTGAAAAAACTGTACTAAAAAGTAAAAACAGTTTTTTAAAATTCATATACCTGGAAACCAAAAGCTTTGCGGATGATCATATAGCACTATTGCATAGTTACTTTGCTCATTGACCGCTCCCAAAGCTTTTAGTTTGAATTTAAAAAAATTGTTTTTACTTTTTAGTAGATTATTCAAATAAAAGCTTTGTCTTAAAAATACTTTTTTTATATAATTTTATTTTTAACCCCCGACCCAAAAAGAGGGGTGTTATAAGTTTGACGCGTATGTTTGTATGTCTGTCTGTCTGTCTGTGGCTTCATATCTCTTCAACGGGTGATCAGATTTTGAAGCACTTTTTTTTATTTAAAAGAGTTTTGTCGAGAAGGTTTTTGCCATATTAGATTTTGATGTTTGGTCGCCATCTTGATTACAAGCTTTTATTTAACTGGCCTTGTTCTTGTGGGTCAAATCTTGCAACTGAATTTTAAAATAGTTTTCCCTAACCAATTGAACTGAAATATTGCATACACGTTTAGTTTGGATGACAATGCATGGTTAGCTAAGTGACGTCATTCCAAATCCAATATGGCGGACTCCCAAAGATGGCGGACCAGTTATTTTTTATGCACCCCCATGATATGGGTATCAACTGAAAAAGTTTGCTGAGAAGAATACGAAAATAAAATTACGTCACACTAAATTCAATATGGCGGACGCAACTGAATTTTAAAACAGTTATCCCCAACCGATTGAGCTGAAATTTTGCATACACGTTTAATTTGGATGACAATGCATGGTTAGCTAAGTGACGTCATTCCAAATCCAATATGGCGGTCTTCCAAAGATGGCGGACCAGTTATTTATATGGGTATCATAGGAAAGGGTTTGCTGAGAAGAATACGAAAATAAAATGACGTCACACTAAATTCAATATGGCGGACGCAACTGAATTTTAAAACAGTTATCCCCAGAGGCGTAGCCAGAAAATTCATCTGGGGGGGGCAATAGAACCGGCCTCCCCAGAGGATGAGGAAGATTTTTCAGAAAATGGTTGAAAACGGATGTGTATGTAGATTCCTCTATTAAATAATGGCATTAATTACAAAATATTTATTTCAAGGGATAATTTCGATACTGCTTTGCACTGTTTCTTTATTTTTTGGCTCATGGAAGACGGCTTGGGGGGGGCCCGGGCCCCATGGCTGCGCCCATGGTTATCCCCAACCGATTGAGCTGAAATTTTGCATACACGATTAGTTTGGATGACAATGTATGGTTAGCAAAGTGACGTCATAACAAATCCAATATGGCGGACCAGTTATTTTTTATGCACC
This sequence comes from Rutpela maculata, assembly GCA_936432065.2. Taxonomy (NCBI): domain Eukaryota; kingdom Metazoa; phylum Arthropoda; class Insecta; order Coleoptera; family Cerambycidae; genus Rutpela; species Rutpela maculata. Next base: position 96,821,583 of record OW386285.2, on the reverse strand, counting down.
CGCATGATATGTGTATCAAATGAAAGGGTTTGCTGAGAAGAATACGAAAATAAAATGACGTCACACTAAATTCAATATGGCGGACGTCCCAAGATGGCGGACAAAATTTTTTAGTTTTAACACTATAATTTGATCGTATAGTGGTGTATTCGCTCATACGTTGCATTCTAAGAAATGGTGAAGGATTCGGTTTAAACTATAACTTTTATATCGGATAGGAACGACGCAATAAATATACATTTCTCCAAGAAATTAACGCACCACCAAAAAATAACCAAAAGTTTGAGGTTAGTTAATTTTTAACTCCCGACCCAAGTTTGACGCGTATGTTTGTATGTCTGTCTGTCTGTCTGTGGCTTCATATCTCTTCAACGGGTGATCCGATTTTGATGCACTTTTTTTTTATTTGAAAGAGTATTTTGTCGAGAAGGTTTTAGGCCATATTAGATTTTGATGTTTGGTCGTCACCTTGAATTCGCCATGTTGAACTTCTAGAACTCTAGAAATTGTCCGATTGAAGTAAAATTGAAAATGTGCAGACAATTATGGTAGCTGAATATGATTTCGGCCTCATTTTGATTCGGTCATATGAAACTGGTACGATTAGATACGTTGATCGGGAGTTTTTAAAAATTTTCAATTTTTTACCCCCCCGACCCAAAAAGTTTGACTCGTATATTTGTATGTTTGTTTGTCCGTCTGTCTGTCTGTCTGTGGCTTTTTATCTCTTTAACAGGAGATCCGATTTTGATGCAGTTTTTATTAAAATTAAATATAACACATAAATATATTTATAATAGAACCGGTCTTGTAGACCGCGTGCTACTAGTAGAATACAAAATTGGACCGCGTCGGCTTAAAGGTTAAAAAGTTCTGTGTGGAACTCGTGATATAATAATACGCTATGTTGTATGTATATGTTTAGTTTAAAAAGTATAAAATTAAATTAAATTACAAATTTAAAAAAAAAAACGCGACACAAAAATATCGACTAAATAATTAATATAAAAAAAATAAATTAACACAATTTAAAAATTATGAAATAATTTTGATTCCATATACGAACTCTTATGATTTATTTAAATCCAACTTACATTTTCTTTATGTCCTCAAGATTTGCTTTCTTATACGCATATAACTATTTAGTAGTTCGTCTTTACAGCAGCTCTCGATGTATTCATGCGTATAAGAAAGCAAATCTCGAGGACATAAAGAAAATGTAAGTTGGATTTAAATAAATCATAAGAGTTCGTATATGGAATCAAAATTATTTCATCATTTTTAAAGTTGTGTTAATTTATTTTTTTTTATATTAATTATTTAGTCGATATTTTTGTGTCGGGGGGTTTTTTAATTTTGTAATTTAATTTTTTTACTTTTTAGTCTACTTATTTTACAGACAAACAGACAGACAAAACCCTTTCATTTAATACAAATGGCAAGGAAGTCGTGAAGAAAAAGATAATTTGCCATCCTAGGGCGTCCGCCATATTGGATTTATAATGGCGTTACATAGTTTATCGTATTTTATTCGTCAAACCCTTTCATTTGATACCCATATCAAGGGGGTTGTGAAGAAAAAGATACCCCGCCATCTTGAGGCGTCCACCATATTGAATTTAGAATGACGTCACATAGTTTATCGTATTTTACTCGTCAAAACCCTTCACTTGATACCCATATCAAGGGGGTTGTGAAGAAAAAGGCGATCCGCCAGCTTGGGACGTCCGCCATATTGAATTTAGAATGACATCACATAGTCTACCGTATTTTACTCGTCAATCCCTTTCATTTGATACCCATATCAAGGGGGTTATGAAGAAAAAGGCGATCCGCTAGCTTGGGACGTCCGCCATATTGAATTTAGAATTACGTCACTACGTCAATTACATCACACCACTTACCAAAAGTTATTACATATAATGCAATCCATATGTGGAACAGGCTGGATCCAAACATTAAAAAGTTATGTACAAAAACATTTAATTGTAAAATAAAAAGTATGCTGCTTGCCGATCAAAATGTTGCCACCTAAAATCAGCGGTACCCTTCCCTGCATGCGCCATTTTAATAACGAAATTTCAACTTTAAATTGTTCTGATTGATCTCCCCTCCCCTGCACCAGTGGCGCCACACCGTAGCACATTTTTATTCTTTTATTCTTCTATTATTGTATGTACTTAGTTTTAAGTTGTAGATTACCTCCTTCTTGTTAGGGCCATTGGAAGAGCACCATCTAGGTGAAATGGTACCTATTTACCAATTATATATTTTTTTAATGGTAAATAAAGATATTATTATTATTATTATTATCGTTTATCGTATTTTACTCGCCAAACCCTTTCATTTGATACCCATATCAAGGGGGTTGTGACTAAAAAGCCGATCCGCCATCTTGGAATGTCCGTCATATTGGATTTAGACCGATAATGGCTATACTATGTTGCATTGTCCCCGGACTTATACACGTGTGCCAAATTTCAAAGCTCTAACTTACTTAGTTAGAAATCGCCGAAATATTGATTGCAAGAACAAACAAACATACATTGCAAGTTAAATAAAAGCTTTTAATAAAATAAAATAGAATGATATTTGAGACGTTTAAGCCCTCAGATATTTCTTATTTCGGACAAAATGCAAAAAAGTGCCTAAATATGATGTTTTTCGCGATTCAATAAAAAATTGTGTGAGATTTCGCAATTTGGACCTCAAATTCGTGTTCAGCGGTTCAAAATTCATGGGAATACGATGTTCTAATCTTTGGAAAAACATTTTTTTTTTTTTTTATTATTTTGTGTGTCTGTGTTATACAGTGTCCGTCAAAAAGTCTGCACCATACGAGAAACTCTGTTGTTAATGGCTTTCTAAAAATTTTAATTTTTGATAAAAGTTGGTGCATGTTCTCAAACGAGAAGGGGGCTGCATAAATGTGTGTTCCTGGAGCTTGGGTCGGAAAATTAATTTTACTGAAATTGTCTCAGGAGTAAACCTTTATTTTTTAGGATATTTTTCTTCCTTTTATTTTTCTTAATTTTAATTGCCTTATTTATTTAACGTCCTAGCGAAGTTTAGTTAATGCTACATCACCACTTATCCAGGACGGTGAAATGAGATACGGTCATTCATCCAAGTGCCATATTCAACCGATGTGCCTTAACTCCATTGATCAATGTTTCGCCACTGAAACTGGTACCGTACCTCACCTCGAAAAATGTTATTTAAAGAAGTTGCTTATAATGCGAAGTTACATCCAGATATCAAATTTGGTTGTTCTGTTTTAAAAATAAAATAGATAAAAGGTCAGTGGCATTGAAACTGGTGAATACCCAGTTCACTACCACGTGACAGTTCGCCAATTCTTAGATCGAACATATCCCGATCATGGAATCGGGAGTAGTGGACATATTCTATGGCTTGCACTGTGACCAGATTTAATGCCGCTGGACTTTTTCGTGTGAGGTAGAATGAAAGAACTTGCTTATAATGAGGAAATTCAAAGCTGTGTTCAAAAACAGATACAATTACGAACAGAAATAAAACTAAGAACGGCCACGGTTGAAATAAGAAGGAAATAATGGATCTCATTTTGAACATGAAAAATAATAATTTAGTAACCTTTTAAATAAAGTTTTTGAAAAGATTACACCTTGTTTTTGTTGAGAAACTCCACATATTTAATATTATTGCCGATTGATATTTTCTGTTGTCTTTCTTACTGGTATGCTTGCTAATACCAATAAAAGGGGATAAAACAGAGAAGTTTCCAAAATAATTGCTACATCTATATGACTATTTTTAAAAAAATTATAAGACTTTGAAATTCGACATCATAAATTATCATTACAATTTTGTCCCTATAAACGTATTATTTAATTTTTTCTAACCAACAGCAACGGCGTAATAATTACAAATGATGAAAAACGGAGATTTAAAAAAAAAGTACAAAATCGGCATTATAAAAAAAAACGTAGCATTTTTCATATAGGTTTGTTTAGTCATACAGATGCCAAATGACCCCATGTACTCCCCGTTCAGGATCGGCATCGCTCTACCAAACACCCTGTATAATAACTGAGATGTGGGCTCGGACGGGAACATTAAACGCGAGTCACGCTGTGTACTATGATTTTAAATAAAATAAGCCCTACCAATTTCCTATATTTATCCTTTTTCAATAGATGTTGATTTCCAAAGAGTTTCAGGATGTCTGCTCTTTCACACCATGGCCATATCATAAAGTCTAACATTCCAGGCTTACTTCCTGAAAAATATGGCCCTCCTCTGTTGGCGAGTTCTTTTTCGAACGTGGAAAGTCCAGTGGAAATGGCTTCATCGTCGTCTAAACTTATTCTGCCAATATTCATCATAACCCTATACATCGTATTTATAACCTGCAAATATAACAATAGGTTTTACTCATTAATTTGAAATATTTATTTCTTAGCAATATATTAATATTGAAGCTTTATAACATTCATTTTACTGCCACATCTAGTGGAAGTATAGTAACGACAAAAAATTTTTAAAAAATTTTTATTTTACAAATAGGTTAGAATGTTATGAAACGTCGAGATTTTAAGTTTGAGCGAAAAAAAAATCTGTCTGTTTAACTTTTTTTGTGGGCACGTTTACTCTGGAATCGTTTAAGATATTGACTTGTTTGGTACACATACTTATGTAGTTTAACGAGATCTGGAACTAGATTATATTTTCATCTTGTACCCCAATTTACCCCCCAGTAAATTGGGGTAAATTTGGGGTAAATAGGTAAATCAAGCAGGTAAGAGTCCATAAAATTAGTATCTAGTATACTTATATACAAGAGAAGCTAAGGTCTCAAAAAAATTGTTGGCATTACCACTCCCACCCCATTATTAAAGGGGATGAAAGAAAACTGTGATTTAGTGTGTGTACAAGAACCAACATATTTTTTTACTTCATGCACCCCCACTACCATCTGCTATCACCACCCCCACCCTCTACCGATGTGGGGTATCGTTTTATGGGTTTTTGGGGTAGAGGATTCCAAATATTATATTAAAAAAAACAATTATTTCCACATACAAAATTTTTTCGTTGTGAGTGACTTGGATAGAAAATGTGGATGTGGAAGTAGTGATTCCTTGGGCAGCGGTTTTTTAGTCTAAGATGATTTTTATCGGAACTGGACAATTAGGAAGTTTCCTATTTTAGAAATATCATATACATTCAACCTCATTTAGTAGTCACGTCACAATACACAACGCGCTGACTTGCCATGCCGGCGGCGCGCCGTATGTTCCCTTTATTTAGTGTATGTGCTCGATTTTCTGAAATGTCACAAAATGTCACTTTTGATTCGTTCGTGCCGAGCCGAATTTTCGAATTTAGCCGTGCAATTTACGATCAGGTTTATCTGGAAGACTTCCTCTTTACGTCGCGACATCATACGGCCGTCCCAATGGTGTTTTTCGAAAAATATGAACGTGCCAAAATTGCATGTTTTAGCAATTTTTTCGGCTCTCAAATGCAAGCTGGCTATAAATAGCCGGTGCCTGCCACCGAGTATAAAGGTGCCCGCGCCCGCTCGCTGTTGGCGGAATCATGTATTGTGACGTAATCGAGCTCAGCCCAGATGATCGCGGCATTTTAAACTTGGAAGGACCATAACTTTTTTATTTATAGAGATAATTAAAAAAAAAATTACAGATATTTTTTAGATTTTTACGACTATTTATTACGAGGAAATGAGAAAAATGGAAACTTCCTAATTGTGTTGGAGACAGCCTGAGCGGTAAAATTGACGAAATATGCCCATTTTTATATGGTTTGATTCCTGAAATGCTCCGAGGAAACTAAATTGTTACATTTGGAACATTTAGCTTTTCTATAAAATAAAAAAAAAAGAATTGAAAAAATCTCTAGCACGTTTGAAATAAAGTTTAACTGAGTTTTATTAATGCTTATCTAATCGATGGAAAAATGTGTAATTTCAAAAACACGTTTGGTTGCGGAGTTTATTCATTTTTTTTTATATCGATTTCAAAATGCGATATTGGGTAGATATAACCACCGCAAACCTATGCGCAATTTTAAAGAATTTTATAAAACGGTTTAGAAAATTTGGCCAAAACAAAAAAATCTCCTGTATATCAGGAATTAACGGCTATAAGGGGTAAATACGGCGGTGTTTTGGAATCAGCTCGGTGTTCTATTTATCTCATGTAAGTCGTGTAGAGTTACTCACGTAACATTCTGTATATTCCAACGTTTTAGTGGCCACTTACTTATTTAGCTTTGGGTGCGTTTGCACGCATCCAGTAATTTAGTCGAGTCGCTTAGTAATTTACTACTCCGACCAATGCGGACAACGTGTTTTAGTCAAGTAATTTAGTGGAAAGCAATGGAAAGTAATTACTAAATTACTCGACCGTCTCTCTACTCGACTAAATTACTGGATGCGTGCAAACGCACCCTTTTACATATTAAAATTGTTGTTGAGAAAGTCCGTACACCCGTCTTCGTACGAATAAGGAAAAGCAAACCATAAACGATTATTCAATGATTACACAGGTCTACAAAAAAAAGGTTTTACCCGAAGGTTCTGATCTAACTTTTCTAAAGTATTTTGACGGACTGAAGTCAATTTTGGACACAAAAAATTTAGCCGAAAGTTTAGCAGAACTTTACAATAATTTTAAGTTGTGTGCACGTCAATTTGGGACCAAAATGTTCACAAAGATATACTAAAACAGATTGCTACCTACTTTTCCTCAACCGGGCAGTTTAAAGTTGAAAAGAAAAAATGTTAATATTTCCTTCGGATAACCTCCCAGTGAGAAATTGAAGATTTTCTGAGGTAAGACATTGATTTCAATACATTTTGTGACTTTCTATTAAGAATACAATTGTTCGCAGATATAAGTTTATCCAATGCCGAATGCCAACAATTAAACGATTTTTTACTTTGATAATTTTAATACCCATTATAAATAGAATTCTTCGAATAACGTAATTGTATTTAGCCTGTGTAAAACTTGTTCGTAAACGCTGTTTAAATTTCCCGCCAAAAGTATCTACAACAAAATGGCGAAGGTCACAAAAATTGATCAAGAAGAGTTCCTTATTCTGTGACGACACCCTCCAAAACGTTGGAGGGTATCGTTACAGAAGTTGATAGAAAAGAGCTTTCCTATTTACAATTAGCCCTGTCAATGAACGTTCAATATGGGGGTCTAGAAGGAAATGCTGAGATCACAATTTTTTTACTTGAGGGCTGGGTTTGGACTATTTTAGAGGTAAACATACCAAAAGTCCCCGAAAAAATGTCGGGGGTGCAGAGGGGTGCGAAGAAGGACCCGGTTTTTGGTTTTTCGCTCATATCTCAAAAAAGGGTTAGCCATATTCAAAAAGTGGCTATATAAAATTAAACATGACTAAATTTTCTACAATAATGTTTCTATTAATTTTTGTAGTAACTGTTATGGTTCAGTAATGGATTGTATATCTTTTAACTGTATTCCAACTTTATTATAAATTTATTATAAATTGAAGAAAAAAATTAATAATCATCGTGGAAAAAAATTTGTTGTACAGATATCCGTTTCATAGCAGACTGAACTCAAATATCGAATAAAAAATGTCTTTGTGTCTATAAGGGTGTGTGTGCGTGCATGTGTATGTGTGTGTATACCGTTTCTTGTAAACACGATAACTTCTGTTGGACTTAAAATATTTAATAACAATTTGGAACATATGTAAAACAGCATAGTACAATAATCTCTATTGAAATTGGGCCATGTCTGTAATACATGGTTATAACCAGAGGCCTACAAACTCTCACTTTTACGTAAAATAGGTTTTATTTTAATTTCAGAGCAAAATGCGTTTTTTCGATTAAGCATACAAAAATTTGAAGACGTATAAGATTTATAAACCGCAATATACCGGGTGTATGTTAGGTTCAAACCAACTTGATTTAAAGGGTCTCGCCGGTTAAGTATAAGGAACTGAGCCCAGCGGCTTATTGGGCTGTTCATTCACATGAATGTTGCTTATGACTAGGACTGCTCAATAAAATATATAATAAACCTCTATCCCCTATATTAGCAGAGTCATGGGGGTAACAACCCTCAACTTTAAAATTAATTTTTTTCAAAACTATTGAATATAATTAATTGAAATTAATAGGAGACGTTGATATAAAATACTTTTTTATTTTACATTTTTTTTACATTCCTATTACGTCATTTAGTATATAAAAAAATAATTTAATTTTTGAGGGTGCTGTTTTTATATCAACCCGTCGAGTTACACCTACCAAAAAAATATATATTATTTAACACTAACATAACTATCGTGTGTAAAAAATTACTTCAAGGTCAAATTGGGAGAAGATGCTTTAAAATATAAATCTAGGTAATGAACACAGGCACACAAAAAAAAATTAAGTGCGAAGCCACTTAATTCCTACTCATTTCGAAGCCAATAATAAAAAAATATACTACTACTTTTAGCTTGGCTCTCAATTATTTTTTTTGCTTTAGAAGAATTGATTTTATTAGACAATTTTTAATTAATCCACAGAAATATCTCCTCAAGAAAGGAGATTGGCGAAAAATATTTCAGACAAAAGTTGTTCCTTTCAGAGGGAGGCATCTTTTGAGCACAACAATTTTCCACCCCCCACCCGTGATAAGCGGTGGGTGGGGGTAACTTTTGAATTTTTAATGGCACTCTCCATTTTTGATCGCGTATTCTGATTCTACGAAAAAAATTGCATAACATTTGTACCAAATATTTCCCCCCCCCCCACTCTGATCAGCGGTCATGGTGGTGTAACTTTCAATTTTTCAAAATCCTGCAGGTGAACAAAGGCATTTTTAGGAAAAATGTTTCAAATAAAAGATGTCCCTCTCTGAACTAAACAACTTTTGTTTGAAACATTTTACCTAAAAATGCCCTAATTGCGAGATGTTTCTCTGCAGGTTTTTGAAAATTATAAACTTACACCTCCGTCCCCGCTCATCAGAGGGGGGAGACAAAAATGTTTGGTACAATAGTTATGTAATTTTTTTCGTAGAATCAGAATACACGATCAAAAGTAGAGTGCCATTAAAAATTCAAAAGTTACCCCCACCCCAAGCTCATCAGGAGGTGGAAAATTATTCTACCTAAAAGATGCCCCCCTCCGAACGGAACAACTTTTGTCTGAAACATTTTTCGCTAGTGTCCCTTCCTGAAGAGATATTACTGTGGATTAATTAAAATGGCCTAACCATACTGTCCAATAAAATCAATACTTCTGAGCAAAAAAAAATAATTGAGAGAGTATATTGTAATGTGTTACAACCCTAGTATGATGTATTTGCACCTACTCGAAAAAGAACCTACCAGAAGATTCCAAAGTGACAACTGGAATTATCTAGAGAATGGTGGCGTCATCACAGAAAAATCGAGATCTGTCATTTTTAAGTATAAAAGACCGACCGCATTCTCGGCGAGTAGTTCAGTAGTTCAGAAAGTATAGAAAGTGAGGTTAAGAGTTCAAAGATAAACAAAGTAATAAACATTGTGATTTTTAGTCAGTAAAGTGACTTTAAATTAATAATAGTATTGTGAAGTATCCAGTAAATATTTAATAAAGTGTGTTAGTGGACAATCTCTTGTTATAATTTTTGGAACCCACGGAATTTGCGAGGGTGGTTTCCTAAGGGTGGAAACACGTTACAATTGGTGTCAGAAGCGGAATTTTATGACAAGAGGGGCTCTGAAGTTGTGCTGGAGTGTTCGAGAAGTATTCTCGAGGTTTAGTGCTAACACAGTGGACTAAATTACTGGACATTGTTCGAGGGTTATTTTCGAACAGGAAAATAGTGTTAAGTGCATTTTTGAGACATTGTAGAACATTCTATTTGGACATTAGTGGAGATTATTAAATTCTCTAACTGGATAGTGACAAAAGACTCTGGATAAGACTTTTTCGTGCTATTTCGAGATTTGTCTAGAAAGTTCCATTACCGATATTGACGTGACAGTTAAATTTATTTTATTTTAATTTCATCGTATGCCCGTAACAACAAGAAGTATGGCATCCGATAAACAAATACAGGACTTATTCGAACAATTCCAAAAAATGATGGCGCAGCAACGGCAGGAAGACAAAGAAGAACAGGAGAAAAAACGTCAGGAAGAAAAAGAACAGCAAGAAAGAAGACGTCAAGAGGAGGAAAAACGGCGTCAAGAAGAAAGGGACGAATTAAAGAAAATTATGGAAGATCAGGAAATAAGACGTCAGAAAGAAAAAGAGGATGAAGAAACAAGACGTCAGAAAGAAAAAGAGAGATAGAGGAAGCCAGCAGGTGGTATCATCAGGTCAGCGACTAAAACCTCCTTCTTTTGACGGCCAAAGTTCCTGGACGACGTACAAGAGACAATTCGAGGCAGCAGCATCGGCGAATAACTGGGATAATGAGGAAAAGGCCATGGCATTAGTTCTGGCATTAAGGGGCCAGGCCTCGGAGTTGCTTCAGACTATCCCAGTGGACAAACAAAGGGACTTCAAAGTCTTGGAAGCTGCATTGGACTTAAGATATGGCGACCAACACCTTGCCCAATTATACCAGACTCAGCTGAAATCCCGGATGCAAAAAGCTGGGGAAAGTTTACAAGAATTTGAAGCTGCGATAGAGAGACTGGCACACCTGGCGTATCCGAGTGCACCTAAAGAATTCCAGGAACAATTAGCCGTGAGGGCCTTTTTAGATGGTATAAGGGACGAAGAGGTCAGGCGAGTTCTGAGGCTGACGAGACACCAAAGTAGTAGCGAAGCTTTGGTGCGTGCACTCGAAGTAGAAGCCGCTTACAGGGATACTCCAAGGTCGAGAGTGAGAGCTGTGACTCTCGAAGAATCGCAACCAGAAATGAACCAGAACCCCTTGCTGACTGAGATGCAGAAAATATTCACCAAATTATGCGAAAAATTGGATGGCCTCGGAAAGCAGGAAAAACGACAAAATAAAGGAAAGCCGAGCGGAGGTATTAAATGTTTCAACTGCGGCAAGGTGGGACATATGAAACGAGACTGTCGACAGCAGAACTCGGAGAGTCGAGTAAATGCTGTGAATGTTGAAGAGAAGCAGGAAAACTAAAGATAGCCAGCACCAAGGGGGCTGTGCTGGCTAGGGAATGCGGTGCCCCCAGAGAAGTAAAGATTTCCCAGCTCCAAAGAATTCCAAGTAGTCTGTTGTTGCAAGGATATGTGAATGGAAGAAAATGCGTGTTTACTATTGACACCGGTGCTACGTCATCAATAGTGCGGCCAGGATTTATATCAGGCTTGCAGATTGACAAGAAGCAAAATGGAGTAATCATTCGGACAGCCACGGGGGACAGGGCTGCGGTCCATGGAGAGGTCAACTTGGAACTACAGGTTGGACGGTTGAGGTTCAATTACAAGGTCATTGTGGCTGACATTATGGATGATTTCATTTTGGGTCTGGACATCATGGGAGAGCGGGGATTTATTGTTGACGTAGGGGAGCGAGTCTTAAAAACTGGAAATGAGGAATTTATTCTGGCAACCGCAGACGACCAATTCCATAAAGCAAGGTTGTTAACAACACAAACAATCAAGATTCCTGCTCATTCAGAACAAATGATTGATGTTGCCTTAGAAGGAAATCCTGGAGGGTACCGTGTTGGCCTAGTTGAAGATGACGAATCGATTAAGTCCCTATCCAATATTATTGTGGCGAGAACTTTAACCCGGACTAAAGACAAAATCCCAATTAGAGTTGTTAATTTAAATTCCCACTCGGTGACAATTAAGGAAGGCAAACCGATTGGCTCCTATGAACCGGTAGCGAGGTGCGAGGAACAAACAGAGGGAAGTTCGTCTACGAAAATAGACCAAGAAGTTTTGACCTTGCTGAGTACCCAGTTGGAGCATTTATCTGAGGATGAGCGAAGGGAGGCAATCAAGTTCCTGGAAAAGGAAAGTTCAGTATTTGCCAAGAATACAGAGGCCCTTACAAAAACAGACATAGTCCAGCATCGGATAAATACTGGCGACTCACCCGCTATTCGACAGCCACCTAGGAGGCTTCCATTAGCGAAACAAGAGGATGCCTCGGCAATGATAGACAAGATGCTACAAGATGGTGTCATTGAGGAGTCGACGAGTCCCTGGTCATCGCCAGTAGTTTTGGTTGCCAAGAAGGACGGAACGTTAAGATTTTGTGTCGATTATAGAAAATTAAACGATGTCACGAAGAAAGACAGTTACCCATTACCACGAATTGATGACACATTAAGCACGTTGGCAGGCTCACGATGGTTTTCTACGTTAGACCTTAGGAGTGGATACTGGCAAGTGGGGCTTCATCCGGATGATAAGGAAAAGACAGCGTTTTCAGCAGGCAGTGGTCTTTATCAATTTACCGTGATGCCTTTTGGACTTTGCAATGCGCCAGCTACCTTTGAAAGATTGATGGAATTCGTACTGCGAGGGCTAACCTGGAGGACGTGCCTGGTTTACCTTGACGACGTGCTTGTTATGGGACAGGACTTTACAGAACATTTGAAAAATCTTCAAGAAGTATTTGGGCGAGTCAGGAATGCCCATCTGAAGTTGAACCCGAAGAAGTGCCTGCTATTCCAGAAAGAAGTCAAATTTCTTGGTCACGTGGTGTCTTCGGATGGAATACAAACAGACCCCGACAAAATTTCTGCTGTACGAGATTGGCCAAGACCATCTAACGTTCATGAAGTACGGAGCTTCCTTGGCCTCTGCACTTATTATAGGCGCTTTGTGGAAGGGTTTGCCGAAATTGCGAAGCCATTACACCGGCTGACAGAAGAGAAAGTGCAGTACCAATGGACACCGGAATGTGAAACGGCATGGAGAAAATTGAAGGCAGCTCTATGCACTGGTCCTGTGCTAGCGTACCCACAACGGGAAGGACTTTTTATTTTAGACACGGATGCCAGCAATTCTTCGGTCGGGTGTGTACTGTCCCAAAACCAGAATGGGCAGGAAAGAGTGATCGAATATTTCAGCAAGGTGCTGTCCAAACCGGAAAGAAATTATTGTGTAACCCGGAAAGAATTACTGGCCATCGTTAAATCAGTGGACCATTTTCATAAATATCTTTATGGACGACATTTCAAGATTCGGACCGATCATGCTGCATTAAAATGGCTGTTGCAGTTGAAAACCCCTGAAGGTCAACTGGCTCGTTGGATAGAACGGCTGCAACAGTATGATTTCAAAATCGAACATCGACCTGGAAGATCTCATAAGAACGCAGACGCTTTATCTAGAAGACCGTGCAAGGAAGATTGTAAGCACTGCCGCCATGTTGAGAAATTGCAGGGTACGGTGGCCGTCAACACAATTAAAATAGAGGTACCGGATGATTGGACAACCGAAGCCTTGAGACAGGAACAATTGAATGACACAGAAATTGGGGCTATATTGAGAGCAAAGGAGAAAGGAATTCGACCAGCGTGGAAGGATGTTTCGGATAAGGCAGTTGGATTGAAGGGCCCAATGGGATTCACTTAAAGTCATGAACGGGCTGCTAAAGAGAGCTTGGGAAAGCCCGGATGGCAGGGAAGTTGTTATGCGTCTAGTGATTCCCAGGTGTCGAGTACCGAAAGTACTTCAGGAAGTGCATAATGGAGCATCCGGTGGGCACTTCGGCGTTAATAAGACCCTGAATAAAGTACGAGAACGATTTTATTGGGTAAATAGTCGTCAAGATGTGGAAGCCTGGTGTCGCAATTGCAAAATTTGTGCAGCCAGTAAGGGACCACAGACTAGAAGTAGGGGTGCAATGAAGCAATATAACGTCGGAGCTCCTTTCGAGAGGATCGCGATCGATATAGCCGGCCCATTCCCAGTAACCAAGGATGGGAACAAGTACATACTGGTTGCCATGGACTATTTTAGTAAGTGGCCAGAGGCCTATGCAATTCCAAACCAAGAAGCAGTCACTGTCGCCAAAGTCTTGGTAGATAATTTGATATGTCGGTTTGGTGTACCCCTGGAGCTGCACTCAGATCAAGGGAGGAACTTTGAGTCAAGGGTGTTTCAGCAAATCTGCAAGTTATTGGGGATACACAAAACACGGACAACAGCCCTTCACCCGCAATCAGATGGAATGGTGGAACGACATAACAAGACCATGAAAGAACATCTCTCTAAAGTGGTTCATAAGAATCAACGTGATTGGGATCTCCACATACCGTTCTTCCTCATGGCATACAGAGCTGCTATCCACGAGTCTACGAAACAAACACCAGCCCGTGTAGTATTTGGATATGAGATCAGACTGCCGTGTGATTTGATTTTCGGAACACCAGGCGGAGAACAGCTTCCTGTGAACAGCTATGTGGATGAAATGAGTGAACGGCTAAGAAATGTTCATGAGCTGGTTAGAGACCAAATCACCATAGCCAGTGACCGAATGAAGGCTCGATACGACCGTAAGGGTAGTTCAGAAGGGTTCAAGGCAGGAGATCTGGTTTGGCTGTACAACCCACAGCGAAAGAAAGGGAAGTCACCGAAACTTCAACCTCCTTGGGAAGGACCTTATACTGTTATTACCCGAATAAATGATGTCGTTTATCGGATTCAACGAAACAAAAAGTCCAAGATGAAGATCGTACACTTGGATAGACTGGCGAAGTATGTGAAAGAGGCTGAATTGCCTGACCGGGACGTTCAGGCTTAAGGAGGGGGCAGTGTAATGTGTTACAACCCTAGTATGATGTATTTGCACCTACTCGAAAAAGAACCTACCAGAAGATTCCAAAGTGACAACTGGAATTATCTAGAGAATGGTGGCGTCATCACAGAAAAATCGAGATCTGTCATTTTTAAGTATAAAAGACCGACCGCATTCTCGGCGAGTAGTTCAGTAGTTCAGAAAGTATAGAAAGTGGGGTTAAGAGTTCAAAGATAAACAAAGTAATAAACATTGTGATTTTTAGTCAGTAAAGTGACTTTAAATTAATAATAGTATTGTGAAGTATCCAGTAAATATTTAATAAAGTGTGTTAGTGGACAATCTCTTGTTATAATTTTTGGAACCCACGGAATTTGCGAGGGTGGTTTCCTAAGGGTGGAAACACGTTACAATATTTTTTTCATTATTAGCTTCCAAATGAGTAGGAATTAAGTGGTCTAGGTCTTCGCACTTAATTTTTTTTTGTGTGCCTGTGTTCATTATCTAGATTTATATTTTTAAGCATCTTCTCCCAATTTGACCTTGAAATAATTTTTACACACGATAATTATGTTAGTGTTAAATAATATATATTTTTTTGGTAGGTGTCACTCGAGGTTGATATAAAAACAGCACCCTCAAAAATTAAATTATTTTTTTTTATATACTAAATCACGCAATAGAAATGTAAAAAAAATGTACAATATAAAGCTATTTTATATCAACGTCTCCTATTAGTTTCAATTAATTATCTTCAATAGTTTTGAAAAAAATTAATTTTA
This sequence comes from Rutpela maculata, assembly GCA_936432065.2. Lineage (NCBI taxonomy): Eukaryota > Metazoa > Arthropoda > Insecta > Coleoptera > Cerambycidae > Rutpela > Rutpela maculata. The sequence continues at coordinate 96,806,090 of OW386285.2, read as the reverse complement.
AATTTGACATAACTCTGTTAATATAGGGAATAGAGGTTTATTAAATATTTTATTGAGCATTCCTAGTCATAAGCAACATCCATGTGAATGAATAGCCCCATAAGCCGCTGGGCCCAATTCTATATACTTAACCGGCGAGACCCTTAGATGATATATCAATGTTATTCTAAAATTTAGAACATGGTGTTTTTAATAAGATTATTATGTTGTGAGAGTTTGTAGGCCTCTGGTTATCACCATGTATTATAGATACGGCCCAATTTCAATAGGGATTATTGTACTATGCTGTTTTACATATGTTCCAAATTGTAATTAAATATTTTAACAGAAGTTATCGTGTTTACAAGAAACGGTATACACACACACACAGACATACATATACACGCACACTTACAGACACAAAGACATCTTTTATTCGATATTTGAGTTCAGTCTGCTATGAAACTGATATCTGTATAAAAATTTTTTTTCTACGATGATTACAAATTTTTTGGAATTTATAATAAATTTATAATAAAGGTAGAATACAGTTAAAAGATATACAATCCATTACTGATACGAAAAAAATTAATAGAAACATTATCGTAGAAAATTTAGTCAGCTCCCATATAGCCACTTTTTGATTATGCCTAACCGTTTTCGAGATATGAGCGAAAAACCAAAAACCGGGACCTTCTTCGTGCCCCCCTGCACCCCCCGCACCTCCTGTGTTCGGGGATTTTTGGTATGTTTACCTTCTAAATAGTCAATAATTGTGATCTCGGCATTTCCCTCTAGAAACCATTAATTGACAGGACTAAATATAGTTTTTGAGCTCCAAAATTCTAAATCCGCCACTCACCTCAACCACTCTTCGTCTTTGCGTCTTTTTGCACAATTTTCCAGATTGTAGTTATAGAAAGATATATCTTCTGGCGATGGTGATTTGTCAAGATAACGGAAATATGCCGACGATAAAAAAAGATAAATAATATACACAAAGATTTTCCACTTGTTGATAAAATATTTTACAACCACTTTAGAAACGGTAGGTAATAGGTATACATATCAGGGACAAAACAGTTACCTACTTGTTTAGTAAGCATTACATTATTGTTATTCCAATCAGCAAAATCAATTAGTGTAAATAACATATCATACTATGCTAATAAAAATAAATAATATTTATTTAATTTAATATTATTTTTTGATCAAAATATTGTTGAGAAAAGTGAATTTATTAATAAAAATTAATTTTTTATTACTATTTCCTATTTACCATTAAAAAGAAAAAAAAGAAGCTACAATTTGAAAAAAAAATTGTAGTGCGACTTGATGCACTTAAATAATAATAATCGACGATTCAGTTTTCGATTTGGTAAGACGATTTAGCTCCAATAGAGGCATCGTTTCCTAAAATTTCGTCAAAATAGTTACATCATTGTTTAAGATATCAATTACACAGGTTTACAAAAAAAAAAAATATCCGACCAATGGGATTTCATTACCATACCCCGAAGGTTTTTGACGTGCTGAACACGATGCTGCAGTCCGTTTTGCGCCATCACGTCAGGATTTCGAGAAAACTTAACCCAAAAGTGCTAAAAATACCTTTTTCGCTTTCGTTCGTGCACAAATTAATTCAGTCAAGCCCCGAGTAATAAGTTTTGGGCCAAAATCTTCAAATTTTGATGAATTTCTTGATTTTAGATCTGCCATATTGGATCCGTCATCTTGGATTTAGAAATTATTAAATTCTGACTTCAGGTTCGTCATCAAAAAACCCCGAGTAACAAAATTCATGAGAAAATTGAAAATTGATTGATTGATTTATTAATAAAAAATATATTAAAAAAATAAACATATATTCTTTGGATTAAAATACATTAAGTAACAAGTAATAAATAAAAAAAATTGAAGAAAAAAAACAAAATATAATATAAATAATTCATTTCATAAAACAAATAAAAATCACATTCAAAAACAAAACAACAAAATATAAATAATTCTCAAAAAATCACATTCGAGTTGTAAATCACAGAAAAAGATAATATACAGTGTGTCCCAGGATAGATGTAACAAGAGGTGTAATAGACCAAAAATTTTGGAATGGTATTTGGGGATTGAGTCCTGCTTGTTGTAAAACTAAAGTATACCAAAAATTACTTGATTTGGTGTTCTACATGGTGTTTTATAAGCAAAGTTGTAAAAATCACCACTAATAAAGTACCTTTATTTTTCAAAATATGAAAAAATTCCACTAAGAAAAGTTATTTAGAATGCAATTTTATACCTCTGTACCAAATTTCAGGAATATAAAATAATTTTTTTGAAACTTCCCATTTTTTGCGAATTAACGAGTTGAATTCATATTTAAAGTTGTGTAGGAGCAAATGTTAATCATAAATGTGTATCCACTGCTTTTCTCATAGCCTACTTTTAGCTTCTACATAACTTTAAATATTAATTCACAAAAAATAATTTCTATGCAGTTTTAATTGAATGGTGCAATAAAATATTAATTTATTGAAAAAATGGGAAGTTTCAAAAAAATAATTTTATATTCCTGAAATTTGGTATAGAGGTATAAAATTGCTTTCTAAATAACTTTTCTTAGTGGAATTTTTTCATATTTTGAAAAATAAAGGTACTTTATTAGTGGTGATTTTTACAACTTTGCTTATAAAACACCCTGTAGAACACCAAATCAAGTCATTTTTGGTATACTTTAGTTTTACAACAAGCAGGACTCAATCCCCAAATACTATTACAAAATTCCAAAATTTTTGGTCCATTACACCACTTGTTACATCTATCCTGGGACACACTGTAAGTAATAATAATAATTGACCGGCTTGGTTGTTGCTTCGTTTATTAGATAAGCAATGCTTTTTTCAACTCGTTAGACGATCGGGCAAAGCTGCCAATAATTTCCACAACAGGAGGAATCTTGTCATTCTCTACACTAATCAAGAGAAGTGGTAAGTTTCTTATTCTGTAGAAGGTAGCGACAAATTCTAGGCGATGTTTTAGAAATAAATAAGAGACAAATTACAAATTTTTCGATTGTTCATTGCCATGTTTTATTGATGAGATGGGGGGGTCCTAAAGGATCTAGGGCCCAGTCCGCGTTTGCGGACCCGCGGAGCTAGCCAGGACGCCACTGTAAGAACAATCTCTCTTTTTTATTCATTGCGATACGAGCTAGACGGGCCTTTGGGGGAATTTTTTGAAAATTGATGAGCAGGGGGGGAATCCGATTTTTTAAAATTGTAATACAAAACCGACTCCCCCAAACAAGCCCGGGCCCGGGGGGAATCACCCCCCGCCCTCTCGACAGAACTGCATGTTATGATTATTATTTGAGTAATGTCTAAATAATGCATAGATATAGAGGATATGTACACTTACTAATGTAAAACAAAAAGAAGGGATATCCCCTAAAAAAAAAACATTAAAATAGTAAATTTCGGTATTGAGAGAAAGGCTAATCATAGAAGAAAAAGAAGTGATCAAAATTATCAAATTGTGGTAAATAAGTATCTAGTGCACATAACACTGACGCGGTCGCTTCAAGGCTCTCAAGGCTCTTTTATAATTATCATTAACATTATTTATAAATTAGCAAAGTATCATTTAATAGACCTGATTGGTTTAAATATTTATCTTTGATAATGGGTTGTCTTTTATTCCTCATATGAATTACACAGTCAAACAACCTTTTAAAACCTTGGATTTTATGGTAGAACTGGGCGTACCTTTACGGATACTATAAAAATGTTATTCAATATGACTGTAAGGTCTAAATTAGCATACGCTTGTGTAATACCGAGACTCTTAATGAAATTTGTTAACTTTAAAATTGATGGTTTTATCCAGGTATCGAAACACCACAGATCTAACTGTCGGAAAGGTGGTCTCATAAATCAAATAAATTATTGTACGTGCACGTGTCTTTTTATAGTCTAGGAGATAGCTACGTATATGGGGCTTGGGAATGTTGGAATTGCTGTTATGTTTTAGCAAATATTTTTCTGAGTATTTTATCTTATGTGGCTATAAAAAGGCTATTAAAATTTCTACAATTTGATGTTCCCAACATGGTCATCGCTTCAAAAATAAAAAAGTTACACGTCTGGGGACTTTTAAGTGGCGCACCCTGTATATTAAAAACTTCATGCGCTTGCAGAGGAGATTGTACTACTTAAGATGTCACTGTGTGAAAGCTGGAGTAAATTGTTCGTCTTTATTTGAAATCTGCCAAGGGTTCTTTTCTGATATATTAATATATCATACAATATTAATATTTTATAAAAAAACATACACACAGACATGCGCGCGCACACACGTCAATCCTACATATACACGCGCAATACACACCGCACTTTCAACTCGCTAAAAAAAGTAGTTTTTAGTGGGGATATAAAAGTACTCCACATTCAATTCTCTGCAATTTTCGTCGTGCAGAAGTCAGTTAAAAACCAAATTAGAAGTATCTGACTGGGCTGCCAGCAAAAAAGATTATTTTTTAAAAAATAACATTTTCCAAGATATTTTTAAATTTTCACCCCTTCACACGCCTAGAAAACGCCCTCCTGCACCCTTTGGAGTTAGGGACTTATCGTTTTTTAATACTAAGGGTGAAACTTATAAATCCTAAAATTTTCATTAGCTTCCTAATAATTTTTTCATTTCAAAATCTATTTTTCCGTGCTATACAGGGTGTCCCAATAAAACTCCCAGGCTATATATCTTCTAAACGAATAGAGAAACTTTAATTCTTTAAAAGTGAGTTGGTAGAGTATAAGGAGGGGTTGTCTTGAATAGAATTGTTTTATATAATTGTTTTTTTGAATATGTATGTAGATGGCAAAAAACGTCAATGATGCTCGTGTAGCTACCTTCATTAAGGTGTATAAATTTAGCGAAAATGATAACGAATTTCGGTTACCAACCAAAATTTTGATGCATCTCTCTCGCCTCCGTCGAAATCGAAACTTGTACAGCACGTTTTAAGAACTGTGTATGTATGTATACGATTTGGAACAACGCACACAAACAAGTACCATCTACATTGGATCCCTTGGTTACGGGTGACAGCTTGAGGCAAACAGATTTAACTTGCAAGTGGTTTGATGGAGATCAATTACCTCCATAACTGGAAATGATTATCCGAGATACCGAAAATACTGAAGGTATTATATCATTTGTGCTTTTCACTTTTCAACCTATTATAATCTTAAGCACTTTTTTTATAAATAATTATTTTTTTTTAGATGCGAGTGACAAAGAGAAAAATGATCTTTCACCCATTGAGCATCAAGAGAGTGCTGAGTTGGATGAAAATGAGAATGAGGAAGATCTGTTATTGGAAGCCGAATAAATTTATTTTTATTTTCACTAAACTAAATAAATTTTCTGAGCAGCTCATTCTGTATAATTTTGAAATGTACGAATGTATTAATTTGTATTCTCATAAAATAATGTATATTAATAATAATTTGAATATTTAATCAAATTAAAAAAAGAAACTCGGGAATGCCGCACGCACGTTTTCTAACATTAATTTATCAATATCGATATTACTAATTAAATCTTTATGGCGATCTTTGAAATTCGGATATAAGATAATATTCATACTAAGATTAACGATAAACACAGTCAGCTGCAAGTATGTGGGTGGAAAAGTCGTCAGCTGATGCAAGAAAGGTGATGCGCGCTGCCTCGCAGACGATCAACACTCAGCACTGTTGTACCAGCTGACGACTTTTCCACACACATACTTGCAGCTGACTATGTTTTTCGTGAATTTCAGTATAAATATTATCTTATACCTAAATTTTAAAGTTCGCCGAATAATATAAATTTTTCATGTTTTTGGACCCGTTTGATCAATCAGCTGACGGTAAATCCACCGCCCCCCGTCCAGCTGACTATGTTCTACTTTCATTATATAACATAATCTTCCCCTCATATAAGTTTCAGTGTTCGCCGGATAGTTTTTTTCTCAATTTTTTTACGTGTTTTCACAGCCACCTCCACCGCTACCCAACCAGCTGACGGTCCATTCCTTGCAAAATTATATAAGAACAATCCATTTTACATATTTTCAAAGTTCGCCGGATAGTCAGTCATTTTCTACACGGGCTCCCGGCCTAATAGTATTCAACTGAACGGGCAAATTCCTTAATAGTATTTGCAAATCATTTAGCAAAAATTGTAAATATCTTTCACCGGTTAAATTCTTCAGGTAGAGGTATGGGCCAACAATGTAACCATTAATAATACCAAACCAAACATTTACACATTTACTCCAAAACGATTCTGGGATGTGATTTGTCTCATCCACCTAGGGTTCTCTTGAGACTAGTAACAAAATTATTTCTTGTGATTACTCCATTGTTGTGGAATCGACTTTCATCACTCCACATAATTTTTTCGAAAAAAATTTGGATTTTCTTCTAAGAGAATAGAAAATTGCGCCAAAAAATCTAATCTACGCTCATTATCCTCTGAAATCAAATGATGAACTAAATGAATTTTATATGGAAATTTGTTTATTTTCTGAAGAAGAATTCTGTGGTAGGTGGAACGTGCAATATTGTTTTCTCCCGCGTACTGCCATGTTGAGGTTATTTTCTACTTGTAATACTCAAGCAATATTTTCACCAGTTACTGTTCTTTTCCTTTTTGTTGTTTTTGGTTTCTAAAAACTTTTATATAATTTTTTAATTAGGACACAAACTTACAAAAGTTTTACGATCTGGTAAAGATCTGTGAGGAAAACGTATTTCATATAAACTTGCAGCTCTTGAAGCATTTTTATGACATTCTCCATAAATTAAAATCCTGTTTAATTTATCATGATTTGTATGAGAAAACCATATTAAATAACACACATTCACAAAGATAACAATAAATAGGTACCTACTACAATACAGTTCTACATACCAATAAACAAAAATGTGATTGAAACTGAGAAATGTGAAATGAAAACTATTTGTTATTCCAAAGGTAACTTAAATTGTATTTAATTTATAAGGTATGAGGCTTATTAAATTTCCTATATATCAACTATTCTTAACGTATTTAACCCAATAACAAAGCAATAATATAAAAATTCTTTAAATATGATTTTATTTTAATATTTGTAAATTAAATACAGATTGTCCCGCTTAAAGTACTGAAATGTTCAATAGATTACAATTATTCAATATGGAGAAATGGCAACATTTGGACTCAAATATTTCAAAAACGGCTGGATTTACGAATTTTTTTATAGAACATAATATACTTAGAAATGCATTTTCCTTCACATAAAACGCATTTCAAAGTTCCTCCCGTCGAAATATTTGTTTAGAGTCCAGCGCTATTTACATAATGATATATTCAAAAACCAATTATATCCAAAACTGAAGCCCTCCTTGTGCTCTACAAACTGGCTTTTACAGAATTAAAATATCTCTATTCGTTTAGAAGATATCCGACCTGGGAGTTTTTATAGGGACACCCTGTGTGTAGCTATCTCCCCAAGTAGCATAAGTAGTTGTATTTTGGTCATTATCATGTTACAGTAGCTAAAAATGATGGCTATTTGGTTATAGTGACGATTATTAAAACTGAATTATTACGTTCTGAAGACGTACTGTACTGATGACGAAAATGGGGAATCATATCTTGGTCATCAAAACGCAACTGGAGCCAAATGGCCATAATCCATAACGCATGCGAAACTCATATGGCTTTCTTTTTGATATTTGTGGCTGTATTATTACCTACTAGTTATGAAATGACTCTTATGGCGAAGGGGTGATGTATCTACTTTACCGTGACTAAATCATGACTTTTAGACCTAAAATAAAACAAGAACACTATTATGGTCCTCTTTTGGCTTTAAGATAAAATGGACATCCATCATAGTAATAGTTTGTTTATCTTTAAAATTATATGAATATCATAACTGCATATGGTCAATCAAGAGGATTAAATTTTATCAACAGACGAATTTTTTCTCTAAACTTATATAAAATACTCATAAAAACAAAGGGGCCTCCAGAAATCTCTAAATTTTAGGTATAATTAAATTAATTTGAAATATACACATATAAACAATTTCAAGAAGCATAATCAACGGTAAGGTTATTAAAACTTATTAAAATATCGAATTAGTAAGTCAAAATGTTATTTTATAGGTATAATTAATAAAGTATTGAAAATGAGCGTAATGGCCGTTGTTCGGATTCTTCTTGATTGATAGAAAACATGGCGGCAAGTTGTCATCATTTGGCATATGCTTTCGCTAATGATGCTAGAAATAAGCCAGAATATGACTGTAAAAGATCTAATAAACTTTTTTCGTCAAATGGCAAACTTAACCAATCATATTGACCAAACTATTACCAGAAAATTGGTTGAAGTGGTTACCGAGTTTTCGCATCAAAATACGGCTAAACTATGAAAGACATAACCTCTCCTTTTGACTGCCTTTGTGTGGAACAAGTTACTTTGTATTTTGACCTTTGTTTCTCCAACGTTTTTACATTTCCTTTCTCCAACCAAATTAAAATTTGTTCGTATGTTTCTGAAAATGTATTGCGTGGACCATCAAGGAGCAAATTTGCCTCAGTGCAGTTCTTTCAAGTTGGGTAGGTAGTAAAGCCAAATGTACTGATCAAATACAAAAGCATACATACATTTTTGACTAATCCGCAATCAAAACCAGACACAAAATACTCCCAGCAACCGTGTACAATAAAAAGGAATAATAGTAAAATGTTAATGATGGCTAGAGCCATAGAAAATGGAATGTCAGTATTTTTGGACACTGATGCAGAAGATAGGTTGACACTTTCACTTTAATAATCTAAATATTTATAACTATTAATGCATAAGCTTTTGTAGACACAAAAGTCAACGAAAACATCCCGTGAAAAGTGTTATGCCGCTAAAGTACAGACTCTCTGAACCTACTTTTAGGCGACATTCCTTTTCCAATAATATGTGGAACTCTGCCTATATTTTCTTTTACATTTCATTCTTATTTTTCTATTAAAACTTATTTGCGTATGTATAAAGTTTTCAACATTATTAAAACTTGTTTTTAGGTTACATTTTAATCTTGCCGTTTGGCCTCAATTGAGATTTTAATATGTACAAAATTACTTCTAAAATAGTCATTTAATAAGGATATTTTTTCATTATTGTTTCAGTCATGATTCGGTAATAACAGCTAAGAAAACCGCCAGAATGAAGCCTAATTAATATAGTCATGTTTAGGATAATTTCTTAGTAATAGTTTGGATATCAACACTATATTAATAACAAAAACGATGTCAACATATTCTAGCCATTCTTATAGCTAGAATGGCAGTATTAGGACTTAACATAGTTGCTATATAATTACTTGCTCATATATGACCAGTATATAGCTAAAGAGATCGTCATTTCTATTTCGTTTTTAAATTTTACGCTAAAGTACACACTAAAAAAAAATTGTTCGGAGAAAACAAAAATTTTGTTGCGTATATACAAAGCAATTTTTTGGTTGATGTTAACATCAACCAAGAAATTGCGTTGATGTTAACATCAACCAAGAAATTGCTTTGTATATACGCAACAAAATTTTTGTTTTCTCCGAACAATTTTTTTTTAGTGTGTACGACTAAAATAAGATGACCAAAATATAACTAAACAAAAGCCGTTGAAACGTTTTAGTGGCTGCATTTTGGTTATCTCAGCTGAATAGCATATTTGTGCTACTTGGGTCACTATATCAAAATTTCGATCTTTGTCCAAGCGTTGATATTGTATTGAACGGTTAACGGTTAAATAAGATAATATTTTCGGCAAACAAATAATCCAATTATGGGACTTGATTTGTCTTACGAAATGACCGACGGTGAGGTAATAAACTCTTATAAGAATGTAAATAGAAAGTCTGCTGAAAGACTCGAGGATGGCATAATGGTTGTGATATTAAATAGAGAGCCTATAATATATCTACCAACGCACAATTTGAAAATTAATTGTCATTTGATTTATTCGAAAAACTGATTATACAACACAAATAAATTGATGTAATGAACTGCTGATGAAATTAACATTAACATTTCCATATAGACAATAAGGAAATTTATTTAAGTTCCAATTATATCTCTATGTTTGTATTGTTAAGTATAATAATTGAATGCTTAAGTGGGCGAAAACATTAACCGAACTGTCGAAAATAAATATGCATCTCGTAAAGTACATAAAAATATACAGGTTATTCCATAATAAGGTGTCAAAAATTGAATTTTTGATTTCTTGTAGAAAAAATGCGCACAAAAAAAGTTACAGACCGACACAGACAGACAGACAGACAAACAACTTTTTTTTTTGCTCAAACTTAAGATCTCGACGTTTCATGTCATTCCAAGCCTATCTGAACAATAAAAAATTTCAATTTTTTTTTTGTCGTTACTTTCACTGATGAAATTGTCACACAAAATTATTTAAAATGAAATAAGTCTCCCGTGACCAACTACAACGCCCCAAAAGGGCTGTTTTTAATTACCTCTACATCCAGTGGATGAATTGTATTGTTCAAATGGCATGAAACGTCGAGATTTTAAGTTTGGGCAAAAAAATTATGTCTGCCTGCCTGTCACTTTTTTTTGTGCGCACGATTACTCTGGAACCGTTTAAGATATTGACTTGAAATTTGGTACACGTATGTATTTTAACGAGATCTGGAACTAGATTATATTTTCATCTTATTCCGTTGAAAGGTTGGGGGGTAAATTGGGGTAAATGTGGGCAAATAGGTAAATCAAGCAGGTAAGAGTCCATAAAATTTGTATTTAGTATATACAAGAGAAGCTTATGTCTCAAAAAAATTTTTGGCATTAGCCACCCCCATTACTACCCCCACCCCATTATAAAAGGGGGTGAAAAAAAAATTGTGATTTAGTGTGTGTACAAAACCAAAGGCCTCAAAATATTTTTTTACTTCATCGACAGTTCAACTTTTTGCACATTTATACGGGATATTCTGTATAGGTATATGGGATCTGTCGTCAGCATCATATTCAGGATATAAAAATAAGTCAAAAAATGCATAGATCTGAAGTTGCTTTCTAACCGATTTATAGGCTTTCCGAATTTAAAAAAGTAAATAGTCTTTTAATATTCTCGGAATGGATAAAGTCAGAGGATTGAAATTTAGTAATTGGGGACTTTGATTATAGAAAGATTCAGGATCTTTGTACAAAAGAGGCTTTCAAAGTAGTGAGAGTTGTTATTATACTCTTCGCAAAAACGAAGAGTATATTGTATTTGATCGGCACATTTCTAAAACCGGAAATATCGCTCGTAGAGAAAAAATGTTCATATCATTGTGTTAGTGAACGAATTCTGAATAACTTTCAAAATGTCCGTCTGTCTGTCCGTCCGTCACGTTTCTTGTAAGCACGATAACTTAAGAAAGAAAAGTCCGATTGTATTGAAATTTGGAAAGTAAGTTATCGTTAGCTAGAGGAAGAACCCTATTGTTTTTGAAAAAAATCAATCAATAAATAAAAAAGTTATTAATCATTTAAATAAAAAATTTTCTTTTTCAAAATTTCTGTCATTTGTACTTAAATAGAAATCTGTCGAAATGTTATTCTCTATATTTTTTTTTTGTTTTTACATTTTACCAATATATATATTTCATAATAATGTATCTAATCCGTTGAAATATAATTCTTGAATGATATTCGTTCAACTTTTCTGGTAAGATGAGATAGCCCAATGGCTAAAGTATTTGTTAAATACCTTTACCCCCGACCGGTTTGGTTGAAACCGGTCGAGGCTCCAAATTTTAAAAAGACAATTTATTAAAAATGGATACAAACACGCAAAAGAAATCTCGCGAGTTCGACAGCATTTCAAAGGGATGGCCAGCCCTCCCGAAGAAAATTATCAATTACTCTGGCTCAGAGAGCGACGCCTCGTGCGTAAGCCTAGGCAGAAGAGCGATGGTAAGGAGACCAGTGAAAAGAGCAAGAGAAAAGACAAGATTATCTAACGACAGTGGTTCTGATAGCCAAAACAGCGTAAAAGCGGCACCGACACGGATGACCCCCCCAAAACCCCCGACACCCCCGAAACCCACGACGCTTTCGAAGCCACAGAACGTCCCAGCAACGGAAGATCCACCAAAAGCAGATGTCGCTGTATTATTTCAATTGCAACCTAAGAAAAGGAAATTAGCAGTAGCTGATGAAGGGGACCCTACGTTCACACACCCAGGGACGTCGAGACCAACAAGAATGTCGCCACCGTTGGCGCCACCAATTACGACCTCAAATCGACACGAGGGCAGAGCCATTGTTGACGAAGACATGGAAGTGGTGCCGCCACAACCAGTCACCCAGCTGGAGCCAGAAGAGGCCGCGCCGCAGCCTGCCATGAGAAAGCCACCTCCGATTATAATTCACGGAAAGATCATAAACCATAAGAAACTCAACACCTTCCTGAATGGCAAGCTACGCGACACTTACATCTGGAAACACACAAATAACTCGACCACGCTCCAACTGGTCAATAGAAATGACTGGACATTAGTTAACAATTACCTCGAGGAGTTTAGAGTAGAATATCATACCTACACCCCCAAGGATGAAAAGAACCACGCATTCATCCTTAGGTGGCTCTACCACGAGGTAGAGCTCGCAGACATAAAAGAAGAATTAATCGAGACACACAAAATAGAAGTAAGGGAGTTGTATACTCTGAAGGGGACAAAGAATCCCCTGTACATGCTTGTAACTAATAACCAGGTCACGCTGGGACACTTACAAGCGAAGATCAGGTGTTTAGACCACACTGCGGTCTACTGGGAACGCCAGATTAACACCAAGGGAATTATACAGTGTCACCGGTGCCAGCAATGGGGGCACGCAACCTCCAACTGCCACGCGGCCTCCAGATGCTTGAAATGCGCTGGCGAACATTTGACCAAAGTGTGCGTCAAAACGAGAGATCAGCCTGCAAAGTGTACCAATTGTGGCGATTCACACCCAGCCAACAGCGTGACCTGCAGGGTATACAAGCGAAAAATAGAAACGCTGGAACAGAGATCTGATAGAGTTCCGCCTCCTCCTCAAACGAGATATGTGGCGGCACCAGCGCCGAAGGTCAATATCTGGGAAGAACGAAGAAGGAACCAGGGACAATTACAACGACAGGGAGCCCAGCAGCCAAGACCACAGCCGTCTTCACAACCAGCGAACCAGCGAAGCCAGCCATCATTCAACGTGAACTCAAGCATGGCAAAGCTCCGCCAAGTCGGCGAACAGACAGAGAGGTTGGCCTCTCTAATAAATCTCGATCTTTTGCTGGCTCGATTGAACGAGTTAAGCGACGAACTCGAGAGATGTACGTCGTCCTTAGGCAAATTCCAGGTCTCCCCGTAGATGCCTTCTAGGCTTCAAGTTTCTTCATGGAACGCCAATGGTATAGGTAACAAAATTCCTTTTTTAATAAACTATTTATCGAGGCATAAAATTGATATTATGCTTTTGAATGAAACGAAACTTACCCGACGGGACAAGCTACGCGTCCGAGGGTACACGACGATCAGAAAAGATAGGGCAAAAAATAACAAGAGGGGGCGGTGTGGCCGTGCTCATAAAGCCCGATATTGCCCACACACATCGCACTCTACGGAACACTTCCGTGGAGAACGTGTGTGTGACGCTAGAGGGCGGCATGAGCATCGTTGCCCCGTACAATCAGCCCGCGAACGGGTTCACGGTGGGTTGTGTTGAGAATTTGCTGAACGCAAGCCCACGCTGTTTGCTCATAGGCGACCTTAACGCACGACATCGCGCATGGAACTGCCAACGGCACCACTCTGTACGATTACGTCAATAATCGTAATGTCGTGTTGCAGTATCCGGACGATCCCACGCATTTTCCGGATAACGGTACAACACCCACCACCCTCGACATAGTGGTCAATAAGGGTGTGAGGAACTCTACGCCGCCGGTGGTGCTGGAAGAACTTACATCTGACCACAACCCTATCCTTTTACAATTGGATAACATGTCGAGGGAAGATATTACACGTAAAATTACTTCTTATAGAGACGCCGACTGGCGTCTCTATAAAGCACACATAAACACAAACTTAACACTAACAAATAACATCACTACAGCCGCCGACCTGGAAAATGCGGTGGAGGAGCTCACAAGGGTACTGCAGGACGCCAAACAGAGTGTTGCAACAACGATAACGATAAATCCGTACAAAGACCGACTCGACGAAGCGGTCAAACGAGACATTCGGGAAAAGAATAGACTGAGACGGCTTTGGCAGCGAAATCGTGATGTCGACGCTAAGGCCGAGATGGGCAGACTGCAACGGCAGATCAGGACCGCCATCAACACCGCAAAAAACCGGAAATGGAGGGATAGGCTGGAAGCGCTGAATCCTCAAGACAACTCGCTGTGGAAGCTGTCGAGGGCCATGAAAAATATGCGGGAGGCTGTACCCGCCTTGACAAAACCAAACGGACAGACAGCTATGACGGACACGCAGAAGGCGAACGACTTAGCTAATCACTTTGCAGACATACACAACGTACAAGTACCGAACAACGTTGAGCACGACCGCATAGAAAACAACATCAACGAACTGATTGGCCATGACGTCCAATTGACAAGACGAGAATTTTTAAAGGTCATGGCCAAACCCTCGGAAATTGCGGGCATTGTCCGGACTTTACCGAACAACAAAGCTCCGGGGAAAGACGGTATCGAATATAGACTACTCAAATATCTCCCGAGGAAAGGTATTGTACAGTTGACGTACATTGTCAACGCGATTCTGCGACTGCAACACTGGCCCAACCAGTGGAAATGCGCAGTGGTCGTGCCAATTCTCAAGCCGAATAAGAACGCGAAGCTCGTCGGCAGTTATCGACCAATCTCGTTACTGTCGGCGATCTCCAAGTTGATAGAGAAGGTCATCCTGATCAGATTAGACTCTACTCAGGATGAACTCCACATCAACGACGAGTGCCAGTTCGGCTTCAGGCGGGGTAGGGGTACTGTGCAGCAGGTCGTCAGGATCGTGAATGACGTCAAGGTGCAATGCAACCTCGGGAAGAGCACCGCCATGGTGCTCCTCGATGTTGAGAAGGCCTTCGATACCGTATGGATCCCGGGGCTTCTTCACAAAATGAACGCACTGGACTTCCCCATGCACATAACGAAACTTATTCACTCTTTCCTGACAGGTAGATCACTGCAGGTCAGGGTGAATAACAAACTATCAACACGGTGGGACATTCGCGCGGGCGTCCCCCAGGGGTCGTGCCTGTCACCAAAGCTGTACAACTTATACGTCTCTGACTTTCCGGAGTTCCCGAATACCAACCTTGCCAAGTACGCCGACGACACGGCCATGTACGCGCCTTCACACAACGCTCAAGCTGCTAATATGCTGCTGAAAGCGTACATGGCCCGTGCCACGGCGTATTACGACAAGTGGAAGATTCGGATCAACGCCGAGAAGTCCGAGTCGATCCTCTTCACGCGCCGGTTCACAGAGAACCGCATATTGACGCCAATTTCGATAGGGGGACAGCAAATTCCAATCAAACGGTGCGTGAAGTATCTGGGGGTTAACTTAGACAAACGGCTGACGTTTAACATACATATTAACGAAACAATACGCAAGGTCTACTCCATGTCCAGGAGTCTGTATCCGCTCCTGGCTAGAGGTAGCGGACTCAACAGGACAAATAAGAAACTGTTGTACACGATGGTTATCAGGCCGGCCATCACATACGCGGCGCCGGTGTGGTGCAGCATTCCGGTTACGACAATGCAAAAACTCAAAGTTCTTGAACACAAATTTATGCGCCTCATTTCTGATTCTGGCAGGTACACCTCCCTCAGAGATCTATACGCACGTTGTCACGACATAATCCCACTGGCGGACTACGTTCAAGAAATCTCTCAGAAATTTTACACCTTCAAATTGAGCGATAGTCCGCTAACCACCAACATAACTCAAATCAGAATGCATAATGCCCCATTCCAGATCAAACACCCCCTACCATACCAAGCGTTGCCTATCTTCCGGCAACCTCTTCCCTAGCCATACTTTCCTATACCACAACCTACTATTTCCACATCTTTGATCTTTCCTCAACTTTATCTTTCCAATCCTTTCTATTCTCTTTCTGTATGTTCTATTTTTGTTCCTTTTTTTATTCTGTTTGTTCTTTTTGTCATCAAAAATTCCATTTTGGCCGATAAATTTCTAAAAAAATTCAAACATTTTTAAACCCTATCCTTTTTCCACCACATTTTCCTGACGTCAGGGAGACCACCAGGTCGGCAGTTCTCGTACGGGTTTTTTCATTTAGCTTTTCACCCGAGTCAGCAGCCAAAATTTATTTAGTGTTATAACCAGTTACTAGTTCTAAGTTTTATATGTATTAGTTTTAGGCCTTTGTGGGCAGCATTATTTTCAAAGGTATTATTAATTTTAAATCCACGCTAGGTGGGTAGGAATATTAATTGTTCTTTATATCATTGTCGTCAAGCTGAACCGAACCTGATCCGCCCAGCTCTACAATCACCACGGCGCTACGCGCTGTGGTTGTCTGGCTGGCTCCGGGCCAGGTTTCGGGGAGGCGCATATATATCTATAAATGTTAATAAATTTTATTTGCTTTGCTTTGCCTTGCAATCCAAAGGTCTGGTGTTCGATCCTCACATGGTGATTTTTTTTTTCATATATTTTTTTTACCACAACAAAGTTGGTATCACAAAATTTGGAATGTCCAAAAACTAACATTATTTACAAGAAAAATGCGAAGAGTATCCTATAGAATGTATAACAATTATATAAAAAGCTCAGTAAATCGGCGAAGAGTATAATGCTTCCACTAGTTATATCCTATTTTTATTTTCCTCGTTTAATGAAAGGGAGTACTTGCGATTGTGACAACAATCACTCTCCGCATTTATTCGGATATCCATGTTTCAGAGTATGTACGTACGAAAATTTAGGTTTGCCAAAGAAGAAATGGGATATACTCTTAGTGAAAAATATACAGGATACTTACTTTAAAAAAATAATTAATGAAAAAAATATGACGGAGGATAATAATATTTGACTTGTAATTAACACAAGGTTCCCACTAACATTGAAATTTTGAATTTCCTGACTTTCCAGGAACAAAATTTTAATTTTCCATGACCAATATATGAATATTAATCACATTCTAATAACACCCATATAACACAGTTTGTACTAAGTATGTACTTCTAGATATTAAGTACAAACTGTGATATGTGGGAAAGTCAATATATTAATGTATACTTATCAAAATTTGCTCGATGACCATGATCATGGAACATTTTTTGGAAACTATTAAAATATTTTTTTTATTAGGTATGTTGTTTTAAAGAATTTATTTTAAGTATTGAATAATTAAAATGCCACCTACATTTTCTAACTAGGGAAAATCATTTAGCTAAAAATGAGAGACGACATACAAAACGTAATTTTTTTTTCCTGGTTTAGATTGGCCTCGGGTATTTCCCATTAGCCAGCTGCTCAGATTGTCGTACTTTGCAATATAAAACAGAAAAATAGAATCAACTAAAGAACTATGGGAAAAATTACAGTGTAAAATTAAGATTAAAACATTACCTGGCCTAACAGAACACAATATATTTATATCTGTTTTCTGATTGTAAAACAGATGTTGGCTTAGAAAATTTTTACCAAGACTAATATAAAATTCACGTTTTATATTTTTTGTACAGTAGAGCATCAGTATTTTATAAATAATGACTGAAATTTCAGGATTTTACTCAAATTTCATAGATGTTTTGCTTTTCAATGTTTCCAGGACTACTGTTTCCATGTAGAAACCTGCTATAATTTTAGTGGAAAAATACAGGGTAGTTTAAGATGGTGAAAAATAAAATTTGCAATGTGGTTGACATTATTACCGAGGAGAAAACCTGACTTTTAGTGAAAAATATAAAGGGTAAAAATGTGACGAAGGACAATAAAACATTATATGTGAGCATAACTGTCAAGGAAGGACCATACTTTTAGTGAAAACATACAGTGTGGACACACCTCAAGTGGACACACCACCATCTCAAGTGTTTTATTTTACTCAAAAAGGATATAGTAAAGGTCTTTGATACCGATCCAAATTTGGTTGAAATTGGATGACCAATAACTGAGTTACGAAGGTGTGTTCACTTGAAATGAGTCACACTGTATATCACCCTAAAAAATAATGCATTAAGTTTAAGATGGTGGAAAATAACATTTGGAACATAGTTGAACTATTACCAAGTAGGAAACCTAATATACCTTTAGCGAAAAATATACAGAGTGGTCACTCTAAAAAAATTATTAAGAAACGACGCGCGACGGAAGAAAATAATATTTGGAATGTAGTTGTTACTATTACCAAGAAGAAAACCTAATATTCTTTTAGTTAAAAAAATACAGGGTGGTCATCCAACAGAACAAAATAAATAAATACAAGATGCCAAATAAGAGGGAAATTTTGTGTAAATACCTTTATAATTTTTTTTGTACGTAACTAAATTGAAACTTGTTGTATTTGGATACTTAAAATGAAATTTTACGTACAAGAAATTGTGAAAAATATGTGCATTGTTTTATAATATCTACTCAATAACCTATTCCTTGAATAAATTTTACAGAGGGTGACTGCAAAGATTTTACAGTAACATGGATTTCCTTTCGAAATGTTGTTGACAAGTTTCGTCGATTTTCTAGAAAGCGATAAACAAATATATTTTGGGTGAACTATTTTAGCTAAAACACCCCGTATAGTTATATATGAAAGTGCATAGATTATAGATTAATACGCACTTAGCATATTTAACTTCCGGTGATTTAAATTTTGTTTAGAGTCGCGTAATATTGGCAAAGTTCGGTACACTTTATTTTGTACTAAAGATTAACGAACTCGCGATATTGCTTATAATTATTATGTATTTGCGGCTCATACAGTTGATATATTTTTTTGGTATTTAGCTACTACTGGTAATACTATCAATAACATTCAATGATAAGTAAGTAGTAGATCAACAACCACTTTAAAAATTTACAAATATGTAAAATTATCTCTGCGTGAGTGCTGACGTTATTAAAACAATATTTCAAGAGCTTTGATGTACAAATTGAATAAGAAAAATTAAGAAAAACTTACCCTGTTAAATTGTTCTATAAGTAATTTATCTTTGGCCTTTTGAAGTGGATCCTTCGAGTGTAAGGGGTGCTGATGATATTTTTCATCCAAATAATCCGCAATTATTAAACTTTCGTACAAAACATCTCCATTGTCTAACTCAAGGGCAGGAATTTTTCCGTAAGGGCTTTTGTCATATATCCAGTCAGGTTTGTTAGATAAGTTTATGTTAACAATATCATACCTGCAAAATACAAATGTGGAATCTTTAGGATTATAGCATAAATAAATATAGTAAAATATTTGAAACAAAAGAAAACATTGTTTTCAAGCGATCCTTATTTGTTTAAAAGTTGTGCATTTTTTAAATCCTTGTAGTCTGCCAAAAAGGATAAAAAAAAACGAGACATTTAGCGAGTGATGACAGAGAAATTAATGAAATTATCCTTTTTAACATAACAAAGTATCTGAATGTTTGGGGGTGGTTTGGAGTTTGGATCGAGGTTTGGATTCACTCAACGGCTCGCAATTTGGTCGAGCGCGTAGAGTAGTCCATACAAAGAGATGGTAGGAAAGCCAATAGCAGGGCTTTCCAAATAATAAAGTTGTAGAGGAAAACGCCTTGTCCATAAAAAACCAAAAATTCGATTTTGCCTAAAAGTCACTCGAAGGTGGATCGTCGTAATTTTGCTAATATTGAACAACTGCATAGGGGCAAGTAAGTTGTGGACTAACCGAACGCCAAACAAACTTATGCAGTCATAAGACCTCATGAATATGTTTGATTACGTGAACCGCCACGGATAAAAGAACTTTAAAGCTAAGTAGTCTCTAGCGAAACTAAATTTATTTAGTAAAACTTTTTTTAAATTAAAATCGGTCAGCCGTAATTATAAAATTTCAAAGAGTCTAAGACTTCTCTAAAATGCTCGCATTTTGATTCTGAGAAGGTATGCATGAAACTTTTCTACCCAATCGATCGTTAGCGTAAGCGCTTTCGCTTGTATGGTCTGAAAGCCGTTTGTCTTAATTGGGGAAGGCGCGATTCTTACAATAAAAATTTTGCTATAACCCCCTTTTTGTGTATAACGATATCTGATAAATAAACGGATTCTTTGAACTATTGCATCTTAATTGATCTTGAGACTTGTTGCTAGTCTATAATCCCTGGAACTTTCGTATCGAAAACCGGATGTGTCGAGTTACTGCACCACACTCGACCTTCTAGTTGCTGTACGGAGGTTTGATAGGGATTTTTTTATGCGTTTTTCTCAGAAATCCTCGGGTGTAGAGTCCGTTATTAGCAGAGAAAAGCGTGATCAGCACGACAAAAAATAATTCCACCGGAGAGAAATTCTTCGATCGGGATTTTTTTATGCAAACATTTAGCTTTTCAAAAGGTACAAAAACCCGAAACCAGGGAAGCTACGGCCAGAGAGAGCGCCGTTAATGATCTGAGGTAGTGCAGCCTTGACCCATTACTCGGCTATCGAAGTGCATCTCCCGTCTGGGAGTAGAAGAACGGGGTAGCACGCGACTGGCGCCCCTGAGAAATAAATTGGTGTCGCGTCATTTTGACGCCCGGTAGTGCGTTCTTCTACCTTGTCACATAAGTTCGGATCTACTCATTTGGAGAACAGCCACACGATGCGGCCAACGTTGGAAGGCATTTGACGCATCGTGTAGCACCGGCTTTAGAAAATTTTCCATAATATTACGTTGCCTATCATGTCATCAAATATCAAAGGCCTCTACGATAGACGGGGATATTGTCTTTTTAGAGAAAGAGTATTTTTGAGCGTTTGCTGTACGCATGGCAATAACTTTAACGGACAAGCGTCAACTGGTATGATTTCTTCGCATATAAGGCGTTCACAATGTTCGCATTGCGATGGTTCGACTTGTATACAGGGTGTCCCGAAACTCCCGCCTTCCCCTTTAGGTGCTAATTCTCCATGCAAAAATAGTAAGAAAAGTTCCTATAAACATGTGTCCGGAAATGCTTCCTAAGGATGGCGCAAAAATAGGTGTTTTTACTAATTATCTCGGAAATGATTTGGGACAACTTTATGAAACTTGGTTACGGTTTTTTGATTATTAAAGGTTATTGTTTTACAGTATTAGCCAAAATTAATTTTATCCAGGGGCGGAGAAAGAGGGGTCGGTGTTCTTTGTTTCTACATATTAATTTTCCGTTTGACATTTTTAGTACTTTAATCCCCGATTATGATTCCCTGATTAATTCTGCATAAAAAAGGGCTTCTTTACAATTAGCCATATGGCAAGCCGTTTTCGAGTAAAAGCGGTCTAAACGAAATATTGCGTATTCGTTTGCTAAATGCGCATTATTTATTTTTTAAAGTAGGCGTAAAACAATAACTTTTATTAATCGAAAAAAGTTAACCAAGTTTCATAAAGTTGTCCCAAATCATTTCCGAGATAATTAGTAAAAACACCTATTTTTGTGCCATCCTTAGGGCCGTAGCTCTCTTAGGAAGCATTTCCGGACACATGTTTATAGGAACTTTTCTTACTATTTTTGCATGGAGAATTAGCACCTAAAGGGAAAGGCGGGAGTTTCGGGACACCCTGTATATATATACTGTATTAGCAGTTGCTGGTACAATCGACGTCAGCTTAAACTCACCGCTGTTGGAAATGCTCTCTTTCTAACACGAGTCACTACAAATAAAGTTAGAAAGGGAGCATCTCTGACGGTGGTGAGTTTAAGGTGACGGCGATCATACGTTTATTTGACTTATCACTGTCCTATATTCGAAAATGTATGAAAAACTAATCATATGAGTCTAAAAAAATGACCTAAGAACTATTCTGTTCCAATTTTTATAAAGTGTACACGTATATTTGATATTTCCTATGAAGCTATGTAAACTTCTAAATGTTATTGGAATTAAATAAATGTACTATTTCTCTTGAATAGAACACCCGGCCAGGGCAGGCCTGTTCTGTGTATACCGTATTCTGTGTATAGCTAGTTTTAATATGCCTATTATGTCTAATTTTACTCAGACGATAAAAAAAACTACAAATACGCCAGATCATGTCATCATGCCAATGATATTTGAATAGTAAGTAACGGGATGATAAAACCGCAGTTTAATGATTTGTGAATACCCTTGAAAATATTCAGCCATTTGTGACAAGCAAGGTTTATTTCGAGAGTTAAAGTAGAATAAGAAAAATATCTAAGATGATGTTTTTGACTTTCGTATCTATTCGAATAAATACAAAGTCGAATTGTCACGAGAAGTATCAAAATGTGGCGAAAATAGATAACTATGATTTTATTGTTTTAAGTTGATGGGTTGGATATCCAAAACAAGTCCTTATAGCGTGCCAAGTGATTTCATACCGGATAAGGGAGATGGGGGGTGGTAAAGTTGAAAAATCGGTTTTTCGCGTTTAAATAGAAGGCTAATATGAGTGGAAAAGTTCAAATGAGAAAGTTATAGGTATTAAAAAACCTATAAAATGAGCTCCCGAACGTTAAGATAGCTTTATTCGGTCAGGAGTAGATTAAAAAAAAAAAAACGAAAATTTTCAATATTTTTTTAATTTTAGCAAAATTTTAACACATTTTTTGAAACTTTACTAAAGTACGTGTTATATTACGAAAGCGTAGAAAGGCCATGCCGTTAATATATTTTTTTTTAACTCGGAATTCACAACTGTAAGTCAGAATTCACAATTGCATCTCGGAATTCACAATTGTATCTCGGAATTCACAACTGTATCTCGGAATTCACAATTGTTAAGTCGGAATTACTAAAGAAGTAATAATATAGAAGAATGGTAGATAAAATATGCAATTTTATCGTATTCCTCTTGGTTTCCTAATTTTATGATCAGGATGTGCGTTCTAGATGATATTACCATCATTACTAGAAACGCAGTGTGCTTGCAACAAATGCTGGTAAAGTGTTTAAATTAAAGGAGTCCTGCCGTTTCGGCAGGTGTTCAGAGTATTTGCGTACCGATTCCGAGTTTTTGGCTCTCGGAGGCGCAAAGCAGACTCGGACGATGCGGGCTCCTTTTGTTCTTAATAAAGTCGAACAATACAAAACCAGTACAAATAATGTGAGTGGATCTCTCCAACGAAATTAGTTCTACAAATATTCGAATGTTATATTCGATGCGCGTTTCGCCAACCATATCGGCATCACCCGCAGATGATTAAAACTATGGAAATTAAACAATATATGCTGTAGTTGTATGTCATGGTTTAACGCAACCCACTAACCAGTACACGATCTACTAACCAATAAAGCGGGCTATTTGTGATAAGGTCTTTATCACTATTTATACTGTTTTTACATTTTGCAGTTTTTAAGTTTTCAAATGTATCCAGTTCCCTATTATGTCTTATGTTCCGAATTAACCTTAAGTTGTTGAGCTCTATTCCATGATTGTTATGCTGGGATGGGCAACATTAAATTATTCAGTTTTTCCATTTTTAAGATGGGTTATAATATACTCCTTGAAT